>CM061169.1:20000000-21200000 GCA_030763345.1 Mythimna separata
AAGATCTACAAATGACAGCCAGGACCCACGGCTTAACGTGCTTTCCGAGGCACGGAGGAAACTCGTTATGTTAAGATGGTCACCCATCCACAGACCAACCTAGGCAAGCGTTGCTTAACCTTGGAGATCGACCTGTGCGGCTGTTATTATTTAGCCACGAGCTCTTTATTATATACGATCCAGAAAATTTACAGTAAGCATTACTCAATCAGCCATTTTTGTACATTCATGATCAGTTATAAAATACAAGTTAAACCTAGAGGCAGTGAAATTTAAGCATACATTAGTATTGTTTAAAAAATATGTATGTATAGTAATGATTTTATTATTATCATAACAAGTCACGTGTCCTCATCAAAGCACGAAATTACCATATAAACAAGCAGAAACCGAACCCGTTACCCTACACGCTATGCTTCTCAAAGATAACACTAGCCTGCGGCCACTACATTAGCTTCAACCACTAAACATTTATTGAAAGTGTAAATCAAACAAACATCGTTCCCCACGTCAAACTGACAGTCGACAGCAGTAATCTCGGCTCTATTGTCGAACCCGCTACCCTCCGGCGGCCAGCCAACTACTGCACAATCACCCGACAATACTCCACCACTCAGGCTCCCATGTTTTCCTTTGTAATCATCCCCTAACGCTCACCCTTAATGATTTTTCTCTGTTATTTGTTTTTGTTCTGTAATTACTGTTTGGTTTTCCTGTGAATTGCCCTGCGGTTGTAAATATGCGGTTTGAGATGGTTTAGCTCAGTGTTTGTGGTCTTGTGTTTAGGAGAGGGAAGTTTTCTAAAGGTACATAAGTTTATGTCGTATCTTTTTTTTATTGAAGCTTTCTAGTTATTTAACCACTTAGAAAATCAAATATTATATTTCATTGTAATTGAAATGAACATATCTTCCGACATATAAGTGCAAAATAAATTATACTTGTAAATCGTTAAACTATACTCAACCTCAAATACAATATTGGCAAAACTTAATTGAATTCCCAAGAGAAAACTTTCCACGCGCATAAAAACTAATCAAACTTAATGAAAAAGCCAATAACCAGACGCAAATCCTATTAAAAAGCAACCACAATCCTAAAAAACATTGCAAGGAGAAATTTCAATATCAATTGTAAAGCGGTCCCAGTGTAGCGCCCTGCGGAACTCCGACACGTGTAGCCAAGGCTTAGCCGCTCTAACAATTAAGCATTAAACTCCGGTTAATTTAACCGAGTGAGTATTGTCGCCAGAACCCTTTGAGCTCACAATATGAGCGCTCCGTGAAAAAAGCCTATTTAAATCGGCGTAGTTGCCATTGACGGACCTTATTGAATGCTTTAATATAGACATTTGGTTGAAAGAGGGCTTTAGTTCGGTTTGATTATTGAATTTCCGGATTTGGATTAGTTCTGTGGTTAATTTGATTTTGATTTTGATGACGTTTGTACGAGTAGTTGTTTGTCGAATTTGAGGTTAGGATTGTTGCTCATTTGTGAAATAATACTTGTGGTAATAGTGGTAATTAACATACCGAGATGTTTTCGTGCTTTGTAAAACACGCTATGTCGTTGGTTCCAGGGGTTATAACAACCTTTCTTCAACCTAAAACACAAATTGCTACGTGGTTGAAGAAAGGTGCAAGAATATTGTCAGTGTGACTACTAAGCTGGCATAAATAAATGAAAGTTTTCTATGAACCCATCAACACTTCAGTTGGCATAATTAATTAAATCAAGTCTATAACTAGCTTAGGTACATACCAGAGGAAAACATTTACTGCATAGCTTAGACATGTCTGCGAAGCCCACATAAATAAATAATAATTAATCAGTCAACGTCTAGCATAAAAAATAGCGCCATCAAAAAGTTAATGTACTCCACAAATTAATTTAAACACTTCCTGAACATATTAATGTTGAAGAAACTATTAAAAGTGGCGATTTAAATAGAAACAATTGTTAAATCAATTAGTGAGGACCGGAAGTGGCATAGGAAGAAGTATAGGCCGATAGCTGACCAGAGAACGATCCCTGAATTATTTATGCCCCCCCGTTCCGTTACATTGCATATCTAATGAGCTGTGCCTAGGAATATTTACTTTGAATTTAATATTAATGCCTGTTCGCCGTGGACTGACTCCCGATAGCAGTCTGCGATGCGTCTGAACCCAGTGATGAATTCCATCTATATATCTTTTGATTTTTATTTATAATCTGGGTTTTGTAAAGCGTTTGCAGCAAGGTAGGCGTAATGTGTGTGTTTCTTTGATTGACTATTTGTTTGAATTCGTTTTGAGGATTGGGCGGAATGTTTGTATTTTTGGAATAATGGGAGGTTTTAATGGTAATGTTGATCGATGGCTACCTATTGCTTGAGCATCATGTAAACCTCCTATTTCAATTCCATGTTATATTTCAGTTACATTCACCTGTCATAGTAGTAGAATGAAAATTAAACATACTGCGCTCTCAGGTTACAGCAAATACAGACAGGGTTTAGTATTTTTTTTTTTTGGCTTACCATATCCCACCTTTCATCTTGAGCCTTATGTCCTAGTGTTCATGTAAGGATATAACGACAGCATCAGCGAACGACATTACCGTGGCCAAACACTGGGCCGGATAATTCCTCTTTTGGTCATCAATATGCTGCCAAGACACTCTACTGCTGTCTCTAATAATTAGCAAAACAATAAATGAAAATAAGTATAGTATAGCAGTATTAGTAATGTAACGTTATCTTCCTGAAAGGATATAATTCAGAATACCGCATATGTGGTACATTTCTATATACAAAATAAAGTCTACCACAAAAACACACTGCCAAAAACGATCCCCAATTTAACACAAACTAGACCAAAGTCAACACGTTTCTTCCACGCATTTCCCACAAGCCGTTGTTGCTGAGGGGAGATCGGCGCGCGCGCCGGCTCCAGTTACATCCTAAACAATGGCTCATGACCCTCCTCCTGCCATTATTACAACACAATCACTGTTGATTAGCTATTGACCCATTTTCAAATGTATATTTTCAATACAATTTTAGTTTATTTTCAAGCAAGTTAATTTTGTTTGGGCATAATTGCGTATGGAGTGCTGTGTATAGGGTTTAATTAAGATGCTTTAATTTTGACAGCTTTGGAGTTTGTGGATTATTGTTAGTTCTTGGTAGCAGTGAATAGGTAAGGTTAGTTCTTGGCAAAGGTGCTTCATCGTTGACTAAGTATATTTTCGCTCGCAATAAGAAACAAAAAAAATAGTAGTAAAAATGTAACCTATCAAATACCCGCAAAACGAGACACAATAGTAAAACAATAACAGCGCGGTCTCATAGGGCCGGTCGGGGGGATTCATGAACTAAGTTACTTTTTATTATGAGTGTATTGTATGAGTATCACTCTGCAAGGCCAAAGCCATTCCAGTCTCCAGCTGTTATGATCTCCAGCCTCTAGTTCCTCTTAAGTGTAGCAGCTGAGTTACACACTTCAGTGTTTTGTGTTTTGGAGCCCTACAGTTCCTTATGCGGTCTGTGATTTTGACCCAGAGAATACTTCGCACGCCGCGCCGTCAGAAACTGAAAAAAAAATGGATTATAGTTATTTTTTAGACAGAAAATTGAAGTGAACACGCTGATTTAGATGTAAAATAAAACCATAAAAATACTATACAACCTTATCGCAACACAAGTTGTAAAATTAGATTGAGTTAAAATATTACTACTATTGCCTGTTGTATTTTATGCCATAAAACATTTCTGAACTAAACTTTTTCACTCAATTACTCAGAAAAATAGATAAACAAATACTGTTAATGATATCGTGCTGCAATAAATCTATGTACTAGGGCGGTATAAGAGGGCAGCAGTAAGATCGTACTGAGATAGCGCGCCTAAAGGACACATTGATTGAACGGAGCGGACAACGCAGATAAGAGCCGGCTACACTATTTGCATATTAAATGAGTCGATATTAATTTTACCGGGACTGGTCTAGCTTTGTTAGGGAGAAAGGTAAAGATGCCAGTACTTAATACTTAGTACTGGCTCTATTAAAATAGATGTGCAAAAAGTTGTACGCAATCAAGCGATTATGCTTCATTTGAGCAGCTTTTTTCTTGTATAAAATAACTATCTTATAAAACTATTTCTGTGCGTAATTCTGTTTAAATGTTAAACATTGTGCATTTTTATCTTTAACTGTCAAAGTTAGAGCTATTTTCGCAGCACTAAAGCTCAGACAGAAATAGACGAAAAAAAAAAATCATTAAAAATTTCTCTTAATTGAAAGTTTCAATTTATTTTTTCTAAACAACAGCGGGCAAGCAACATGCTTTTTCACGCCCAAAGCACAGACTATTAATTAAAAATGCATAGCTCTTATAATCTATAGTCGTTAACGAGGCTCTTTTATTTTCTGCACTCCTGGTACTCGCGGTGTTTATTTTGCATAGAGAAACGTTTATATAGCATTTATTAGGTTTAATTAAGAGACCACAGTATGCTCGTAATGGGGTTTTTATGTCTAAAATCTATGGTGGTTACGCGTTACTTGATTTTCTTTTGCAATCTAAATAATAGTTTTTATAGTATCTTTGTTAAGGTCTGTGTGGTGTCAAATTAAAATAGTTAAAGGCGAGATAAGGGAGGGAAAAATATCAAATAATTACTCCCGCTGTAGGTGGAGCAAGAGGACAGACTTTTACTGACTAAAACTCACTCGTATCCGTTTTGCAATCCAGTTAAAAAAAAAAACTGTGGTTGGACGATTGACTACTGTTCTGCTTGTCATGGGTTCGATTCCCGTACCTACAGAACAAGATGTTTATGGCTTACAGATGAACGCACCTGCGATTTAATTAAATATATCTATAATTAAAAATACGCAAATGAAAGTCATACAATAACTAAGTATATAGTCTTCTTTTTGGCATACAATCATTTCTTACTACAACACAAAAAAAGCCACAGTACAGCCCTATCATGAACAGGCTTAAAAAGAAAATTAACATACAATAAAAATTTGCAATATTTTTTTACATAATGTACGTACATAGGCGCATATCATTCATATATTAACATTGTAGGTACTATTTATTAGAGATAGCTTTGGATAGAATCGTTTAATTGTATGTTCAGTTTAAGTTTTCTTTTTTGTACTGGTAGAGTCGCGTTTGAACATTATCTCGCTTGATGGTAAGCCATGATGTGGTCGACGATGAAGCACGCTTGCCTAGAAGTAACCTATTTACTCGTAAATTAAAGACCCCTAGGTTGAAACTATCAGGAAGCGTAGACTCCGAAATGGAAATACCACTCCTTACTTGTACGCACAATGATTGTATTTCTAAAATGTTTTTGTGGGTATATTGTAGATAGTTGTAAAGGCTTTAGTATTTATGAAAGTATTATATTAGGATTAGCCAATTTACCCAGATATCACAAAAAACTGTTATTTACATGGGGCGATCGAATAAAAAAATTAAGATATTCGCAGGAGAACCAAGGTTACGGAGATAGCCCGAAGACTATTCTAAATTAAGTGGCAGTGGGCAGGGCACATTGCTCTAGAACAGATGGTCTATGGGGCTGAAAGTTTGTGGTCCCACAAGAGACCGACAACTTGGTGAGGGTTGCAGGAATCCGATGAATGCATGTCGCATAGGACCGATCGACATATATGGCAATACTCCTACAGTGGAAGTCTTTGGAAGTGGCTGAAATGAATGAATGAATAACATGGAATGCCTTTCCACCTGACCAGCAGAACCCAGAAACTGAGTATCACGATACTAATCGATCTGAAGCAAGTTAAACAAATTGTTTTTCCTTGAGATTATTTAACGAAAACTGCTGCGCTGATTTACCCTAGTTTTCCCTTAATTGACATAGCATAAAGGTATTCAACAAAACAATTAACAAAAACAACCCTAAAACTATGTAAAAACAGGCTAAAACACACAAAACAATCAAACGAACAAGCTAATCATAAAAATCAGAACCACAGTTAAGGACAACACTACTACGTACGTAATAATAAAAAAAATATGATAATCGTATGTCAAGTGGCAACACGTAAGGACTTGGTGTCAGCTTCCCAAGCGGTCAGTGACTTATGGCGCCGTGGTTCTAATAAATCATTTTGTTTATATTATTAACTAGCCAGGCCCATGGGTTTGCTTGATAGTTTGGTTGGAATATAGGAGGATTTGTCATTGGTATTTTCTTGATACTTGTTTGTAGTTAAACAGTCGTGGGAAAGAGTAAAGTATCAAAATGTATCATTGAAGTATAGTTATAGGGAACTACCCCATTTCCCTTCTTGAAGGTTATTCCCGAAACCTCTTCTTAGTAGGTATGTGCCTACGTCATAAAAAGAAGCTTGATGCAAAATTCTAAGTTCTTTTCGAAAAATGACAACCAATTTTCGTTTTAGTATTTGCTTTACGGGAATCTGATGGATGCGAGACGCACAGAACACTTGGGAGAGGCCTTTGTCCGATAGAGGAATCTTTCGGCTGAAATAATGATGATGATTATAATAACAGCCATACAGAAGCCATAAAAATCAAACCAAATCCAAATACGACTCAAGGAAAATCCAAAAAAAAAAATTAACAAACGAACACACATATTAACAAATCAACTTAACAATATATGGAAAGTTACCAAAAAATGCGCAGACACAGGCGCCACGGCATTGCCATGCCGATCACGCTTGCCATAAAGCGGTGACATAAATAGCATAGATTAAATAGACATAAAACTTGCCCTTGGACGCCACATTGTTTAATTATATTTAATTTAGTAAGCAACCGATTTTGGGTAGTACTTACGGCAGGAATACTAAGTACTAAAGACCATAGACCTAGGAATAATGGATTAAGGCGACTCATGTTGAAAATATAGGATTTGGTTAAAATCTTTACATTTTTTTAATTTTATTCCTCTTTTTTTACTTACAATGTCAGTCTGTACTTAATTCAATTTTTAGGGTTTTGTACCCAAAGGATAAAAATGGGACCCTATTGCTAAGACTCCGCTGTGCATTTGTCTGTCAACAGGTTGTATCTCATGAACCATGTTAGCTAGACAGTTGAAATTTATACAGATGATGTAAACCTGTTGCCAGAACAAATATTAAAAACAGAATAAAATACATATTTAAGTGGGTCTCCCATATGACCAATGTTATTTTTGTCAAAGTTATTTCACATTCAGGGTTTATACGAGGTCAATAACAGAGTTGTGCATTTTGCTAAATAATGGTAAAAAAAATCGAGGCCATTGAGACGAAAAGAAGAAGAATATTACATAAAAGTCCAAAGAAAATTTCACGTAAGTCTACATATTCAGAAGCTAGTGCACTAGTCTTTTCTTATGCAGAAGAATTGGCAAGAAATTCCACAGTTAAAAAAAATGATTCATAGTTGGGATACCGTAAATCTGGAAACGACTGCCTAATCTGTCTAAAACCTATATGCCTAGATAGACTCACAGAGGCTGGAGAGATTTTTCGTTGCTCTATGGTAGTACTAAGTATTGATGAATACTAAGTGCAGGAGGCGTCGCGACGTGTGGGTTAATGTGTCTAGATTTGATGGACCTAGACAAAAAACTACGATGAACATACTCGTAGTAAATCAAAATAAAGATCTAATAAAATATTGAAAATGCAAAAAAAAATATAGAACCAAGAACAGAAATATTTCATGAACCAGGTAAAAAGGAAATGATAAGGTCTTTTTTGGGCTGATTGGTTAAGTAAGTAGAACGAGCGGGAGTGTCAGACATGTTGTCAGAGTAGTCTGACCAAAACTTAAGCTTGTTTTTTCAGCAAAGTTGCCCTTTGCGTTCCATTGTAAAAATCATATAACCCTGGCATTCAGCAATGCGATACGAGTAACAGAATGTTGGTAAACCTCCCAATAATCTCTGAAACCCACACTGTTTCCTGATTATCTACTCATCTACTCCAAAATGTCAATCAAGCCAAAAATCCAAGATGGTAGCAACATCTGCTGAACACACTACAAACAGTTTTTGTCCCATCTTACTGTCGGTAACGCAAAAAAACTTTCACTTCCAGGAATCGAATCTGGGTTTGAGCAGACGCCCCTTGTGTTTAGTGAAATTAGTGAACTGTTTTTTGTATTAGTTGGTAAAACTACCCTGCCTTTTAAAAGACCCGAAAGAGCCAATAGGCTAGCCTGTCGGTTTTCTATCGTTTACATTTCGGAGAGTGTACATCGAAATTGCTCAATTTTATTCCGCCAAGCCCGTTCCATCATCAGACCACTAGACGTAAGGTATTGCATGGTCGACATTCTACCCATACGTACAAACCTGGCCTGACGAAAGAGATCCCCGGATCCCGGAACCAGAGCAAAGAAGGAACAGGAGTGGGTTTTAGTCAGTAAAAGTCTGACACGCCCTCCCGCTCCGCCCAGAGCGTAGAAGTCATTTTGATGATCCCACCTAAAAAAAAACACGTCCGTACAAAAAGGGTGACATTCCCTGTTGATGTAGTGTTTTCTGGTAGGTATAACCTAGGAGTTTTTAATACCTCTCTTAGTAGTCTCACATCATAACAGGAAACTTTGTGCAAAATTTCACGCTCTTAGGCCCAGTAGTTTTGGCTGTGCGTTGATAAATGTTAGTCGGTCAGGTACTCTATTTATTTGTATAGATAAAAATACGAAGGATGGAAAGAGTGAAGGGAGGCTTTTACCCAGGAGTAGGACAGAATAGGCTAGCAAAAACAAACACCGAAACACAGAACACATGATCGTGCTCATCACACAAACATATTTTGTCTTGGCTGAAAATCGAAACTACGACCTCAGATACAGCATTCAAGACCACTAACCACTAGACCAACATACCAGTCAAAATACGAAAGATATTACTTTATATTACATTTGAGATATCTCCGTAGGGTGACCACGATTTCTGCTCACCCTCTAAAGTAAATTGGCAAACGATCGCGGTTCCCACGTCACCCGATACCCGGCACGCGACGCGTAAGCGCAGCATTATGTTTAGCGCAGCATAATGTTTGTCGCAGCGTAATGTTGGTCGCTGCAAGTGACGCTGAGCGCTAAACTATAATGAAGGGATAAGTGTATTAGCAATTACTGTGATGTGTTAACGTTGATTCTGGTACGAGGTCTTTTACGCCTCGTATACCTATGCGGAGGTTTAATTAGGTTTAGTTTGGAATAGAGATAAAATATACTTAAGATGTCTCATAAAAATAGAATGCAGTGGTGTATATTCTTAAATACGGGGTCACTTTGACCTCGTAAGAAAGTCGTAGAAACTATTGTTATTCCAAGGTAGCTGCTAGAATACTCGGCGTTCTTGCAAAGGTCCAGCGGTACTTCACACCGGGAAGTCGCCACACCTCGTCGTTTATACCGCGTACATCGTAAGACTGGAATAATTTGCCTGCAGCGGTCTTCCCGTCCGATTATAATTTAGATATCTTCAAGGCTAGAGTGAATAGGCTCAAAAAGTCCTATTACACCCCTCGTTTTTGCGAACGGTATTAGTCTACGTCGCGTAGTGTAATAAGGGTAAGACGGTCTTACTTGTACATCGACTCAAGGACAGTCTACATAAACCGGTCGCAAAAACGGGTGGTCTAATAGGCTTTTTAATCAACTAGTGCGCTTCACCTTCAACGATTGCAACACTGCTTACCATCAGATGGGATCGCAGTCTAAAAAAAAAGTCTTTCAAAGGGTCACCTCCTCCAAAATGAACCCTAACCCTGCCAAACACATGTCCCCTGATAAAGACGTAGTATGGACAGGTCCCTCCCCCCTCTGGGAGGCCTCCCATAGTACCCGACTTTTCCATTACCTTTAATGTGGCCAAATGAAACTTTACTTACGTGTCATCTGTTGCGACTATACGTCTTAATGTAACGTCTTTTGTTTTTGTTTTTTTTTTTTATTAGGTGGAGGGTAGGTTGGACGATTTGAGGGTGTTTGGAGAGACGATGGATTTTTGATTAAGTGGGTGTTAAAGTTAGTTGTGATAGTCAGTGAGTTGTAGGAAACCGCTGGATGTGAGACGCATAGGACCGGTCGTTGTGCAGACGCTTGGGGGAGGCCTATGTCTAACAGAGGACGTCTTTCGGCTGAGATGGTCGGCAGAGAAGTTGTATGTTAGTTGAGGTAAGGTCTTATGGGCCTACCACACGCACAAGCTTCACCACAGTTTTGCCTGCGCAGGCCGGTTCCGTGTACAAAATAGTCCAAAGTAGTAAACTTTTTCCGCTCTAGGGTGGAACGAAAGGGCGGAAAAAGTCATACAATGATTTCCTACCTTTCAATAACGTTTGAATCCCCAACCGGTCCTATGAGACCGCGCTGTTATTACTATTGTTTTACTATTGTGTCTCGTTTCGCGGTTTCGCGGGTATCTGAGTAAATAAAGGTAAAACTTTGGACTATTTTGTACACGGAACCGGCCTGCGCAGGCAAAACTGTGGTGAAGCTTGTACGTGTGGTAGGCCCATTAGAGTGGTGACCGCGCACTGGAAGAGGCAGCGTTGGAAAGCCTCCCACAAGGTGGACCGATGACCTGATGACGGTCGCGCGAATCCGTAGGATGAAAAATACACAGGACCTGTCACTATGGCGACCCTTGGGGGAGGATAGGCCAGCAGTAGTAATTATTTAAAAATTAATTATTTTGTTTAACAAGCATACTTCATTAACAGGAATGCATTCCAAAAATTAATAAAAACAAAAGTCACAAAAAAAAATGCCATAATCCAATCCACCCCCAACAAATCCAATACCGCAAAATAGAAATCACATTTAAATAATTCACAAAAACAATAACACGATATCACATTACCTCTTTTTACCAACTTCATTGACACACACCCCCACCTGGCCTGCGCGTGCGGCGCGTTCCAAACTCAAATTCAAAATTCAAATTTCGAACTGGAAGTTTTGTTCGAACCCTTCGGCCATTGTTCTTTTTACGAATTGTTTTCGATTTAATTCATCGCTTGCGTGCGTTTGACGGGTTGGTTCAGGGACTGTTTAGGGCTGGCCCTGTTGACATACACTTGACTATCGATGGGAAATTGTGCTGGGAAAAATGTGGTATTGGAAAAATGTTTGTTTGTTTTTTTTTTTTTTGTTATGGGGTGAGTTTTGTACTGTTAGAGTTATTATCCTAGGTGACTGGGCAAAAGTTGCTCTTTCATACATAATTTGTCGAATTAGAGCTATCCAGAGGTATGGTCGGAGGTGTCCTAATAGCATTCCCACCATTTTCAGTAATTATAAATCATATCGGTGGTTTTTTTCTTTTTTCCTACGGGGTGAGTTTTACACTGTTAGAGTTAATATACCCTAGCTGACTGGGCAAATGTTGTTCTTCCATAAATAAATAAATTATCTAAGGGCTAGTTAGAGGTTTCCTAATAGCATAGGTACCTACCATTCTTCAGTCATTAGCAGTTTGACAGTTTTAGTGCAGTGGTTGAGCGATTCCCTTCTTCAAGACTCATCAACGCTGAGTATGCCAGTAAGACATAGACCATCTACCCACTGCTACTTAAGTTAGCCAATTCTTCAGGCTATGTCGGTTACTTTAGTTCTCCTTCATATCCCCTTTCCTGATTCGAAAACGCAAGTAAACTTAAATTTTCTCTTCAATAAATACACCATCACAAGGAAAAAACAGCACTTACAGTGGTTTTTCTCATACTCACATTCTAAAAAATTCAGCTACATTATTCAATTCACATTCTTCTGTCACAATTTATTTCCTGCGTCCCTAATCCGTACAACCCTAATCCAGTGTACCGTATTGTTTTCTTAACCAAAGTTAACCCTGCTCGGAGCGAGTACATTGATTTGTTTGTTAAAAATAATTGCTGCTCCATCGAAGAGCGTTCAAGTGTTATGCTTAGCTGGTCTAGTGTTGATGTTGACGGTAAAGGTAGCTGGTTCGAGGGTGGGTTGGTGTGTAATTAGATTTTTGTATGTTTTTTTTTTTGGAGGGTTAATATTAAAGTAGCGTAGTAAGAGCTCGTGGCTAGATTAAAACAGCCGCACAGGTTGATCTTCAAGGTTAAGCAACGCTTGCCAAGGTTGGTTTGTGGACAGGTGATCATCTTAACATACCGAGTTTCCTCCGTGCCTCGGAAAGCTCGCTAAGCCGTAGGTCCTGGCTGTCATTTGTAGATCTTTGGCGGATAGTCAAAAGCCAGTAAATCTGACTCCAGTCTTGCCATGAAGCACCGTGTTACCCCAGTTAATGGGTTGTGGAGGTCTGATAGGCAGCAGCTCTTCGTAAAATACTGGTATTCAGCTAAATTCGGCTTGACTGGAAGCCGACCCCAATGCAGTTGGGAAAAGGCTAGGCAGATGATGGTTAATCTTGACACAGGTAATGTCAAACTTACAATAGGAATGGTGCTTGTTCTTTTGTGTTGTGACTGGTCTGACAACCCAAGTAATGTCATTTTAGTTTCAGGGTGTAAAAAACAGACTATAGTTTAGTAGTATTTTTTCACTATGCATAAGCTCGCGTTTGACCACTATCTCACCTGATGGTAAGCGATGATGTGGCCGACGATGGAGCACGCTTACCTAGAAGTAACCTATTCACTCTTGACTTAAAGAATCCTAAGCTGTAGCTATCAGGAAACACAGACTTCGGCAATTTCACTCCTTTGTCCAGTGTTTTAAGTTTGCTGGATAGCATGAAAAAAAAGGTTAAAGGTAAAATTTGTCATCTGTGAAAACTTCAAATATCTAGTTATCGTGGTTTATGAAATACAGCCAGGTGACAGATAGACGGACAGTAGAGTCATAGCAATAGCATACCATATCATCAGCCTTATAATGTTCCTACTGCTGGGATTCAGGCTTCTTCTCTAAGAGAGGGAATGGGCCGTTATCCTCCGCGCGGGCCCAGTGCGATTAGGTGGATGTCACATGTTTTCGATATGTTGGTTCTAGGACATACTGGTTTCTTCATAATGCGATGTTTTCGTTCACCATTTTTGAGAGTATTGGTGATGAAATAAATTACACAAAATAATGCGCCGTTGGGCCACCATAGCAATAAGGCCCTTTTTTACCCTGAACCCTAAAAACGGTCAAACTAAACAGGTGACGCAAAACAAACTAAAAATGACACAGTAATCGATGTTATTTTTACTTTATAAAATAATCGATTTCCGTCACGATACTTAGTCGAGTTGTTTTAAATTTGCTAACGACGCAACATGGCCGCTCACTAGGGCAAACAAAATTATAAAGGTGGGTACTGACCGACGTTACGAGGTGTAACGTATCATTCGTATCGAACGTAAGCTTCGAGCATGGTTGTAAAATCGGTGTAACATGCTCGTCAAAACTCCGTACTGAACCGCGTAACAGTCAAAGAAAAATATCGAAAGCCGGGTGGAGTACTCAAAGCGAGCAACGAGCGTCTCGTTACTGACGTACTGACTGCACGAATGCTCGCTGTGTAACACGTTACATTACACCCCCTAAGATGGGTACTGAACAAACGCTACGGGGTGTAATGTCGTTGCTAGCTGGTTTTCCCGTAACACGACGTACAGACTACGCGAATGCTTGCTGTGTAACACGTTACACTATGCCCCGTAACCCCGGTCAGTACCCACCTTAACAATAAAGTGGTAATGATGCATTCGTCCCATATGGTGTGAAACGTATCCTGTGTTGCCAACTAAAAAATAACTAGAGGTGTCCGCACCAATTACCATTAGTATGGCCTTTAGTTTTTGGTAGTAATTGAAGGTTTGTGTTAGGTTTTTGTAAAGAGGGTAAATTGTTTGTTTGTTAACGGTTAGTTCTGGAAGTTGTGAGGTCGGGAATATATTGAAAAAATCTTTTGTAGAGTAACTGATTTGCTTCTTATATCAAACATCAATATATGTCCCTTTAATAGTTCAGTCCTTATGGATAGTGTTAAGAGCCTGTGGTCCCGGAAGACGCAGCGTTGGAAGGCCTCCCTGAATCGACAACCTGATGATCATGGACGCGAGGCGCACGGGACTGGTCGTTGTGGCGATGCGACGTCCACAGCTGGACTGGACATTGCCTCCCCATGTCCATCAGTGGACATCTTTCAGTTGAAAATTCGATCAGACGTTTGAACGTTACAAATACACACATTCATACACTTTCAAGAATGACATTTACTAAAAAACTTGCCACTTACAAAAAAGTTAAGAATCTAAATACTAAATTTTGCCAAAACCCTTCTAACTCATCACATATCTGACTGGTTGGCTGGTAGAGAATGCCCTGATGCATTAAATCCGCCTATGTACCACCACTGTACATGAAGTTTAAATAAATAAATAAATATCTAACTTATTTACCAAATACAGTACCTAGCTACTACCCTACCTGTAAATTGTGCTAATCAATAACAAATTATACACACTAATAATAGCCAAACAATAGTAATAATACTGCCTAATCAGAACCAAGTAACATTCGATTATCGAGTTAATTTCGTTGTCAAACGAATCAGAATATTCGATTAGTTTAATCGAATAATGGCGGACTATTCGAATGAGTTTAATCATCTGTAGCAAATGGCGTTCAATTATATTTGTGAAGAATTCGGTAAAAGGGTTCTCGGATTTGAATTTGAATTTGGAACAGGTGTTTGAATAGTTCTCTTGACAGTTCTAATAATGATGGCGTTGAATAAAATGGCGGCAGAATATAAAAAAGTATGTTTTAATAGAAAATTCAGAGGATTTGCCAATTAAACGTTCAAATCCAAGTAGCAGTATTATTGTAGTGATTATTATTAATATCCAAAACTTGTGAACATGTATTAGAGGTTGGTATTTTTGTTGTGGCTGTCTTCAAAGATATAATAATTGCATTTCTGGTAGAAAACCATAAAAAAATGAATGGTTTTCCAAGGTTTTCCACCATTTATTTTAAATAAACTATTTACAAGCACTTTTGAATTGTCAAAAAGTCAGCGAAGAATATAAAGCTAATTGAACATTCTAAAGCGGTCTACCCAAGATATGTAATAGATCATTTTACCCGAATTGAACCCTGGATACGTCCAGCAGTCGTACTTGAGATCAGACTAACGATGCTTCATTGGTCAATATGAGCAACTTGGAAGATAATGTTCTTAACTTCTTATGCTCTGAGACTAAAATGACATTACGTGGTCACACTTACCACAACACAAAAGAACTGGCAGCATTATTATCGTAAGTTTGACATTTGCGTGTGTCAATTTAGTTTCAGGGATTATAAAACAGATTTTGGGTCATTTTACCCAAAACCCAGGATACCCATCCATATTCATTTGAGATCAGACTAATGAATTGGAAGATAATATTCCCCAAAAAGACTAGGAGAGTAGAATTAGATGCGAGTACTATTCTTTTATTTTTTCAATTTTCTTCATCAAAGAAATCTAAAGAAGTCTTAGCCTAAAAACAATCGTAGTCCGTTCCAAACATACGTTCGCGCCGACCAAAACGTTTCGACTACCTAATCATTATTGAAATCACCAGTTGGCCAGTCTATTTTTGTGTAGGAATTCTAAACGTACAAGCTAGGACGTGCTGTCTATATGTGGGATCAGTTACAAGTATCTACTATTTATAAGTAGGTTGGAAATTATCTTTACTGTTAGCTCTTTGGAATTCGCACGTAGAAAGAGTTGCAGTGGCCCTAGAATGAAAAGAGCAACTGAACACAGGTGGGTTTTTGCCTTACTCCGTCTTGCTCCACACCGCCATTACCAAAATCAGACACATTATAGTCTGGTCAAATTAGACTAATTAATCGGGGTGAGGTTACAATAATTCGCACTTGGCTGAATATTGGTAGGATTGTTCAATACAAAGGAAATGTGAAAAGTCCTCATCGATCCGGCACGTGCAAAAAAAATTTACTCGGGGTCAAAGGTCACAAAAACTGGTTTTTCGCGATTTTCAGCAAAATGGTAAGTTTTATCATAAAAATTGCTCAGACAAAAATTGTAGATCAGACAATTATCTATAAAAATGTCTAAATACTTTTTTCCTAAGAGCCACCGATTTTGAGATATAATGATTCAAAAAATTGAAAGAGTTGTAATGCTGTCGGTAGGCATCGGCCTTGGTTGGCCTCATAACTCTTTTCCATTTTACACCTACCTTGGGAAAAATCAAGGCACATTGATTGATACCAAATTCTCTACTCCCTCGTAAGTACACCCAGTTACTTCATATCTCCCAAACCAAAAAATCTCGCTAGCTATTACCAGAGTCATCAAGCTAACCGCTTCAATACATCAGTTCCTATGCTCCAACTAACGATCGTTAGCAAGTATCATGGCCGTCACAATTAAACCGAGTTTTTTCGGTAATTACTGGTAAGCCAAGTGCTGTATCAATCATGGGAGTAGTAATGGAAATAGGCTATGGTTGGAGTAGTTTGGTTGGGAAGTTGGTGGTCGAAATGTTCGGTTATGTTTTTATTCTTGATAGATTCACGTTTGACCACTATCTTACCTGATGGTAAGCGATGATGTAGCTGACGATGGAACATGCTTGCCTAGAAGTAACCTAATCACTTTTGACTTAAAGATCTCCAGGTTGTAGCTATCAGGAAACACGAACTCCGGCAGGGAATTCCACTCCTTAGCTGTACGCACAATTAATGTGTTCCCAAATTTTTATGCGTAAAGGTGTCAAGCATATTATATCGGTGGCGCATCGCCGTATGCCTGGTGGTCCAATGATGGAACAGACTTGACGGTTTTTAGCGGTTTAGGTGTCGTTTTGATGATGATGAAAGTATAATATACTGAGGAGGGATATACTGTGGAGGATTAACTGGAGGCCTCAAAGCATTTCATCAGCATCTGAGCTGAAAGACGTCCACTGTTGGACATAGGCCTCCGTCTAGTATCGCCACAATGAATGGTCTTGTGCGTTTCGCAACCATCTTATTCCCGCGATTCTTAGAGATCAGGTCATCGTTTCACCTAGTGGGACGCCTTCAAACGCTACGTCCTCAGGAGCGCGGTCGCCAGAACCTTTCTGCCCCATCGACCATCTGTTCTACGAAAAAGTTTGGCAAATCTTCTGGACCGACGACTTAGTGAGGGTTTCGGAAATCCGGTGGATGCGATACGCACAGGACTGATTGCTGTGACTACAATTAGGGGAAGGCCAATGTCCAGCCATGGACGTCTTTCGGCTCAAATGATGATGAGGACAATGATATTTATAATAGTCATCATCATAGTGATGTGTTAATTACCATTTATCGATTTATCTTTCAATATGGTCTTACAGACGTTAGATATTCTTTAGTTCATGAATCCCCGACCGGTCCTATGAGACCGCGCTGTTATTGTTTTACTATTGTGTCTCGTTTTGCGGGTATGTGATAGGTTAAATATTTTACCAGCCGTCTAAACTATCAGAATATGCACAGCAAAATCCTTAATATTCTCCGACTTCCTCATTTCATAACCTAGCCATTACGGCCAGGCCATAAGGCAGGTGCCTACCGCGCATGCGCCAACTAATGCCTTAGTGGCGTGCGCGTCGCCTCATTACCGACCTCTTCCGAAGTATTACGAGTGTACCCGAAGTGTTACGACAATGGCCGAACGCTTTAATTTTAACGTCTTTAGGAAGTGTGTTTGTAATTGAGGGTAGGATGTGCTAAGAGGTGGTGATTTGTTGAAATAAGTGAGTGAGGATTTTATTGTTGGTGTTGTCGTTGTATTAGCCTAATTGTGGAGTCTGTTTTAATTTGATTACTATGTTATTACTGCAGTTTTCACGGAAAAAAAAATCTTTTGTACAAAAACAAACGTGATTATATGAGGGTCGCGGGAACTTGATTGATCCGAGACGCACAGGACCGTTCGTTGTGGCGACTCTTGGGGAGGCCTATATTCAGCTTTGGACGTCTCGAGACGAAAGACGTCCACTGCTGGACATAGCAATTGACATCTTTCAATCGAAATTATGCTGATGATGATGATTTCACCACACGCAAACCTACTCTTTATTGACAACTTCCTAACTTCAAACAAAACAAACAAAATATACTCGTATATGTCTATTTTTTAGCTGAAGCATTTAGTCTCGGTCGAATGGCCACAGTTGCTCGTTTCGCCCCATTGACCCCGCCGAATCGGTTCTGTCAAGGGCCCAAATTATGTTTAATACTATAATTGATATAAAAAGACTGGCAGTCTGCTGGGTCCTTGTTATTGTCATGTTTCCAAAAAAGGTTATTGATTTAAAATGGTGCTAGAAGAAAGGGTAAAAGGTCTACTGTTCATGGACGTGTAATTTCATAGACATAGGTTTGGTGTACGCCTTCGAGAAGCTTACATACAAAACTATGAAACTCTGTCAACGAAGCGGCATTGTATCACTTTCGTATTGCTGCTGATTCGCCGACAGAGTCTCACGTTTATGAAGCTATGCGTACGTGGACAGTACCTACAAGCCTTCGTGGCTTTATACAAGAAGTACTGTTACGTTGTTATAATACCCTGGTACTTTTACAAGAAATTACATAATTAAAAATGACATCGTATCATTGCTTTAATTTAGGCATATCTTCAGATACGAAGATGATAGGTCTACATTGTCATCTTGACTTGCCTAACTTGAATAGATCTCCTGGTGATTATGGTTTCCTAGTAGTATTTTCTACACAATGATTAACCGTGGCTCAGGAATGCAAAGGGCAACTGAAGGAACTCGGGTAGATTTTAAGACAGTAAAAATCTGACACTTCCTCTCGTCGCATTTAGAGCGGAAGAAGTTATTTGATGTTTCCAGAAAAAGAAAAAAAGGAGCTTGAAGATGGAGGTTTCTTCAGCCTGATGCTGTTAAAAGGATTGGTCAATACAAGCTTCTTTTACAGGGATACTCCAAGATTCTTACAAACCAACCTCTGCAATACCATCTCTTTCTAACACATTCTAACCATATCTTCTCTCCTTGTCTACAGAGACCGCCTTCGTCATCGTTGTCGTACGGTGGCGCGGTGAACGACGACGTGCGTTCTCCGGGCTCCGGAGGTACCCCTGGACCCCTCAGCCAGCCCCCGCCGCAGACCCTCGATGCGACAGATCCAGGTAAGCTCTTTTAGCAATATGTTACCCTAGTACCTAATCTTTGAGGCAAGCTGGGATTATGAAGAAGGGATACTGGTAGTTAGATGGTACGTTCTTATGTTGTTTTGGTACTTTTTGGGGAATAAAATAGCATTAGATGATGATGGAAATAGGCGGTGAAGAAGAAAGAAATTGGTTCCCAGAAGAAGATACAATGGAAACCGCATATTACCGCATAACCACATAGTAGAGAAAGACCTGAGTTATATTGATGGATAATATGAATACACCGTTAGATGAATTCCTTCATGATCTGTTTACCTAGTACTTGGTTTTAAACTAATTGAAGGTACTCTATTTGTTTTTGGGTAATCATTATCATGTTTTAGGAGACATACGTCCATGGCTGGGCATAGACTTTCCCATAAGACGTCAACCTCGATCACTTCTATCCGTTTTACATCTAAATGTGCTTGGATGACGATGATTCCTATAGAGGAATGCAATAGAGTCTTTCTGTTATGATAGCCTGGTAGTTGAGTCAGAAATATTTCTGGTTAATAAAGTGTTTTTTTAATGTTACCTTCATTACATAGATTCAATTTAGAATTTTAATAGATCTATAATAAAACGCTCAAGGATAATGAGAGGTCCGCCATAGGTAACTTTTTAGCAAATAAATTTAATAATGTTGTGGCTACATATTTGAGGAATTATTAAAAACATTAGGCTCGATAAACGCTTTAGTAACATAGGCATGGTCGAAAGTTAGTCTAAATCAATGACCAACGTTTTAATTGCGATATTTAGAGGAAATTCCATAATTATATACGAAAAGGATGAAAATAATCACTGGTTTCCGACGATGAATACTACTTTAACACCTAAAACCAGGTTATTTGGTCATTTAGTTAAATGCTCATTATCTGAGCATAAATTACTGATTTTTTGCTGTTTTTAAACGCAACAAGTTAATTTGTAGGTATTGGGTATCTAATGCAGTGCTAGATAGGCGATAATATGTGTTGCTATAAAAATATTTTTTAAATTGACAAAATGATCTATGTAGTACACACAGACTGGGCAAAGATAATTCTGCAAAAACATAAGTCGTTTTAAATTGAAATCCATCACGATATTATGCATTAAATAATTTCAACCGTGTGATTAGTCTGTATCTCATCAAAATAATATGTTAATTCTAACGATCATAATACTCTTGCTGCTCAGCAAAAACTATCTTTTACGACGTATCGCATCGCTCCACTGCACTTCACATACCTAACGATGTTTACTATCGCAACTAAGTAACTACTCGTATCCGCTTTAGTAATCGATTCTCATCGGAATATACGATTATATTTATCGATTAACGAGGACCTATCAGGTTTCATAGCCCACATTGGTTCCGTACTTAAAAAACCTATATCGAATTACACGCGAATCGGTATAGAAAGCGGATAATAAACGTCGAGGGTGTGTTTATGTGACTCCTACGCCTTGTCCGTAACAATTAACATGTCCACACTTGAATCTAGATCCGACTCGACACGTCAACACCCTTTGAGAGCCAATTGAAAACTGACAGGTCCACATCGTCACGTCACTATCGCACGTCAAACTTCTTCTGCTTGAAATTTGTAAAAAGAAGTGTGCGCCACGGCGGCCGCGCGTTTGTCAACGTTCCGATATCCGTCACGAACCCGAGAATCACTCGTCACCCCGTCCCGACATGTTACCTTACGTATCTCGATCGATTGTCATGTATTCATTCGTAAATGACTGATGGGTGTCCGTAGAACGGGACGTTACGACGTTACGACACTAGCGCCGACCTCACAATAGGTATTGAAATGAGACAGGATTGTGTGCACGTATCGCCGATGCATCTCGGTTTATCGCTTTCATATTCCTATGCACCGGTAATTTGTGTGGGATTACATTGTGCTATTCATATTTACCATTCAAAATATTCAGGTGCGGTGACGTTTTGATTTTTCCATGTAAAAAATCCGTGTCTCGAAAAAGGTGCGACTACAAAAGACGCAATCACTAGCGCAGCGTTTGACAGCTGTCAAAAATGGCCGACGCGTTGGCGCGAAAAACTAACAAAGCGTCAGCGAGTGTGTTTTTTTCGCATTTCCACGTAGTTTTTGTGGAAAAATTATGCTTTCGACACACGTATGTGTAATTGTTTGGTTTGTCGCACGGCAGGAGCGGCGAAATGCTGGCCAAATTGAATTTTGTGTAGCCGCGGTGTCCGTACTGATCTGTAACTAGGAACCATTTTGTTTTTTTACTTTTTTTCTGGTCTATCCATCGAGAATAACTTATTGCGTAATATATCAGTGCTTTGCGGATTGTGGATCGTTTCGTGTCAGCGGGCGACGTCTCTCACGAGTGGAAAAAAATAATATGATTCAGTTGAGCCTATCTGAGGTTAAGGAGTTAACAGTTATTGTGCTTTTAACATATTGATATCATAAATCATTAGTTATTAGGTCACAGTTATTACTTGTCAGAAAAAGCTGCAATTAATATTATATCAATATTATACGAGAGTAGGTATAATAAATACGTTATTATGTCAGATAAGATGTCTTTATTATCTGGAATGCAATTAAATCTGTGTGGCTCGAATGGCGAAGTAAAAAGATGCCAGAAACAATTAGAGCCACAAACTCGTTTCGGCAAAACAATAACTGGACTAATTATACCAAAAATTCCCGCGTCCTCGGCGTGCCGTAAAGGGCTAACCCACTCTGTGAATTATTCAAAATTCAAAATTTGCCTATAATTCAATCAGTCCATGTCCCCTGTCTCCCCGGGGAGGGGGCGAGGGGACAGCGGGGCGATTATTTCAGAATTTAATATTAATTAACTGACGCTCTCGGCGTTCATAATTGCGTTTTTCAATTACCGCATGACAATTATGCGAAAATTTTGGATCAGACAGGACGATGCTGCTAATTGTCAATCGTCGACACTCGCACTGATGATTTTTTTTTCGCGTCCGCCATGTTTATCGATGCGAACGGAATTTATTTTGTTGAATTTAAAAAAAGAATGTACGATTGCTGGAAAATGAGGCAGAGGAACCCTGATTCAGCCTAATATGACAGTTGACACGAGATAATTTCAGTTTTCAGTACGTTAAGTTTTTATGCGAAAAGTTGGGATACAATGCTTATTGCATTTGTGTTGCAGAGGCTACAAAATTATAATGGATGGATACTAAAGTCATAAAGTTGCAGTGGGAAATCGTGTGCTTTGTATAAAGCTATTTCAATGAACATGTAACGTCATAAAATTGGCCAATCACAAAGTGGAATAGGCACTACCTATTCCACTTTGTGATTGACTCCAGTATGTAATATATAGTCTTGCATCGTAGTTACTCAGATACCCGCGAAACGAGACACAATAGTAAAACAATAACAGCGCGGTCTCATTGGACCGGTTGGGGATTCAAACGTTAAGACTTCTAACTTCTTTTCTTTTTATTAGCCTGTAGTGTCCCACTGCTGGGTAAAGGCCTCCCTTCTCCTTCCAAACCTCTCTGTCTTCGGCGATCTTTAGCCAAAGTTTGGCCTGCAAACATGTTCACATTTTCACACCACCTCCGCCAGTTTCGACCTCCACGAGGTAGTCCTAGTGAGTCCTCATGCGTTCAGTGAGTTACAATCTTCGCCCATCTGTCTAGGTGCATTCAGGCAATGTGGCTAACTTCTTAAGATTTTTATTTTGATTTTTGATATTTTTATAAAATATTAGTAAAAATAGGTTTCTTCATATAAACTTTAGCCCCGTTTTCATCCCTTTAGGGGGTAGATTTTGGAAAACCCTTTCTTATTCTTTGTATAATATAGCAAAAAGAAATTCTGAGAAAAAATCATCGTTCTAAGTTCAAAAGTTTGGACTGGGCGTTGATGTGACTGTAAGTAAGTCAGGACTACACATTTTATATATTACTAGCTTTCGCCCGCGACTTCGTCCGCGTGAAATTGTTGCTTTGGGCTAACGCTAACTTTAACCCGCGACTTCGTTTATATAACTGAGGCGCTACTACATGTATAGCCTATAGCCTTCCTCGATATATGGGCTATCTAATACTGCAAGATTCTTTTCAAATCGAACCAGTAGTTTCTGAGATAAGCGCGTTCAAACAAACAAACTCTTCAGCTTTACAATATTAGTTTACTCGTAGATACAGAGTAAAGACTTGAAGAGTCCTAAAAGTCCAGGTGAAAACCAGGTCACATGTAACCAGTTCCTGTAACCAAGACTGGCATGATGCCAGGTTCTGAGAGTTTTAAGAAGCCAGCAGGGTTTTTACATGAGAATTAGCTCCTTACTAGCAATGCTAATGGCGGCGTGTGAGCCGCACTTTTATGCTGATTACTTATTTAAATAAAACATATTGTTTGCCAGGTGGACCATTAATGGGGTCCTTGGTCTTTCCCTCGTGTCCTTTTGGATTTAGTTAGGTTTGCCTTGGTTGTGGTGAAGGTAAATTTGATGGTTTTGAAGTCTGAATCTATACATGTTCTATGCCTATTAGTAAATACCTATCTAACTTTGAAGTGTTTTTTTTTATGTCAAAATATTTTTTTTACTAGCTGCTTTTAAAAGTATTTTTGATACCTTATTTGTTAACATTTGAGATACAAAACTACACACAATATCCACCAGGCCGTATCAATTTGTATACCAATGAACTTCACTCGCAAAAATTTCGCCAATCGCAAATCTTTGAAAGACATTTTAACCTATCACATACCCACAAAACGAGACACAATAGTAAAACAATAATACCGCGGTCTCATAGGACCGGTCGAGGATTCATGAATTAAATCTCTACAGCGCGGTCAAGGCCTCCCTCAAATTCTCCCAGGTATTCTTTTCTCGAGCCACCTCAGTCTTGCATCCTCAGGCACCCCAATTCATAGAATATCTCTTCATGGAGACGGAAAGCATCAAATATGCTCATCCGCATAGAGGGAAAGTAAGATTGTCACTGACTGAAACCTACCTGTGTAACTTCAGTTGTCCTTTGCATTCCTGGGCATTGTTATGGTCCTTCAAATAATCCCTCAGGTTGAAGAAAACTTTGCAAGTTAATGTTATGTTTATTTTTTACTTCATTAATTCTCTCTATCCATTCAAACTCACCTAATTGGACAATAGCACAACCTGCATTGTTCATTACAGGAAATTGCAACTTCCAAACTCAACAAGGGTAAAAAAGACCCTTAAATTCACGGTACCATGCACACTAAATTGGAAAGCAATTCCTAACCAAAAGAGGCGTCAAGTGAGAGTCGCACAAAATATGACGATTATTGCGTTAGGAACCCTTGAGGAGGTGGGGTAAACATGAAACACAATTATCTCCCTGCCTGTTACGTTCCATTTTCGTCAGAATTCAGACAATAACTTGGTATGCTAGCCACGGTTGGAATGACCGCTGAGTGGTCGCCGTGTGCTTAGAATTTTCTAAGACCTAGTCCTAGGCCCATCCGGGTGTCGGCTAACTTGAGTAGGTCTGTACATGTTTTTTGCGTGCGAATAACTGCTTTACGCAGCGACGTATGCAAAGTAGCGTCGTTTTTGATAGCGTTTATTTTTTTTCGTTTGACGTATGATCTTGCGTTTTAATTGTGTTGCGAAGTTACGAGCTATTATTATGGAAATTGTTTTAGGGTTTGTGTGGTGGAGGTTTTAAGTATCGGTTCTGTTGCGTATTGTTAACTAGGTTTTGCTAGTGGCTTTGTCTGAGGTAGTAGAAACTTATTATTATGAGGTAGTGGAAGCTTAAATATGACCTACCTGTATGCCGAATTTCATATAAATATGTTCAGACGTTTATGTGTGAAGAAGTGACAAACATACATATAATTATACTAACTTGCCTTCATACTATTAGTATTATGTGGTAATACGATCGTCTTATAGATCGTCTTGTTCTATTACTTGGATTTCAATTAAGTAATGAACTTTTCTCTTTTATTTATCTTTAAATAAAGAAAAATTTGAAGAAAATCACAAAACATGACGTATCTAAACTATCCTTCTGAATTCGAATAAATCGAAAACGCACTAAAATACTTGAGTTGCTATCAAAAGGTTCCACCATTAAAACTGCAAGTCAGCCCGAAGTGATCCCATAAAGCGAGCCATAGGGACTTCAGCTTATCAATATTTCAGGCACAAAATTGAAAATTATCGGAACCCCCGACTGACTTACATAACTCAAACCTATCGAAACCAATAAAATATTAACTGGTAACGTTTTCCCGCCATTTTTCACCGGCCATTCGACTTTCGTATCACGTCCCGCCCGCACTTACACTCACTGCTAAATGTAATCATAAAATTGTTGTTAATAATTCATGTTAGAGAGAGATGGCGTTATACGAGTGAGGGAGAGGTCTATATAGGTGTGGGAGCGGGATTATTAAATTCTGTGAATGCTCACTTTGTATCTAATATCCGAATGTGTTTAATATTAGATTAGCGGAGGGTCCGTGTTTGCCCGACTTCCCCGGGGCGTGGTGCTTCGTGATAGATTCGCGTTAACTTACATTTTCCCCGAATTATGATTGGTTGATAGTCTCCTCATTTGGAAATGGAAAATTCGCCCTTTGAACGTGTATTCGTTAATAATTAGGAGCATTCTGATACATTGACACTCCTGTGTTACAGCATATTGGAGTTGCTTAATGTATTTCGATTTTCCTAAGTTGAAAATGTGGGTAGGATATGAAGCAATGTGTAGGCTGTTAAACTTGTTAATATCAGAAAATTTTGCGTTGTTCAGTTACAAACAGGACTTTTCTGCAGAATCAGATCAGAGATCAAAAGCTTTTGAGGAAGTCTTCTTATTCATTAAAATCTTTGATTTTTGTGTATGGTATTTATTAAGCAGATAAATTTAGCTTATCAGTACCTTAGCAGGTGCTTCATATTGCTGACCTTTATATCATTACCATAAAACGTGGCAATGCTGCTAGTGTTTTTGGGTACACAGCCAGCCAATAGCGATGCAGGGAAAAAAATTGAACCTATATTTTGACATATTTAGTTAGATAGCAAGCCATACAGGTTGCCAAATACTGGGCCGAAAAAGTTTAATGAGAGCATCGATACGAAAAGAAGAAGAATTTTAAGTTAAAAGTTGTTTTAATTAGAAAAATACCCTAAGATTTCCACAAATAAAACTGCATAATTATCTGTCGTTCGTCATATACATATTCCACAATAAAACATTACACCAAAATCTTCTTTTCCTTCCAAATACATCGGCTCAATATCAAAAAACGATCAAAAAAACTCACTGAGCATCAATACCCAACTGGTTACCAAAATACTGGTAACCTGACACTTACCAAGGCTTCCTCGTTTCCCGTGCATCCGTGGTTTCGGACCTCAGGAGTCGTGTATCTTACAAAACGAAATGTTATCAGGTTCAATTACCTGATATAGAAGAATTTCTTTCATTGGTGCTACTGATTCGGTCATGTTGCTTTTTGGTCCTGCGGTTTAGACTGGATTAGGAGTTTCATGATTATTAGGTGTTTCGTTTTTGGTTAGTAGTTAAAGCTTACTGCTTAGAATATTTTGCTTCGGTTTCCTTTTAGTAGGTTTTAGCTGCATCACCGTCATAGTTTTTTTCTTATGGTCTATATTGCAATTATAGAGAATATGCCCATATCTCTGGAAAAGTGCTCTGATATCAGTTTTGTGTTTCTTTCTAATATCGTCACCAACGACGAGTTATATTGCTGATAATTTCATTTGGTTTTGATTTTGTTTTCATAGTTAGTGTTCTATTTTTACAAATTTATTGATACACTGGTTAGATAACAAATAGTTTTTTATGCATGTTTTCTGTATATTTATGGCGATTTGCACTGCATATCTTCTACTATTCAAATATCTCAATTTGTCAAATCCTATTGTAATAATATTTGATCAGCAACAACCTAATACTATAAAGATCTTCTTTGAACAAATGTGTTATTTTTTACTAAACTGCACAAACCAGTATCTCAATATCTACTCCCAGTATTCTACCATCAACAACTGTTACAAATACAAAATTATCATTCATACCATTTTCAACTTCGTCAAAAACATCAAACATGTCTGCCATGGCGTCGTCAATCGTCCCTAGTATTGTAATCCTTACATTACAAGGGCTTACTCCTAAACCAAAGGGTTGTGTACAATGCAATCACACAGAAATATAATTCTATTGTATGTCTATATGTGTTCTGTTAGCGTAATGTTTCGGATCATGGGAGCAGGGTTGTTCTTTTCAGCTTTTGGTTCCATGATTATTTTTTTAACATACTTTCTGAATTTATTGGCATTGCCAGGCTTATGTGTTGTTCCATCTATGACTTTAGTGGTTTTCATTGGTTAGGTTTTACGATTGAAATATTTGGCTTTTTGTTAAGTTTAAGACTTTCTTCAGGAGTCAGTTCATTCGCAAGCCCAAATGTTATTTGCTTTTCTTTTCTTTAGTGTAGTAATACATGTTCATTATCAATTATCGCATTAGTTTTATGATTATATTATTTTACATTCCAAATATAAACAACTGTTACTTCATTTACACCATCATTTTCATCTCCCTCTCACCAAAAAATATCATTTTAATAAAATTAACACCATCCCCACGGGTCCCTAAAAAGGCGAAAGCACACATTATCATCACGACTCGCATCAAAAGGGTGAGAAGCGTCCAAACTGACACAATGACAAAGTGATTCGTCACACATGACAGCTGCGCGTGCGACTGAGATGGCACTATAGTAAACGATGAAGTGTGAAAGAGATGAGAAGAACAAATCGACAATTAGAGCGATATGCGTGCGCGCATTTTTGTCATGTTTAGATTATTGTTAATTTTTGACCTGATTTTTTTTTGCGTGAATGGGATTGTCGCTGTCTGAATGGGATGCCTGTTTGATTGCATTGTGTTCTGTTATTTCTGACAGTTGGGAGGAGAATGAGTTTCTGCGAATGTAATCCAAGCAGGTGGTGTCAAATTTGCTAGTTATTCATAGTTCACAATGCGCAAATATTGTGTGCTGGAATATTATCAATGTTATTCGTAACTGCACGTATGATTTGTTTTAGAAAATTGGTTAGGATAAATATCAGGAGTTTTGTTTTCGTCATAAATAGGTATTTTGATACTGTCGACTATATCTTAATAGGTTTCCTAAGGTTATTGTTAGTTACTAGTGTTGATTTGTCCTAAATCTGTACTGTTTTCTTTTAATCCAATACTGAAATTTTCTTTCCTACTAACGCCTGAAGTATTCAATCTTTGACTGATAGTTGGTATGACTGACTCGGTCATCACTATCATCTCCATCATTTCAGCTGAAAGACGTTCACTGTTGAATACAGGCCTCCCCAGAGTATGTGACTAGGGCAGACTAAGTACTCTGAGCTTTCACAACAAGTATAGGTTTTATAAATAATATTTTTATAAGCATTTCTTCAGTCCACGTTTCAACAAGACATATAAAGCTACCAGTCGCTATCACTCATTCATCATATTTGTTTCCCATTACTGTTATGTTAGTTTTGTCAAATTTATTCAAAATCAACAATGTGAGTGCATTTTCCCAACGCATCTTGTAAACTAAGTACACTGCTCATTACATACAGCTACTGGTCATTGTTTTATAATAGACATTCTTAAAACGACCAGCTAAAGATGACCCTTCATTTGTTTTACATCAAAAAATCTCACACATTTTAACCTTTCCCAAAATTGAAGACAGCTCACGTATATCTGGACGACACATTAACATTTTTTAACATTGAAATATTTATTTAAGTAGCCTATTTGTGTGTTTGGCTGTCAGTCGAAAGGGCACGAAATGGTAGCAATGTGTCATTTGAAATTTCTTTGTGAAAGTAATCGTTTCGTTTACATTTTTTGAAGTTGGTAGCTGAGTTTCTTAAGTTTAGTGATTATTTTGCATACAATTAGCTGTGGAAGGTATACATAAATATTTAAATATTGCTTCACGAACCTATATCTTCTGTTACTGTAATTTCAAGACGAACAAGTTACAAAAATAATGTGTTACAATTTAAAATTCGGAACACTTCAACCGCCATTCTACAAAGTCAGCCATTTTTTATTTTAAAAATCCACGATTCAAATTCAGAAGAAGAATGTTATGCAATTCCAGTGTAATTTCGGGTGCAGTGGCTTTGTCTAGCACCCAGGTAAAGTAGGAATGCTAGCAGGAACTGGTCTGAATGTCTACATGCCTACAATGTTTGTGAAAATTAGATTCCTGCTAAACTAAACTGTAACGTGTACAGAGGAATTCGAAATGGAAATTATTTTGATTTCATTCCTAAGTTTTGGCTCGCGTGATGGAAGAACGTTTTCTTTAAGACTAGCAATGGAAACTGTTTTAGAAAGAATTGTTTTATTGAAATTAAGCTTAGAGGTATTTGATGAAATGCTTTCAATAAAGCTATTTATAAGAATAATGATATTAAGAGGCCCAATCCAGTTTCAGTTTCAGCAAAATAAACCGAAACTAGCATCTTTGAACGATATCTAACAACTGACTGACTTATTCGTCTATGTGTGGTAATTTTTTTATGTAGTCGTTAATTTGTTAGATTATTCAGTATTATAGGAAAGATATAATTCAATATTGAAATGTAGATGATTTATTATACCTTACATATTAAAATTTGCTACTGTCTATGAATCGTATCATTTTTGTGGATCGTACTTATTACTGATGAGAAAGAAATCATCAATGCAAAGAAACCAATTAGATTTGGAGTTAAATATAGACATGACTAAGGAACTAAACATAGCCAAATCACAAATCTTCAAAATCTATTTCACATTAAAATAAGTAAACTTTGCAGACATGATGTCTATTAGCAAAGACAGGCACAGATTGTCCAACCAAACACAAAGGTTCCTTAGTTGAAACCCCAAAAGATGTTAAGCAACTAATTCTAAATATATTCTTTTACTAAAGAATGACGTAAAATACATCTTTAAGAACAATGTCTGAAACAGAAGCAGGGTGGTAACAAGACTTTACCAAAATTCTGACAATTCCTCATTAATATGGAACTAGAAGATTTTCTAACGTTCAAGCGACAGCCGTGTCGAATCGACGCAAATCTGTTATATTTGACTAGTTAACATATGCGTCGTTTCAACATATGTACATAATTTTTACGGTTTTTGAACAAGTATCATTTGCATTGGCGACTTTTGTTAGTTTTCGAACATTTAGTTCGGGATCTCTTATTGTTAGTGTTTCGGAATTAATTGCTGGACATTGTCAAGTTGTTTTTACATTGTTTTTAGGTTTTCTTTCTTTTGAATGGTTGTAGGTCGTGTGGGAAATGGGTTGTGGATTATTTATCGGCTGTAGGTATTTGTGGGTTTGGCTGTAAAGTTTTGGGAATAAGAACATCTTGATTGGAAATATTTAGCACCATTGTCACAGGCAAAGTCAAGTTATGCTATTTTATTATTAGAGTGCGTCTAATGAAAGCGCGAACTGGAGATTTTTTTTAATTGTCAACATTATTCAGCCGCAATTGTAGGAAATAAAAAAATTGTGACGTGTCAAGACATGATTCTCCTACTAGTCAGTAATACCACATACAACATTTTTGGATTTAACTTCTTTTTCTCAGGTCGCGCTTTCATTAGACGGACTATAGTTTCGTGAAAGTTCAATCCGTCCATCATTTTATCCGTTTCAAAGATTAGATCAACAACACGGGTTAACATTTTTCTTTTATCATTATTACCAAGTTAATGGTTATTTTAAAACATTTCTTGTAAACTAAAAATAGCAACCGATACTTGATAGCGCAATTTAATTTAAATGTTACGCCCATTAACAACTTTGATGATCATGGAGTACTAGGCTCGCATAAACAAAAGAAAATGGCGTCAACATTCTATCCTTTACTTTCACTTCTTTATTCAAAAGTTATGTATCTTTGTTGAGTATTTTATTGCAACCATAATCTAACGACTGCAGCTGTTTTTTATATGGCAACATTTTTATAGCTTATGTCAAAATGGTATAAAAAAGAACTTGGTTTATAGTTTTTCTTTATTTGTTTAAGTTTTTTCTTATTTTGTAACTGAATTATTTAATACTATCTACCTTTCAAAGGTGCTTGTTTTATGGTATCATTGAAATAAATGATTTAAATGCGTCAATAATGTATTCGTTACATTTCTTTCGCCATTCTTAATTTGTACTTTAATTAAGTTTAAGTCTTTCTTTAGTTTTTAAACCGCCATTTTTAATATTATTCTTCATTTAAAAAATGAAACAGTCGCCTGACGATTGAGCACTCACTGACCCATACAAATGTATCTCTTTATTTAGTCACGTCAAAAAAAAAATCACATAAGTCCACCAAAGACTTACATAATTATAATTTATTCATGTGTAAGTCAGGCACACCCATCCCTACTTAACTTCTGTCAGTGACGAACAATACCAGAATTATCATACCTCCGTCAGGGGGTCGCAAAAATATTTTGATTAAAAATTTATTCTACCAGTAGGAAATGTAGGGTAGATTTTACACCAGCCGGGATTGAACCCCCGGTCTGACAGATGTCAATCTGTGAAGGGAAACTGGTGTTTTTTTTTTTGTTCGGAGGGTGTTGGTGATAATGTTGGGGTATTCGGCTGGTAAGCGATTGAATGCGGTTCGGTTCTAAGCTGGTGTAATTTGTTTATGTCTATTTTGTTTAGAAATTTTTGATTTTAGTTGATGATTAGCTGTAACTATTAGACTAGGAGAGTAGTAGTTACGAGTTATAGGTCGGGGTTTCAAATCCAACCAGGCGCATTGCTTTGTGTCATTTATTTCATCACTACTACTCTCAAAACGGTGAAGGAAAATATAGTGAGCAAACGCCGGTTTCCTGTCCTAGAACCAAAAATTCAAAGATGTGAATTGGTCCCGCGTGGTGGATTACGGCCCGTTCTTGCTCCTAGGGAGAAACCTTTAGTCCCAGCGGTGGAAATATTATAAGGCTGATTAGGTGATAGTATGATGATGATGACTAATCCATTTATGGGTGAGAATCGAACCCACGACCTTCGGCATAGCAGTCAAAGCCACTAACTACTAAACCAACAGGCTAGTCTATGTCAACATTATACAATAAAATAAACCATTTTGTATATCTTTCCAAAATTAGTTTCTTACAAAATTCAGAGTTGTTTCTTCTGAATACCCCACAATTGGGCAAAACTTCCTCCACGGTCTGACAACATAACTTGACGAAATAAACTGGTCACTCGCGTCCGTGGTCATTGGCCAGTCAGATCGAGTGCGGACTAGCGTCACGCAGTAATTGTGGGACACACGCACTTACATATTAATGTCTGTCTGTCTGTCTGTTAATGTTGCTTCACTACTGACGGTAGGTAGAAGGATTGCCTTTTAAAACAACTCGTACTAACTTGCTACTAACATGTTACCTCAGTTAATGGGTTGTGGAGGTCTGGTAGGCAGCCGCTCCTCGTAAAATGCTGGTATCCAGCTTAATCCGGCTTGACTGGAAGCCGAACCCAATATAGTTGGGAAAAGGCTAGGTAGATGATGTATCTCTTGCTACTAAAGGTTTTTTTAAGTTGGGAAATTATCTAAAGTGACTTCTACCCAGTCTAGTTCGGAGCTCCCGAGTGTATCAACCTTTTATTCACTAAAATCACACGTATATTCCTTCAGTTGCTCTTTGCGTCCCAGGATCACGGGTTCTCCTTTTAAAAGTCGACCCAAGGTTCTACAAAAAGATTACATATTTATGTTACTCCATTTTTTACAATATTAGTAAAAAATTATTAGCGATACTATCAACAATAAAAAAAAAACAAACCTAAAGTACTTATAGGGTCGGGTGTCTCACATTGAACCAGGCAGCTACATTGAACCACCGCCGAATCTCGAAAATGCGACATTGTCAAACCGCACTAATATGAGTGAAAGAGAGGTATTTACGTTCCTTTCCTGCCCACTAGTTTGCGTGGCGATCGCGTGCAAAGTGGTTGTGTGAGGAGCATTCAAAAGAAAACTGACTCAAAAAGTAAAAATTTTTTGCCAATTTCATTCTTTTTTAGCTTTTTTCGTTTAAATAATATCAATTTATTTATATATACACTGTTTTCTACGGTTATTTAGCAATTAAAAGCGCTATAATTCGTGATTTTAAGAGATTGATTTGCCGGTAAAATATTGAATTTAGTGATAAAACGAGGTGTGTCTCACATTTAACCACCTGAGGGTGGTACACATTTAACCACGGTTTACTGTGTACACCCCAGTCGTTAAAGGAGTATTTTTTACAATTATTTTAATTTAATTTTAATTTGTTATATTATGGAAGGTACTTTTGTTTTTATAATTAAAAACTGTTACCTTTGTTTTTATTATTAAAATATGATAAGAATTTGATTGAAAAGGTTTTGTGATGTATAAAACTAAGACTCTCGGTTTAATTGCATATGATTTAAAGTGATTTTTATAAATATAAGGCTGATTTTTATTATTACTGTTTATTATTATTATTATTACAAAGTATTTGCCTTATAAATTCAACTAGAAGACATCGTTAATAAGGTTTCTCAATGTGGACGATACCCTGGTTAAATGTGTACCACCGGTGGTACACATTGAACCAAAAATCATTTTTCATAAAAACCTGTTTTACACCGAAACTAAAAGGAATATGAGAAATTAATGTTTTACAAAATTGAAGCTAAATAAATATGCTAACTATACACAAAAAATGAAAGGCATTGATTGAACATCCAGCCCACTATGAGACTTTGAAATTTACCTGGTTCAATGTGGGACAACTTACCATATAGAAAATTACCCCTGGAATGTACTTACACTAACGAATTATTTACCCTTATAATATTAGTGTAATTTTTCCAATTCTAAACCCTGTAAGAAAATTACAAACGAAAGCAAAAATCTATTTACCTACAGCGAAATATCTACAGTAGGTATGTACTAAAGTAACATAGACAAGAAAAATAAATCCATGTTCTATCATAAATCGAAATTCAAAAACATACACATCACTATTCTAGTTATCGAGCCTCCTTTTAGGGTTCCACACATAAAATACATACCAACTATAAGAACCTTTACCGTGATATTTTCCTCCAAAATTATAGTGTATGATTTGGTACATGGTCCCTTTGGGAGGGCTGAGACTTGAGAGGTATTCGACGAGATTCGCCGGCCCTCAGGCCCTCCCTCTAACCAAACCTCTTATTAGGAATAGGCTCCAATACCGCTGTATTGTACTGGTTACAAAAAGTCCGTAAGTGAAACTTTACCCGTCCAATAAGAATACTTCACAAAATACATCCTTCTAATTGGTGTAATCTTATTTTGCATTTTCTCTAAGTAGAAAATAATTTTCTCATTTCCCGACCGCGTTGTTTACGATACAAGTAAAATATACTGGAATTATCCCAGCTTGTTACTCCCGGAGCGAAAGCTTCATAAATAAGAGGCAAATACCTAGTTACTACCACAAATAAGTATTATCCTGGAAGAAAATATCTCGCTAAAGAAACACCGGATAAATTACAGCCACCTGAATAACTAATACGACGGTTTTTAAGGCGTCCGCTCGGAGATCTGACAATAGTTTTGCTGACCGAAGAAAATACAAAAAACTTGATATTTATTTAGCGTAATTCGCGGTCATTCTAAGCGGGATATATGGAGCAATAGTTCCCTCGGCCATTGTGTCTGTCCGTCCGTCCGGCCAAACATCGGCCCTTTCATTAGCCCCCGTGTAATTTATTTGAAAAAATATTTACGAATTTTCTTGTACGCCATTCTACTGCGATATATGGTAACAGCAAATTTGGGTTTTTCTCTCACATCTTTGCATGTTATGTTGTCCTAGTTTGTTTGGTAGTTTTTGCTTATTCAATGTTTTTTCTTCTTTTTCCAGGTAAGCCAGGCATTATTGTTAAAGAAAACTTATGTTGGTAAGTTGTGAGATATTTCTCTAATAAGAAAACTACGCCCAATTTGAATTTTAATGTTATCTTTGTGGGAAAGTTAAACACATTCCTTTCATATTTGAATGTGAGCAGAGAAAGTTAAAAATCCGATTTAAAACGATTATTTTAATTTATCCGTTAAATCCGATCCATTACTTACTGTTCTAGGTTTAATGTCAGTAATACTTAAGTCTCGTCACGTGCTCTCCGTCTGACGGTCCCCTCGGAGGCCTAGCGACATTTTATTTAATCAAGAACACTTTTTAACATTCTTTGGACGTACTCACAATATTTTCTAAACGAGGACATGAAAAAAAAATAACTGACGACATTTTTTTGCTTTCATTAAAATGGTAGGAAGGACGCTACGTGAAATGTAGAAATTAAAACATATTTTTTGGCTATACGTCGTATTTCTTGTTAGAAAATCATAATATCTTAATTTACAACTTTTAAACGATCTCGTATACCATAAAAGCTTAGGATGAGTACGAGAAATAGCGTCTTAAACGGTGATTACTAGAAAAAATATTAATGAAACCATTATTTATAATTTCCATCGCGATCGCCATAAAAATATGTTAATTAAAATGGATTTTTCCCGAATTATCCAGCGTCCAGGGCCGCATTCTAACCAGGTTTACGGCGTCGTAAAATAATCTTTTTTTTACTCGTGTGTCCTGTGTTCGCGAGCATAAATTTAAGATTTTGTCAGATTTATTAAGTAGGTAGGTCTTGTGTGAATTTGTCGTAAACGTCCGATAGTATTTTACTGCCGTTGGATTATTACATTTTTTAAGTAAAAAAAAAGTAAGAACACCTTGTCGCGACTCAGAGTGTTTTTAATTTCATTTTTTTTGGGACTCTTTTGATCGTTAAACCCGGGACTTAAAATCCTGGGGTCAATTAGAGCTATTTCAACAAAGCCCATAAGATTTTTTCATTTACAATTTTTATTGGACTATAAAAGTTTTTAATTGTAATAAATATATTTTGAACACTTTAACGTCTTTACATTTGATGACGCGCGCGGGACATCGTAAACTGTAGCAGGAAATAAACTATGTAGCTGCATAGAAGTGGACCGAAATTAAAGAAACTTCTAATTATGTTTGATCACATAAATTTTATTTGAATAATTTGTAATTTAAGACTCTTAATCACCGATTCTTAGTAAATGGTAGACATTAAAATAAAAATTATAAAACACGCTTGAACGATGACTTTAATTGTCGACGATAGAAAGAGTTCACTAAAGAGTTTCAAACACAAATAGACTTATCATTTGGAAAAGTTAAATATTAAAAATGCATTTGGCTGCATTTCCTTTTATTTTTCTTGCTTTTTCTTCGGCACGGTCCCTTAATGACTTGGAACATTAGTTATCTTCAAATTACGATAGGTACTCCTCTGGGGGTGGAAAAGAAAAAAAGGCAAAGATTGAAGGGTGAAAGTGGCCGGGAGGTGGTGATAACGAGGATTCAAATAGGGCTCTTATCTCCTGCTTTTTGTGATAGCCAGAAAAAGTAATTAAGTCTTTTTTTGTTTTGTCAAAAAAGAAATTAGATTTGAAACGGGCTTTGGGTCTGAGTTAATGTATTTGTGATGTTCTTAATTACGAGATTGTGCATCTTCGGCGAATGTTTAGTTTTATTTTTATGTTTAATCGTTCCACCATAACTCATTCACTGTTTATTGGCGTCGCGCCGTGAGATATTGATAACGACGCTTCACTGATTGTGAATAGAAAATATTTATACAGCTCCGCGGTTTTCTTTTATGTTAATGTATAGTAAAAAATGTTTTGTTCATTAAAGTCATGTTTATGAGATTCACTACATAAAATATGTGGTTATGTTTAATCTAGATCGCACGCTGTAAGAAAGCTATCATTAAAACCTATAAAGATAGGTGTAATGACATAGAATGAAGCACATGTTAAGTGCACAATTATTTATATACAGCTACTCTGTTATTATTATTGTGATAATAAATATTTAATAGCAAAGTAACACCTAACGATAGATACTTTTGAATATTATTCTTAATTACGACGCATTAAGCGTGACACGGAACGTAATAATTAAAATAACGCAATCGACATGAAAGAATAAAAAGAAAAATTATCAAAAAGAAATGTCAATTCCGACCCTCTTTCTTCTAATTAGAAAGAGATGGAAAATACAGAAATACGTTTGTTAGAAAGGGATGGAGATAGAAAAGAGGGGTGAAAGCGGTGAAGAAAAAAGCAGGTATTGTTTTAAAGACAGTTTTAATTTCCCGAAGGTAATTTATCACGACGCGGTGTTTTGGCGCGGTAGGAGTGTGTGTCCGATCGATATTTATACGAGACTTAGGATTCCGTTACAAATGTAGTGTAATGTACTGCTTTTTTTAAGTATTTTTCATTTTTTTTTGGAAGCTATACAAAAACGTGTTAACTTTTCATAAATAAACGAACGATATTTGACACATACCAAAAATCACAAAGGTAACAAAAATACACGAGAAGGAAAATACTGCTTATAATGCTTGCTACATTTTGAAAGTAAAACTCCCAAAAAAATAAATGTTCACGGAACCCAGTTTTCAGTTAAAACAACTTGCACTGACCGTTTTTTTCCCGCGCGGCGAGGGGGAGTGTTCCCGCGACGAATTCAAATATAGAACGCAACTTATGTTTTCAAAATAAGAATAATATTTTTGAATACGGAATGCCTTTGCGGGTGATCGGTTTAATTTCGGCAATTTAGAAAATATTTTCAATTTGTTACGGTTTCTTTTTGAAAAGGGCGCCAACTTTCTTAAAGATTTAGTGTTTAATTACTCAGATACCCGCGAAACGAGACACAATAGTAAAACAATAACAGCGCGGTCTCATAGGACCGGTTGGGGATTCAAACGTTAATTTCATAGTAATATTATAATTGCTTCTGTTTTTTAAAGTTTTGGTATAGATATTGATTGGAACTCGGGTAGTTGTTACATTTTTTCTACTCACTTCGTACTGTGTCGATACTATTTTATGTAATAGACCACTTGTAAATACGTTGGATTCTTAAGTCTCAGACCGTGCACAAAATTAACTATGAACTTGTGTTATGGTGATGGCAAGGCCAAAAAGGCGCCTTACTCAGCATAAGGAACGACTTAAAAACAATAAACAACACAGCCCTGCTATTCAGTTAAGGAAGAAGCATATCGCCTACCTCCCGAATGACCCAGATGATGAACAATAAGAGCCTGCGAATCAAATCACCCGCCATAACCTGCTATACGAGATACGAGCATCTCACCACGTGGGCAGCGATCAGCATACAATGACCTGTCACCAGCCAACTGTTTGCAAATCAACCATTGTGGTGCATTAGCTGCTTTCAATCGCCTCCCAATTTCGAATGTTGGTGGTCTCCTCTTGTGTCATGCCGCTCTGGTACTTTTTGAATAGGTATCCTCCTTTTGAGGGTACAATGGTGATGACAGATAAAGTGTTATACCGCCTTGCTGCTTCTTGAATAAAGTGTGAGCAATAGATAGTAATAGATTAACTAAAATGCTGATTAGGTGGGTTGAATCTATCAGTTCAATTGCTAGGTTTTCTTTTGTCTCCCAATTTCGAACGTTGGTGCAGGTCTCCTCTTGTGTCATGCCGCCTTGGTACTTTTTGAATAGATATCCTCCTTTTGAGGGTACAATGGTGATGACAGATCTTGTGATCTTCTGTGGCGTTATACCGCCTTGGTGCTTCTTGAATAAAGTGTGATAGATAGATGGTAATAGATTAACTAGAATGCTGATTAGGTAGGATTGAGTCTATCAGTTCAATTGCTAGCTTTTCTTTTGTCTCCCAATTTGGAACGTTGGTGGTCTCCTCTTGTGTCATGCCGCTCTGGTACTTTTTGAATAGATATCCTCCTTTTGAGGGTACAATGGTGATGACAGACAGTGATCTTCTATAATGTCATACCGCTCGAGTGCTTCTTGAATAAAGTGTGAGCGATAGATAGTAATAGATTAGCTGGAATACTGATTAGGTAGGATTGAGTCTATCAGTTCAATTGCTAGCTTTTCTTTTGTCTCCCAATTTGGAACGTTGGTGGTCTCCTCTTGTGTCATGCCGCCTTGGTACTTTTTGAATAGATATCCTCCTTTTGAGGGTACAATGGTGATGACAGATAAAGTGTTATACCGCCTTGGTGCTTCTTGAATAAAGTGTGAGCAATAGATAGTAATAGATTAACTAAAATGCTGATTAGGTGGGTTGAATCTATCAGTTCAATTGATAGGTTTTCTTTTGTCTCCCAATTTCGAATGTTGGTGGTCTCCTCTTGTGTCATGCCGCTCTGGTACTTTTTGAATAGATATCCTCCTTTTGAGGTTACAATGGTGATGACAGATCTTGTGATCTTCTATGACGTTATGTCGCCCTGATGCTTCTTGAATAAAGTGTGATAGATAGATGGTAATAGGTTAACTGGAATGCTGATTAGGTAGGAGTGAGTTCATCAAATAAAGTAATTTGCTTTTCTTTTTAATAAGCCTCTTCCAATTCCGAACTTTGCTGATCTCCTCTTGTTTTATTATACCCTAGTACTTTATAATTAGTTCCGGGTAGAATGGTGATGATAGAAACTGATTTAGTAATGACAGGACAATAAAATTACATTGATTGGATATATTTTCCGTATTTTTCTCCCCAATTTTCTTAAAATTAGCACTACAGTCGAAAAGAGAAATTATTCAACCATATTCCTGGTACATCTACTCTCAAAATACATGTAAAGTAAGGGCAAAGTTCCAAAAATACATTTAATTATCAAACTAGAGTGTTGCAAAGTTTCAAATATCTTTGGTTTGCTTTTAAAGTAAGCGGCTTTTCTTGCGGAGCTTAAAATTTTCTTGCCATGGACGTCGGAACTGTTTAGCGGCGATGCGTGAACAGTTTCAGGGGAAATTGTATGTTTCGGTTATAAGGGATGGGGTGGTATGTCGTTGGTTGAGCAATATTTGGTACTTGATATATCTTTGTATAGGTTTTGCTTAGATCGTAGCCGTAGGTCCCGGCTGCCATTTGTAGATCTTTGGCAGTCGTTACGAATAGTCAGAAGCCAGTAAATCTGACTCCAGTCTTGCCATGAACTACCGTGTTACCCCAGTTAATGGGTTGTGGAGGTCTGGTAGGCAGCCGCTCCTCGTAAAATACAGGTATTCAGCTAAATCCGGCTTGACTGGAAGCCAACCCCAATATATATAGTTGGGAAAAGGCTAGGCAGATGATGATGATAGGTTTTATTTAGATGGAAAATCATCTAATGACTTTACCCGCTCTTGGATGGACGTTGTAAGAGCGTGTCAGACTTTTACTGACTAAAATCCACTCCTATTCCTTCTTTGCCTTCGTTTCAGGACCCTAGCGTTTTCTTTCTCATAATTCATGGCCTCAGTAGGCTTCGGACCTGCTTGGTCGCGACCGTTTTGCTCGCATCTCCTTGAGGCGCGTGTGGTACGCGCCGTCGACGACTCAGGCTCGGTCCAAACGTTTACCGGAGGGCCGGATGCTGATTGCTGAGCAACCCGTTGCTTGCAGTCCGGAAGCCCGTACCTATGGTCTTTATATACGTTCTCTTTTCACGCTAATTTCATAGGTATGGAGTTAATATTAGCTAATATTTATATCGTGCGGGAATCGAACCTATGCCACGCAGCTCAACAGCCAATCGCTCAACCACAGCGCCAACCGTACCATCCATTGCCGTTACATCTGCCTACCCCTTCTAGTAAACGCGTGAAGTTACGTTATGATATTAACACTAAATCCCAGTTAGATTACTAGGAACGCATAAAGCCATGCGATATGAAACCGAGAAAGTACTAGCGTGCTATCAGCCCATTTGACAAGAATGGCTGGTTTTTTGTTCAAACCGAGTTTCGATCGCCAGGGTTTATGAGCTGGAAAACGTAACAGTAACTACTTAGGTGATTAGTAAAGTACTTTGGTTGTAAAGTACACGATATTTTGAGACGGAAATGTAGACTAGAAAACTTTATGTACACCAAAAAGCAACAGTACAGTTAAGAACGTAACGTTAACGTATTTATTCAATTAATTTTCAGGCACTTAATTTGTTAAGACCATCATCATCTGCCTAGCCTTTTCCCAACTATATTGGGGTCAGCTTCCCGTCAAGCCGGATTTAGCTGAATACTAGTGTTTTACGAGGAGCGGCTGCCTACCAGACCTCCACAACGCATTGACTGGGATAACATGGTACTTCATGGCAAGACTGGAGTCAAATTTACTGGCTTCTGATTATCTGTAACGCCTGCCAAAGGGTTGTTAAGACCATTACTGACTAAAACCTACCTGTGTCCTACAGTTGCCTTTTGCGTTCTAAGGACACAGACATTCTTTCAATCGTTCTCGTAGCCCTAGCAGACTTTCTCTCTTCGGGATAAAGATGGCATTTGATATCGTTGTTCAACGATTGTGTTTTGATTTTAGTACCATTATGCAGAATTTGTGATTTCCTCTTTTGATTTCAAGCTCTTTCTATGTTCCATCTTGTCAAAAGTATGTCATCATCTTTTAAGCTTCGGCAGTCGCTAATAATAATAATATATAATAATATGATATATTCCACAACTTTCACACAAAGCCATCTAGTCCCAAGCTAAGCAGAGCTTGTGTTATGGGTACTAGACAACTGATAAACATATATATATCTAAATACATACATATTATAGATAAATAACACCCAGACACAGAACAAATGATCGTGCTCATCACACAAACAATTGTCCTGGGCGGGAATCGAACCCACGACCTCCGGCATAGCAGTCAGGGCCACTAACCACTAGACCAACAGGCCAGAAGGTGTCATCGTAAGAAGCAGCTATATTACCAAAACAGCTTCTACAAACTACGTCGCATTTTCCTCCAGATCTTCTAAATTCCTTTAAGAACACCAACAATAGATGTCCACAATGGTAACTCCGGTAGCACGGAGACAAAAAAAATGTCATTTCCACCTAGCGATTGTTTACTAGGCTAACATAAGCGTACAGGTGGTACTTGGCCCTCATTTGCATACGTAATGGACGAAACAAAGGTTCTGCCTCGGCCGGCCGTGCGCGCTCATGCTACCCCGGTTAGCATTGTAATAAATGCTAATGAACATTAGGAATGTTAAAACAAATAACTCGAAAAAATAATACTAACTCCTTGAGGTTATGTGCGCCGGCTGTACGCCTCCCATTCCAGTCAGGTGAAGCGACGTTCAACTGCTATATTTCTTCTAAACAACTGTTTTATTGAAACTAACAAAACACAATTTTAATAAAAGCGTTGAATCCGTTGTGCAAAAAAGAGAAATAACTAAACAGACCTATTCAGGAAACTAATAATGCGAAGGAATAAAATTATTAAGCTAACTATCGGCATAAAGACAACAAACATCTCATTAACATGTAAATTAGTTACAACCCACAACAATAACGTAACCTAACCAGGGTGGAAGCAACAAAAAGAGGTTTAAAGGATGAAAATGAATACCACAGAAAACGTAGCGATTTTAATTAGAACGGTCCGCGCCTGGGGCGCGACCGCAGCCCGTAAACCGAACTACCGAGCGGAGAATGTTAAAAAATTAACTTCTATTTTTGAATTTCATCTTTAATGCTGACAATTTTTAATATCCGTCCGTCTATGCGCGCCTGGTAATTAAGATCGGCTCGTCTTAACGCCTTTCAGACCCACAAAAAGATTAAAATAATTACAAGTGTAGCCATCGGTCATGTGTTTTAGGGTTTAGACGCACAGCAATTTAGGAGAAACTTGCTGCATGCAAATAAAATATGATAGCAATTTGCGGCAATTGCTCCATAATTGAGTTTTTCTTCTGCATATATCTGTTACAGACAGGAAAAACTATCCATTCATTACTCCATTTAGATCCAGCAGCCACATCAAGTGACTCCGGCTGTCATATCAAGCATATTTATGGTGTAATCACGTCTTTGACATGGACTTTTTTATCAAATAAAAGGACGTTATGACAGACGTAAATTCCATCAAATTATACGTTTGCACATAAGAAATGCTGACACAAAAAAAAAGTATTATGTGCGGTTTTCTCCCGGATATCCGCATACGAACGACAATATTTGACCGTATTATGATCCGGCCACGTATTTCTTTCCGTTTGTACGATATTTTTCGCAAAAGGAAAATCCTGCGAGGCCGCGGCCCATCCGTATATCATCCCCCGTGCACAGATTTAACCCCAGAAACAAGAACGAAATCTCCATAGGAATTGTTTGCGGGCAAATATCACTGGTTCAATTTTATCATACGAATGGCCGGACCTAAATAATACCCACCCTTATTATCATATATTTGTGTGTAACTAGGAGCGCGGTGCCACGCGGCGCCGGTACCTCGCGCGATGTGTTCCGCTCACGAAAAACGAAAAAACCCGCCGAAGAATTTGTCGATCGTTATTAAAAGTTCAATGCGAGCCGTCTTTTACATAATGTAAGCTCATCCAATAGAGTGAAAGTAAATAGACGGCCGCGGACCGAGGGGTTGAGACCGAAAAACCGCAAGACAATCCCGAAATTCATTACACGCACTCCGAGAACATCGTCGGAATTCACAATATTGAAATCGTGGAGCCCCCCGCGCCTCCCCGCAGCCCCCCCGAGCTCCCCGCACCGCGCAGATATTACAAACCCCAATGTAAACCTTGCTATTATTGCAAACTAACACGAATAAGTAAATCGCTCACTTTACATAACCCACCGCGCTCCACTCCACTATATCCTTCACATTACGATCATTCAGCATATTATTCCGTCCCGTGACGTCACCGATCAAGCATTACAAAAAACATTAGAGTCGTAAACAATGAAAACATATCATAAAACAATTTAGCCGGTAATCCCGGCTATAATTTATAGCCAGTAATATCGGGGAGAATCAGTGTTAAATCATAAAAGAGCACTTAACTGATGTATTAGGTAACACGGGCAGCAGTTTTAATAACTATTATTAAGAATCTTGACGAAATTCCCCAATAATAAAGATGAGGAGCGCTTCCGATGGCTGCTTTACTTTATGGGTTTAACACGTCTATGATTTTATTATGTCCTGGTACTTGTGGAGATATTTACTCCTGGTAGTTAGCTTTTGTTTAGCGAGTCTCGGTAGCCGTAACTTAGGAAACCTTACAATTCTTCACACGTCTAAGATATTATTATGTCCTGGTAAGTTGTGAGGTATTTACTCCTGGTTAAACCGTAAATGCGCAAAGACCAGACCACCTAATAGAGGATTGAGGACATTTCTTTAATAGTAAGCACCGCTTCGATATTCAAGGAACAGTAAACATTTTGCGGTTTATTTTGATGGCGTGATATACTCTTATGGGAGATAAAAATGTATCATCCGCGTAACATTTTAGTGCGCGCCAATCGTAAAGAGTGCATCACTTGGACTGGGCCGCACCAGGCTAACATGTGTCGTAAAGAGACCTCTTCGGCTAACAATTTCCTGATGGTCTGTAAATAGTAAGTTTATTGTCTTTTTATGAGGTACTCGGACCGTAAAAAGGAAATAAAAGAGCACCGCCGATGGTGATAATAAAAAAAATAATTTTCGACTCATCTTTGTGATTATCTCTTTCGGTTTTACGAGTTCGTAACGTGCGAGAGCGAGACGGGAACGGTTTTACAGCGTGTCGTACCGATGTGACCCTTTCGACTCGATGGGGGTAAAGGTCGTAAAATGGGAGCATAAGGATAATGTTTTGGGTTTCCTATACTGCGCTTCATTCATGATTTCGTTTTAGTACGGCGTCGGTAGACATGTAAATCCGATTGCTTTCACAACATCGATACGCGTATTGAGATACGTTTTCCCCTATTATTTGGTGTATTACATTCGTAATAGAATAAAAAGCTGGTTTTTCCCCTGTAACTTTTGTTCAGGCGAAAAACTTTGAAATTGGTCGCGTGCTACTAACCAACAAGTAAGTAAAAACTTTCAAATCTAAATTCGCAGCGAAGTCCCGATTATAGCGAAACCGCCGAAATCAGTACACGCAAATTCAAATTCAAATTTGGAACAGCGTGATAACGGCCGGTTTAATTGCGACTAGGGATGGGACAGTGTGATCCGCGCGAACGTATTCGCAGTCGGCCTAAGTTCCGACACTCCATTTGTTCGGCTCGAGTGCGCCTAACGCCGGCCACGGGACGCATCCTAATTCTTAAAGGGCCCATCAGCAGACCTTTATGCGTTAATAAAGTTGCGATATAAAAAGAATGGAGGCGTCCGAGGGTGAAGACGGAAGGGTACGAGTTAAGTGCGCGTTTAAGGCAATGTCGGGGGCGTGCGAATTTGTCAAGCCATAGAACGCGACGGTTCAATTGTACGATGATTAAATAAAGACAAGAGATCTCGTGTTGTCTATTGTCATGAAGTTTTCCCTTTTGTGGTTTAGCTGTTAACTCTAATTTGCCATTGACAATAAATTTTAATGTTTGGAAAATTATTAATCTATTATTTTGAAAGCGTAATTGGTAAAACTCGTTCTGTTTAATGGACTGCACGTTTCATGTGTTCAGAAATATGTACGTGCATAATTGCATCACGCCATGCTACATAAAGCACCGGTAATCATAGAAAATGGTCGATTTTCTTCACTTGAGTCATTATCTATTGCTTTGTTATGTATCTTTAGTATCTAGTTTATTAAGTAATTAGGTACTAAGCATGAAATTCATCATCATCATTCTTGCTAATCATTGACCATCGTCTTCAAAATCTATGACACATCTCTTGCCACCTTTCACACATATCAAAAACTCAACACCTAAGGCACCATATCGAAATCTCAAACCTAAACTTTACGACAATGCGAATAATCTTTCGCAAACAATGCGAAACAAAAATACAAACATAGTCCTTAATCGAGATAGCTCGCTAGTTGGTCCTAAACAAAGATGAGAGCCCGTAAAGGAAGCTGGAGTGTTTTATTAACCATTTGGGCTTTATTTAACGCTCGCTCATACAGATTTTATACATCGGCGTCTCGACGTCTGACGGGCGTCATGGGCTCGATGGGCTCTTAAGGTGCCCTATCAGATGGGGGACTTTAGGGCTGGTAGGTTTTCGGAGCAAATTGCGTGGGGACGGATTTTTGCATGGGAATATGGGTTTGGTGTTAGTTTGATGGTTTTGTTGCTTGTGGTTTAAATAACTGTTATGTTTGATAGTATCTCGTCTTGAGAGAGAATTCCAGTATCTTGGCGATGCTTGCGGATGCCTATGTCCAGCTGTGGACATCTTTTGGCTGAAAAACAATGAATTTATATATTTTTTGCTTCAATCATCTAAGCCTGTATTGTAATTTACAATTCAAAGAAAAAAACTCAATTTTATATTTTGAATCTCTTCAACCAACTCTATTCTATTTAACCAATGTCTTGTTTCCCTTTTTCTTATGGCACTAGTTAGCCCATAACAATTTGGATTTCTTTTAATACTCAATTTATTTATCAAAAGTTTCCCTTGTCACTCTGTTGCATTGAAAGGCTTTTCATTTTCTTCGATCAACTTAGCTTACACCAATGTCTTCTGTCTTCTGTGCTACTGCCCCGGGAATGATTTCCATTTTTACTCTCTTTACTTTGTTTTCTTTCCCAATGTTTCCCTTTTCTACTTCTGAAGGTATGTTAACAAGAGCCCTATGTAAGTCTTGTGTGTATAATGTTATTTCAATAAAGGTGCCCTTTTCCTTCATTAGGCTTTTCCTTGATTACATGTAATCAACTTCGCAATAACATTTATTTCACTAATGTTTCCGAGATTATAAGTTAATCCTTACACCAGGTCACGGTATAGTAAAATAACAGTGTTTCTTTTTTTTACTCTTTTTTCTTTCCCAAATCTTTCTTTTTCTATCTCTGTAAGCACCAGTCTGAATATCGGGCATAACCATGTCATGACAGAGCTTCTGTTGTTTTAATGTCTTCATAAATATATTCTGTTAACTGTCTCCCTTTATTAAGCTCTTCATTTTCTTCGATCAAATAAGATTCTTATTTTATAACAGACGTCATCATCATCTAGCTAGCCTTTTCCCAACTGTATTAGGGTCGGCTTCCAGTTATTTAGCTGGATTTAGCTGAATACCAGTATTTTACGAGGAGCGGCTGCCTACCAGACCTCCATAACCCGTTAGTTAACCTATCACATACCCACAAAACGAGACGCAATTGTAAAACAATAACACCGCGGTCTCATAGGACCAGTCGGGGATTCATGAACTAACTAGGGTAATACGGTACTTCATGGCAAGACTGGAGTCAGATTTACTGGCTTCTGACTATAACAGACGTCAAAGGAGATAATAAATTCTCCTTTACTATGTCCAAAAAACAAGTTGAATTTCTTGCTATCATAAGCTATGCTGCTTTCAAATATTTCAGGTATGGAAATGTCAGCCCTAACCATGTCATATACTCGTACGTGCATACTTCGCTGGTGTTGCACCGTCTTGCCAGACAGACTGCAATTATCCGGGGGTGTGGGGGATGTAAACCACTGTTTGTTGTTGTAGTTCAATTCCGATAAGATTGCTGTGGGGTGCACAGGGTTGATTAGTATGAGCTGGTGGAGTTTAAAGAGTTTTGAATTTAGTATGATTGGTGATAGTTTATATTTCATTTCTCATGTTTGAATAATTGTAAAATGATTTATTGTAGAATTTATGTCTGTTTATCGTTTTAGTAGTTTGATGTAGTTTAGTGTGTTTGCCAAATGCAGCGTTTATAATATTGTGATTATTTTCAATGAGCATTGCGTTTGTGCCATGCGTCTCTTCTCCAAGAATTCACATTTTTCTGCACCTCCAAATTCAATGTAAAAATCCCATTTTATACTTCCAAATATCAGTTGCGAATCCTGCCGCATAAAAAGCCATAAAACGCTAAACAGTGTGAATACAAATCTCTACCAACGATACCAATATAATGACTGCGTTACACCTGCAAATATAAATGGTTACAAATAAAGAGCTCTGTCCTTCACATGATCGTGTCAATCACCTAAAAACCCGAATAATATGAAAAGTATCTTCAAAAAAACTTGGAAACCGCATTTCTAAACTCTCGACGACACTTACGCATTGTAATCGCGGCTAAATCGAATAATCGAGCACTCGAGCAAACCGAGTTAAGTTATTTAGACTCGAGTCCCCCCGGCACTACTCGGTAATCGAATCGGAGACCGCCACTTGGTGACACTTGAGCGGAGTGTTACTTTGTTAGCCGATTTTTGCGGGCCCCGGGCCGCCCCCGGGGTACGACGCGATTATGCAAAAGTACCCCATACGAATCTTCTTGCAGACAGCTTTATGGCACTTCAACATTTTTATACCTTATTTTCTTACATTTTTTTTAAAACAAAACATGATAATCTTCATTCTTTCCGAGCACATTTTCACCCCGCATAAAGTTTCCAATTTTGCATGTCGAGTACTCTTTTAAAAGAGGAAAAACGATTTCAAGTTGTTAAAAACGAGGCAACCAGCCGGTAAACTTGTGCCGAATAGAAAAACTAATTACGGAGCGTCGAACATGCAAACACACATCACGAATTAACAAACGGTTCATAATCTACAATGTCATTTAAAAAAACATCCTACTCGATTAATATTCACATCATAATTCACGATACGCAACTACGCTTGAAAAAACAAATCGTAAGTAATCCCAAAGCGTCACAAACAATAGCGAATAATCGATTGCTAAATCGATACAACACTAGTGCGGCTACCTCGGCTCGCTCGCTGCAGCCACGTCACAATCTGCCGCGATTCATTCGTATTCCGATGACGAGACACAATTCAATTTGAATATTTTGACATGACCGTCGAATACTAATATAGACGACAGTTTAGCAAATTGTATCTTATAGCGCGTGTTTTATGTTTTATTTATGATACATACGATTGTAAATTTAATTTGTGTCGCGTCGCTAACGATCCCAGTCTGGATTTCGTGCATTCTCACTTTTGTAACTAGTGATGCGACACCGATACTGTGACACACCAGATGGGAGCGTCAACTTTTGGCTCCGAATTTCGTTTTTGATAAATGACAATATTTGTTAGAACGTAGACGCACCTCATTTAAGTTGGTACAGGCCATTCATACGTCTTATTATGTATGAGGATTCTATTCGAAGTTTCGTTGTGTGCGTCGGTTAAAATTAATTAACAGTCAAGTTGAACGTGCGACACGGGTTTTGGCATCGTCTCCGCGCCGAAAAACTCTAAGTATCGGAAATAGAAACGGATGAGTAATGACGTGATATACCTAATGAATGTCGTGTGAAACTGTCACTTGTTTTAATGAATGTTGTCGCTGTTTCCACGCAGCCTTTCTGACGGAGAGACGCTTATTATGTTCCGTAATAGAACCGACACGGATAGACATTTGTACTTCATTATTTCTCCTGTCTCAGATCAACGTAAAAATGCTTTGACGTCTGGATTTTGAAAAGATACATTTTATAAATGATATCTCATGTTAGTTGAGAAACCGACGAATATCTTGTCCGTTGACATTAAGACATTTCCAAAAGTTATTCACGGAGCTCTGTCAGACGCTCCTGCGCATGAATAGGTCCGTGAGAAAGACTAACACGCAGTGTTTGTCACATGAATGTTTAATTTTTATAAACATTCGAGTGTTTAGTACTTTGGGACCTTTCGAGATCTTACCGGATACGGAGATAAAACACTCCACGTCAAGATTAGATTTTTCTAAATAAATATCAAACTCGAGTGTTATTTACCGAGGCAGCTTGGCAGCACAAGAGGTCCCTGTTCTCGACTCAATGGTGTTTGTTTAAAACCACTTAAAAACTCAATGGGCTCGACAAATACGTAACTGCAGTAATCTGTTGTAACAATACTCGACACTGTAAATAATGCGAGTTTACGTCGTTACGAATCGGAAACGGGCGTGGGCGTCACGGGTTTATCTATTACATACATTATAGAATGTTTTTTTTTCTTATAACAAAAACACCATAAGCTATGGTGACATGTGTGGCGCCTTGGCTGCGTTATCTCATTGTGAAATGTGTACCAAAAAGACGCCTCGTTGTGACGTACAGCGAGGACACATTCGATATATAAACCGCGGCGTATCTCGGTGAATATCATCTGTGCCTTCACAAACACTGACCGTAGATTAGATAACGCCGGATGTTGCTTCTGAGATCAGAAACGTCTGCGCACGGCTATAGACAACATTTACACAGCGCTACCTGATAATAACCGCTGGATCTTTCCATCGGACTATGTGATCCGAAATTTTGAAATTCGAAAACCGAATTTCTATGTTCCCCCATCACTAATTGCTCGCGACATATGTTCTGCGTAAACTATGTTATAATGACATTAAAATAACAGAAAAAAAGGTGCGAACGCATCGATACGGCGTTTATTATTCGAAAATAATCGGTAACGCTCCGATAATGTGCTAAATTCGAATTACCGCCGACCAGGCGCGCATAACATAATTGCTGGTCGCACGCGAAGTGTCTATCAAAATTATTTTCGTATGGGGTACTTTTTTTTTCTTATGCACCCCTGGCAACGAGCGTGGGGTGTCGTGGGATCCTCTCGCACCTACGGACGGACACGCAAACCCCGTCAATACAGATAATTGTTTCATTATTCTTCTATTAACTCCACTGGTGCGGCAATTTATCTTTGCGGATTACGTGTTTCGGGAGGGCTAAAATTGTATAGTTTTTAACACACTGTTTAGCAATATGGCCGGTGGAAACTAATTTTGGTGGCAACAAAATGCGGAGACGGGTCGTAAAACGCGAAAGCAGTAAAGTCTCGAGCTGGCGCGGTCTAAAAGCCTGCGGGGCGTGGTGGTGACGCCCAGCGTTTTAGCCGCGCGGACATGCGATGCTTAGCGTCTTTATTAACAGTGCACCTACTCGCTAGACATGGACTCCTGGTACCGCTGTTATTTATACCATAAGTCAGTGTTATCTTCGCGATTATCTTAAAGAGTAGACAGACAGTAAAGTTATAATAATAAAGTGCAAATCAAATTATTCATACAACGAGCATCTTGTATGAATTGGCTGCATTTCAAGTGCATGTAATCAAATAACTTGTTTTATTTGAAATTGAAAATGGAATGTAGATTTTGCGCGTTTTATCTCAGGAACGCCTGGGTTAGTTTTGACAAGGTTCCAGGAATGTTTCGAATCATTTTGGGGATGGCCACCCTAGAAGGAAAGTTACGTAATACTGATTAATTAGTTATTTTAGCGAGGCAGGGGCGGTCCAGGGTGGTGTTAAAAGCAATTATATTGATGCACGCGAAGCTAGGGCCTTTGCTCGCATTGTTGGGGATTTGTTTTGGTGGCTAGAATAACTTCTAAGTTGATTAATATGTTGTATGATTGTAGATAAATCTCCTTGATTTGAATGTATTGTAAATGCAAACTTTTCTCAAGAGGTCCTGATTTTGAACTAAAATTCAAGACCCAAATATTGCTATAGTCAAGTGGCAGAGCCAACTAAAAGCCGTAAATTAGATTCAATTTCAAGATAGTGAGACTTGAAACAATTTGTCATTTCACACTTAAAACTTAACACAGAAATAATCAAACACATACCCCACATAGCAAACAGTCGGTAAAGCGAAGTGCTTCACCAGCGCGACACGAAACAGAAATACCAGGGCGTAATGAGAGCGCAGCAGATATATTAATTGGACAGCAGATCAAAGAGCAACAAATGGGATCTTCGTCAGCCATGGTTGCCTGGTAATTGTGAGGACAGGTCGCCCGTTTGATGGCTTTCTGCCACTCCTGTGATCGAAAATAGATACCAATCTGTTTTGGAGGTAAACTGGCGCATATTTACGGTGACTTACGTAATGGGAGTCAGTAGAGAAACATGTGAACCCATTTGCTATGTTATTAATGGTTCTTAATCTGGAACTGTGACTAAGGGTTCTTTCTTTTGATTTCTTTCTTTACACCCGGAACGACTATTTGTAGGCCATAACATAAAAAAGGAGAAATTAACTGATTGAGATATCAACGCCGAAATTACTGAGACTCGCGTGAAATGTTGCACAAGACTTCCTTTTATGAAGTACACCAGCACTAGAAGACCATTTTCCAAAATTTACCCCCTAAGAGGATGAAACGGGTGTCCAAAATTTGTATGATTGAACCGACTTTTGCGCGAGGCTGCCGGCAGAAGCTAGTTTATTGACAAACTAGTTATATAGCAATTACATCTTTATGCATATACATCTTATTGTCGTATTTAGAGTATTGGGACTGTCTTACTCAGAAGAACTTGATATGGACATCTTCCATTCGACCACAGGGCGGCTTACACTAACGAGACAAACAAACAAACGCGTCTATTAAAATTAAGATATTCACACAACGTCGGCCGCAATCCTCTAACCAGACTTATCTAAATTCTTCAAACATTTACGAAACTAAAACAAGTAGTCGACGTGAAACTGCGTTATCTATACAAGCTCGCCTCCCGGCTAATCTTGCGATAATGCCATACAAACAATAGTATTCCTTTGAGGTAATTAAGCAATGGCCGGATCAACGTTATTTTATTGTACTATCATATAAGATTTAGTTAAAATGAGGCCTCTTGAATAGGAGCGATCTTGTTTCGCTGTCGTGATTTCAATATTAGTTTTATCTGCCTTCTTAAAGTTCTGAAGTCTGTGTTTCCTAGCTACAGCCTCTTCTTGCTGCATTTCTGAGAATGTATGTTAAAATTACTTACCCTAATTCCTTCAAGGCCCATTATCATCTTCGTACCACCAGACGTACGGCGAAGAGCCACTGGTACATGGTGAAAATCCCACCTATATGCACAATACGTTTTAGGAACACATTCACCTATGCATATGCGTACGGTGCGTACAGCTAAGGAGTGGATTCCCTGCCAGAGTCTGTATTTCCTGAGTGACGATCACGTACTGGAAGACACAGCATTGGGAAGGGCATCCACCAAGTGGACCGATGACTTAGTGAGAGTCATGGAAATCTGATGGGTGCGAGACCTACAGGCTTGGTCATTGTGGCGACGCTAGGGGGAGGCCTATGTCCAGCAGTTGAAGTCTTTCGGCTAAAATGATGATGACTTAGCTACTCTGTTGAGATAAATCACGGGAATCCAAATTCGGTGGAGAGAATTTGACATCTTTAGCATTATTTAACAGTAACAGCAACTAATGTTACCACAGATCAAATTCAACTGTTTTAGTTGTAAAGTCCATTTGACTCATTTTCAAAGCCCAACTTCTTCGAACCAAACAAAATTTTTCCAATGAAGCCAGTAAAAAATATTGGGTGATTTCCCAACAATACACTAGGAAAACATAAATAGAAAGGGCTAATGTATCGCTTGTAACAAAGCAGGTTGGTAACGGAACTGATTCTTGGAAAAGTGGGAACGGTGCGCAACTCGTCCTTTGATATCTCTGTAACAACAAATACAACTCTGTTAGATGCTTCCGCCCTAGTACTTGCTTCTGTAACAATGAATTCAGGAAAAATGTTTGATCTCTAGTTTTTTGTAGGAAAAAGAATTCTTTGGGTACAAAACGATTTACAGGAATCATTTTGACAGTCACAGATTCGATTCAGACTTATTATTGTTGTCTGTATTTCTAGTTACAAACTGGAGGTTTTTGAGATAATTCTGCTAAACCCGTTCCATCATCTGACCACTAGACGTACGGCTTAGCGTCAACGGTACATGGTGGACATCTCACCCATACGCACAAAATGTTTTTAAAACACATTCATTGTATGGACAGCTAAGGAGTGCAATTCCCTGCTGGAGTATGTGTTTTCTTATAGCTACAACCTACGAGCTTTTAAATCAAGTGTGTCCTATACACACTACTTTACTTCCAGGCAATCGTGCTCCATCGTCGACTTCATCTCATCGTATCAGACGAGATAGTGGTTAAATGCGAGTATAACAATAATAATAATTGGTAGATCTAATAACATAGTTTATGAAGAGGAAGATAATTATGACGAATTTGACTACAGTTCACTTTCCCTGGTCCAGCGTTTTCTGTTCATCATTTTCCAATCTTCTGGTATCCATGACCGTGTTTTCATTACGTGGATAAATAAGCCCTAAGTTCAAGTTGAATTAAAGCAGTTTTTACTTAAAGTAAGTATAATAATGAACGTTCGTTTATATAAAATCAGTAGCTTTTCGAAACGCCTTTTCAGTAATCCAGCTCTAGACTTCACAAACCGTTTGTGTATAAGTTTTGTTACTATTTTGGTACACAGCAATAAACTTTATTCTATTCTATCTATTCGATCTTTTACACCTGTAAACCAATTCGTAGCTGTCAAGAATACTAGGCGAGCAGAGAGAAGTAGTGTTTCACATAAAATTAAATAATAATGAACTAATCGCGGTCTCGCAGCGGCCGCCGCGCGAACAATACCGCGTTAATTCGTACCCTTTGTCCGGACCAATAGAAAATTTCATGTTCCACAGCCGCAATGGCAGTATTCTCTTTATTACGACACTTTTAATGTTAATCTCTACAACCTTTATTACCATAGAGGTAAATGTAATTGGCAAATATTTTAAATCTTTCACAGACACTCTTTCAAACATTCTCCCATATCGCAGACGCGACGTTTGACTGACTAGCGTTAAACAGAAAAGAACAATCATTTAATTCTATTTACATAATCCCTGGCTATGTTACTAGGAATCGAGAAATTCGGCTTTGACTTTGATACCAGCGTTTAGCAGGTTACAGCGTTGCTCGGAACCGATTGTTTGTTTGTCGGGCTGTAAAACTGTTAGGAATCGTAAACGGTCGTGTGTGGCCAGCCCTTACGACGAAATCTGAACAGATGGACCGACATCAAAAGACTCTGTGGTGATAAAAAACGTTGATGTGAATTAAAAGTAACAACTTAGTGTCGGGGGACTGACGGTTTTGGAGTATTTTCTTTGTCGTTACACACCATACATTCTCCCTTAACACACGCATGAGGGAAGGGAAATGCCATTCCCATTTTCCAGCTATTTTCCGCACTCCATATTGGTGGGATTTGTAGGAGCCCGCTGCCGGCACAATCATTAGCCCCGCAATCCTCCGCGACTGTATGGGGCCCTGGTACCGCTCGGGGAACTATTGGCGAATTTTCCGGGATTTTCTTCTTATTTTTATCCCCCTATTTTGGTTGTTTTCTTGAGGGGAAACAAACAATGAACTTAAGGAAATGAAGCACACATTTCCTTGAGTTTGTGAGATCATTCCATCGAACAACAAAGAAGCTGTGCCTAACTTAAAACCACTTGAAGAAAAAAGAATTACTCGAACATTAAGAACAGTTCATTAACATCCAACGAGAAGACGTCCAATTACAGAAATAAAAGAACGTCGAATGGCTCCAACAATATCCTAACGTAATCAATGTTGATAATAACCGGGCAATTATAACTCCCAACTAATTCTCGATTACGGGGCGCGGGTCTGAGGAGCGGGGCGGGAGCGCCGGGACCTCGCTAGGCGTTATTAACCGGGATTACCGGATCCCCGGCGCGATCCCCGGATACGGGGATTTGCTCACGGATCGCGTAACAGTGGAAATGATAAAAGATACGTGTGGATACGGGGATTTTTGTATGTTTATTGGCGTTCGAAAAATAATGGAAGCGAAAGTTTGAAAAGAAAACTACACATATGCGTCATGTGAGAGAGAATTATGAGGGTAGATAAAACGGGCGAGAGAGATTGCTTCCGCTAGCGCTTAGCGTCGTCTGCATACATTGAAAGGGTGTAATTACGTTCTATCTCTGAACAACATTTGCGATGTCACATTTTGAAACACTGCAAGTAGTGACATCGCTATCCTACGCACTACTTACGCCCTAGTGGAATTAACAAAAGTACCAAGGGACATCTATCTCCCGAGACATGCATGACAAGACCAAAAAGTAACGAACAGCCCGTGTAGTGTAAGGCACGTGTACCAGGCTCGCACGAGCTGTTGGGAGTGTAGGCCGGGCGAATCCCATGCGGTATCAGCGTTACAAGCGATCGCACTTAACCGCGTCACTGGTATCATATCGCGCTGCAGCGCTATCAGTCAGCGTCGCCCGCTGCATTAGCCGCGTCGCCGCATCAATAAATTATACAGGACACCTCCGCGCAGAGCTGCCGCCCTGGTCACTCGCTGCATTAATGTCGACGAACATTTAAATGCGTGTTTGTCTGTTTGTCGCTCGTCTATATATAGGGTTCAGCAGCTGAGCTTAGGGAGAACTTAAGGGTTGGCAGGAATTCAAGATCTTATTCGACACACACAGAAACTGTAGACCTAGTATAGAGGATCGCGTAAGAATCTGTGAATTAACTATTTCCGCTAGTGACAAGAGCAGCTAACAAAGTGTCGAAAGAGAACTCATCGCGGTCCACAGCTTCATCAATCAGCGCCTACAGTGAACATCAAACGGTTTCCGACGAGAATTCCCTAACTTTCTACCCACCCACTGCACCATCAAAACATTCTTCCCGGCGTTCGGTCTTAGAATCTAATGTCAAAGTTACAGGTCAGGCGTATAAATAGCGAGAGTGCGTCAGAGCTGCTATTATAGTACATAAGCCGTGCTTATTAAGACCGACTCCCACTCGCAGTGAAGCACGCAACCCGTTTGAGCATGGCTTACATGCTGGGCTTACAGATTTCTGCTTTCTTTTTTGGATGCACTTACATTTGTTCTGCTATGTCACTTTTCTTGTGTAGCTACTTGTTTTGCATTTCATTTTGTATTTTCTATTTAATATAATAGATACTTGTATTCAGTTAATATTTTTAAACATTTTATCTAAGTTCATATTTATAATTTGTTATTTCCAAACATTTTGACAAATACATCTCTAGTTCAGGTTAAACAGGTCTACTCCTACACCTGTTGCTCACAAGTCAGTATACAGTTCCTACTGATTAATTTCTTCAACTGTAACGCCTTTCTAATTATTCAAATATTGGAAATTAATTGATGTCATGACACATTGACATGAGCCATTGACGTCAATGCTAATTTATGTTTTATTTTTATTGCTTGTATAGTATTATACAAACTTCTTTAGTATTTAAATAGGAATGCAAATTTCGTAGTAGAATAAAGATTGAAAAAGTAAATTAAAAATTCATAATCATCTCAGCCGAAAGACGTCCAATGCTGGACATAGGTCTCCCCCAAGCGTCGCCACAACGACCGAACCTGTGCAAATTCATAGCATATGCATATCACAGTGACACAAATTTTTCGATAAAAATTTGTGAATTTTGAACCAAATCATCTACATAATCTTGTGGATATAATATGCCACAAACAAAGCTGTAAAGGCTACTGTTGCCACAAAACAAAATAATATATTTATCATGTCATAATCTTGGCTAGATTACTTATCAGCATTATAAGAATGCTATAGCTCAGTGTCACTGATCGGTGACGTATCTTTAGACATATGGTTTGCAATTCATTCATCGCTACCAAGTTTCAATTGATCAATATTAAGAGATAATTATATTATAGATTATCTCTTAGCAGTCTACACAAATATAATTAATTGTCAATAATATTTGATGTATATGTCAACACATTATGTTACTATGTGCATTTTTATCTTCGTCTATTTGTCTGTTCAATTCAAATAGACTAATTTATAGCTCAATTAAAGCTTATTATATGTTATCAATTTTTCCATCTTGAATTTTGCAAGCAATCTCATCCCATATTCTAAAACTCTGAAATCATACTTTTGCTAGACATATCTCTCCTAACTTCCGATCTTCTTCTTCCTGCCCTTGTCCCTTATTACTTGGCGTCGACGCTAGTTGTTTTTTTCTTCCATTCTGCCTTGTCACTCGTCATATTATCACCAACTCCCTTTTCACTCTTCACACAATCCATCCATCTTTTCTTAAACCAAAAAGAAATGCCAATAAAAAATAAAACAAAAATCTAGAACATACCCGACGTTAGCGTCATGTAAGCCCAGTGTTACGGAGTAAGTGGAATCATACGAACATTTCCAAGTAGGGCCGAGTCAGACCAGGCCGGGTTGCACCGAGCACGACGATCGAGAGTTAACGTAATCGACGCTTAACTGATGGTTAAGATTTTGTCGCTGGACCTGTTTTATGGGACTTTGTAAATAGTAATATTGTTTTTAGAGATGATTTGTATGATTTAGAAGATGAATTTGAAGAAGCCGTAGCTATATTTCAAATAACACTGTCCCTAAACAATACTACAAGTGTAATTACCAAATCTTCTATTGACATAGTCACCAAAACAAACCACTTATCTTCTCCCAATAAAACCTAGTTAAACAGCAACGATACAACCATCACTCTCTCAGAAATCACGGCGATGTTAACGGGCAGTTAGTCGAATGTAGCACCGGTCACTCACCGACTCAGCCTCGGAATGTAAACAAGTATTAAGGCAGCCTCGTCGGAGCACGTTTGCTGAGAAAAACCCCTCTTTAATTAGCCAGCATCTCTCCAATGCTGGAAGAATGCTCATCCTTGCAAACCTTGGGATGATGGGGCCTGAACTGATCGGTTTTGTAAAAGTTGTCGGTATTTTTCTGAAATAGCTGTACTCCGTAGTTTTACCTCTGCGGTGTATATCCAACTAGACATCCTCCGTTGTTTTATCTGGGTCTTTGGTTACTGATTCACTCTCGTGGGTCGTAGTGTTATGCTATATATCCTATGTCCTTCCTCGATAAATGAATTCGTCATCTTCCTGCCCTTGTCTTGTGTTATTTGGGGTCGGTGCAACACGATTTCTTCTTCTATTATGTCTTGTCACCTATTCTTCTATTATGTTTTCTTCCGCTCTGTCCTGTTAACAGTCATGCCATCAATAATTCCTTTTTCTTTCTTATAACTTGTTCACATATTCCATCCATCTTTTCTTTAGACCTCTTCCTCTCCACCTATCCACGTGTATACTCATAATTATTCTTTTAGTAACTAGAGAACTATTCCACTAATTTTTTTTAAATTCAAACCAGTAGTTCTTGAGATTAACGGGTTGTTACAAACAAACTCTTCAGCTTTCTAAAATTAGTATAGATATTGTGAACCAAGCGTAGTGGTTTGTCCAGTAGTTTACGGCTTTCTGATATCTATGACGGCTATACTTGACGATAATATTGATGGAAAAATAGGAGCAATGGATTAAAACGTAATGAATTTGCTGTAGGATTTGGTACAATATCAGCTCTATCGCATAGTAAAGAGCGCGGTAGTAAAGAGTTCGTTTTAGGAACTATCCCAATAAAAAATTTGGTCATCTGACTAGTGCTTGACGGTGATCCCACCTGATGGTAAAATGATTGATGACAATGATTCCCCAAATTGTAACGTATGTGAAGGCGGAGATGATGTCCAACATCTTGCCACCTATTTCTAAGCCAACCTCGATGGTGCTTCCAACAAATAAACTAAAATCAATAAACTAAGTCTGAATAAGATCTTCACCTACCAATGGGTGGTCTAAAATAGCTGATTCCTAGTATTTTATCAACCTGCAGACTATTTTGAAAGCAAACCTAGTACAGTAGTACAACAAATAAATCTATACGGCAAGTGCCATTTATCCATTGGTCGACTTCCCTCTTCGATTGCTTAACAAAATATGGTGTGAATGGTCATGATAAATCTACAAATGATATTGTCAAAGACTAGGAGATTGCTACTGCTTCGGTTTGGCATCTTGAATCGATTTATTAGTATCGAATGGATAGTGGTGTAGATTTTCTCGTGAATATCTAATTGATATAATACTGTATCAAGTTAGAATTGAGTTATACTCTCCAGAAATATGTGTCTTTGCAAAAAAATTCATAGCTGTAGTATTATTTATTAACTAGAACAAAGCCATATCAATAATTTATAACTATATTACTATTTACATTTGTATAAAATATTAAACTAAATCTTCTCATGTATACATAAAAAAAAATACAATCAACAACATGGCGTCGGAGAATTTTTCTCCAATAATAAAGAAAAACGTAAAGAGTTTTCCGTTTTCTAGTATCTCTTTTCATCGTCATCTCCATAGTCTAGTTTGAGCCATTATCATCTAGATGAGTAGTGTTTTTATTATATATTTTACGTCCAAAAACCTTTTTTTCAAGAACTTTTCTGTTGTTAGCCAGATTCGCTAATGAACTTGAAACTTGGCACAAATTCTAATCAAAATAAATAATAAAGACCCTCAAAATACGATCCTAGAAGTATGAATTAACGTAAGGGAACTTTTTTTGTTTTGGGTAAAATGTCCTTACGTACATAGCCGTAAAGGACTCTTTTACAGTTTTGGTAATAGTCACTTACGTTAATTCATACTTCTGGTATCGATTTTAGAGGGTGTAAAAGTAAGTATTTATGACATTCTCGCGAACGGAGTCGCAGGCAGTGCTAGTAGCCTATATTTTTCTTCTAACAGCTGATCCCTATAATTTGGAACTCCTTGAAATGACGGATCACCTGTCAAAGTGTCAAAATTTGTCAAACGTCAAGTGTCTGTCACTAACGATAAGCGTGATAAGAACACTCTTGTGATAGCGTATCAGCAAGATTCGGGGCCAGGTACACTGTATCTCGGAGATTAGTTTATTTTAAATCGTTGGGAAATCCGTAAACAGTGAGAATTTTACGGAATATTTTGTTGAAGGCTACGCGGATACTCGTGGATTAGTTTTAGGCCGGAACACGTTTGCAACGAGTTCAATTATTATCTTAGGCTAGCAATATGCCCGAGTTTTAGCAAGGGGGACTAGCAACTTGCCCGAGTTTAGTAAGGGAGACTAGCAACTTGCCTGAGTTTAGCAAGGGTATTACAAAACTTTCTCAAAAATTCTCGGCTTTGATCTACTATGAATATCATCATCATCATCTCAGCCGTAAGATGTCCACAGTTGGACATAGGCCTCCCCCAAGCGTCGCCATAACGAGCGATCCTGTGCGTCTCGCATCCATCGTATTTCCGTATCTCCACTATAGTATACATTTATTATACACTTTAAACCTTCCTCATGAATCACTCTATCTATTGGTGAAAACCGTATGAAAATCTGTTCGGTAGCTTTTAGGTTTTCAACGAATAGACGCAATGGTGGACTATGTTTTATAATACCTATGTAATTGTAGGATTAGGATGTAGTAGGATTGCTTTGATAATACTTAGCAGTTGTAAAGTAACTATGAAAAGATTTCACAGTTACTTTCTCTTCATAGCCTTTAGCAAATTGTCGACAAATTGTCAAATTTTGTTGTGTTGATATAGTCAACGATGAAGCATACTTGCCTAGAAGTTTAGTTACCTTTTAATTTTTCACTTAAGATCACTTCAGTTTTCTGTTCCTCAGTTTTTTAAGGCCCAGTAGGTTGCCACGTTTATAGTGGTGTCAGTGGCGTTCTTTAGGTCCAGGACAGATGTAGGGACACTTTGACCAATCTAAAATGGGCCATCGCCTGGTCAGGAACACCGCACTCACACACGCAAAACACCATTAATATTCCCATTAATACCACCGTTATAAAGAAAAAGTGTTCAAAAAACTTCGTGTGCTCTCTTCATGCTCTTAAAATAACTCAAATAATCCCACATAATGAACTCAGTAACTCGTAATGTGTTTTTAAACATTTTTTTTCTTCTTGTTTCAGATGCGATGGGTAAGTCCACTTCAGGAAGGCGCCATAAATCAAACAGCAGCCCTTGTAAAAAGACTCTAACAGAAATTCCAATCTTCATAAAAATCCAAAAATAATTACGGTTCGAACGACTTTTTTTCCCAGCACAATAAGTCAATCGGGCTAACACTAGGAGTCCGCATAAGATTCGCCTCGCATCGTAAAATTTGATTAGGTCATTAAAACCAGTTAATTTATAGGCGTTCGAACAACTCTCATTTGCCATAAACACACAAAAACCAACCATAAAAACTGTGCCATAACGCTTTTTATTCTCAATTTGCGTAAACGTCGTTTATGACCTTCTGAAAACTGTTTCCGCGCGTGTAATCTAAAATAACCTTTGTAGTAATTAATTGTACGGTGCAAAACTGTTTAGAGAAATTTAAATTTGGAATGCCGTTCTTTATTGGGAATCGCAAGTCACGATAATGACGTCACGCCTTATGTATGGACCAATCAATGAGTGATCTTTACCTTTATAAAAGCTGTCATGCAAAAAATATAGCTAATGATGTTAAATTATGCATGTAAGTGATAGGCTAGGCTGTCTTGCCAGGCATTAAAGTAATCCCTGAGCAAACACGCTATTGTATGGCTTCTTTAAATCTATACCGCTAGAGCATAGTGTAAAACATGCAGAGTTTTATTTGATTAACAGAACAGCGCGTTCATAAACATGGCTGCATTGTGCAATCAGACTACAATGTACAAACATTTAAAAACGGAATTTAAAAAAAGAACCTCGTATCGCACGTCATTCCCGAAAAATCCAATTCCAATTTTAAAATATTTAAAAAATATGAAATGACGTATTCATTTCAATCCCGTTCGAATGTTAAGCACACAACGTTCGGAAACGCGTTCCGTATTTCTGTGAAATCCCATAATTCCTTCAGTCCGGAAACGTGGTATTCATTTAGTGCAAAATTCTGTTGATGCATAAAATAAATTAAATGCAAACAATATCAATCGGACACGGGAACACACTCGGCTGTTGGTACAGCTATTTATCATAAAATACGAACGCTGCGCTGAAATTGGATATCGCTATCTCTTTTACATCTTCTGCGAGTGACAGAGAGGTCCGAGTGGAAGTTTTTTCTTTGTTTCAAAGCCGTGCTATCTGGTTGTCTGTCTGTGCGTTGATTTGCTCGCGTCGGTTTCGACTCACAATATTAATTAATGGTAGAATAAGCTTTGTTTCTTTCGACTTGATTGGGATCTGCATATTTCTGTTCGGCCCGTGGTTCCGTATGTTAAGATTTGTAGATTGGGATAGGAATTTTGTATAGTGGCTCAATGGCTGAACTTTGACGTTAACTTTCTCTTGAATACGGCTACGTGTAAACAATATGCGATTTATAATAAATATTAAGGAATAATATTAAGTGACTTTAAAAATCAGCGTCTCAAAAGCCTAGTCTACTAAATCTAAATCAATAACCATAGACAAAATTTAAAAAATAAATCTGTCACAAAAATAGAGCGTTGCAACACAGCACACTTTTTAACCGTTTCTTCATTCCAAAAACCCTGGCAGACCCCTAAATTTGATTAATGGTTCCGTAGCAATACAACACGGCTCGCAATAGCATTGATTCCTATCTATTGTTAATACTACTTGTTAATTACGGACGCGATAGATAACCGCGGTTCTAACCGACATTGTTTTACCCGCCGGCGAAACGGGGTAAGTGGGAAATACATGTTTTTTTTTGTTACGTTGGTATTGGTAGTAAAAAAAGTTTTGTAGTAGCTATGTTGTTTTTTTTTCGGTGTTGCGGCAATTTCGTTTTGAATAATTGTGAACGGTTTTTATATTTCTCTATGAGTTCAAGGGTAGTTTTTTCTTAAAGTCTTAAGAGAAATGACTTTAGTGATTTGATAATCAGGATGTTGAGAAACACTTGAGGAAGTAAAGTATGAGATTTTATCGGATAGAGATTGTAAGAATTCGACAGTATTTCAAACGTCGGTCGTTAAATAAACAAAAACATTTTTACATCATTAGTCATTTTTACATATAATTTTAAGATTCAAAATTAAAATCCAATACGATTTACGTTGAGACTTTAATGAAAAGCAAAGGATACTTCAATTTAAATTTCAATAATCCCAATCGAAATCCCTTCTAACACTCAGTGTCTGATTTGATAATTTGAGTCAAGAACATAAACTATAGACAGATTTTTGTCCTAAGCTTCAATCAAGTCAGTAACCAATTTTTGTTTTCATCGGAACAATCTCAAAAATCTTCCAGAACTGTCTTAAGTTGCTATTACAAGTTTCACTGACTCCATGATGCATGAGAGAATAACACACATAGTACCGTACTAATTATTTTTATGTGTTGCCAACAGTTAACTCGATCTAGGAAATGTATGAATGCAGGTAAAAAAGTGTGATGTGTGCCATAAATCTTGTTAGAAGTATCGCGCCAGTTTTCATTCTTATAATTATTATTAAGACGTTGATTATGCTGTTTACTGATAAAGTTCGCTATGTTCTGTTTTAACTTTAGTAAAGTTGCTTCTAAATTTTATTAATTCGAAAACTCATTGTATGAATAAGATTTTTCAGTAATCTTTTTTTAGTGATTCGATGTAAGAAAGCCAAAGCATGTCTCAAACTATCGACGATGGTGACAATCTGAAATAATCGTCCCCTTAGAACGTACTTAGGTAGGTTATGTAGTCATTTCGTCCGGTTTAATGTTTGAATCCAGTTTAATTACTCAGATACCCGCGAAACGAGACACAATAGTAAAACAATAACAGCGCGGTCTCATAGGACTGGTTGGGGATTCAAACGTTAAATCTAAGAAACTGTTACACAAGACCTTTTTATATTGCCTTTACATCGAGTGCAATAGTTAGATAGAAACTGTCGTTTGTTTCCGCGTATCCTAGAACAGATGCAATCTATACAAACATAAATCACAATATGAATTGCTCTAAAACCGTCCTTATGGTACTGTACTATATTTTCATTCCTTTCATCTCTAGCCTCCGTTGAACCCGATGTAACTGAGACATTATGCTTTATAACCTCCAATCAAGAAGTTGAGTCACTGCAGCCATTCATTATAGAATTATGACCGATGATAATTGTCCGTTTAGCAAAGAATGATCTAAGTAATTTGTTACAAATCACAATTAAAGATCCCAGTGATAGCGGCTGTCAGATTGACGTCTGATTAGCTCGTGTTTGTTCAGTTTTTGATGGCATCGTGTGCACTAAAAAGAGTGCTCATTATGCGTACTAAATGAGCCTGTTGAACGTATCATTTGTCAATCTAATGGTGGAAGTAGTAGCAGTATAACGCTACTTTTTGCTATAGCCAATGCTCAACTGAATGTTAAATTCAACTTCGTAACCACAACGTCCTCAATCTCATTCATTCATTGAGAATTTACAACCATATTTTATGTGAATATAAACTTATAATGCCAACGTCGCCGTATTAAGAGTCTATCAAACAGAAGGCTCTATCAGATCTGAATTGCAAAACAGCAATCTCAAATGTTCCCACCGTAAAATCGTAAACATAACCTATAAACCGAAATCCCGCCAAAATCCGTTTGACAAGTGCACAAACGATCCAATGGCGCGTACACATTCAAATTTCGAACGCAACATTCAAGATGGCGACCTTCGCGAGTCATATATCAATCGTGATTTACGCACCGCAGCCACGGCCGGTCGACGACCGCCCGAATTTCGTTCAGAAATGCACTCAGCGAGTAATTTATTTGTTACCATCTATTATTTTGTAGACTCGCAAGGTCCTAAACACAGCTGACATTAATATATCATTTTACGCGACGTCGACCCGATTCTCTGTCTCGTTCCAACATGAAAACATGATGTAAGAGGGAAAGGGATGGCTGTAGGGGCAGAGTAGTTTGCGTTTTCACTTTTTATAGTAGCAATATATTTGATCAGCTGATCGTAGTGACGTTTACTGCCCGTGTGTCAGTGTAGTGTTTTTCATAATTTATATTGTAGTAGGTATTTTTTACTCTCGCTTGCTGTAGGTCGGGGTTTTATTTATATATTGAATATTCATCTAAATTTTGTGTATCGACTTCTGTTGAGCTGGCCTATAAATTTAATGGGCGGTCAGTTTTTGGTGAATTTTCTCGTTTATTTATTGTTTATTTTGTTATTAAATCATTTGGTGTGTATATTTTAAATTTATCGGATGTGCCGCTCTGTTTGGTGGTGATAATGGATTTTTGGTAAAGTTTGCCAGTTTATGGTTTTAGGTTTATATTAAGTTGTTATTTATTTGTTTAAATTATCGAATATTTTGTTTATTTTGAGATTTTTCACCTTTATAAAATATTTTTTATTAGGTATTGATAAAATCATTAAGAATTATTTTAATTAGTTTTATGGTAAGTATATATCAGAAAAAAATTCTATTGTCTACTTTTGATCAAAATATCCCATTTCTTTTTTACAACTGCTACTGTGCAAAGGTCTTCTTCAAAACTTTCTTTAAGCGTTGTATTTTCTTGACAAGTAGTTTTATTCATCCAAGACATGCTTTGACGTCTTCCATTGTCGGTTACAAAATCAGCAGAATAATAATGTACCACAACTTTTACACAATTATATGCCATGAGTACTAGACAAGTGATAAACATGGAAAAGCACGGGTTCATCACACATACATATTTTGTTTTGGGTAAGAATCGAACCCACGACCTCCGGCATAACAGTCAGGGCTATTAACCATTAGATCAGCAGGCCAGTCGAAGCATACAATTTCTCACTGCTTGGACTAGGAAAGAATATTTCCAGTTAGAGAACTAAATCGCTCAACACGGAGTCATGGATGCGCTTGCCTGGTTTGAACCCACGACTCACTCGTAAGTCGGGACCTATACAACCGGGCCACCACTGCTCAAGCAGTGCTTATTATCGTAAATGACTCAAAGGAAACTGCGCGTGAGTTAAAATTAGACCTACAATTCGTAGTTACCCCTGAACGATGAAAACTACAAACCTATCTCTCAAATCCAGAGTGGCTAGCGCGAGTTTGTTCTACGTTATGAAGTTTGGCACTTCGAAATTCATGAATCCCCGACCGGTCGCATCAGACCGCGCTGTTATTGTCTTACTATTGTGTCTCGTTTTGCGGGTATGTGATAGGCTAACTTTAAAACAGTCGTCACTCAGGGCTCAGGCCTACAACTCGTTACCATTGGCTAATACCTAGTCCTACTTCACGTATCCCATGGACGCAAGATATTTCGAACTCGTCTAAAATAACCCACATAAGGGTACACATGTCGTATTATATAAAGGTGTACGCACACTGCGAGCGTGAAGCACACGTGGTCCCGTAAATATTTTTGGACGCAATCGATTTCCGAAATCCATTCGGTACCCCCGCGCTGCGGCGTCACTTGCCTGTAGCGTAGCGTGGACATGCCTGAAATATGGCGTGGTACTTGGTACAAGAAAGTTTCTTTATTTTATTTTATATTTTTGCTGTCATTTTTATCGTTGACTTATTGAAAAAACTACTACTAGTAGTAGTATTATTTCTCTACAAAAAAATTGTAAAACTTGAGTTGTCCCAGTTCTTCATTATCTTTGTCATGTAGATTGTTTTAAGGTATTGTTTTATAGTTTCTGTACCTATGTTTCAAAGCTTCTGAAATCCATCATAATTATTTTACTCATTTAAAATAATATCCATAATTAGTTTAGATTATTGAGTACATTTTTAAATATTTCTTAAATAACATTAAAACAATTCACATCGGTATCGGGAATAGTTTCCAAGCTACAAGCAGTTAGGGCTCCAGAAAAAGGAACCTCCTAAATATAAGAACCATGTCCATACCAGCCAGTAATGCCTATGTCTAGCAGTGGACGTTTTTCGGCTATAATGATGATGACGACTTTTTATATTTTGTCTTGTTACAATTACATTGCATTAATTGCGACAAATAAATTCTATAATAATATTATAATTATCTCTTTATTTTCACAAAATACCATATAAATTATATTTTTAAATATTTGAATAAAAAAAAATTATAAAAACAATATTATTTAATAATTATTATGGTAAGTATATTACAGTTTGACAGACCAAGTCGTATCCACTCAAATCGTTCAACATTACCGCGTATCGCGCCGCGTGGCGTCATTAATCTACGTGACAGTTCAAAATTTAGTTACAGAGGGTTCCCTCTCGCCCCCCCCCTCTCGTCCCTCCCTCGACCTCACCCCCCCCCCCCCCCGCCAGCAGCCCTCCACGCAAGTTTTTGAGGGATGCCTAACTGTCTACAACTGTGCATGCTTAACTATCGTTGGAGAGTAGGACCTCTTGACGGTAGGTATGGAGTTTGTGGTACAGCGGTGGAGGGTAGTGTAGTGTTGTTTACTTTGGTCGCGGGTTGAGGAGTCGGAGACTGGATTAACAGGTGTTGGTGGTGAATGGTTGGTGTAAGAGAGTGGGGTATTTGTACAGAATTAGTAGGTGCGAAAATCCTAAAGATTATGAAGAGTGTAAGACGTGTGTTCGCGGTATTTTAGCGGGCCCTAGCTTTTAAATGTCCTTTTGGTCTGGAATAGATTTGAGTTGTGTGAGGCACATACCAACTTGTTTTCTTTCTTTCTTCTTTTTTTAAAGAGAGTCTCCAAGTCTCAAATATTTCAGTCTCAGAAAATTTTAATTCAGTGTCACAGCTGTACTCAAAATATAGTTGTATTAGCTTCTGCCACATCTTAGTCTCTGGAATTACAACCTATATTTTATTGTATGATACAGCCTGCTTTTGTATCAAATTTCATTCCAGTCTATTCAACCGTTTCAGCGTTAAAGAGTAATAAACCTACACAAACACACATTACTGTGCTATGCTTTAAACAACGTCTTTAAGTTCAACCTGCTATCTTAATTGCAATATACATCAAGCAGCCCATGACGAACAAACCAATACAGCAATAAATATAAAACAAAACAGAATACGCAATATCCCCCGACCCAATATCCCTTTGTCATACTACACATTAAACCAATAACTAATGCGTTACCAGCCTAATTTGAAACGCCAATAACTATAAACACACAACAAAATAATGTGACTTACAATCGGAAAAACAGAATCTATGAATATTATTATTATAGTTAGGGTGTAAGCTGCCGTGATTCAAAGCTATAATAAGCAAGTAACAATAACTTAGCTATCAGTAAGATCATTAAACTCTCAATCGAAATTACTAGGCTCGCATAAGCATACAGAGTTTCACTTGAAACTAATTAGCGTAGTCTACACAGCGCTTTTCACAGGCTCGCCTGTTAGTGGCAGGCGCCGCGGGGCGTCTTCGCTTCCGCGTGCGATACATTGTGGAAACTCTGCGTTTGTCCTGCTAGCCTGGTAAGTTGGGATCGATATTGAGGCGCGGCTATGTACTCTTGTGGATAGCGTGATGGTATTTTGAAGGTTGTGGTGTAAGGGAAGTCAGTTTTCTGACTTTTGACGCAGTTTTGCTGTTAGCTGCCCTTGAATCGCAATCTTTAGAGGAAAAGTCTTCAGTTGAAGCCATCTTAGAAAGTTTACTAAGAGTCATTTTCATTTTCATGGTCATTTTGCTCAACACTTTCTTGACAAACGGTTCTCCTTGCAGGATTCGCTTCTTCTGATAACCCAAACAGAGACACATCCAATTCTCTCGCTCTGTTCAAAGACTACATTTTCCAGTACCTACTCATGGATGCATCCGAAAGCTTCTCACAGATATAATACCCAACTAAAAGGTTCAAAACGGCTAATCAGCACAAAGTAATGAAGCATACAGCACGAAGGCTCGTGTGTAATTTTTCTCAACCCGTCATGAATAATCAAAATTTTCTATACATACCGTTTATGCCGTCACGACCCAAAAGAGGAACATCGTAAAATACAAATGTAAATATACCAAATCAAACCTTAATATGTCGCTCGTAAAGTTGGCATTTAAGTGTCCGTGGCGTTAGGGTTGTGAAATTTATGAAAATGACGAGCGCGTTCGACCCTCGTGACTGGCAGAATTCTGTGCCGGAGTGTATTTTTACTTTTTTTTTTATTACATTCTGGTGGTATTACTCGATTTTTAATATTATGTTATGGAGGATTCTTGAATGGGTTGGACAAAAAAATACTTGTAATGTTAGCTTTGTTCGTTAAGTTGGGTTTTGTCGGTAATTTTTGGGTACGCTTGAGGTTCTAGGTCATGTTTTGTCTAGTGACTTCATTAGCACGGATGGCATTTGCTTGATTGGGGTTCCAGACAATAATTATTTGAGAGAATAAGTTGTTTCTCTTTTGATGTTCATGAAATATGTATAGTTAGTGGGGAAAACGGAACCTGGTGTGTATAAAAATGCTACTTTTAAGTTTTTAACGACTCAAATATCAGCCCAAATTGGTAATATCCATAAATAGGCACAAATTCTGTCAAGCAATCGTTACACCACGATTTAAAACGCTATCGAAACGCAAATAAAACCTTATTTTACAAAAATATTCGCGCATAACTTACGCATACTTCGCGTGTCCATAAACATAATTTTATTACGACATTACATAACTCTGAATTCGACAAAACATTGTGTGACAAGTGACAAATAAATCGATAACTTTTTCGTTAACGAATTTTTCTGTGGAAGTCTATAACATAAAAAAGGGACATCCCTAAAAGTACAGTCAGCTAAAAAATTTGCTAGGTCATTGCATCGCGTTACATGTGTACGGCGCTGGCTGTACCGCCCAGTGCACTACGGGGCACTATCAAAGTGCCATTAGTGCCACCCTCTATAGTTTTTTTTTGTACAATATTCATTTGGATCAGGGTGCCTTGTTACATTCATGAGGTCATTCACGCCCAGGTTGAAAAGATGGGTGTATGATGCACCTGTTTTTTTCTTAATGTTCTGGAGTTGTTGAAACTCTGCTGTCACTAAGGGACTCTTATGGAACCTATTTTTTGTGTTGATTGTCAATAATTCAGTTCTCTGATCTCAGAAATATTCTGTCGTTATTACGCTTGCTTCTTTGGCAATAAAATATAGTTTTTTAGGGTTTGTTTCACTTGCATCAGCTCTCCTATTTTTAAAATAATGTAAACTAGTACTTAACTGCGATCCCACCTAATGGTAAGCAGTAATGCAATCGGTGATGGTGAGGCACACTAGTTTATTAAGAGCCTATTCACTCTAAACTTGAGAGAGACCCCCATTACAATCGAATGGGAAGACCGCAGCAGGCAAATTGTCCTATGACTAACTAGTGCTATAAAAAGAAGTGCAAGCAAGGCCAGTAGCTATTAAGCTTGGGTTCACTACTTTTCAGTTGATACACTCTTGCCGGAGTAGTCGTGGTCATCATTGAGAAGCACGATGGGTGATGACCTTGGTAATACGGCGCCATTCATTGAGTATTGCAGCTTTCCGGGTACACCCGTAAACCGAGCACTACAAGACATTTTTAAACATCATCATCTACCTAGCCTTTTCCCAACTATACTGGTTGGCTTCCAGTCAAACCGGATTTAGCTGAATACCAGTATTTTACGAGGAGCGGCTGCCCACCAGACCTCCACAACCCATTAACTGTAAACACCATTCACAAATCCTTGCATCCAAACACTCAAAAAACGTCCTACTAGTTGCACGATGCAGGTAAATCGGCTATTCAGACCGATGACCTATCAAGTGACGTAACAAGACGCCATGATGGATGTGTCAAGGTCAAGTTTGACAGCTGTCAGCGGCAGGCTGAAAAACGCTGTCACGAGTAATGGATAGGCTTCCTGGACGCCTTTCGGGGTCGACGCACTTCGCTCGATATTATTTACGATGCTGCTATTTTGTAATGTTAGTGGGTTATGTTTTTGTGGACGAAGAACTGTTTTGTTGTTTGTACGTGTTTCCAATAGGGGTGTAAAGACTAATAAGCTTTATAATGTTCCCACTATTGGAACTGAAGCCTTCTCTCTACGAGAAGGAATGGAAAATTAATGCGGCTGGCTGGGTTCGAACCCGCGACCTACAACTCATAAGTCGGGGTTATTACCACTGAGCCACCACTACTCCTTGATTGTCAATTATAGAGCGATATCTTGGAATAAATAGAAACTTCTGTAGTGTGAAGACAATTATACTAGTTATCCACATACATATAAGCAAAACAAGTCCACAAAGAGGAAAAAGCGTAGCATCAAAGGGTGTTTTATGCTACAGAAAGCTGTTTATGCTCCCCATCAGTAAAGAAGCACCTTTAAAATGAAATGAATCTGAACTGAAAGACTAAGAACACTTAGCGCCATTGAAACCGAAGCTAAACATCAGGAAACCATCTTATTTATAGCTCTTGCCATAACCCACCCTCTAAAAACACCACTGACACCGAAATTACATGAAAAAGTACCCCAAAGCAAACAAACAGTCAGAGAGTAGGTACTCTATCGATCTCGAGCTTCGTCTGTACCTACAGATGAGTTATAAGCCAGATCTGCGGACCATCCCTCGGAAGGCAACGACCCTTAACCCAAACAAGTGATTTACAACCCTCTCATTCAAGCAATAGAGCACATTTTGAAATGATCATTCTAAGCTTTCTTACGACGTTGCAAAGTCTGCGTATTGACGTATCAAGTTTAGTAAGACAGTAAAGACAGTTGTTTCCAAGCGATAATGAGCTTTATTGTCTTGAGTATAAGTGCGGGGCGGTTGGGCGGCCCGCCCAAACTTGGGCGGGTGCAATTAGATGGTTTTGAACTAAAAATGATATTTTTTCTTCTTCTTATTTTTGGATTATTAGCTACTGTGTTTGCGAATGTGAGTTATCTTGTTTTTGTTTCTAGCTCAAAAGGGTTGGAAATTCGTTAGTTATTCAATAACAGCTGTAGACCTTAGTCAGACTAAATTAGTCATGCCTTTCCCAACCATTGGTATATTTATGTATCTATACACTACCTTCTATCAGCGGCTTTGCCCATGAAAGTAGGTTTCTTCATACAAATTTTGAACCCCCGTTTCATCCCCTTAGGAACTAAATTTTGTGAAATTCTCTCTTAGTGCTCACTTACGTTATAAAATTAAGTTTACAAAATTTCAAGCGCCTAGTCTGAGTAGTTTCGGCTGTGCGCTGAGAAGAAAAACTGGCTAACTGATATAATTATTTATATCAGTTAGCCAGTTTTTCTTCTTGTATATTCGTATATGTAATAGATTCTCTTGTATAGCACTAAGAATTGACAAAAAACTTAAAAAAAAAGATGACAGCATCACACGATGCACCTGATGCAGATTTGTTTTTATTCAAGCTATATTCCAGTTAATAAAGCTTAAGAAATCTTACTTCTTTGTTTACTTAGATATTGTAACTTTCTAATTGGAACGGCCGTTACTGGGCTAAAACTGTTCACCTCTGCTCAATTGGAACCTTATCTCAACTATATTTAATACAAAAACTAGGAATTAACGAGATGATTCTTCAATTATTTTCCCACTTTTATTTTCATCTAGCTCCTTATTACCTCAACTAATCTCCTTAGTTTACACTATACGTAAGTACACCGAAACCCGTCTACCAATTCCCAAGTTCAAATCTACCAAACTAACAAACGCTTCCTATATGCAAGGGGCGATCAGTGGCGCTCAAAGGCGATACTATCGACGGCCATTAAGGAAATTGGTTTATGTGAGATCGTGGAAGCCATTGTTAGGTCTTTGTGAGCGAGTTAGGCTATAGATGTGGCTCGTTTGGGGTTAAGACGCTGAGGGAAAAAGGGTGACGTGGTGAGGTAGATAGTAATGTGTTTGTTCTAGTGTACTTTTTTATTAGTATAGACTAGTGTTTTGTAGATGAACTCGTGGCTAGATAATAACAGCCGCACAGGTCGATCTTCAAGGTAAAGCAACGCTTGCCAAGGTTGGTTTGTGGATGGGTGACCATCTTAACATATCGAGTTTCCTCCTTGCCTCGGAAAGCACGTTAAGCCGTAGGTTTCGGCTGTCATTTGTAGATCTTTGGCAGTCGTTACGGATAGTCAGAAGCCAGTCAATCTGACTCCAGTGTTGCCATGAAGTACCGTGTTACCCCAGTTAATGGGTTGTGGAGGTCTGGTAGGCGGCCGCTCCTCGTAAAATACTGGTCTTGACTGGAAGCCGACCCCACTATAGTTGGGAAAAGGCTAGGTAGATGATAAACTACTGTTTTACTGCGATCGCACCTGATAGTTTGCACAAAGAAGGATCAGGCACTCCATCCACCCACTGATTGTAGTCCATAAAAGCCGGACACGCTCTCCCGCTCCGCCCAGAGCGAGAGAAGTCATTTTGATGATTTCCCATTGAAAAAAAAAATGCATTAATGCAATCGTTGACGGTGAGGTGGACTAGTTTATTAAGAGCCTATTCACTATAGCATTGAAGACACCTTATGATTGTATGCTTTTTATGAAATAACACAGAGTCGCCTTTCTGCATTTGTCTTTCTATTCCTGCTTCTAACTCCTAAACTATACAACGGTTTTTAATACAGTTTTCTTTCGTGAAAAGAATGTCAAACGAGAAAGGTTTTCATAATTTGTAGTCATATAAAGCTGTGGTGGGTTACTTGTTGTCATTATAATTATTCTAGGAAATGCTAAGTTTAAAAAAATACGGTCTAAAAATGATTTTGATAAAACTGTAGTTCCTAAAATTTATTAGAGAGAGAACAATTATGAACTTAACAACAAAAACCAAATCAAAAGTTTCTTTAATTTGTAGTTTACAAAAACTTTAAATAATATTAAATATCAAAATCATAAAAAGTTATAAAAGAAACCCTGACAGCTGGTGCTATACCAGGCGAGCATAAAACACGCAGAGGCAGCGAACAGAAAAAGCGAGTGATTTATCGTGAGAAGGGACATCTTCTGCGCTTTTGTGTCCCTGGTACAGGTACAGTGCTGGTCGACCGGTTGGGGTAAGCAGATGGGCTGGCTAGACATTGCTTTTGTTGTAAAAACTTGCAGTATAGACAGAAATATATTTCGATAGGTCCTTTCGTATAATGGGCTAAAGTAATACTTAATTTGATCAATTTGAGTTTTTTTTTGGTCAATTCTTATTGCTTTAGTTAATTTTGTGAACATAAATAAACAGGATAGAAGAGCATTTTTTAATATAGACAAAAAGAAAAATATATTATTTGACAAACAAAAATACACACATCACAATCAATGAAGCATATTCTTTTGTTACAATATACTCGTCTATGTAACCAGAAATTAAAATATAAAAACTGTGATGATACACACATATACTACAACAATATGGATTTGAATAGGAAAAAGGAAAAAAACACAACTTATTTCTAACAAAAAAAATTTACTTACCTAAGAATATATTGATAAACAAATTACATCAAATTTACAATCAAAACCGCATCAACTAACCACCAACAATTTTTAAATTAACACAATTCGACCACTAACAACAAAACAAAAAAAACACAGTATCTCAACATTTTAACAATGAAAAAATAAAAATAAAAAACGAGCAATTATAAAAAACCCCGTAATTCGAGCGAAAACGGCAAGAAGCGAGGTGTGTAGTTAAAACAATAATGAATAGGTGTTATTGGGCGATATTAATTGTAGCCAGAATAAATTATGCCCCTCTGTGAGATTTCAACGTTTGATTCGTACAATCACTGTTATTAAAATGCGCGAGGGCTGCGGTTCTCAAAGTTTGGAGGTTTTTTTTATGAAAAAAACTAGTGTTTGACTGAGAAACAGCTGATGGTAAGCAGTGTTGCAATCTTTGATGAATTGGACGCGAAGACCACAGCAGGCATTTTTTTTATATTTATAAACTAGTGCTTGACTAGGATACACCAGGGTAAGCAGTGATGCAATCGTTGGTAGTGAGGCGCACTAGATTATTATGCCTATTCAGTCTAGCCTTGAAGGTAGTTAAATTAAAATCGGATAGGAAGACCATTGGAGGTAATTTTTTTTTTATATTTAAAATCTAGTGCTTGACTGCGATCCCACCTGATGGTAAGCAGTGATACAATCATTGATGATGAGGCACACTATTTTATTAAGAGTTATTACTTTCGTTGAAATGAACAAAATACAATTGAAGAGAAAAAAAACATTTCAAAACAATACATTATTTCTTGTAATCACTATTTCACCAAACAAATTTTCTAAAAATCTAAATTTCCCAAAAAACCCATCAAATTGCCCAACTCCTTATTGCCCAAATCCCCTAGTTTACGCCCAAATGAGCTATCTCCCATCACACCGACCCCGCCTATCCCCCACAAACTTGAGAACCACATCACAAAGTCTGATAGAAATCAAAACATTTCCGAAGCACCAATTGTTTTAATTCGATGAAAAAAGAAAGAAATATGAAGCGTAATTACCATGGTTTTAACTTGAAACAACCTATTGTTATATACTCTTATATATTTTGTTTTAATTGCTTTTTAATCATCAGTTTTGGTTATGCAGGTTTGTGTGTAATTTTTTGTTGGTAAATAATAATTTTGGAATTGTTTAAATGTAGTTGATGATGTGCAGTTTTTTAATTTTGTCAATTACTGTTACATAGTTCTTTTTTTAAGCTTACCTACTGATTTCACCCGCATAAAAGCAACCAAAGATACAAACATAAACACGCATACATTATTTTCTTTATAAACTTTCGTTTTTATAATATTTAGCGTGATATTGAGCTGTAAATAAGTTTACATGGGTAACTGTTATATTCTTTTTAAGATCAAATATTTTACTTCTAAACATATACATAAGTCCATGTAAAATGGTCGTACCATATCTCAATAATCTGCAATTTTTAATTTTACTATCCAATCAATTTCGACTTAATTTATTCTATTTAGGTACTAAAACTTATTATTTTCTTTAATCAACTTTTAATTTACTTTTGACAAGACAGTTGTCGTGAAAATGTTGCCATACTTAACAATAAAAAATAAGTATGTACACACGACGAAAAAGGAAAAAATAAGTAATAATTACAAATTGGTAGCGCGACCAAGCAGTAATAATCTAGGACTTATCATAAAAGTTATAGCTGTCATTTTTATTCATACTATGTACGCGTTTAAAACAATTTTACACTATAAAGCGACGCATAAAGACTTCGGTGAACACAATTTTAATTCCACTGTCGTTAAATTTACGCTTTCCTCAGCGGCTCAGCTGAATATCCGGTGTGAACTGGTGTTATGTGTTATGTTTTTTTATTATCACCATACTCGTCACACGTGAGCAGCGCAACGGGCATATTTAGACAATTTCCTCAACAAATCCCTCCGTCTCGCCCTACACACCTATACCCTCTGCCCTCGCTGATATCCTCCAGGTTATTACAATTTTTCGCGTTATGAATATCGTCGCGGATCCCTCTAATGCCCCCTCGCTCGGGACTCACACCTCAGCAATTCTACTTTAATTCTTATTTAGAGTGCCGCCTTATTTTGGTTACAAGATTTTTAGTATTTGTTTATGGCTTTAACTTGTACCGTGAGCTGCGATGGGGCAATTTTCGCTTTTTTTCAACGATGTAATTCTACTTTATGTTTTTGAGTTTAAGTTTCGGGGTTGCGAAAACGCAAATTGGCTGTAAAGGTACCAGGGTTCCAAAGAGATGGAGGAGTTTAGAATCAGAGGTCAAGGATTTTTATTTTTCGAAACTGTAGCGTTGTCGGTGTGTGTGTGACGTCAGCGCTATCAATCATGCATGCACCATTGCGCCGCGCTCGCTTTTGTTCGAATTACGAATTTCGAAAAAGGAACATAAAGCGAGAGAAAATTATGGTGGTTGCGTTCTTTTTAAATATCGGTCGCCCCCCGCTGCGCTGCACCGGCGCGCGACATAACTTATTATTTTTCAATTAAACAGTAAAATGAGCAACGTATTGCGATGCCATTTCTTTAGTAAAAGCATTGCACGTTCGTTGATTACACGGCAGAGCTAACGGCACGGAGGCGCGACCCGCTGCATTACCGAACACAATAATATACAGTGTGACACCGTTAAAAAAGTAGCGAAATTGCTAATGGTGTATGATATTGCCTCCCCTTATTTTTGGGGTAAGAAAAGACTAGGGGCGGCAACACCTTCGTGCTCCCAGGAGGTGTTTTTTTGAGTCGAGTATTTTTTCGTTTTTTTTCTGTATGTTTTTTGCGTAATGACGTTGGGGTCCTGAGAGAGTTGGAGGAATCCATTAGATAGGCGGGAAGAACTTAATGTAGGTTTTTTTTTCGAATCGAAATCGGTTGAAAAAGCGTCGTCGCATGTGTCGCGAAAGACATTAACACGAATTGTAATGGCATTTCTACACCGTCGGACTACAAACCATCTAGTAAGCACAATAGAGAAAAACTAACGCATGTTACGTTAAATTACATTAGCATAAATAAATATGTATAAATAAGTAAATGCGTAATTTTTCTACTATAAATCAACAAAAATTTGAACAAAATTTGGTGAGAAGTTAGATTAGGTATGTACAAACGCTTTTTAATTGTGTAGATAGTAGAGAAAACAGTTTTAATGGTCGCTTCGTGCGTAAATGAGACACCCGGTAATAATTGCAATGTGCATATACTACATATAGTAATTAAACTTTATGGGAATTTCATTATGCTTATAAATATAGAAGGTAACAAGGTAATATAAAAAATAATTACAAAACAGTTTTGTGTTTATAACTAGATGAATAGTGTCAAAAATTAAATGAGTAATGTCACATGAGGCCCGTTGACATGGAGAAGATTTAGAGCCTGTTTCACAATGTTCGAGTAGCCTCTACTTCGCCGATAAATTAAAAAATGGAACAGAATTTGTATGAAATTATCTGCCAAGTAAGTTATTGGCAACTTAATCATAGGTGATGAAATAGGCCCTTAGTCTAGTTTATTATAATAAATAGAATAACAGATATAAATAGAAGCTTGAAGCTCAAAGCTACACATTAAGACTTTGAAATAAAACAGAGAAATATGGTGTAGCTACCTATTGAAATAAGTGTCCGTTCATTCTCTCCTTTTAATTACATTAATAATAAAACACGTTATAATCTAACTAAGAAAGACAATACTAACTAAAAGGCTGACAGAGATGTACGGAAAAGAAGAACCGACTTAGTCACTGCACTTATAGACTTTGACAAAATTAAAACGAATGTTGATTGCCGATAAAATGGAAAAACTTCCTCCCACAAATCATCATCATCATCTGCCTAGCCTTTTCCCAACTATATTGGGGTCGGCTTCCAGTCAAGCCGGATATAGCTGAATACCAGTGTTTTACGAGGAGCGGCTGCCTGCCAGACCTCCACAACCCATTAACTAGGGTATCACAGTAACACATAATTACCAAACCTTACAATATTCAACTTAAATTTCACTTAGGTTACGCTAAATTGTAATATATCTCACTGTTCGGTGTGTCTTATGGCATATGCTTCTTTCAACGCCTTCCACTGCTTTCTATTGTCTGTATGTCCAAACCAGAGAGGATTTAAACTCATTTTCATCTTCTCATTTTTTTATCTACACTAATATGATAAAGAGGTTAAGTTTGTTTTTTTGTTTGTATGAGGTAATCTGTGGAAGTACTGGTCCGATTGCTAAAAATTTTTCACCAATAGAAAGCTGCTGTATTCCTGAATGACATAGGCATACTTTATGTACGCGGGCGAAGCTGCGGGCTAAAGCTAGTCTTATTATATGTATATTTAGTAAATATTTATGCTAGTCACTTCGTTAATAATTTTTCTTTTCTCTACCATTCTGTCTTCAAGCCATATACTTCTAAATATTCCACTAAACACAGTCGTATTTCTACCAAAAACAAAAGCAAGTGTAAGCAGATCCATTTGCCCCTTTTTCTCTATTCCTACACCCTTCTTCTGGAAAACATTCTTTTTCATTAATCTGCCCATTCACGGTAGATTGCTTGGCTCCGTATCCTTCGCTTTTAAAAACAAAAGCTAATTTACATTGGTACTCAACGATCCTATATTTTTAAAGGTTTTTTTTTCAATTCGTGTGTTTGAAAGAGGTATTCTGAACTCTTTTTTAGACTTAGGTGTGTGAATACTTGATTTTTCTGTAAGGATATCTTAAAAGCATTTAATAATATTGTTCTTAAGAGATGTTTTGTTGTTTAACTGGTATTACATAAATAGTAAAACAAAAAAAATAAAAACACCAAACAAATTACAACTACGAGTATATACTATACATACACCAAAGGCATAAAATCTCAACTAAAACATGGCGTCCAAAAATTTCTCCGTATCACTGTCGACTAGAAGTGAACCCAAAAGACTAGTGGCATTACTATATTGCATGGCAATGCTTTATTTCTGTCAAAATTTAATAAAAATGATAAAAAGTAACGTCTTAATTCTTCCGACGGCACTGACACTTAGAACGTTCCTGCTAAGGATAATACTCGTGTTTAAATTAATTTCAAAGTACAGAACCATCCAAAAATCGGTTTATATCAATAAACGAATGATTCCAATGAAAACTTCATTGAAAAAAACCGTAATGTGAATATGGTAAAAGAAGTAATGACTATATTTTGTTGGCATAATTAAATGCTTGGTAAGACTGATCATTACAGTATGATACTTGGACATTATCTACACATAGCCAACAGTGAATTTGTAAGGATGCAAATTATTAACAACAATCCGTCTATAGGTCTTTCGGGGTTTTTGCATAACTTGAGAAGATTTAGCAGACCAATATACAAACGCCATTATATATAAAAACCATTTTGCTGAACCTTAGGAAGCTATTTTAACATTGAAAGAACTAATGAAACGACTGGTAAATGTAACATACAGCTTTTTAACCAAAATGATAACTATTTCTCTTCTTCTTTTTCAGGCAAATGGTGCCCATCGCGTCGAGAATGGTCCTCCCCTCCCGACGTGGCGCGGCGGGTCTACTCCTCAGTATTCCTGGGCAGTCCCGGTGAGTACCCAGGTATGGACACAACCGAAGATTGGAGGACTCTGTGATGATCTGATGATGATTGGTCTCAAGTTGATGAGTAGCGCTATTGAGAAATTTGAAGTTAAAAATAAACTTTTTATAATTGAACTTAGTGACACAGTTATTTAATATTGTAAACAGGTTATACAGCATAATTATCTTAAACAGAATATTTAAATTGCTGTCATAAAATTAAAAGTTTCTTGCCATTTCCGCAAGAATCAATGTTTCTAATATTATTTTAACGGTTCCTTTAATATTAAACGTTTAATCAGCTTTAGATCTAACATCATCTATTTCACACAGACCTGAATCCTTTCACCGGTATTTTATTATTTTCTTAGTTATTACCTACATGAATAAATAAAGTATATTATCATTATATAAATAAAGTATATTGCACAACAAATAACCAAGAAAACAAATAAATAGAACTAATTAATCATTAAAGTACCAGGCAAACATAACTTGCAAGAAGAAAAACAAACTTCTAAAATCAAAATAGCACTCACAACATCGAATATACCAGGCGCACAGCACACGTGAATACAACGCGATGATATAGCACAAGTACTAGGGGATCATAGCATGCGGGCGGTGGTGCCGTCAATCACCAGTGTCCGGAACAGTCGGTGCAAGGTCACGGGTACTCCAGCCCTGACTGATGGCCGCCTGAACTTTTGCTACGTGCATGCTTTGAAAATGCCTTTCAAACTTGCGTTTCACGGCTTTTTTTTCTACCGTACTTAAAATCTGATTTTATCTCTAACTTACTTAAAAAAACTTAAATTCCATTCCGTATTTGAATTGCAAAACTTTTATGATGTGTTACTATACTAAAATTGTACAAAAAGTTATCGCGTAATTTAATCTAGTTTTTAGAGTTAATGTCCATCTATTGCCAGATAAATATAAAAACCATACATGGCATTTGGAATTATTCTGGTCTTAATAACGGGGTTTTTATTAGCTAAGTAACTTATGGAAGTTTTTTTACCTACATAAAGTAAAAGGTGACTTATTAAGGCAAAGTTTTTAATGTATGTATAGACGATAGAACGATACCGTTCCAAATAATCGATTCAATACTTTTAAAAAAGATAAAAAATGTTCCCAAATTCTTGACCACATTACGATGGCATTTATATCACAAACTATTTATCCAAACACCGTTTCTATAATTTGAAAAACGAACAAACATCCCGATGACAGTTCAAATCGATTCTTCGTAATGAGCCGACGAAAAATCGAATGACATTTACATCTGTCAATATCACACTAATGTCGACTCTAAGGCTGAAAGCATAGTGTTTTTTTAAGTATCGAAACTCGTGTTCGATTGTATCGAGTTCTCGGATGAATATCGAATGTTTGCGGCGTGCACGCACTACGACAGCCCATCGATCATGTGTTATCGTGCGTACGATCTCGGTGTCATCTCGCCGATGCAAGGTCGCCGGGGAAATATCGCAAAGGACTTTAAAAAAGAAATGACAATTATTTTTTACTTTACCGCCGGCAAAGAAACGGCCGGTGCACCGCTGTGCGCCTAATTGAGATTATAATTTTGACAGTTCTCTTACATACAATCTAGATTTATAAGTGCTACAAGTTTTTGCGCCGCCTTTAACTCACTAACTTCTTAGAAGTTAGCAGAAAACTGCAATTTATCAATATTTATAAATTGTAATTTTTCACATAAGTATGTTTTATTGCTTGTTTACAGTTATCTAAATTTATTTTTGCAGTTAACTAACTTTACAAGAAATAAACGAACATACTTGTGTAGTTACCGCAACTGGAATTCCAAATTCAGCTTCGATACATCAACGCCATCTATCGAATAGTAGCTAATACCGGGACCTTTCTCCTGTCATGTTCTAAATTAAACTTTATTATGTGGGTGTAAAGTTACAATTACCGTAACAATATAATGCACATGCATCGTTATAACAGTCGCGTACCGCGATAACCATCTCGCTCGCTCGCACAGGATGACGTGCATCTATCTCTCTCTCGTTTTACACGTCACCGTCATTGCCCGTTTCCATTACACTATATCAATTACCGTACTTCGCGCGTTCGCCCGTCATTCAGTTTAAAACACAAAAGAATTTTCGTCGAAGGGAAATGTTCTGAAAATGAACACGGAATAAACGGCGCACGAAGAATCGCAGTCAATTTATTCGTGAGTTACACTTTACGATTTTTATCTAACGAACGCTGTCGAAGACGGATTAACAGTGGCAACGATTCGAACAAAAAGTGCGCCAGAAAGAGAAATATCAAGTGTATCGATTCCGTCTTTAGCAAGAAAGGATTCGGCACGCGAGCGAGACGGCGCGACCGCGTCTTTACGACGTGCGAAAGAGATAAAACAATTCCTTATGTCGCTATTCTTAAGTCGTTCGCGCGTTCCGAATGGCACTTTACCGGGAGACATTAAGGTCGCAATTTCATTGTTATGATTGGGTATCGACGATTGTGGAGCGTCGTAAAAGAAGGTTATAACTTCATTTGGTGGTGTTGGCGATTAGAGCTCTGCGTAGTAAAAAATAAGGTTGTTAGTTATTTGTTTGGTGGGCGGTGGTTGGCGGGAGCGCGCGCGGCGTCGGTTGCCATGGCGACGGGGCGCGTTGGAATGCTCGCAGGGTTCCCCGCTCCAACGGTGTTTTTACCTAAATTAGTAACAAAAACAATGCTGATAATGACGCATGGATGTGCGACGATACCGAGCTCGCTTGTTTGTTTTATTTTTAGTAATGGGCCCCTCGGCTAGCCATTGTCAACTATCCGATCATTTCATACGTTCCTAGTATCAGCTGTGTGTAGTAACCGAACATTTGAATAGTAGGTATTGAAATCTAACACGCTGATTTTTTAACAAATGTAGAGACTGTCAAATCTTTTTTAACGAAACAAATTAATGTTTCTAAAAACCCAAAGCTCTCGAGCACCTCATATTTTTTCGAGTTCATTAACAAATTCTTATCGGATCCTTTTGGTTCTTAAAATTTTCTTATTAGACGAACTTCATTTTTTGTGCGTCCTATGTATTGATTTGTCTCCGGCGGGCTTCGAACTCATTTGTCAAGTCAGAGCGCACATAATTACAGGCAGGGGCTCCTAAAGTTGAGGCAACTAATTTTTAATATTCTCATTTAGGATCCACGTTGGATATATGAAAATGAAAAAAGGCCCGGAGTGAGATGGCTGCAGGGAGATAGGTGCGCGCGAGCGGGCGAGCACTAAATTGCTCAATTTGTGCCTCGGCTCATAAGGTGCCTTCGGTGTTTCTTTTTCAAAAATCCAATGAGATCGATCGCTCGCCATGTCCGCAAATTAGAGCGGGAATCGTTGTTCGTTAGCGAGCTCCTCGACTCCAAACGTCGCAAGCGCCTCAAGACGGAGACGCTGAAACAGTTCTTAGGCCGTCCACGCTGGTGTCAGATCCTCGTGCGTCGTTTAATCTCAATCTACGTTTCTTGGAGCTCAAAGCCCGCCGCCCGAGTGCGCAGAAATGCATTTTAGTATTACTAGTGGTCTCGGGGCGCTCATTTTGCTTGAACCTTTTAAAGCTCGACGCTAAAGTTCGCCGCGTTGTCGACACAGGCGAGGTCATGCGCGCGCGAAAATTGCACTCCTGGCTTCATTACGTCCAGTACAATGACCAGGCGCTTATGTACTTTATTATGTTCGCAAATGGCGCTATTAAGTCAAGTATATCTATTCTCAGAGCAACATGGCGATCGGGAGATACGAGAGATGAGATAGCGCGCGAATTTCACTCGGAACCAGTTTTTCTCGAGTTAAATTACTCTCGGTTCTTGAGCAATTTAAATAACAGCCCGTGATTCGTTGTGGCGTCTAAACGAGCGTTAAAACGTTACATTGTAATGAGTACGAGCGTCCGATACCATCGCATCGATTCTATTCAACTACTGCCTTATTTACTGTTATTGTTGTTTTTAATACATCCCACTTGTTTTTCTTTATGTTAGCAAGGGTTTGGTTTCCGTTCATGAGGCCCTGTCACTATCAATACAAACATTACCACTCATATTTTATTGGCACTCCTAAATTTGACGATTTTTATGAAACGATCCATGTCTATCGTCGTAACTGCGATGTGACAGAACATGGTAACTCAATAAACGTTAAGTTTACGGAAGTCAGACCCCGGGAACATCGTGCCATCGTAAAAGCATCGTAAAATGGGCAATATTAATAATGAGTATCCATTTAGTTGATATCTCGTTGAAAAATTGCCTTTAGTTTGTAATGTGACGATTGCGGTGTCTCGTCGCCGGTGTAATTAATCGTGGTACGAATTTGTAAGTTTATCTTAATTCTTTTGAGAGTGGCCGTGTGACGGTGTGACGGTGGTCCGGCGCGGGAGAATGCGATTTGTTACGTCGAGTGGGCGACCTGCGACCTGTGCCGGTGTCTTATATGCTAATACACGGATAATATAAACTTTCCTTTATGGAAACTACTCATGAAATTTCCCTTTATGACATGTCTGAAGCAACCATCGGAGTTTAAGTTCGACAAACTCAAGTGCGGAAGTGTCAGTGCTTGCCGTTTGGTAGCCATGATGTTAAAGCGCGATCCAGTGTAACCGCGCACACCCACGTCTTCATTAAAACCGATGGCTTATCGTTAAAATCGATCTCGTTACGAACAATGAAACTCGACGAAACAAAAACTGGCCGAGCGGTAAACGAATACGAGAAACGTAATCGGGGCGAACGTCGCGCCAAATAAAATAAAACCTCAATCAAAAATCTAAAGGCATTCGGTATCATAACCGGAGCGGTGCGTCGACCCGCCGCCATATGAAAACACGGCCCGTGTGGGTTACACGGCCGCGAGGGAAAAAAAACAAAAGTATAATAATGTAACGCACTAAGTATCCGTCTTAAAAATACGCCTCGATCTCTGTTGCGCGCGTCGCGGCATTAACGCGTCGGTGGAGCCGGCGGCAGACGGCGTAGCGAACTGGACTCTAACTTAGTGAGGATAGGGTCGAGAGTGGCGTGCGCGGCGTGGTCGCTCCGCACCGCGGAGGGCCGCAGGGTGGAGGGCGCGCGCGCGGGGGCGGCGGTGATGGATGGCCCAATCAGGCGGCGTGGCGGTGCCGGCCGCGCTAATCGAGCAGTGTGCCCCGCGCGCCCGACGCACACACGCGCGCCGCACACACGCCCGCGGCGCAAGAGATGAGGCCCCGCCGATACCACCACCGATTACACGTAAAAGCGCATCGAGAACCTTTTCGGAGATAATACATAATACCCTCGCTCCGAGCGGAGCAGCATGCCACACACCGCCGGTGTACGTTACCGGTCCGGTGGAAAATCGATGAAAAACAGCCGAGACGACAAAACCGGGGGCGGCGTGCAAACAAAACGGGCCTTCATTCGATGAATAACGCCGTATTTACGTCTATATCCGGGCGGCGATCGATAGCCACCAACTGTTGTAAACAAGCGTACGAGAGCCGGAAAAAACGGCGAGTGCACGCCACCCTCGGGCGTGGGGCTATTAGCGGCCACGTGACTCATTTCGGGAGCTGTCACGAGCAGAGCGAGCACGTGGACTCCCTCAGCCTCCCGCACTCGCCTGCACCGCTCACTACACTCTGCTCACTACGCTCCACTCCGCTCAGATCACCTGCTCCACAAAAAACACGGCGATAGATCACGAAGAACAATTAATTATGTCCCATCGCCCGAAAGAGAGGATCTTTATAAATCAACGGACATCGCATTTTATCCTTAAGAGACCTTTCTCCGACTAATCCCGACAGAATTGAAACGAATCTAATGAAACGGGGATACGTCCAGAAAAAAACAACGCCACATCGAGATGCCCTACAATCATTTTAACTTTTTTCCGACGTTCGCTCTCGGGGCTTATGTATTTTTTTTATTATTTTTAATTCTGTCTCTGGACTCATGTTTTTTTAGACGTTTTTGTTGCCTTTTCATAAATATTTTAAAATCGGATTCAGTCGGGGACAGGCGAGGCGAATGGATTAGGATTTAGATATTTTCGGGCGCGTAATTTATGCCCCTCTTTGTTGAGATATGAATAATGAGATATATTGTATGAATCTGTGCGCTATCGACTGGCGACTCTCGGGCCGCGACTGCACCTAATAGTTTCCGCTTTATATCTCCTATCTTGATTTAATTATGTTTGTTTTCCTTCAGCCTGAGACGATGGATGCGCACTCATTAGCTCGCATTGTTATCCGCACACAATACACTTTATTTTAGTCAAGTTATTTTTTTCTCTTCAGCTGTTATCCCGTACGCACCCGCCAGATGTTCGAATAGTTCAAATAATTCTCAGGGCATTTCGTGATTTTTATTGTAATCCAATTTTAAAGCGATCCCATTTAAATTCCTATACAAATGATCTCGGCCATAAAGTACCGGCAGCTATTCCAAATATGCGGCCCGTTTAAAAAGCCCTTAACGAAATTATTAAAGCAGGCAACAAAAAAGGGTCAAGTCGATGATTTACGGACGTCAATTCTGACAGCTCGTAGTTTTGTTTGACCAAAATTATAGTAATTTGATAAAAATACCCATCTACTTAAAATAAACGTTCCGTCAAAAAAGTTTATGATGGAAAACAGGCGTTTCATAATAGATACACTATGCCAGGAATGCTGCTCATATTCTCGAATGATTGAGAGGATTTTTTAAATCTCCAGTAGCCATTTTTATCTCGTCTAGCGAGTTAACTGATCTTTAATTCCGCCGCGAGACCATACAAAGATAATGTGATTGTTTTTATTGCGGTATTGTCGAGTGACGGACGCGGCCACGGTGTATTTTGCTTATTATATGATTGTATATCGACGCTAAAAGCCGCCAGCCCGGCACGCACCGACAGACTCTCACCGATAGCTTTTTGTCCGTTAACAATATTTTTGCATCAAAATAAAGTCAACTTTTTATTCATAAGCGGCCGTTTCGAACGTTCAAAAATAATAATGAGTTGGATATAAAAATCGCAAATTTATTCGAGGTCCCCAACCCTCGCCGGGGCGACTTTAATATGATTTCTTATAGCGAGAACTCCTTATTAAATAAACTTTGAAAACGAAAATTATGTCCACCGTACGCGGTCCGCCCGATCACAATAAAAATTCGGATTTGACAAGATTAAAATTGTAATTCAAGTTATTTCTGACGTGCCTCTTATTGCTTTTTCGCTACGGTCATGTTTATTATATTATTTTTTAGTTTAACTCGAAACGCGTAACTCCGATCGCGACGTAATCCGTATAAAGACTCGGATAAAGAAAAATAATATGAATATAATTTACGTTTCATGCCAAACGGGTAATCAAGAATACGACACTTGTGAAAGTAGATACTTAATAAAAATAAAGATTTAATAATTGCTTACTATGCTCATCTTCTCTGAGTAATTCGAGTAAACGGATTAAAAAAATAAATAATAATATATTGACCCTGGCATAAAGCGCACACTGGCGTCCACTGTGACACTTCGAATTAAAAAGAAAAAAGTGTCATGGCCGCCTTCGCGCTTTCCCGCCTCGCTGTCAATATCCATTCTGTCCACGGAGCTCGCAACTCGAATAAAAATACTAAAGGGTTTTAAGTAAATAATTGTATTATGTGTGAATAATGTCATCTTCTCATGGGAAATCGATGTTTATCGGATTCATGTCGCTATCATTTTTAAATATCACATGTATTTATAATTTGTCTGTAGATAAATCCATGAATATTAAAATATTTTTGATAGGTTTCGGGTTGGTGTCTTAGGCCGGTTATTTTCCCACAATTCGGGGGGGAAGAGTGCCGGCGGCTGGCAACACCGCGCCGCCATTACTACAGATTACGCTTAATGTTATGTGTCGGTGATTTGAAATAATCACGCAGATTACCTGAACGTGGTCGCTGTGTAACTATTTAATCAATACCTAACGTGGCCTGTGTATTTATGGATTTACCACGTCGCTATCTGTAATTATATGTGAGTACTTTATTAGGATCTAGTTGTGGCTGGATTCTTTATAAAAATGCTGTTAGGCTTGTATCTGCTGATATGATCAACAGTTGAACTGGTCTTGTAGGATGTCCTTTACCGTTCGATTAAAACATACCTTCTTAATTTTCTTTAACCTAAGGACTAATTCCAGACTCCTAAGCCACAGGGACATACACCTAGCTTAGGAGTCAGGGCGTTTAAAAATGGTCGTGATTATTATAAGCATTTGTAAACAAAAAAAAAACGATTGTCATCTTTAATCTTGGACATAATAAGTAAAATTTTCATTTCCCAATAGTAGTAAGAATAAAACCACGTCAAAAACCTACCTTTCAAAGATCCAACCAAGCTCCTCTGAACCATTTGTCACTCCCGAACCAAACAGACCCGTTAGCATCAATCTCGAGAACCGCAAGCGACCCACAACTAGTTAGGGTTAAAAAAAGGAGTTAAGAAGTGACAAACGCACAATAAAACGAGGTAACGAGAACTAGCCATAATGTGGCGGTCGAGAACGTAACCGCAGCGCAGTTTGTCAACAAAGAAACTAGATGGTTGTAGGTACTGGTATTTCAATTGTTAACTTGTGTTTACTGTTTAGTTACAGTTTTTGTTGAAGACTCTCATCTGTTTGTATTAGTACTGTCTCCTAGATAAATCCATGATATTTAAATCTTGATATTTAAATTAAAGTCATGTGTTAATGGTCAAAAATCTGACCTTCCGGGTCAAAACGACCCACTTGAAACTAACTTTTTAAGTTAAGCAACCAACTCAAGTATATGATGGATTTATAAACTATCCTGGTAACTAACTTCATTCAAATCCGTTGAACTGTTATTGCGTGAAGGAGTAATAAACATACAAGCAACTTTTGCCTTTATAATGTTAGAGTGATTTTTTATACGTCATAATTTTAACGATTTTAGAAAATTAAGAATGACTGGTGGTTATCTGTATAGTAAATTTCCAGTGTGAAACTTAGAAAACTATACTTAGAGGAACATACTCTAAGTAAAAAAATATACGTTACGACATGATCTACCCGTGCGCTAAATTTCAACCAAATCCATTCAGCCGTTCGAGCGTGAAGAAGTAACAAACATAGCCAGTCACAAACTTTCGCTTTTAAAATATGACTGTGATGAGTAAGCACATTCTTCATCTTCCGCTACATAACTCAAATAACTTAGTGTAGAGTTCAATCCTCCTTGTCTATTGTTTGTTTCGTTTTTTTTTATTCTATTAGGTCAAACGTTTCCTAGATTTCGAAGGGTAAATTTTTTTACCGATATTTTTATTATTATTTTAAGGAAATTATATCGTTTTTTTTATATAAATGATATAAACCTGTGTTTGACTGCGATCCCACCTGATGGTAAGCAGTGATATAGTCGTTGATGTTAAGGCGTACTAGATTATTAAGAACCTATTCACTAGAGCCTTGAAGACACCCATATTATAATCAGATGGGAAGACCGCAGCGTGCAAATTGACTAGAAAGGAGTTAAATCTACCGGCAAGTGTGACAGTAGTATGTTTATGCTCAACAGGTCCTTCCAGGTGTAAGAGAGGTTAACATCAACTGTAGTAATAAATACTATAATCTTCTAAGCCTATCAAAGTCATCACCAACAGCATAAGCTCGTCTTCTGATCGATAACCCTAGTTGTCATAATGACAAGTGACACTCAGAGAAGGACTGAAGGTAGCCAGAATAATTCTAATTGGAAACCAGATACCTTTCATGCAAAAAACACGACAAGAATTAGAAAACTGACAACCATATTATTATCAAAAACATATCTTACACTTTACACCACACAACATTGTATGGACACACACATAGAAATAAATAATTGTTAACATATTACTCCTATTCAAAATTACATAGCCTTAGGAGGTGTGCATTTCCAATCGCAGTTAGCCAATAGTAAGGATAATTATTTTACCATCGATTTATCGACGCGTACCGCTACTCGGCGATAGATGGCGCTGTCGCTAAACTATTACCCCGCGAGGAAATTATTGCTTATTACTTGGCAACATTAAGTAATTTCAGAGACGGCTGGCTATCTCTTTACGATTTATGATTACCTAGTACATTTAGAGGATTATTATAATAAATAGAATGTTAGAAATTGTATTTAATTCTATAATTGCGATTTATTTTATTACTTATCCGGTTTATAGAATTATCGCTTAGTATTCTTTACTTAGTTAATTAGTAATTATTATTATCAGACGCTTGCATAAGTATGCATGTGAATAATTAAAAGTGAGCTCACTAAGTGCAATGATGACTGACAATTAATTAAAAACCTCTTTGCTGATCTCACTAGTTTTACCTACTTGTAGCTATATTTATACCGTACTTATTTGGTATACAATAAATCAACATTCATATATCCTACAAGACATTGTATTAATTTTCTTCACCTGAATGAAAATATACAGGTTTTCTTCCTCAACTTTCCCCTTCAATATACCTACACAGACATTTTCTCGAGTACGAATGTAAAGAGTCTTCAAAGAAATCTTCGCGGCCCTCATCTCGACCGCGGAAAACAATCGGGCGACGGTTCACTGGGAGAGCATAACAATATAGCGGTTATAATGCATGCCATATCCCGGGTTCGTAATTGAACATCGTATGCAAACGCGGCGCGCGCCCGCCATCTCCTCAATATGTATGCGCACCTAGTATTTTTGTACGAAGCAGGTGGACTCGCCCTGTTTATGTTATTGTTTACATATTGTTACCGTTTATGCTGCCTTGGTATGCTATGAGGAAACTAGCTAAATATTATGTAGTTACCTATTGCTTGTAAATTTATTAGTATTAGGTAGGCGTAAACAAAACATATTCAGATAAATTAAATTGATAGAGTTTCAGCATTTTCAAAGAAAGGCAATGAAAACGACAATTTATGTGACGAACTTGGAATTAAACGTGTTTTATGAAGACATCTTGCAATCAAGCTCAAAATAAAACATATTTATGCGCTGTGTTTTCATCACCATCCAGTTTGGTGCGCATGATGCAACAATTTCTAGAAATCCGTACATAAACAGGAATAATTCCCACGAGACTGCTACACCGAAATTACTGGTGTCAACCGGAGACCTAACATGGTAACAGATAGCCGCTTTCAGTTACAAAATTAGCTTTCTAACCTAAAAACAGGTACCAAGTTTCCGCGAAGATCGCTTCTAGCTAACGTAAAATAAATAACATTTTAAGTACGTCAAGATTATCTAGATACGAGTGTGAACATAGTCAGTTTGAGACGATTTCAAAGAAGTTTGTAGATCATTAGGGGGGAGACATAAATCACTGTGGTTCCGCATAAATTTACATTTTAAAGACGCGTCGCGACATGTGCGCGGCCATCGTTTAGCACTCAATAAAATTAGAACAAAAGGCGGGCGCGGCCGATCGCGGCTACAGCGCCATATAAATGACGAGCAGCATCGGAACCAAACGAATTAAATAAATTAAAGTCAAGTGGAAGAGTTGCTGCATCTGTACGGCTATTTGTCTAAACTAAACGGTTAAGACCTTTATTATACGCATTCATTCATCGTTTTTGAGGTTTCTGTTCACTTTGTTTAGTTTAGACATTCATAATTCGTGCTCTTCTCAAACAATTAAAAAAAAAAACTTCAATAACTCAGCTGCTACTCAATTGGATTCGTCTCAATTAAATAGTTGTTTACGATCAATCTAGAAGTAATTGATGACGCAGAAAACTTAATTTACATCATTGCCAATATCATAACACCTCAGAAAGTCTTATAATTGATGATTGGCATAACTGATTGGACAATAACAATTAACATTTCAGTCTTCATTAGCAAGATTCAAACGTTTTCATTTGATCACCTGACGTTGATTAGTACTTAAAATTCTAGTTTCGTTTTAGTGACGAGAATGTGAGTTGCACAGTTTTTCAGCGAGTTAAAAATAAAACCTGATTTAGTTTTCGTATCGAGAATGTCACTCCATTTAATTAGCACACATTTTTTGAATATGGAATGTCTAAATTGAATTCTTTTTAGAATAGATTTTGAATAAGGAATGCTCGTTCGACTAAGATGGACGCAGCGGATGCCACATTTGCTTCTTTAGTTAGATAAAAAATTGTGATGATTATTTTCTTCGAAGATATTTTTAACACTTCCGCTAATAGTCTTAATGGCTTTAAAACCAGTTTGAAGTCAATAAATGGACAGGACAATTTAGAAGTATAATAGGTACTCTATGTGCATTACTGTGTAAAAATCCTGAGACGGACAAGGGTTTTGGAAGAAAATTTATTATTTTTGCCACCGATACACTGAGAAGAAGAAATAAAAATGCATGATTCTACTAAGAAGGATCAAGACAGAGTTTGTTGTGTATAAGCTGTATTAATAAATAAATCGTACTCAAAACGCAAAACTAATGGAATATACACTGAAAAACTGGAAGAGTACACTATTGTCATATAACAACTGTAAACTTTTGATGAGCAACGATAAAAGACTAATGCATTAGCTACACAAAACGATAGCAGAAAACACTATCAATAAATGTTGTATTCATCATGTTCTCGTAAAAAACTAAAATAAAAAAGGCCGTGTCTAAGAATTAGAAGATCTTTATCAATATTACAGATTGCCAAGTATAGTTTGTACTAGCCATTTGCACAAACGAGTATTATGCTTAGTAATTAAATTAATGTTACTTCAGACTTAATAATAATGATTATATCTGAATTGTTTCTAGTGTTTCTCCATAGAATACCTGCAACAATTACTTCCTAGGTTCCTCGATTGCTTTACAAGATTCATATAGCTCTGTTAATTGAAAAAATGATTTACACTAGTCCGTTATCAAGATAATTAAATGTCAACATAAGAAATAAAAGTTTTATTCTTATTTCGAACGATATATCTGAACTATAATTGACATGTCAAGACCGGGATCGCATTAAATAAAAGGAGGTGGTCCTTAAAAAAGTACAGGAAAGTTTCATAGTTAAGGACGCAATCATATAAAGAATGGCCCCATAAAATGCATTACAAACGCTTATTGGCCACAGCGTATAACGCACGATGCTAAATAATAGGACTGGCTTAATTAAGTTGGCCAGTAAACATGCTCCCTTGAGCCGAGACCAATTACTATTTGGCCAACGTCAACGTCTTATTACACGACAAATATATACGAGTATTTATGTGCGCAAGACGCGCGACCAAAAACGCACATCAATCGCGACTTAATCCGTGGATTATTTGCGAAAACTGCATGCGACGGAGTCGTCTTTTCTATTTTCGAAGCGGCCGTTTATGACGCGCGGGCGACTGACAGTAATATTTGTGTTGCGTCTGATTTATTCGGTGCGTATCGCGGCGTCGCGCGGCTAGCCGACAAGTCGTAAAGCGCACTGTTTACGGTGGCGGTGCGTCCCTCAATTAGACGGTGCAATGCGAGTAGATTACAGTTTGATGCGTGATGCGCACTGACAGTTGCACCCGTCACTACTGTGCCATACGCCAAAGATTTGCAATGTCATTTTGTATCTTTATACCTGTTGTTGAAGCGATTGAAATGTTCCGGTTGTGTCTATATTTACTTTGTGATGTGTCTTAAAATAAGCTTTAATCGTAACCATTTCACTGGTTACATCACTTTCTTAAAAGACAGCATGTCGGCATTAGCATTATCGGCCTTGTAATGTTTCCACTGTTGGGACTCAGGCCTCCTCTCTAGGAGAGGGAATCATCAATATGATATTTCTCTTTATTCTTTATTGTACACAGATATTTACATACATTAAAAGTAGGACAGGCGATGTACACAGGCGAGCTTAACCTACAATTGGGTTTTCTTACAGCAAACCTTAACCTTCTCTTTATTTTCAAGAAGAAATCTAAAGATTTTTTATAAGTACACCTGCATAAAAATTATACACGTTTCCTCTTTTCTGTTCAAAGTCTAAAAATAGTAAAGCCTACGATAGGAAGTAGGAAAACATTCAAGCTTCCCAGAACTCAGAATTTGGCAAATATATCTTTAGTTAAAAGATGGCTAATATGTTTAACAATATTTGTGCAAATTCTTTCTGTTTTTGCGTTAACATATCTCTGTTTTATTGAAACCAGTATGTACATGAACATACAATCAAGACTAATTTCGAACACAATCACGAGTGCCGCCTTATTAACAAGATGTACGAGATCTTTTCGACCTCATAAGTATTCACATGGCCGCCATCGCTTATTATTTCCTTCACGTCTAAATTCAAATAACAATTAGCTTAGTCTTTAGCATTCCACACTGGCTAGACGGAACTAAGGCTGAAATCTAGGCTGTCTTTAGTTCTAGATCGGTTTCCGTCTAAATGGGACGAAATAACCGTATTTCGGTGACAGCCTAAGCAATGCCTTGCAGTATGTTCAAAGAATTTTAACGATTGCTTTTTTGGTGATTGCATTCATTCGAAATTCGGTGGCAGATGCATCGTGGGAATTCTTTTGCCTCAGTTTTTACCCCAATTTCGGCATTGACAAAATAATTTTCGAAGCTAAGAATAAGCTCTTAGATATATGAGTTTCTTTTAAAAGGACGCGCTTTATTGATTAAAAATTTAATGAGCTCTAAATAATTAAATGCAAAATGATTAGAATTTCTTTAATTACATCCTTAACAAGAAATCTGTCGTCGTTAAAAATATTAATGACTCTAAGCAGAACATTATTTTTGACATTTTTAAAGATCACTTTTGATTGGAGGCATTTTATTTTGCGGCGTATGCGATGGTATCATTTCTTGCGCCGGCGCACCGAGTATCGAGTGATCAGGACCGAACGATGACACCGCAAGCTTTTTGATAAATACTCCTTTTTTGTTCTTTTACGTATTAATTTACGTGTTGTGATACCAAGGGCATGAAGGTTAGTCAAGCTCCGCTGAATTTTGTTTTAAAACGAGACGCAGTTTGGATTGTTTTGTAGCTTGTTTTAATAGTTTCGTATGTTAGTTTCCTAGTAAACTTTTAAGCACTCTGTTTACATAAAATTAATGAGCCCATTTCTTTCTCATTGATACAATCTTTTTAATTAGAAGACATGCCATTCTCAACACAATATTACTCTCAGTTTAAATCTTATATCAACCGAGTATCAAGCCAAGAAATACGGATCTTTCTTCGGTAACCATTGTTAACCAAAAAAAAAACTCTTATTAATCACCAACACGGCGGTGTAACGTTACCAGGGGATCATGAACGGCCGGTGTTCATAAATACGGTGTATGAACGGCCTCACACAGCGTTCCTTGGATAAATGCTGCTAGTATATATGCTATGCTATCCTAGTACTCGGACCGGTCGTGTAGGCGACTTTTGCCTTTTGTTGCGTTTAAAATAACAAGTTTTATGTTGTATATTCAGTTTATGTTACGTGTCTATTAATATTTACAATAGATAAGGAAACTAAAGATATCCAGCAGGGAAGGTTGAGCTAGAAAGTGGATTGTCTTAAGTCTAATATCTGGGGGAGTATACATTGATATACGTTTCATGTTAGTGCACTTTCTGTCTTGTTTTCAGATTGTTCGATTTCATTTAAGTAAAACAAACAAAGATTAAAAACGGTCAGAGTAGTTGAGAAGTATATGAATAGATAATATTTGAGTTTTGAATCATACAAAATTATCACTTAGTAAGTAGCAAGATTTAATATTTTTCTCAGTAACATATTACTTACAATCTAAAAAAAAACAGACGCCTCAAAACATAAAATTATCCCATAAAAGTACAAAAGCAGTTAATGATATAACATCTTCTATCAAAATTCGCTTAGACGCTACCCCAAACACATAAAACGAATAGGTGCTCAATAAAAACACAATAAAAAGGAAAATTCAAGTTAACTCCACCAGCTCTGGAATCGCCAATCAACGGATACCTACGGAGAGCATTTAACCCCCCGCTGCTGCGTCACTTTTTATTGTCCGTCCGTTCGTACGCACAGATTTATGCCACCTTGATTTTTGATTGGAAATAGCTTTAGTTAATGTTCTCTGTAAATAAAGACGTTTTAAATGTAATAAAATTATGTGTTTAATGTTTGTCGTTATCGATATTTGTAGGATTAGCATAATCAAGTTGTGGTCTGTTTGATTGGACTCTCCTATTAGCAGATGGGTTTTAGTGGTTCAATGATGATTTTATGCTTTCTTGTGCGTTTAATTATTACTTATCCTTCGTTTTTTACTTTAAATTATCAATTGCTAACACCATTTAATTCTGGTTCGTCAAATTTCGTTCGTTAAATTAGAAATTCTTGACTTACTATTGTAAACCAAGTATTTCTAATTCAAGCAAACATTAAATTGAGTGATCGAGAGCTGTCAAATGAAGAATGTACTACTTTCAACACAAAATTTAAGCATTCAACATCAACATATGTCACAGATGAAGTCACTGACAAAAATAACACAAATTCAAGCACAGATCATGAAACTCGTTCACAAGTATGTAAAGAACACGACATTCCATAAATATTCCCTTTTAGACATATATCTGATGATGGTGTACATTTGTGACGTGTCTTCTCAGTTCCCTGATAGTCGGAGACGCGAGGAATCCTGCCGGCGTTCCGTCGTCGATGCCAACCGAAGATACGTGGTCACGTTCACTTATAAGTTTTACTTTTTGTTAAAAAATATCAATTGCGGGATGAGTCTTCGCAATTAGCCTTCCCCTGAGGTATTCGTAAGTTTTTAGATAGAGATCTTTTGGTTGTTTTTCTTGCAATTTGCAAATGTTTGCTTGTTCGTCGTCGGGTGGCTCTTAAATGTTTCGCTTATTAATACGGTTGCGGGGTTAAGGAATGGCGTGCGATGGAAATCTGATGATGTTGATTGTGGTTTATTTGGCAGTAGCTTCTGCTAGCGGTTTCGCTTGCGTAAATGTCGGAAATCATCCCAAGGAAACATCAGCATGATCGTTTCAGCCGAAAAACGTTTTCTTTTCGACATACTACACTGTTGGCCTCCCCAAGTGTCGACCACGACGTAGGTATGGTCCTGTGCGATCGCAAGCATCCATAGCATTCCTGTTGAGTCGTTTAAACGTAAAGAATTCAGTTAATATCTATATTACAGATATAAACTTTTCCTTTTATAATTTTGGTGTGATTGCTATCAGTTAGTGTAGCACTCTCTTCCTTTCTATACTCCGTCGGTTTAGGTAGTTAACTAAAGGTAAACAATCTTGGTATGTCTTTTTATGTAAAAGTTGTCTAAAAATTGTATGTAAAAATCTTTGCACATAGGTATTTACCTAAATCGATGTTAGCTAATAAACTAAATTTAAATAATCTTTGTATATATTATATACGACCTCTTTAATATAAAAAGACATACCAAGACTGTTTACCTTTAGTTAACTACCTAAACCAACGGAGTATAGTCAAGAGAAAAGTTTGATATATTTAAATTAGAAATGATGTTGAATTAATTTTATCTTACCTGCTACCTCTACGCGTGCCTAAGAAAAAGGGTTTTGATAGATGAACAATAGAGTCATCTTATACCTATTCAGTTTTTGCCGACTGAGATACAGGGCCTCCTTTCAAGGGTCCCTGAAAAGGCCTAGGTTTAAGGCTTATGTTCAGCAGTAAACGTCTTCCAAATTATATAAAATACCAAAGCATTAGCATTAGCGGCTTTATAATGTTCCCACAGCTGGGACTCAGGCCTCCTCTCTAGGAGAGGGAAAATACCGAAAGACTCTTTAAATCTCCTGCCCTCATAAATAACAACATCAAACATCATTATATTCAAATCAAATCATTCAAAACTTCGCGAAGCACCACATCTGTTTCACAAAATATAAACTTAATTTATTACCGTATTAATAAAGTCGCAAATCTAAATCGCATCAAGGCACGTCAAGTGCGATCAACCCCTTATGCGTTTAACCCTGTTTAGGCATGCACTGACTTTAAAACCCAATGCATATTTTGTCGTCAAATGTTGCGACTTGTCGCAGACTTGATTAAAACTCATGCGACTGGAAAATTGAAGTTTATGGTCGTTGATTGTGACAATAATTGATAGGTTTTCTTTAGTTTCTAGATGGGATTTGTAGAAACTTGTTGTTTCAAGAATATTTCAATTGTTCTTTTCTGATTGTTTCCAACTCCAAAAGATCACAACGAATAAATTTGATAGACAGCTGATAAAGATAATCTTCAACAAAAATACATTCCCAAATCAAGAGAACCGTCGGAAGTAACATAAACATGTCTCGAAAATCTCAAAAGCACAATCTTTTAAGTAGAATTTTAAGACGTTACAGAATGGTCCGAGTCGAGGATAAGCAATAAAATACGACACCTATCTCGCTCGTATCGGCTTTAATGAAAACCGCCCGACTATCTGCGCACAAAATCCGGGCCCCTCTTAGTTAATATATGCGATTTTTATCAGCACCCACCCGCACCAAAACGACTCTACACGGGGTTAAAAATATGCAAAAATCGCCGCCCCGGGGTGAATATTAAGCAATGTAATTTTGTATAATATTCCGCAATTAAAATTCAAATTGAAATCAATGCGCGAATGAACGGCCGTTACGCGTTCGGGGCCCCAGTAGCGTAGGGCCCCCGCACCCACGCCAGCGCTGCTGTTTACTGTATTAATCCTTTAATACGCGCGGTTATAACTTGGGGTAACACCACCAAGATTATTAACTTAAAATCATCAACTGCCCACATCAATTTGTTTATTATAAGTTTTATTAAGTTATCAGAATGTTTAATTAAGCTAATCTATGTTTGATGTGATAGTAAAACTCATTCGTTTAGACGTCATAACATAATAAGCGCAATGGCGCGCCGGTCGTTAAGTCAAAACAACTTGTAGGCCACAAAACGCCGCGTTGAGTTTTACAACTAGAGAAGCGGTTATATCGTAAACGCTAGACGCGAATCGTTGTAAATTCAAACGTTTAGTGTGTACAAAATATTCGTGAATCGTCTCCCGAGTTACGGCATACTTAATGGACCATAAAAGCACCCCATAACTTGGCTATCAGGAGGATAATTCCAAGTGTTATTCCCTCTTAATTGGCCGTTCCGGGCGGAATCGTCAATTTGAGATATTAAACTAATTTTCAATGCTGCGTAATCGCGGAGACGTGATCCCTACCATTGTAAGGGTTAACTTTGAATCGTAAAAACATTTTTTTTCGCCCGATATCGTATATGAGTCGTTTTATGTGTAATATTTTGACGTTTTAACGACTTTTACGTTTATTCGTATTCTTGTAAATGCGATTTTTATATATAAAATTCCATTAAAATAATACGTAAGAGTCGTTTTTTTAATAATCTGTTAAATATAAATGTCGATAATCGTTAGCGCTTTCAGCGTTTTGCTTAACTTTCAGAGAGAAAGTATCAATTTTTTATTGGAGTTTTCGACACTTTTAAATACGTCCACTTGTCCATAATACGCAATAATGAGTGTTCATGCAGGAATCGAGGCTGTCATCATATCGTAAAAAAATTAACGCTTCATAAACGTTCCGTCGCGCGATTTCTTTTTTTTATATCTTGACAACTGAAACTTAATTTCGGGTAAAAATGGACATACCAGTAGCGTTTAAGTGGAATTTAAAAGAAATAATTTATGTTCGAATGTATGTATTAGAAGTTGTATTAGAAAATACCAATCAAATACTGCCTGTTGCTTCATTCTTTGCAAATAGTTACTATACTAAATTTGTTATAGGATGGTTTCGGTGACAGCTGTCAGATTCATACAATTTAGCTGTCTTTCCTTTTCTCTCATCTAAGATGCATATTTTCATCCTGCTGTCACCCAACTCATGCTATGTAAAAAAGTCTATAGTAGCTAGTTAGCAGTTTCGCTCGTGTTAAAGTGAAAAATGTATCCCAAAGGGATATACTCGTACTTCCGGAATAAAAAGTATCTTATGTGTTAAAGTATCTACCAGCGTGCTAGGTTTCATCGATATCTGTTCAGCCATTAGAGCATGAAAAAGTAACAAACACACTCACAAATTTTTGTTACATCTCGACTAATATGACCGATGCCCTAGTGAGGGTCGCGGGAATCTGATGGATGTACAAGACCGGTCGTTGTGGCGACGCTTGGGGGAGGCTTATGTTCAACAGTGGATGTCTTTCGGCTGACATGATGATGATGATGACTATCTTATACCTACCATGTATACCCTTTTTTTTAAACGTTACCCTATTAGGAATCACTGTTGTTTCTAGGGTATGACATGAGCCTGTGACCCTCAGTGATGGCTTAGGATACATACAGATAATATGGCCTGGTCGACGATGGAGTACGCTAGCTCATTCATTCTTGATTTAAAGATTCTTTAGCATTATCGGCCTTTTAATGTTCACATTATTGGGACTCAGCCCTCCTCTCTAGGAATGGGAATAGGCTGTAATCATCTGCGCGGGCCCAGTGCTGATTAGTCGATGTCACATGCCTTAAATTTTGGTTCTAGGACATAGTTCTAGGTCATAGGACGCCGATTTTCTTGTGATATTCTTCCTTTACCGTTTTGAGAGCAGTGGTGATCAAATAAATTACACAAAGTAATGCACCTGGCTGGGTTTGAGCTCGCGACCTACAACTTTTACGTCAGGGCAGTTACCACTGGGCCACCACTGTTCTCAACATAAAGATACGTGTGCCAAAACCGCTAATTTTCCTATCCTACACAAAAACGGCCGTCATCAGAATTTCCGTAAAGCCATCAGGCGAACTCAGTACATCAGGCGAACGCTGCGGAGTAACGAAGCTGATTAAACAGCACAATAAGACAGCGTAGTCATTGGCTGAGTTGACGCGTTGCGTTTCGCGTCGCGTTTCGTTTCGCTGTAATTAAGCCTGCGTTGCGTTTTGAAACGCAAACGCGCGCATTTGAGGGTTGGCGTACTATGTAGGGATGTCAACAGTTTGTTTTTTTGAAGTCTTACTGTTGATTTTTTTGGTTTTGAGATCGTGATAGGATTTTAGAGGTGTGCAGAATAGGGTGAAAAATCTCACATGCCTCTATCCAAATGAGAGGATCCTCTAACCAGACGGGTTTTGAGTCTGATCCAGGCAACTGCCAGATAGTTGATTTCGGACTGTTATATATGTTAGAGTCACACCTCCTCCTTGCGTTGTATTCCTCAATGCTGAGGGTCGTAACTTCCCCTGCTTCATCACTTTCTTTCATATGACATTCCGCCATCTATGTATTTCTGTGTCTGATGGCCTTAAGTATTGCACCGTAATGTTAATTCCTATTCTAATTTACTTTCAAAGTATCAAAAGCGTGACAAAACTCCAATGTAACTCCTTTCGCTGCAAACAAACGAACATTCCTCCAATCAGAGCATTAGAATCGTCACAGCATCTCCTAATCAATCTTATTAAACTAAATAAATTCCAATTTCTAATATTGCATCCCCGCATCTCTCCTATTTCTGATGCAATGACAAACCAACTTACTTTTACACTCCAATTGAGGGATAATCAACCTTGCCACCTATAAAATACGGTGTGGGTGAATGCACATATAACAGAGTGCCAATTTTAATTAGCCCCCGGGTACCCCCCCTCCCCTTATGGCTCAGATAGGGGTGTTTGCAAATAGGAGGGTCTGCAAAGAAGCCAATCCATCAAATTGCTGAACGTATTACGACACCGTGGTTGTCGCCCTTCGGTGGGGGGTAGTCGATGGTTTTTTTTTGTCGAAGTTTTTTGAGTTGGTGGGAAATGAACTGTTTTCTTTTTGGTCAACAAATGAAAAAAAAACCTTAAAAATGTTCTACTTTATCGGTCCACCTAAAGTAAAGGCTGAAATAGAAAAAAAAAACGAAAGGAAAAAGAAAAGATGAAATAGGACATTTTTAAGGTTTTTGCGATATAACATAATAAAATAACTACCATACAATAATCTGTGTTATTATGGTTTCATTTTCTTCCAGTTCTTACCTAACAAACTTTACTTCTTGGAGACACATACATACTTATTTCTTAAGAAATATCGTATCATATTAATTAACATTAAATCATTTCCGTAACTTAACCCACTTTGCAAAGAAATCAAAAACAAAAGTCGATAACATCGATACTTCCCACGCCGCGCATCCCTAGTGGACGCGTGCTTCCATGTGATTGGCGCAACTCGATAGTCCCTGCACTCATTTGCGCCCTGCACTAATGTCGCCTCGATAAATCTCCGAGAGTGTCACCGGCAGAGACCGAGCTCGCTTTGTGCTTGTCTAATGATGTACTCTCGTCAGAATCGAAGTAACGCAGTTTTTCAGATAAATACCTATCTATAAGTAAGATTTTTTCCAAGGAAATGGTGCTTTTTTTTTTATTGGCTGTCGATTTTTTTAACATTTTTTTTTCAAAATTTGGGTTTATTGTATTTGGTTGTGTCCAATACAATAAAATACAATACATCCAAATAGTTCAGAATTTGGAATTATTGTTGATATTTTTCTTAGAGATTGTCTTAATTTTGACAAATTATGTCTTTTTGAAGACCGGATGGATGGAGAGGGAGAGGGAGGCCAAAGAAAAGATGGATGGATTGTGTGAGGAGCGATATGAAGGAAAAGGGAGTTGGTGATAGTCTGACGGATGACAGGACAGAATGGAAGAAGAAAACGTGTTGCGCCGACCCCAAATAATATGGGATAAGGGCAGGAAGATGAAGATGTCTTTTTGAAGATTATGTTGATCACATGGCATTCAAATAATCTACAATTACAAAATGAAGATGAAATATTTCATCATCTTCCTGGTCTTCTAAAAGCCATCCATCTTTTTTTGACCTTCTCCTCTCCTCTACCTTTTCATCTGTCCACATGTACCTCAACTCTGTTTAGTTCTCATAACACAAAAAATACACACAACTTATTAAAATATTCACGAAACTAAAATAAGTCAGTCTTAACACTACTACTAAACCAGAATAAACTTCCAACTTATATTAATCTTCAAATAAACATTTCTCTTAAACGAAGTATTACTCCAACCGAGCAAAGGAAAAAGAAAAAAAAGCTAAAAATACAAAGTGTCTCCCACGCACGTTTTTGGTCAGTTGAGAAAAACCCGTTATTTAAGAGTCATAGGCAAATGGCATGGCGGTATTTATCCTGAGTTTAGTATCACGATGTTTTCTGCGTTAAAAATCTTAGTTATAAGTTTCTGAGATAGGTATTCTGTGACTTACGCCCGTTTTCAATAAGCTATCTACTACAGTTGCAGCTACTAAAGATAAACAAATCTATCCTTATACCCTTACTTGCTTTCCTATAACCTACCGACAGATAGCATTTCCTACCAAAGTTGTGAATGGATTGATAAAATCTTACTGTTTATCGGGGATATCTATTTATCTATGAACTGCGGTAGGTTATTGAAAACGGGCGTTAGAGAAACCCCAAGATAACTTAGAAAAGACACCACAGATTATGTAAACCCAACGTAAAATGATCGTTAAAAACTTGACTATCAACCTGTCACCTGCAGAACCACAAACAGATGCTAAATTGACCATGAGACTATAAAAATCCCAGAAATCTTCCAGCCCACTGAACTTTACCTGCCTTCTAGTAACCACCAGGGATAAAAACTATCAACCACATGCACATCACATCATATTTTGTTTTGATTGTACGAATCTGTCACTCTCACTAGAAATTCTAAACTATCGAGAAACAACTCGCGAATTTCATCATCATCATCTCAGCCGAAAAACGTCCACTGCTGGACATAGGCCTCCCCAAACGTCGCCACAACGACAGGTCCTGTGAATCAACTATAAACCAACTCAAAAAAAAATCTGCTAGAGTGCGTCTAATGAAAGCGCGACCTAAGAAAAAGAGGTTAAATCCAAAAATGTTGTATGTGGTATTACTAACTAGTAGGAGAATCAAGTCTTGACACTTCATAATTTTTTTTATTTCCTACAATTGCTGCTGAATAATGTTGCCAATTAAATAAAAAAAAACTGCAGGTCTTGCTTTAATTAGACGCACTCTATAGGCTAGACTAGCAAACCCATCTCTTTCTTTTACCCATAACACAAAGGGCCCAAACCGCAGCGGCGCGTGCCCCAGCGTGAGGGTCGCGGATTCGGTGTCGGATTGCTGCAATCGGCTTACAAACGCCATGGGAGCAAACACCATGGAGGATTAGCGCTAATGAGCAGTTTCACTTGTTACGCCATGCTGGCTTGGGACTTGCCGCGGATCAAATGTTTTTACCTACGAGTGTGGAGTGTGTGGACGATGGAGTAGGTGATTCGGTTTATTTGTGGATGAAGAAATTGGTTTTAGAGTCTGGAAATCGTTTTTTTTTTATGTTAAAAACTTGTTAAAAAATCTTTAAAAGAGAGATACAACAAGTATTTTGTGAATATTGTCAGTCTTCATCTTACTATATTAAACAAAAAACTGGCCAAGTGCAAGTCGTAGCAAAAGTTGTAGCAAAAAATGGCAAAAAAATTACGTTTACTGTATGGGTGCCTCTCTTAAATATTTATTTTATTTTGTTTTTTTTTAAGTATTGATGCTGGCAACAGAAATACATCCATCTGTAGGAAAAAAACAAGTGTCTAGTTAGCTATCACGGTTTGAGATACAACCTGGTAAAAAACATACGAACTGTGGAATCTTAGTACCTAATAAGGTTCCGTTTTACCATTTGAGTACGGAAAATGAAAAAAAAACTTAACCTTTTCTTAAAAAAAACATGTTACAAGAAATTAAGTAATTATCAACAATAAAAATAAGAAATAAAAGAGAGCTTCTACAAATTCCAAATAACAAGCATATCAAAGTATTTATCGATATAACCGTAAAATAGATCCTAAAGAAGTTTTATGAAGTACTAAAATTACCTCCGAATGGGAGTGAGAGTCCATCATCACATAAAAATTAGAGTGACCACCATAACTTGTGCTATGGAAGTAAAAACCTCATAAAAATCTATCCATAACCAATATGAAGTGTAAACTATAAAATAAATAATAAGGAATCTTCTAACGCATCGTTTATTTTACGATTTCTTTCAAAATTAGTTAAAATATACGACTCTGTTATTTTATGTTTCTATTTCAAATACTAGGAACGCATAAAGTGATGGGGCTATCCGTTTTTATTGATCGAATTCGTTTCGATGGCTTGATTAGGATGGAGTTTATGAATTTTTACGTTAGTTCTGATAAAAAGAAAGATTTTATATAGATATGAATGGAAAGCAATTCGCTTACAACATATATTTATCTATGTAACATAATGAGGAGATACTGTTTCTGAGAGGAAAAATTGGATTTTCGTCACTAAAAATATAATAGTTAGCCAGTTATGTCTCACTGCTGGGCGAAGGCCTCCCTCTCTCTTTTCCACACCCATCTATCCTCAGTCATTGAGGGCCGGTCCCTCTGGTAGATGTCCAGCTCATCTCTTCGCCTTGGTCTGCCACCACGTCGCCTTGCGTTTAATGAGTTCCAATCATCATCATCATCTGCCTAGCCTTTTCCCAACTATATTGGGGTCGACTTTCAGAGCTGAATACCAGTATTTTAGTTCCAATAAGTAAGTCAAAAATATAACAAAAACACATTATTTATACAAAAAAGACAATGTTGCTATAATTCTTAATAATAATAAAAAACTAACAAAAACAGTGATGGGAAACAACTAACATTTAAAAGCTATTTTTAATTCGATAAAATTAACTTGATAAAAGCTCCACTCTTGACTTTTCGCACGCATATCTGTTTATATTTGCGCTCGTCCATTTGGGGGTGTATTAGAAACATTAGGGTAGGTGCGTCTGTGTGCGTCGCTAAGATGAATTAGGGGATTACAACACTGCATCATGCAACTGCACTCTGATTTGGCACGCTCCAACTAATATACAGGATGAGTAATTAAAAAAAGAAATTTTTGTTTGAACGTAAAAAAAAAAAACGTTGAACAAAATTCTAACTCATTCAAACTTTCATATTAAATCCAACTGTTTACCAAAATGAATCAGGAAAATGTAAAAATAAAACTCCCACGCTTAAAACTTTTCCCAATAAAAAACCACGTACAACCAAACTTTTAAAACGTAATTTTAACAAAATAAATCTCTGTACACGTATAAAACAATTACACAGACAATAATCCCGTTGTTTTTGTCAAACTGAAAGCGTTTTATTGTGTCTTCTACACCCTATATCGTGCCGGGGTGGCCACGCAACATCGAGGGGCGACGGGTAATGGCCTAAGAGTAATTTTATTACTTTGCCCCTATTACCATCACAATGTGCATGCCACCGGTCGAATGAGATACGCACACTCGATACAGTTACCCGCGCTGCGTTTCGACGACATCCATTTTCATCGATAAAAGCTCCAGCCTTCCAGCGCACAGCACTATTCTTAACCAATGACGTAGAGCTGTAAGTCTGCAACGTTATTTAAAAAAGGTTACGTTGAAGAAAAGGTTGGAAAATGGAGGGTAAAAATTGGTACGAACAGTGAATTCAGGCTTTTATTATTAACGGCGTACAAAGCAACAAGAAGTAAGGAAATAAGACGCTCACACCCGCTACCTACTGATTCGATTTGTTCCTGCTACGATGAATATTTGATACGGCTCAGTGCACGCTAATTTGTTTATCCTGTTGCCTGGTTCTGCTCTCCTGGTACCTGTAGTACAGAATCCAAAATTATCCGCATGTATTATGCAGAGGAAAAAAACATCGGACGCCAATTCTCTTTCGGTTGGAAAAGCAAATGTAACCCTTAATAAAATTATGCCCTGATGGATCTACAAAAGGTTTCAGCTGATATTTTACGATGATAAGATTGAAAAAGTTTATAAAAACTACAGATAATCATATGCTTTTTCATAGAGATATCCATCTGTAGATAGATAAGCTACTGGAACAAATCATCTTGAAAGTTCATCAAGCTAATAAAGAATATGAGTAATATGAAGATATCTTATTTAAGTATTCACATCTAGAACATCCGCTATCATCATCAATGATCATGACGTAAAATGCATATAAGAAACACGGTAAGAATTAATTAACCGTACGTACCAGGGAGATAGGAATCGGCGGTATGTCAGGTGATTAAATAAATACAACTTGGCGTTTCTAATTAATATGCCAGGCGCAGTTTGATAAGACGCTCTCGTGTACAAACGGGACATCTCCTGCGCTTGCTAACTGCCTGGTACCCGATTAACACGTTGTTATAATTATGTGAAATTTGTCTTGTTTGTACGTGTTTCACGCATTCGTATGAGAAATGTTGATTACTAGACAATTCATAAAAAATGGCAATTATAAAAATGCGAAGGTTTATAATGAAGTTTGTATCTTTCAAGCCACCGCCTTGGATATTTGTTGTGGCACTATTTTATAGAACTACACAAAACATAAAAGAAGAAATACTTGGTATATAATATGTTTTTTAACACAGTTGCTCGTAAAGCTGATGTAATTCCACCGGTTTTAAATATGTAAAGCGGGTCATAAAAAACGCGTGTGTTATGTAAAGCAAATAGTTAAGTTATAGTCCATACAAATTCCATAACAGCATTATTTGCCATTTCGCGCGCGGCGATTAGTTCGAAATTTGAATAGCCTCATCATTTTATCATTTGTCATGTTTATCATTTTTTGTAATGTTTTGTCATTTTTTTATCATTTTTTGTCACTTTTTGTCATTTTTTGTAATTTTTTGTCATTTTTGACACTTTTTGTCATTTTTGTGATTTGTTGTGATTTTCTGTCATTTTTCGTAATTTTGTCTCTTTATGTGATTTATTGTCATTTCAGTCATTTTTGTCACTTTTTGTGATTTCTTGACAACTTTTTTGTCACTTTTTGTCATTTTTTGTCATTTTTTGTCATTTTTGTCATTTTTTGTCATTTTTTGTCATTTTTTGTCATTTTTTGTCATTTTTTGTCATTTTTTGTCATTTTTTGTCATTTTTTGTCATTTTTTGTCATTTTTTGTCATTTTTTGTCATTTTGGTCCCTTTTTGTGATTTATAGTCATTTCAGTCATTTTTTGTCACTTTTTGTAATTTTTTGTCATTTTTGTCACTTTTTGTGATTTATTGTCATTTCAGTCCTTTTTTGTCACTTTTTGTCATTTTTTGTCACTTTTTGTCATTTTTTGTTACTTTTTGCGTCATTTTTGTCATTTTTTGTGATTTGTTGTGATTTTCTGTCATTTGTTGTCATTTTTTGTCACTTTTGTCATTTTTTGTCATTTTTTGTCACACTTTGTCATTTCAGTCATTTTTAGTCATTTTCGTCATTTTTTGTCATTTTTGTCATTTTACCAAACAATATTTGCGTTCGATTTCTTTGGCGCTAAACACTAAGATGTTCCTCACACAATAAGTGCGCAGCAATTTTTAAAATGAAAATGTTTTTAAATGTTTTTTTTTTCTGTTTCCTCGCAAATGTGTTAAAAAACGTCGTACGATATACGTGCGTATTGGTTATAACATGCTCGGCTCAGTTACGCCCTCGCCTTCGGCTCGGGCTGAAATTCCGCCTCGCATGTTATAACCATCTTTACGCACTAATATCGTAATGTACTATTTTAATCTCTGAGACTATAATGACATTACGTAGGTTGCCACACTTGTCACAACACAAAAGAACTGGCTTTATTTTTATTGTAAGTTTGACATTTGCCTGTGTCAATTTAGTCTCAGGGTATAAAAAACAGACTTTAGACCACATTCTGGCAGATACAGATAAAATACTTAGGAATATAATTTCAAGAATCATAGAAAGTATTAATTCAACTAAAGGAAATAGCCTAGGGCCATTAATCCAGCCTGACCTTTTGACCTAGCTCGCTGCAGCAGGTAGATAACGCATTAAGCAGGCTCGCTACCGGTGCCAGATGCATTAGCCAATTTGACCGCTGCAGCCTGGTTGCGTAATCCAATCGAAAATGCCATCAAATTGGCTGACGCCGCTGGTGCGGGCTTTGGCTTAATTTCGCAATAATAAATCACTGATATTAGCGTGAAAGGAGAAGTTTGAAGGATTGGACAGAGGTTATTTTACAGATGAAACCTACATAGCTAAAAGAGCTATTGTAACTCGCTTCTCATGACTGAGGTGGCGGTTCCGAAGCCGGGCAAGTACCAATGTGAATGTTTCAATTCGTATACTCGTATTGTACTTTCTCAATTTGTGCCTCGGAATTCGCGCAACGCCGTTGGTCCCGGTTGTCATACGAGGATCATTGAAGGTAGTCAGACACCAGATGCACCACACCAAACCGCTTTTTGGATAGACTATTGGTCAGATGACCGATGACAGTCTATCTAAAAAGTATTCTGTTGCCCGGTAACTGGGTTATGAAGGTCTGATAGGCTAGTTGCTCCATGCAAAACACAGGTAAGTATATAGCATCCTGTTAGACTAGAAGCCGACTCTAAGTTAAGTAAGGGAAATAATGATAAAGCTAAAGTTATTAAAATCAAAAGTGATCATTTTCATGATCACCGATTTTTGCGTACAACGAAAATGATCCATGCTTTTGACCATTGACATTGTTATTTGTTGGTATAATATACTTGTATGTTATTATAATTTTTTTTTTAATTATATGGTCTATTTGAATTTTATGGTTTTGCCTTTGACTTTGAAACACCCATGGAGTTTCTATCACATGCTTCTCTCAATAGATAAACTAAACACTGTATCTCCTCTCTCCAGGTGACGCCAGCAACGCGAGTATCGGCTCCGGCGAAGGCACGGGCGAGGAGGACGACGACACCAACGGCAAGAAGAACCAGAAGAAGCGGGGCATCTTCCCCAAGGTGGCCACCAACATCCTCCGGGCGTGGCTGTTTCAGCACTTAACGGTCAGTACTTGGAACACTTTTAATTGGCATCCTGATCATCTTATCCTACTAATATTTTAAATTTGAAAGTTTGTAAGAATGGATGTGTGGATGTTTGTTACACTTTCACGCAAAAACGGCTGGATCGATTTGGTTGAAATAGGTTTGGTAGATAGGTTGACATATAGGCTACATTTTTTTTTTGTGCGAATCCGCGGGCGTAAGCTAGTTTTCAATATTTTGGAATCAAAGTACCCGGGTTCAAGCCGTTCGATTTTACATATCTGTAATTGAACTTTTTCGAAAAGGTTTGACCGATTTTTGTAATTTTTTAATATACATTTGGTAGGTTTGCAAATAGGTTGGAAGTCTCTTTCCCCCTACCCCCTATTTTTATCTTTGAGAGTTTGTATGACAGAACATCGTTAGTCAACTTAGCTGGTAGGTATATATTATTTAGCATTGTAGTTTAACGGTTGGATTTCTGCTTCAAAAAGACAAATGAATAGCAGATTTTGTTATCAATTCGATATTGGACAGATTTATTTAGCTATTGATATCCGCGTGCTTTTATCTGCGTAGAAAATCATCAAATGACTGTCCTTCCAGGAATAGAATAAACTTTATTGTACATCAAAATAGAGTAACAATGATACAGAATCTAGTACTAGTTGTTAGTATTAACGTCACTAAATAGTTCTACTATAAAGTGTCCGTCAATCAAAATAGCAACGAAAAGGCACACCGATTCTCAACTAAGTTAGCCACAGCACCCGTTAACAGTAACTAACGAAATCTTTGTACCTCAATGAAAATTTTATTGGTGGCGGAATTTTTAATTGAAAAGCGTCGGCGGTCCGCCGCGCTAGCCGCGTCACGCTCAATGCTGCCATTGTGATCCGTTTTTAAAAGTTACCCAACAATGCTCTATGTATGTGTTTTATGGCATTTTCCCGCGTAAATCGCAATTTCCCGCGCCCGGAATTATGTTTTTTTTCTGTTTTTTTTTTCTCTTTTTTTGTGCATGGTGCTTCAGTTGAATATAGGAAATAGGGTTTGTTGTTTTTTTTTTTGGTAGGTACGTTCGAGATTGATATTTTTGTGAGGTTTTTTTTTACTGGCGGCTGATGGTAGACGTGAGATTGATCCACTCGTTTTCAATCTCATTTTGCTTTTCTGTGAAACTTGCAGCCCCTGAAAATGTATATGTATACTCGTACTATGCTAGGTAACCAATTCGACTATAACGTTTTTTGTTTCAAAGTGACATTTAAAATAGTACGCCGCGAACGATCTGCAGCCCCCGACTTAAATTGATTGATGAAATTTGAACAAAAAGTAAACATTAGCATAAGACTACCAGGATATCAGGGAGGCGAGACAATCGTAAGTGCACGACTCAGTGTTGCGTAGTAATTTCTAGAATGGATACCGGCGCGAGAGGGGGGGGGGGGGTGACGCCGCCGGGGGGGTGCAGGGGGGAGGAGAGAGGGTGCAATTTCATTACCGGTCCGGATCCGCGGCCATAAATCACCAGGGCCGAAGAAGGCGCTCGGTACGCTCAGCGCTGCTCAGGTGACGCCTGCAAAGTCGCCTGAGCCCCCGGTATTTCTGTTTCATTCGAAGCGAGCCGACTCCAATCCCACTTTCTTTATGACTATGAATTCCGCGAATTTTCCGCACGCTCCCGCTGAGTTACACGAACGAGTTTTAATTACAATCTTCGGTGAGCCTTCACAATTAGCCTCCTCCCTAAAATATCTACATCCCACTATTTACTAAAAGAAAACACTTCTTGAATATTGAAAATTTCGCGCAATTTCGTTCACCAGCTCCAACTTTAAAAAATATACGTCGACAATCGAATTAGGGAGCTTTTAGCGCGTTACGTTTGGCGCGTTTTTGCGCATCGCTTGTCCGCGCCCATTACCGCTCTCCAAATTACTTATAATTGCTTCGCTTAGCGCTAAGTGCTTTCATTATGGGCTCCCTGTAAAACAGTTCCGGTGTAGGTCGGGACGCGTCAACACTAACGCGCTTCGCGATAACATTTTAAACCTCGCGAATTTCTATCCGCGTGTCACGGGCGCGATGAAACGCGGTCGCACATAGACAATACTTGAAATCGGCGCAAAAAGAGCATTCGACCCATATATCGGGCGTGAAACTGCATAGCTGTCAGTTTGACGTTTGTAATATTCATTCGATTACGCGCTGCGGGAAATGGAACGCCGCGTGGTGACAGCGCGCCACCTGCGAGCGCGCCCGCTGATTGGTCGGCCGTCGGCGGGAAACAAATGAATGGTTGTCCCACGTTCGAATCCTTGACCACAAAGGTCGAGTGTTCGAATATGGAACGATTGATATGCGATTACACAGTTACAGTGTTGGATGGAATCGAATGAAGCGTTTGAATTAATTCGGCAGCGAGCGCTCCGCGACCAAAAAGGGAAGTGAAATGATCTGCTAGCTAACGCGGAGTCGTGAGTATTGTATGTGAATTTAAATTCAGTGCGGTGCATGCGATATTGGTAACAATCCGAATGTCCGTGACTGGGAGCGTTTTGAATTTTAAAATTGCCCTCGGTACGTGTAATAACGGTCGCGTTTGAATTTCATAGATTTTGTTCGGATAGCGTTTAGTTTGTTGCGAGAGATTGCTAGCTTACGTAAAAATAATGGCTGTTCCGGCGATAAGCTTTTATTCCCATACGAGGAAATGAAAATAGTTGAATCCCACATAAATATTAGCTAATCTATTGAGGTTAAAATCAAAATCAGTAAGGTTAACACAAACTTTCGGCTTACATCATCCGCTAATCGTCAAATCCTCGCAGACGCTGCAAATCTCACATAATGCCTCACCTGGAACGCTTCCCCACGAAATTCCCGAAAGAAAATAATATTGAATAACGCCAGTCTTAGTACAAATCCTACGCAGCTGCCTTAAGCCCTTTCGGGGGGCTAAAAATAATTATAAGTCTGTAATAATCCCGGTACAGGGCGCCCGTCGCGCGACAAGACTCCATATTGTTTTTGGGTGCGCTCAGTTGCTTGTACTTATGATCTCCTGGTAATTTATTACGTTTCGTATCGGGTAATGACATTGTTATTTTGATTGTTAGAGATATATTTTATATTTTGTCGAGTTCTGTGAATGTTTACGACTTCTGAGAGACATGAAGAGACAAAGCTTTAAGAATTTGTTGAAATATTAAAACTCGTCAGTGGGATAATAACTCAAATATCAGGCAAGAGTTAAATTATTTGAATGCAGCCACAAACAACAGTTATGTGAACAATTTACATGAACAGTTTCTCCGCACGACGCGCCAGTCAGTCGAGAGCCGCGAGATGCAATTGCGAACTATTCTAACACGACACTTGATTGTTAACCCAGAAACTTTGAAATTCCCAGACATGGAGATAATTTAAATTAAATTAAACAAGGAACTGAATAAACTATAATCTTGTGCCGGTGTACTGTAATCTTCTTATTCATTCGGCTCTGACAGACTTACATATTATTGCCATCTCTTATCTTGAGAGAACTGGTTAGGTTCAAGTCCACCGACCGCTTGTCATTCTTGACATGATTAGAGTCAGATTTCGCCTCGAGGTGTTCCTCATTCTCAAAGACTATTTAATAAAAAAAAATATTGAGGTTCATCCGAATACCTGTCGGCTACCAACCGAAAAGTAGACAAATGTTGCGAACATTGTACTAAGGAAAATCATATAATTTTATCCAGAAATAAGCCCCACCATTTAAGCGACATAAAAAACCATAAAAGCACTACCAAAGGCGATGCTTATTATAGGAAATTTCAATAACCACATAACAGCAATTATAATAATGTACTAAGGCCACATAAAACGCAGAGTATATCCACGCGTCTAGCGGTGTAGTATTACCAAAGGCTCGGGTTGCCTTTGCGAACCACCGCGGCGGAATGAACCTAGATAAATTCATAAGATAAATGCTTGCATGATACGACCTACCTAGGCGTACGTCTCTTGGCTGATTTTGAAGGATCGACTGGTTTCTTCATGTTATTTTATCTGTTAAAGGATGGGAGTGACACATTAATTATTTCCTCAATTGAGTTCTGAGATGATTTATTTTGCATCTGCACTGATAGGAGGGTAATTAGAAAGAAAATTGTGATTAATTTGTAAGTTTTGAAAATGGATTTGGATGAAGGGTTTGATTGGATTTACAGAGATGATGTTTTTCTATCAACTTATCAAATCTTTAAGTTCTAAACTTAAATGGCCAGTTCTTTCTACAACAAATTCTAAAAAAGTTCCATCTGATTTAACTGGCAAATATCAGGATCAAGCTTCTTGAATCAAACAAACCCAAGTCCTATTTATGTTTGATTCTCCGCCCGTTGTTCCGTAGGCAACAGCAACAAATTGTTCCGATATCTCACCAGCGCTGTTGTCCACGGAAATATTACTGAATTTTCCTCTTTTTTTCGTCCACCCCTACTTATTTTGGACTAAGGGTGCGTCATAAGTTTTACTTTTGGACGGCAAGGGCAAATTGCAAGCGAATCTAGCCAATGAGAATTTATTAATATTAAAGCGACAGTAGCGGGTGGACAGCAAATTAAGTTATAAAAATGTTTATTTCTTTGGACTGGGGTCGTACTTATTTGTTTGTTAGGTTAAGGGATAGTGAGGTTGGGATTTGGATGGGTGAGCGAAATTCTTTGTGAATATTAAAACATATATTTCAGTAGACTTGACAATATTTATAGTAACCTAACCCACACCCTGCATAATTTTACATAAGTTTTATGAAAAATTGTTGGTAGCCAGGATATAATAAAAAATATAGATAGTTACGCTAAAGTCCGTTGTCACAAAATTTGAACTTTCGTACATTCTTAGTTTAAATTGCTGATGCTTCGCATAGAGTTTTTCTGCTTTATTAGTAGATTTATAGTTTTAAATGTGTTGTTTTTCTGGATTATTTTCGCACCCTTACACAAAAAGTGAGACTGCCAAAGCGACATGAAGTTCAAAGTAATGTACTTATTACTTTGATAAGAAGGTGCCCATGAATTATCTTTGTACTTACTCCATGTGAATTACTGAGGAATATCAAACGTTCGAACAAAACCTGACAATCACTTTATAAATGGGTAGAATAAGATGGTTGAAGCCTCTCAGATCCCCTGAATACGAACGCAAATCCTGTCCATTGAAATAAAAATATGTTACAAGGCTTTGAACCTGTAGAAAAGTTACCAGATACAGCAGAAATTGAAATACCACACTAGCTGCTATTCTCCCTCCGCTCCCCATATAAGTTACGAATACTTTTTTTAATCTACCCACGATTGTCACGTCTGTCCACCTAAATCCATCCCATCCCCCAGCGGACAGAAATCATTTCCGGCCATCCGCGGAGCAGATTTCCGAAAACTACCCACTTTTTAAGTCGGCGACGTTAAATGCGGACGTTGCAGGAACTACCGGAAATAGAGTGAGCGACAAGGATAGAAACACGTCTATAACACACGCTGAAAAGGGACAGATGTACGTTCGAAATGCGTCTTCGAAATTCCGTTTTGTAGAAATTTGAATTTCGTGAAATGGAATCTGCGCGATTGATGGGGTTAATAAAAATGGTCAAGCGTGTTCGGTTATAGCGAAGTACCCTCACTTAAATCTAACGTTGCACTTAAGTAGTTTTAAGTGTTAAGCAGTTAAAGTAAGTTAGCGGCCATTTCGATGCATTGCCGGTAATTGGCAATTATGATTCTACACCTTCCCCGTACATAAAGCGCTAAGGGCCAGCTGTGGTTAGCTGTAGCCTATAAGAAATAGATCAAAGATGATCTTGCTATTTATTTTCTGCAGTAAACAATAGTCGCTTTAAAAAAACCAATTAGATTTCGAAAATTTTACGATACCGTTTCAGCTGAAAGACGTCTACCTACTACTCGACATAGGCCTTACTCAAGTATCGTCACAATGACCGATCTTGTGCATATTGCATCCCTTGGTTTCCCATTGTTGAGGTTAATAGGTGGACACCAAAGAGAAACATCGTTTTAAGGATTTCAATAATAACTTTTATTATCCTTGTCTTTATATACCGGAAGGTGTGTTTCAGTAATATTACTTGAGACGTGTGCTCCTAACCAGGGCTAAACGAATACAGTAACAGTTCCCATACTAGGGATTTCAGTCAAGTGTTGACACGGGGCTCAGACATATTAAATACAATATTTATTAGTTAGAAAGAGAAAGACCATAGTGTTGAAGTAGGATAGATTTGTTTTTGTTATATTCCAACACCCATAACTACCTGCCAGGTTGTCGATCCACCTGAATTGGACGCCTTCTGACGTTGCGACTTCTGGTAGTTGCTCGCCACTCCAGAACCTTTGGGCCCAGTCAACCATCTGTTGTGATCTCAATGTGCTCTGCCCACGGCTACTTCAGTTTTGCAATACTTTGGACTATGTCATTGTCCGTAACCTTGGTTCTCCTACGGAAAATCTCTAAAACTTAATTATAACTTCCCGCACATTCATTGATTCATCATCATTCATCATTATCATCTCAGCCGAAAGACGTCCACTGCTGGATATAGGCCTCCTCCAAGCGTCGCCACAGGGACCGGTCCTGTGCGTCTCGCATCCATCGGATCCTTGATTGCTATTAACAAATTATAATTTCTTATCCTTCCTCATCCATAAACTTGTTTGCCTACCCTCAAACTGCAAGAGCTTGAATAAATCGGGAACCCCGTAAACGTCAAGTATCCTAAGCAAACTCAGTGTAGCATAACTCGGATAATCTATTCGGGGAACCGAACCCGTTACCCTAACAAACAATATCCCTCTCACCACTTACAATATCGTGTTACTAAAAGTATTAATTAACTTACTTATAATATGGCTTACAGATAATTTTGTTCGGAGAATATTTTGTGGGTAGCAAATATATGTATTTGTGTCTATATAGAGTAGCATTGTATCATCTACTTAGATAATGTCTTGAATATCATCTTTTGTTTATACATTTCGTGTAACAGTTCTTGTTTCTGCCGTATCCCATATTACTTGAGGTCGGCGCAACACGTGTTTTTCTTCCATTCTTTCCTGTCAACCACCATTCTATCACTAAATCCTTCTTTCATATCAGTCCTCACACAATCCATCCGTCTTTTCTTTGGTCTCCCTCTTCCTCTCCATCCGTCTACATGTAAACTCATTACTCTTTTAGTAACATGCGTTTCATTTCTCCTCTTCACATGACCATCTTCAGTTATTATATGAATAATGTTGGCTTAATATTGTTATATACACTCATCTACTCTTAATTTGGGTTCTAATTTCTTGAATTTGAATACAAAGATGACCAGTTACTGTGCCGATACTTAGGGAAAATTTATGTTCACGTTTGCTACCAGGCAGAGTATTTAACTAGTTTTGCCATCGACACGCTAAGAAAAAGATTTGAATAGAACTACTTCAACTTTTATTTTCCAAGACATGCCAATTAAAAGCCTTTAATAATTACAAAGCCATTGCAAACACAAGTAATCACCAACAACAGTTGACGGAGACTTATCAACAGATCAGAACAACAACAGTCGTAACGGAGGTAGAGTTGACCAAAATTGCCCGTCCCATATCTGGCCGGTGTATCGGGGGTGCCTACCCCCTACCCCAGGGAGGGGTCGTTAAGATAACGTGTATCTCCGCTGGACACGGGCTCAGGTTACTTAATACGGGCGCTTCTGTACTTTTTGGTGATAAATTTTGAAAATACTTGAGCAAAAAAAATTATAATAATATTTTTTGGAAGATTTCTGTTGAGTTTCTTATTTTAATCTTGCGTTACCATTTAACCATTCATTAAGCTAAAAAATAGGTATTTTTATATCTTATTCAAATCATCCCAACTACATATTTTATCCGTTCACACCACCTCTTAGCTACCAAACAAAATTCAGTTTTCATTAAATATTTCTATAAATTCGCCGACCTGAATATTTTACGTAACATCGACTCAACCCAAGCGTACAACCAATTTCCGAGAACCCAGTTACATCACTATGCACAAAGAGGGTACCTCACGTATCGTCTATTAGGGAGTGACTTACGGACATGAGAAGATACCAGGGACACAGGACATTTGTGGACACTGCAGGGACCACAGAATAGCTAATAACAAGTCTACGTGGTGTTACATAGACGATGTCTCCTAGTCGCATCGTTGTTGTAATCTGACAAAAGCGTTTGATGGACAGTTTGAACAATACTGAGAAAGCACTCTGACTCTTAGTAAAGATTGATAGAGGGTCGTTGAGTATTTGTATCATTAAATAATTCTTCCAATTGATGAGATATCGTTTTTAATAATACTTTACGCACACAAACGTATAGAGAGCATATTTTCGTTTGCTTTATTTGTATTTAAGTAACTTACGAGGAAAGTTATACCAGAAAGGCTGGTCTCCAAAAATATAATACTTGACCCTTTCCCAATAAACATTCCAAGTAATTTTATGAAGAAAATAATTTTTCCAGCATATCAATAAAAGAGACAGCGCCAAAAACTAGTATGCACGAAGATATTAAGCTACCAGGCGACCATAAGTTACGGACACAATATCAAGCGAAAAATCCTCGTGGAGCTCACACTTTGATTAATGTATTCGTATGTCACAGTTATATTGCGCGAAAAACCCCTTATATTCTTTGAGTCCCTATATCAGGGTGTTATACCAAATCTAGGGTATATTAAAAAGGGTGGAAGGTATTCCTATTTATGTGACAGAGTCGCACCTGGGTTGTCCCGAGGCTTCCATGTAGATGACTGTGGGGGTTACCGAAGATATATTGTTTTCGCCATATTTTGAGCTTTATAATGTTTCTTGTATTTTGTGTTTTTCTTAAAATGAACGCTGTGTCTCTCGAATGTTTTATTTGGATTGTGTGTATATGAATTCTTATCCGATTTATGTCTGTGTCGTTAATTGTTAATATTATTCATTTTATTTATTTATTCTTAAAGGAACATAATGACAATAAGGTGGATTTAATGCCTGAGTCATGATCTACCAGTTAACTTATTGGCGGTGAAAGATATTATGACTGAATATGATAGAATGAAGACTGATTTGAGATGGCATGGAAGAAGAATGTTTGAATGGACTAGGGAGAGTATTTTCCCAGCTGTGGGAAAACATTGACAAGAAAAGAAACATTAATGAAATACTGGTTTTCAAGTTCATTTAACCGATGTGCATGGAAGCCGATCCTTACATAATTGGAAATAGTTCCTAAAGGAACTTACTCGTATTTGCTGCAGCAAATTCTAAAACTATTTTAGCAACAATGTTTGCACAACCCTAAAGAATTTCATTTAAATCAATCAGCATGTCTAAACATTACAAAAAAGATTAATTGCTTTAAACCGGAGGAATTCGTTGTCAATTGCAAACGGCGAAGAAAAAAATAATTAATTACCTCTGCTCCATTGCGTCTAAATGCACGCAATTTCCATGTATGGCCATTTCCTTTTGTGAAAAAAAAGTGAAGTTGTCTATGAAGGCCGACGTTGAAGACTTTATCCACTTCTTTATACTCATGAGCTCCTAGTACCTAGCACGGAAATGTTTACTTTAGGAAAATATATTAAACTACAAAAAATACCAGTCTACCTCACTCGGGTAGCTTGCCGTCCGGACCAAGCCCGAGTTGTCGACGGTGCGTTGTGTTAATGCAATAAAGTATTTGAATTTGAATTTGACCCCCAGCAGGGTCGAAGCCTACTAGGTCCATGGGTTGTGTGAAAGAGAACCTCGGAGCCTTGAAACGAAGGCAAAGAAGGGTTGAAGTCAGTACAAGCCTGACACACCCTCCCACTCCGTCCTCTAAGAGCAAAAGAAGTCATTTTGATGACTTCCCACCCAAAAAAGACCTACCTATCACATACCCGCGAAACGAGACACAATAGTAAAACAATAACACCACGGTCTCATAGGACCGGTCGGGGATTCAAACATTAATATACAGTATAATTATTTACCTATACATACAGGTACGAGTACTTCCTATGTTTTTCAGGCCTATAAAAAAATATTTTAGTTTTACCCACGATATTCAGAAACCATATCGAAGTCACGTCAAGAATTCTACCAGGGCACCTGCTTTTACAGGAGGTATAATACCAATACACGAAACAGTTTTTGCCCACCTTAATTGCAAAGTTCATTGATAAAAGATAGATTAGTTTTTTAAAAGAGTAACTGCATAGATTGCTGAATTCTGATAAGGAAATTGATAATTGCAATTACTGTATTCTGTATCTTTCATTAAGATATGCAATTAAGAATGCATAGTTATTGATAACGTCAGACGATTTGAAAGTTTTATCAATTTCTTTCTTGTGTAGGCAGCTTACGATAAGAATATTGTAGGAAGTTCGATCAAGAATAAAGTTTTTACGAAACCACCGTGTACTACTCAACCTTATTGAAAATACATAGCCAATTACATCGGGAAAGCAACAAAACAATTCTAAAACTGTAGAGAGTTTTCAAACACATGTATCCCATAATTTGTGGAGCTCACAATCGAAAAGTGACCTGTTTTAAAAATGCATCGCCATGCACGCCCAAAGTGTTTTCACTTATGAATTGTTAATGAACCATCAACCCTTGGAACCCTTCGAGTTTACTCCACCGGCCGCTAGGGGTCGCTTCACAGCCTCGACTTTTATGGGAATTACCCTTTGGTTTTTTACGTACTAACCGTTTTGCAACACCATGTAAATTGCCGCTCAACAAAAAATGTACCCTCTAAACGCAAGCACATCTTTTGTACCAACAAATTTTATATTTTTTCCCTCACTTCCTAGTTTGTTCTCTGAAAACGTATGATTAACCAACACACGTCCAAGTTGAGCAGTAAATTTGAGTCAAACTGAATGGGTTACAAGCGGGAAATTTTTCCCCAAGCCGGAGAAAACTTACCATTTCCAGGGGAAAAGTCGGTAAAACTTGGTGCAAGTAATCTAAAGTTAGGTACCAGGGAGGCAGAGGCTATTTAGATGCACATCTTAACTCGCCCATATATCTAGATTGTGAACGAAGTTGGGTCCCGGGCGCGCGCGAACTCGGAAAGTGTTTCTCTCCTTGGCTTTTTTCTCTCAAAGCAGAATTGCAAGTGTGGAAAGGAAGATGTAATCCAATGAGAATAGAATCTAAATGATGGCTGCAAGTTGGCAATTTTCGATAGTATCGATTTAATTAAACAAAGAGCTGTGGATTAGCGGCCTAGCGGCTAAGCCCGAGCGCTGTACTGAGCTGCCGGAATCACGCGACGAATGGCGCTGACGATATTAGTTTTAGTTTATGTTTTGTAAGATTTTGGATTTTGTTGTTGACTTTAAATAAATTCAAATTCAAATGGTTTTATTTTAGGACAACGGGATCCACGGGTTAATGCATAAAAAGTAACTTACCTAAACTATTGTTAGTATTAATTAAAATTACATAATACAAAAGAAACACTCATTACATAAAGTATTATTCTAGTAAATTATCTCCATCACTGAAAATATGAAAGGGAATCGGGTATGGCCATGTAAAAAAGAGGGATGAAACTTATGATACTGAAAAAGTGGAGAGTGGTTGTGTGAGTGATATGAAAGAAAAAAGAGCTAGGGATAACATAATAGGTGAAAAGGACAGAGTAGAAGAAAAAGACGTGTTGCGTAAACCCTAAGTAACAAGAGACAAAGGCAGGAAGATGATAATTATCCATATTAGCTACCCGCAAAACGAGACACAATAGTAAGACAATAACAGCGCGGTCTCATGCGACCGGTCGGGGATTCATGAAAGAAAATTCTCTGTAAAATGTCCTCAAAAATGCGTTTGATCATGACTATTTTAACCTATCACATACCCGCGAAACGAGACACAATAGTAAAACAATAACAGCGTGGTCTCATAGGACCGGTTGGGGATTCATGAATTAATTTATCGTGTAGGAAAACTACACATAAAAATTCTTTTAATCAACTCCACTTACCTACCAGGGATCCTCCAAAAAGCAGCATTTCCCGCAATCAACCCCGTGGCGTCCATATTTATTTAATTTTAATAAACAATACTTTGCATACGCCGGTGTGCGCGGCTGATAATGCCGACATTTGCATCGGACGCGCCTGTGACTTATCTGCAGGTGGCCTAGGGGTGGCCTAGGGGTTGAACGGCTTATTATTTATTATATTTATAGTAGCTATAATTATTGGTTTAAAAAGATGTAGGTTTGTACCTAGCTACAATTCCTACAATACTTTTTATTTATTTGAGGTGAAATATCGTAAATCACGGCTATGCCTCAACATCTACGATTGCATCACTGCTTACCATCAGATGGGATCGCAGTCAAGCACTAGTTTATGTTATATAAATAAAAATGTTCCTTCAGTTATCATTTGCGTTCTAGGACCACGGGAATCTTTTTCAGAAGGCTAAATAAGGCACCGTCCCTACTGGGCCTTTAAGGTTTTGCTGAAAAGAAAGAAAGAAAAAACACAATTTATTCGCGAGAAAATGACGCTACATCTCTGATACCTCTTTGATAAGCGCGTCGAGCACTAGGATGTACTAGTTTTTGACTACTCAGTAGCTACTACTAACTAGCCCTAGTTTTATCTCACTTCAGTGCGTATACTTCTGGCGCCGTTTTTCAACAAACACTGTTTTTAACACCATCTCCGCCTGAGCTTCTCGCGATTTCGTCTATCGTTTATAAGATTGTTTCATAAAAACACACAAAAATTTGTTAGATGTAATGAAATTAGGTAACTAGTTGTTCCATGTCAAACATCATTATTTTCACATGTAAAAACGTAATTAGTCCCTGTTCTACATCATTTGGTCACGGCTTCACAGAATAAGTTTTACAGAAGATTATTTCTGCAATATTTTTTCACGTTTTTCAACACGGTTCAGCCCTAGCCTGTTTGCGGACATCACACCTGGCATTGTGTGACATTCATGTTTTAGCCACATTATTTATTAACACGCTTAATGAGCGCTCATATTTTTACTAAAATTTTCCGGCTGATTACAACAGGGCTTGTCCCGTAACGTACCTATATGAAACGAGTTTAATTTTGCTGCAACACCATTTTGTTACAGCAAAAAGTGATATGAAACGTTTTAAATATAAACATTAATTTAAATATCTAATTTCCCCTACAAAACATCCCATTAAAGATAAAAAACTCATAATAAATCATTGGAGCCCCGTAGAAGCACCATCAAACTTCAACGCAGGGATTTTATCTCGCTATCTCCGGCCGGGTCAGGCAGCAACCCGTGCCTGCATAATTCCGAGCACCAGGGGGCCAGATAGGCTGGGAGCTTAGCTAATCAGAGGCCGTCGGGCGATTAACTCCAAGCTGGCCACGAGATAATGCCTCTCGCGCGATTAGGCACGCTGACCGCTTCGGACTTCTGGGAGCCTAGTACCCCACCCTTGAGATTTTCCGATAATACCATTGGATTTCCTTTGGTCCATTTAATAATCGACTATTGTTGCTAATTGTGTGTAGGGAAATTAGTTTTAGTTTAGTTACGGCTAAGGTAGTTATGATTTCCGCGTGAGTTGTTTTTGTATGGGAAAATACGGAAGATAGACGAAGTAAACGGGCTTTTCTTGTGTAGGTAACATTTTCCCGAACAATATCCTTTTCTTTTTTTAATTTCATTGCTAAGACGGCACTTCAGGAAAGTTTGAGAAAGACTTACACAGGGCTCTAGAACTAGATTCAAGGTTTCAGTCAGTAAAAGTCTGAGTTGACACGCTCTTTCGCACTACCCTATGGCGGGTAAAATCGAAAAAAAAAAACATTTTTTTATTTTGCAATACTTTCAAAAGTAGGGTAAGGTAAACTGAGAGGGAAGTATCGATAATTTTAATGTTTATAACTGCATAAAAAACACGTATTACATCCGCCAATCACATTTAAATTTGCATACAACTTGTGCTTCAAAATACAGAAAAAACGTAGAAGTTTGCGAGTTACCTTAGCCCTTATTTATACCTTAAAAAACCTATCTAAAAATAACTTTTCAACCCTCAAAAGGCGCACTAACAAAAGACCCATTAAATTGCCAATCAGCAAGTGCAAGAGTAGTAAAACTTAACCCTGCACATCAAGTTTATGACGAGTGTTAAGGTCGAAAGGACCCGGCGATTCAATTACTGCAGGTTGAATTATGAATGTGTTGCAGTGACGCGGTAACGAGCGAGGGGTACGGGAGACCGTAAAGGGTTAAGTGATGTTTTTTGTCGATTTTAAAAGAAAGTTTTTTTGGGAAAATGTATTGAGAAAATTAAAATTTTCACATGGTTTTTTGCGATTTGGAGCTCTTTATCGGAGAGGTAAAAAAATATGCCTAAATATATTTAATTTTATTTATTTATGCGACAGTAAACAGTTACAATATATACTCAATAATACTCATAACTCATTAAAAACAAATATTAACATAACTCTCAACTGTTCTGTAACTCAATTCATCAAAGACTCCTAGTGTGGGCCAACTAACACCGTCTCTCTAAGGATACAATATATAGTTTTTGAAAAATAAAAAAAATATTATGCACACTTAATTAATTATTTATTTCTTTTTTGTTACAGGTAAGTTCTTCTAAACATCCTTTGGGCGTGTGGTAAGTCTGTAGAATTACAATACGTGTTAGGTTCGACAACTCCGTGTATCAGAGACGAAAAATGAAATGTAACTGAAAATATTTTTAAAGTAAGGAAGACGAGAAAAATATAAAAAATACACATAGCTATTAAAAATGTTAAATTATGATCTAAGCGACAATATCATACACTTCATCTTTATAAAAGAAAAAAAAAACGCAACATTTTCACAAAATCATTCTCGAGCGAAAACGGCACAACTCAGAATTTCAATCTTTTTAAAAACGAACGCTTCATAACTCGGCATAAGTAAAGTTTAAGCGCCATTAGTGAAATTGGACGGATCGTGACGTCACAGCGGATTTACTCCGGCCAACGCGATCCGAAGCGAAGGATATATTGTCGAGATATTCGCGAGGATCCACAGGAAATATTAGATGAAAATGGCCAATTTTCATAATGTGAAGTTTAAAAAAAGATTTATATTTAATTTGTTTGATCATTTTCTTTGAAAACATGTTAGATTAGGATGGCTGGGGGTTTTGGAAACGGAGATACTTTTACATTATCGAAGTATAGAAAAAGAGAAGATAATATAAATTCATCACACTAATATTATAAGGGCAAAGTTTGAGATTGTGTGTGTATGTAAGTTTGTTATTTTATCACTCTCGAACCTCATACTTATATTGTATTTAGTATTAATTTGTATATCTTTTCTTTATAAGTTTTTTTTCTCTTTTATTACCCCCACCCACCACTATTTTTCTCTGCATCACCTATATGCAGGCTGTTAGAAAATGCCTAAGGCATTAAGTCCACCTCTATATTTTGATGTATGTACTTACATACAATATTACGAGTCGAACCGACTCGTTTATTACTCCTATTTTCTATTTTAATTTCTATATATTACAATTCGTAAAACCAACAAACAGTACAGTTACAGCACCACCACAATAAAACGTTGTCTTAACGGGCACTCGAAGCAATCACCGCTCGTCGCGAGACACACTCCGTCATCCACTGGACGTATGGGGGGTAATGATGATGGCATTAATGCTTGATGAATGATCAGTCAGAAGTATTAACTGTCATTACCATCAGCCAGTGGCTAGTTATAATGTCCTTGGGAGTTTGATTGGCTATAATTATAAGGTTATGAACGAGCTTGAAATATTTGGTGATGTTGCTGTCGAATTTTGGACAAGAAAGATGGACAAATGCTTCCGTTTAAACATACTTGTTTTCGGATTGTTTTGTACTTTTTTGAACTATATTTTAATACTTCTTACCAAATTTTATGATTGTATTTCAAAGACAATAGTGCTCTATTGGTTTTGATTGTCTAGCGATTGTCAAAATATGCCAACTGGACATAAACGGTCTTATCTTTAGATTGCGTTGATTAAGATTTTTTTTCACTGCTCCAAAGGGTGGAATGTGATTTTTTATTTTTTTTATTTGAATAGAAAAGCCTTGCTGAATAGTGAAACTCAGTTGCCTAACCAGAAAACTAACACCTACATAATTGGAAAAAACTTCAAAGAGTAGATTATAAATAAAATCCTTTTATTTGCATACAATCACATATTTTCTCATTATTTTGAAAAAGTATTATTATATGCTATTATTATGATATCAGAAATATATTAACCACTTTAACAGTACCTAAACGTGAACCTCCTATAACTGCACATGACAATAAGCCATAGACGCATTAACTCCATACATTACGACGGCATTATCCTCCCACACACTTCCGCCATATTTCAGACCTAGTCTTAAAATTCAGGCGCTGCAGTTTTCAGTCTAGACTTTGCCTGAAAAGTGGTAAATTACACCTCGCTCGGAAGTTCACTTAGTCATATTAAAAATGCAGATTTTGTACTTACACTCTATTGTCATGGGTGTAATTTTTTTTAGTTGGTATTTTTTTAGTGGAGTTTGAAATGATTTCGAAATTATTGCTCAAGGTATTGCTCCCTTAAAGAAATACGATATTAATTCATGAATCCCCGACCGGTCTCATAGGGCCGCGCTGTTATTGTCTTACTATTGTGTCTCGTTTCGCGGGTATTGATAGGTTAAAATGACCTAAGTTGAAAAGTGAGGAACCTTCGGCCAGATGGGTGTTGTATCTGGTCCGGGCAACTACTCCCTATTTGATTTCGGGCTGTTGTATATGTTTTAATCGCGCAGAGAACTCTGATAGCGTGATGCAGGATTTTGATTTATAGTTCATATCAAATCTGCAACAACAACTGCCGAAGTTGCTCGCCGTCCGGCCTCCGGCTAGGACCGACCCTCAGTCGCTTATCGCTCCATTCGCGCCTCAAAGAGATGACAGCAAAACTGTGAGGAACTGCTAGAGCCAAGGGTATATATAAATACTGTGGATCTGGAACGTAAAAAGCAAGAAAGAAGGATCAAGGGTGGGTTTTATACAGTAATACTCTGAGTCTCTCTCTCGCGCTTACACACAACAATTTGATGATTTCCTATCAAAAAAGGTACATGAAGGAACATCAGTCTCACTCTACTCACTTTGTGTGGACGTCTTTTAGCTGAAATCATGACGATGATGAAGCTTTTCCACACCACGTTTTAAACACCACAGAATATTGACGTCAGAACAAAAAAAAACTTACTTCTAATCTGACATTTACAAATGAGATATTTTTTACCAAATAGCTATCTCGTCCGTTTAAATTCATTAGAATCTGCAATTTACGAAACTGGCCTTCGCTCAGCCACGCCTACAACCGATAAATCAAGAACCAGTCACAAAAAAAGCAAATAATAACTAAAAATGGACGAAAACTGCAATCACTGTAATAGGTCGTTTCAATAGAAGGCCAACCCTTTCGTGCCGGACTAATGTTGAACAAAACAACACCTGGGTACTGTACACCCGTCTCAGCGCACTGGGCAATTATTTAAAGTGTTAAGTTTAAGAAGTGAACCAGCGGTGCATTATGAAAATGGCTTCAGGTACCTCCCCACCCTGTGGGGGGTATACCCCACCCGGAGGGTGTACCCCACCCACTTTCAGTCCTAAGTAATTGTTTCACGGAGTCTAGCGGACTCCTGCGTTCTTTAGTTTGATCGCGGAAAACGTCTTTTCCTGTGGAAAATTTATTTTATTTTATAGTGCTTATGTGATGATTGGGTCTTTAGATCTGATAGTAATGGACATACAAATGTCAAGGTAGTTCCACATTTCACAAATAAGTCCATACAGATAGGTTAGGTAGACACCACGCGTGACAAATTATATACTAAAGTACAGAGGCGGACTTAATACCTTTGGGTGATGCAGAGAAAATTAGTGGTAGATGCAATAAATAGAGAAAAAGCGAATACAAGAATATATATATTAAAGAACCATAGATATAATACTCCCCATCTGTTATCCGCATCAGGTCATCGGTCCCCTTGTAGGAGGCCTTCCAACGCTGCGTCTTCCACCAATCGCCAATCTAGAACCTTTTGTCCTCATTGACCATCTTCTTCTTCTTCCTGCCCTTGTTCCGTGTTACTTGGGATCGGCGCAACACTTTATTTTCTACCATTCCGTTCTGTCACCCGTCATACTCATATCACTCCCTTTTCTTTCATATCACTCCTCACACAATCCATTCATATTTCCTTCGGCCTCGCTCCTCGTCGACCATTATTTTGTCAGAATATTTAAATTCAACAAAACACAAGAAACTATAGAGCCATCATACCTTCACAAACAAATAGAGACAAAGCCGATATCTATCGAGTCTTACTCAACAAAACTCAACAACATAAGCGCGGGTTCAGACTCGGCGAGTGCAAGTGACTTGTCACTCGACTAGCGCGCTGGCATGTGCAGGGGATTACGTGGAACAGTACAGTGTGCTGCCAAATTCAAGGCGATACGTGTCGCGGTCAAGGTGCTTCAAATATTCAAGGATGCTCTCGACATGGCAACTTTGGAGGGTAGTTCAGTTTGAGGAATGGGTGTTAGAGACGTTTTATTTGACTGTGTCTGTAGGAGGTTACTAGCTACGTATTTTGTTACAGGAGTAGGGCTTTTAATTCTTCTTTAAGCTGTCAAATAGTTCAATGATTAAGAAATAGATGTATGTGTAAAATTTAAATGAAGACCTTTTAAAATTAGCAAATAAGAAAAAATCAGAAACTGCCAAATGTGACAGAAAAGTTTGTTTTGAAAATCAGTGTATCGTTTGTGATACGGAGGAGTAACCAAGAAAGGACTGTGTGGAAAATAGTACACTTCATACGAGAGTGACTGGAGTGAATAGTGATGTTGTAACATTAGCAACATCTATAAAGCCATTTACGCACTATCCTATTTCATGATGCTAGAGTTCTCCACACGTTTAGAACACATACAATTTTCTGCATCCAAATAGCTCAATATTTGGATTCAATATTCAGGATTGTTGGATCCGGCTTGACTGGAAGCCGACCCCAATATAGTTGGGAAAAGGATAGGTAGATGATGATGATGATTCAGGATTGTTGCCCGGATCAGATACGACACCCATCTGACCGAAATATCCTCTCTTTTCTTCAGCGGGTGAGCTATGTGCGTTTTAAACGTCTTGGTGACAATGGTAGTCTTCTCCAAAACATGCGCAGAAATTCTAAAACCGCTACAGTTGAAGACACCTAAGTCCTAACACTATCGACAACGTTTCAACCCAGTAATTAGCCAACCCCCCTGAACTTGCACACAAACACCACTCCTCACAGTAACCAGTGAACGTTTAACAATTGCACGCTAAACAGCCTGTACCAAGCGAATGCATTTGCAAGCGGGCTCGTCGCTCACAGCGATAGCATCGCGATTGAGTCGTCACGATACCGCGCGTTTTCATCGCTTCCTCGCGCCGCCGACTCGCGCGGTGTGAACCCGCCTTTACGGAATTAAGTGGTTTTTAGTTTTACACGCGAATTTAAACTTTATTTTTATTGGGTTACGGTCGTTATTTTGAAGTTTTATTGTTGTTAGGTATTCCGTTATATGCTAGCTGGATTGGAATGATGGTTTCCGGGGTATAAATGATTTGAATTATTGTTAGTTTCGCTTTTTAGGTGGGAAATCATCAAATAGCTCCTCCCGCTTTGGGTGGAACGAGGAGTGTCAGACTTTCACTGACTAAAAGCCACAGTGTTCCTTCAGTCGCCTATTATTGCGAGGGTTGTGGAACTCCTTCAACCAATCCGTAGCCCTAGCAGGCGTCGGCCTTAACTGACCCAATTTTGGTGACTCCTCATTGAGGCGCGCATGGAACACGACACGCCCTGCACTCAGATTTGGTCCTTATCGGAAAACCGGACGTAGATCTACCTATAGCTTGTCGTCCGCAAACCAGACCTACCAAGGTAGTCATCCTGAGACTTTTGACACTGGAAACATCTCAGACGGAAGACACTAAGACCTAGAAAACAAACCCAAATAATGATAACCCTTACACCTAGCATAGCATAGCCTGCCTAGCCTTTTCCCAACTATATTGGGGTCGGCTTCCAGTCAAGCCGGATTTAGCTGAATACCAGTATTTTACGAGGAGCGGCTGCCTACCAGACCTCCACAACCCATTAACTGGGGTAACACGGTACTTCATGGCAAGACTGGAGTCAGATTTACTGGCTTCTGACTATCCGTAACCTAGCATGGTATAGCATCAGCCATATAATGTTCCCACTGCTGGAACTCAGACCTCTTCTCTAGAGGAAAAAACCCTTACACCTATATCCCCAAAAATTACCATTCAAACTATCCCTTCTAAAATTAACGACAATTATATTACAAACACAAGATATGTTAAAGATAATATTATATGTTCGAAGAAACACCTTGTTCCAAGACTATATTAAACAAGGCATTGTAGCATAGTGCTCGCCTATGACCTATGACACTAGTTATAACACCTCAGTACATAATTTACCAGTAATCTATAAAATATGTTTGTTTATATACCTATTAGGAATCTTGTATATGGTAATTATGCTGACGGTACTTTATTGCATCTTTGTTTGGAATTTTCTTGAGAATAGAAGAATTGTTTTTCTTTCTTTCTTATGCACACCACGACACAGAAAGAAAGAAAAGAGTTCGTTTGTGACTCGCGCAGCATAAACTACAAAATTAAATAAATTTTAATTAAACCATAACTAAAACAAAATTAGGTTCAATATAAATTGTGAGTCAATATTAAAGTTTCTTATGTACATGATATAGTTACTTAACTAATTAAAAATTCTCCTTGAAGTCCCATGACAACTAAATAAAATTACAACATAAAAAAATGACTTTTGTCGGGCTAAAACGCCTACCTTACCATAATGCTACGATATTTAAAAATAATCCAGCGCGAGAATTTTTTTATAGGGCAAAAAAAACCTACATAACTTTTCCACAACTTTAAGACAAAAATCAAACCTTAAACACTGCACCCTCCAATTTCTAACACGTTCAATTACCTTGCAAATTCTAATAAAACTAAAGGTCCAAACCAGAATTAAAACACAGGACCCCACACTCACCTACCTCACAACCACCCACTTTGCTAATGAGACAGCCATCACAGATTTACAACCTGATTATCATTCAAAAAACCAAGAAAGTATCAGTTCTCCATCTCCATTGAATGAGTAATTAAAAACGGTGGGACTCTCTCTAATTGACATGTGTAAAATTGACACTTTAATGGTATCTCAATCAAAGTTCCCATAATGTAGAAAAAGTATTGAGAATGTAATTAATGTAGGTATAATGTGTCTGAAGAAATTTTCTAGCATATAAACAACGTAGTGTCTGGTGCGAGTATGTTTTACACTTATGACGTTCGTTTAGTGGATAATGTTGACGTAAAAACAACTCGCACTCATTCATCATCTACTTAGCCTTTTCCCGACAATATTGGGGTCATTCGATCCACCCCAGCTCCTCAAGAAAGGCCAGCAGCGCTCTTGAGTCACTGACCACTTCACAAAGGGTACCTGGGATCTCGAAGTACGGTAACGGTGTTACTGGTCCTTTCTACCATCTTACTTTAAAACCTTGCCCGGTTTTTTTTTTTTATTTAAAGCACGTATTTCACGTACATGTATGAGGAGCTCGTGGCTAGATAATAACAGCCGCACAGGTCGATCTTCAAGGTTAAGCAACGCTTGCCTAGGTTGGTCTGTGGATGGGTGACCATCTTAACATAACGAGTTTCCTCCGTGCCTAGGAAAGCACGTTAAGCTGTTGGTCCCGGCTGTCATTTGTAGATCTTTGGCATTCGTTACGGATAGTCAGAAGCCAGTAAATCTGACTCCAGTCTTGCCATGAAGTACCGTGTTACCCCAGTTAATGGGTTGTGGAGATCTGGTAGGCAGCTGCTCCTCGTAAAATACTGGTATTCAGCTAAATCCGGCTTGACTGGAAGCCGACCCCAATATAGTTGGGAAAAGGCTAGGCAGTTGTTGATTTCACGTACATGTATCATTCGATTCACCCCAGCTCCTCAAGAAAAGTCAACAGCATCCTGCAGTCCTGGCCATTTCTTGGAAAGAACCTGGGGTTCTCGAAGTCCGGTGATGGTATACCTGGTAGGACCCAATAGTTTTTTGAAAAGAGTAACCATGTAGTTTCTTGCCGGTTCTTCTCCATAATAAACGACCAATTTGGAACCGTGCACTAGTTTTTGACGTTTTATAAGTGACGTTTTATGTAGCATGTGCATGTGCTCGTGGCTAAATAGTAACAGCCGCACAGGTCGATCTTCAAGGTTAAGCAACGCTTGCCTAGGTTGGTCTGTGGATGGGTGACCATCTTAACATAACGAGTTTCCTCCGGTCCCAGCTGTCATTTGGAGATCTTTGGCAGTCGTTACGGATAGTCAGAAGCCAGTAAATCTGACTCCAGTCTTGCCATGAGGTACCGTGTTACCCCAGTTAATGGCTTGTGGAGGTCTGGTAGGCAGACGCTCCTCGTAAAATACTGATATTCAGCTAAATCCGGCTTGACTGGAAGCCGACCCCAATATAGTTGGGAAAAGGCTAGGCAGATGATGATGATGATAAGTGCCCATGTAGGCCTATGTAAAATAAAACCATTTTGAATTGAATGGAATAGATAGAGATAGAGTACATGGGTTGTCAAAGTAAGATAACGATGTCCCTTTTACCAACTTACTTTAAAAACCAGGCCAAAGTTGGCATGCAAACGAAGACTAGGCTAAAACTAACTATTAGTAATATAATGTATTCTATGACGCAGGCCGCAAGTCTATCACAATCATTAACTATGATTTACTGGAACTTGTAACGGATACCGTCGCAAAAACTCCATTAATTCATTAACGGTATTACCATTCTTATATAATAATGATTAATATTTGTCTGATTAATTCACCATCATTCTTTCATCATGCTATTCTTAACACTTACTTTTGTAGCTTATAAGTCATCAAATAGTTTCATCAGTTAAATTCTCCCGCTCTGAGTGAAGCAAGACTATATTCTTGTTCTTCCTGCCCTTGTCCCATCTTACTTGGGGTCGACACAACACATTTTTTTCTTCCATTTTGTCCTGTCACTATACTATACTAGACACACCTCACATAATCCATCGCATCTTTTCTTTGGCTCACTAAGTCCCTTTTCTTTTATATCAGTCCTCACCTTTGACTTCCCTCTCCTTCTTCATTATTCTACTCGTAAACCCAGAACTCTTGTTTACATGTAGTAGTAGTAGTAATACATGACCAAATCAAACAAAAGATTTCCTTTCAACTTATTAGTCACTGTCACCTCTTGGAGTGTCAGATTTATACTCTCTAAAACCCACCAGTACAAAATTTTTTGGTAACATCAGTAACTCTTTCAAAGAATCCCACTTCTTAATACTTACTTAAGTCCTAGTCCACACAACATCTCAGTACCTACGCAAAACTTAACCCTGTGCCTGCAGCACTACGCCCCGTAAGACACGAACCAATCAAACTCAAGACGGACGGTACGCCAGCCAATAGGAGCGCAGGCAGTTTTCTAGGCAAGGTTCGCAAGGTTATGTAGCTGTATGGGTGAAAACTTTCGACTTGTGACGAAAGCTGTGATGTGCCAATTTCATGTTTAGGTACTAGAATGCGTCTAATGAAAGCGCGACCTGGAGTTGGTTTTAAATTTAATTGGCAACATTATTCAACCGCAATTGTAGGAAATAAAAAAAATTATGAAGTGTCAAGACATGACTCCTACTAGTTACAACATACAATTTTTTTGGATTTAACCTCTTTTTCTCAGGACGCGCTTTCATTAGACGGACTATAGGTACTCACTTTGTTTGGTTATGCATTGAGTAACAATAGGTTTCTGTGCGACAAGGTTTCTTAAGCTTGATGCTTTGAATTGTGCGAAGTTTTACAGTATTGGTTTTTATTTATGAAAATATGAGAAGTTTTTTTAAAGTTAGTTGGTATCTAATTTTTCAGGTATTTTAACAAATTCCTCTGTAATCGCCTCATTTTAATGTATCTTCAAAACCTTCAGGCAAAAATTATTATAAATATTATAAATCTAGCTTACAGTTTTTTTTGTGTGTGAAATCATGAAAAATCTTTTCCCGAGTTTTACAGCTAAAATCCACTTGTTTTCTTTCATTTATCTTAAAGGGCAAAATTGATTTATAGGGCCTAAGTAACATTAACAAGCAATCCTATAGCATAGTCTATCAATATCATAAAAAAAACCATCTTCCCTCAACCTAAAAACCAAAAGAACCAACCACCCAACTCTCAAACAACAGCCCAACCCCCACTACCGTTACATATCAAAATAGACGTTAAAACTAAAGCTGCACACGGCGCGTATGAAGACGTAGCACAATGGGCGTGGACAATACGCGCGCGATAACTACGCCACTCCGTCACGGCGCTGACAGGGTTATCGGACGGGGTACAATGCGACCGGGGCGCGTGTCACGAGCGGTGGAGGGTTGACAGCGAGTATTGAGGCTGGGCTCCTGGTAGAATGTGGCTGGTTTGTGTGACCCTTTATTGTTTGCTGGTGGTAGGAAGAATGGAAGAAGTGGTTGGAGAGAGAGGGATGAGTTACATCATGATATTATGAGAATGTTTGGTTGTACGGAATAACTTTTTTTTTCGCGATTCTTCTGATGTTTGTGTAAATCAATGGTTTTTTTTTATCGTAGATAAGTTCGCGCTTGACCACTATCTCACCTGATGGAAAGCGACGATGCGGTCGACGATAGAGCGTGCTTACTGCGATTTCTCGGTTTTTAATAAATTAAGTTACAAATAAAAGCGGAAAAGCTTATTTTGAATGGCTGGCATACCAAGGCAGCATAAAAAAACCGAAATCATTTTTAGTGTGGTGGAGGGTTGACAGCGAGTATTGAAGCTGGGCTCCTGGTAGCAATGTGTCTGGTTTGAGGGACGAGTTATATGATATGGGAATGTTTGTTAGTGCTGAATTCATATTTTGTGATTTTTATGCTGTTAGTCAATGATTTTTTAAATAAAATTTATTCATTAAATAATTGCTCTCTCTCTCTGGGTCGAGCGAGGCTGACTTTGCTGAGTAAACCTACCTGTTTTTTTTTTATTTTTAGTCCTTTGCGTTGTAGGGCTACTAAGTAACTGTTTCCACCATGTACACAAGTTTCTTCCGCGTGTTAATACAATTTTGAAAGCTTGTTTTTTTTATTTTTAAAGACTTTTTTATTTATAAAGATTGTCATTCTTTCTCATGACTTGCGCCACACAAATGGCTATTCGGTGTATTGTTAATATGCTCGTGAATTCTGTCTCGTGTGTACGCCTCTTTATGTTTTGTGAGTTGATTGGGTTTATCGTGTGTCGCCCGCCTAATATTGATCGCAGCTTCGTTAGCTATCAGTTTTTGTGAGATGTCTTAGTTTGTCTTTGTAAAAAGTTAGAAGAAAGATGAAAGATATGAAAGAAATGCGTTATAACCCTGAATTGGATAGTAACTAACTTCTACCAATGTCTTGGTCTTCGTAAAAGTAGAAAATTATAACAAGAAAACCGCGATATAAAGTATCCTATGTGATATTCCAGGATATGGTCTACGCATGTACTGGGTATCATCCAAATCCGTGTAGCCGTTCAAGTTTGAAGAAGTCATAAACATACAAACACACTGGCAATCTTTCGCCTTTAAATTGTGATGGCAGAAATTCTCGTCATACATAGCCTTGTATTGATTAATGAATACGTATCCCTTTTAGCGACAAAAAGCTTTTGCATTTAAAGGTGTTTGAATAAATAACTTTTAGAATAAATTAAACTTCAAATTATAAATAAAAGCTTCACAAAAAATAATCGACAAAAAACTTCTTTCACTGTCAAATTAACACAAAAAGTAATACCTACCGAGTGTAAAACCAACTAATTCAATGGAACCTCTACATAACGCCTCCCATCCAATTGAGGCCGAAAAAATATGCCCGCAAAAACTAAAACGGAATAAAAAAAAATCATTTTTCGAACGAACGAAAACAGTTTAAAGTGGTGCGCGGTTTTATTTGCCGCGAGATATCGCCCGACGCGTAAACATCAAATTTTATTGACATTCGCGCCGCGTGTGACAATTTTTTTGCACTGCATTGTATGTCGTGGATATTTTCGGATAACCTCTTTATATTGGCAGTATTGTTTTTTCTGCATATTTACGTATCACTCCCGTTTATTTATGTTTGAGGTGTGGCACAATAATTCGGGCTGGCACTGTATTTTGGCCGCGTTTCATGAAATGATATCATTGGCGTATAGTTGTGTTGTATGTCCTACCTAGAACCTCGACTCAGGGTTACCAACTTGTTTTTATAGGAAAAATAGAGCAAATTTTATAAAGGGATGAAGATATTACAATCTTATATAAAAAGAGTACCCTTTATTGTTTTACTTTCCTTTCTGTAAAACAAAAATAACATTTTTTTACGACTACTAAACAGTTTCATCGAATTCATGGTTTTCTTTCAACATTGCAATTAAGATTGAAAAGAAAAACATATCTTCAATGCAATTTTACTGAAATGCCACAATTTCATGCGGTTTTGTGAGTGAACATTTTATATATACTTAATAGGAGTATTTTGGCGTACGCTGTTGCGTATTTACAATACATTTTCCTGATCATTTAAGTAACAAAATTGACAAACCAAAAAACAGTAAAGACACTGGGCACTCATAGATAGGCCTTCAGGTACGGCCAAATTATTTTCTGCAACATTTCATCTAAAATTACATTTTTTGAGCTGGTAACCCAATTCCTAATGTCACAACTCCGTGATCAAAATTGACGGTCACAATTCGCCCATTGCTTTGCCGTCAGGTACCTTTCACTCCGAGCTACCAGGAGCCCAACAATCGACAAGAAGTAAGCTTTGATTGTTTCACCGTAACAACACAAAGGATGGATGTAACAAAGCGTTTGCCTGAGGCGGTCGTATGTTAAGAACGCGCCTAATCAAACGTTCCAAGTTCTGTTTTCACTTTGTTCTTAGTTTCTTTGATGTTTCCACGTTGATATGATGCCCTGGTACGAGGGACCGTTTCTTTGCGTCAAACTAAATGTAAATTGTGTTTTTCAAACAACTATTTTCGGTTTTGCAAACGATTTTGTTTTAGACTGTTTTCTTGGAAATTGCGAGAATAAGTTTTATTTGTAAACTTTGTTGTTCTGTTTAAATTAGGTAACGTCATTTAATTTTACTGCGTCTTTAGTCTAAAATCTTACTTGATTTGATTGATGCTTAAAGAACAGACGATTAAAAATAACTTGACATTTACACTGACAAAAAAGAAAATAATGAAAATGTATTCAAACATCAGCATTATCCTAGCGAACTAGAAAATTTTGATATTGAAGATCTAACTATTTACCAAGCATGAGCTGGGAAAAGTATCACTTATCACACTCTTTCCCACTGCCATCCACAGACAATCAATTGAAACTCTTCCACATTTAGTTACAGCGCATGGTTTATTTAAACCCGCCGATCCGATGCAACAATGACTGCCCACCGTCCACTATCTTTATTTTTCCTGTTTCCAAGCGTCACCGAATTTCCCCCTGGAATAGTGCGAATTTAGCCAGCTTACTTCTCTCAAAGGATTGACTGACAGGCTATTTTGAGCCTTAAATATACCTTTTTTAGGGACGACATCGACAGTCGATTGACAGCCTTGTCCTAAGTTTCTGTCGGCTATTTTTTCGTCCAGACTTCGATTAGCACATGTTCAAAGTGTCTGTGAATTAGAACGTCTTTTTCCGAATGGTTTTGTTCATTTTCTTTTGTGTCTGCATGTCGTTCTTCCTACAATTCAACAGCTGTCATGTCGGCGAGTTTTTGAATGATCCCACTGATATTACAAATCTAGTGTTTAAAATCGTGACGTTGATGTGTGAAATTGGTGTCAATGAGTGCTCTCTGCTTATGAAGTGACTTGTTCGTTGTCTTTTCTGTGAATTTGGAGCAGTTGTGCGTCATTCAAGCGTTTCTATGTCTGACTTTCCTAGTGACATTGAGTTCATCTTCTGTACGTATTGTGCAATTTCTTTTCTTCTGCTTCGTGACATTTAGAGATCTCTAATTGGGGACACTGGGAAGTCTCATGACAGCATACACTGCTGCAAGATAGACATTGTTTAGTTCTTACAATTCTTCAATTGTAGTATTCTGTAGAGAAAGCTTGAGCTTGTACATAACAACACAATGTCATCTCCTGTGACCTCAAAACATTATTAGGTAAAGTACCAATAAATCGAAGATAACAAAGCATAGATAACTGATTGAAACGGTACTTAGATATAACCAAAATCCATTATATCGTTCACACAAAGACGAACCCAAACAAAGACTATGAACCCCAACAGCACATAAAAGCTGTATCACATGACATATTTAACGTTTACTACGAAGATACCGGAGCTCTCACACTAAAAGCCACGACCATTAGAACAAAATGGTCTATCAAAATTATAATATCAATTACCGATGCATTAACAATTCATATCAGAAGTCAGACGTAGCAGAAACAGGAATCTCGTGCACGTAATGTTATTATTGTGCGAGAGGGATGGCTGTAGGCGGGTGGTGGTGGAGTGAGGGGGACGGGAGACAAGGCAGCCAACGTCGGAGAGCTGTCAAAATGTCAAATTTCAGAACGTAGCCGGGCGCAACTTCAAACGTGCCCCTACCGTTGGCATGCAGTGCGCGCTTGCTCTAATATAGTTATAGCTCCCTGGTACCGGTGCCGTGTTAATATTCATGCATCTCATCCCGACTCTTCCTAGGAACAGGGAGCCATTTTCGTGAAAGCCTCGCTCCCTGTTTCCACTATGAATATGAATGAATGATTTTCTGTTCGCCTCTTGGATTAAACTTTTTGGACGACGTCTTAGTTTGATTATTCATTTCGGTTACAACATTGACTAAGACTATTATATTATTGTTTCATTTTCGGTAATAGCTACCTTGAACGCGATCAAGCGGAAGCTTGGTACGATTTGAGTATTCAATCAGTTCAAACAAAAATGTGCAAAAATGACTAATGAGTTTTAAAAATGCAGCCTCATCCTGACTTGTCAAACCGTATGGACTGTCGACGCGATTTTTTTCTTTTGTTTCATATCTCGAATTGCTAACAACGTTCTTCCATTCGTAACACAAAGTAACCACCTGAAAACGAAATTGAAATTTCCAATTCCCCGTCTATTTCCTGGTAAAACAGGCAGTTTTCTATTTCATCTCTCAAAACCCAGCGTCCGTCGGCCGATGCCAGGCTGTCTCGCTCATGACGCGACGATATTGGGGAGCCACCGAAAATGAGAAGCAAAAGAAAACATACACTTTTTGACGTTTCAATATGCACTCATCTGCGACGACGAACAAAACTGGTTAATTAACATTATACCGCAAGGATACAACAGGAAAACAGACGTTAGTAACTCAAAAGATGGGGTCCACATCCTTAATTAAATTTTACAAAACGACAATGACATTTGAAAAGCCCTTCGTCTTGATAAAAAACTTGGTGAATTCCCGAACGCAATATAACAAGCTCGCACTTGACTCGCGGTATTTATAAACGTCAATCTCATCTGTCAAAAGTGACAGTAGTCAAATCCCGGCGCGGTAATAACGTCGTAGGACGTTCAGTACATTCTGAATTTGAAAAACACACGTTCGGGTGTTCCAGCGCGTGCTCGATTCGCCGATTAGTGTTATTTTTGAGAATGGAATCGGAGATCGTGTCGCCTTCGGCTGTGCCCGCCCACAAGATGGCTGCGCTAATCACCCGACGCGTTCGCGGGAAACACAACTGAATGATATACAATTTTATTGATGCGATATGTTATTACTGAGCCAAACCTGTAATTACTAGCGAGCTTTATGCGTGGGAAGGGATTAGAAAAAATATGTTTCGAGTCATTTTTGACTCGTGCTCTATAATTGTTCGGCCATTCATGTGAGCGTCTTTGTAAGAGGATTGTTTTCTAATTTGTGCTTTTGTTTTGTTCACATAATAACGTGGGTTGTTTGTAAGTAGATAGAGCTATGATTATTTTAATTGAAAAACGATGCTAATCTTGTACATGGCCTAAAGATATTAGGTGTTGACTCATGATTGGTGCTGCTTTTTTTATTGAAGAGATTTTGTGGGTCGTACCTAACTTTCAACATAACTCCTTTGGCTTTAGACACAAAGCCAATAACTATAGTGTCTACAAAATGATCCTTTTAACTATCTGTTCACTTCTATTAATTAAATAATTAAGACAAAACAGAAGTACGTTGGTCTCCAGTCATTACTTATTCGAGAGCCGGTTCGGATCCGGGCGATCGGGTCGATCCGGCTGATTTATCGGGTGTCAGGCAAGGCTCACCGCACCCTGGACACGTACGGAGTCCGGACGGCTCGGACGGCCCCGGACGGCTCCGGCGTCTTAGACCGGGAGATTACTGTGTTTGATTTGTCGTAGTCGCGTTGATATCAGTCGTTTTGGGCGTTACGGGCGTCAAGGGTTTTGTGTTAGGTCGTCTGTTGAGTGTTGAATAGGTTTCATATGTTGAGGTTAACTTGTAAGTTGTTAAACACTAGCTTCTCTTCTACCGCTCGCGTGAAAATAGGTTTTTTTATACTAACTTTGAACCAATTTGTCAACCTCTTTGGGGATGGATTTTGGAGAATCCTCTCTTAGTGCTTGCTTACGCCATAAAAGGAAACCTTGTATAATAGTCTATTTATCGAGGAAGGCAGGGGAAGAAAGGAGCGGGTGAAAGCGTGGATAACTAGGTACTAATATTTAGATCACTCAGGACTTATTTTTAATAACCTTGTCAAAAGGGGCTAATAATATTTTTTCTTAACTTTACATGAGAACTGATTAACCTACCCCAATACAGAGTGCCGAAAACACTATCATTATCCGCAGCCTCCCACCTAAACAGTCCGGCCTACCAATTACAGTGTTTTAACGAAAAACGGGACCTCCGGGACCCTTGCTTCCCATTACTTCTTCTGTCCAATTTGGCGACACGAGTGGAGGCCGTGTGCAAGGGCGGGCGCTCCGCCCCCCGCCTCGGGCTCCGCTGACGACACAGCATTGGCGTGGCCCGGCGATTTGTCCGCGTTGCTCCAGGCATGTTCCTTGACGCCTGAACGTGTGACATGGCCAGAATTGTTCGGTAGTTCGACCCGAGTGTGACCCGCCATGTTTTGGGATTTGAGGGGCTTGTCTGGGTTTGTCTTTAGGTTAGTATGTGTCCCTTATAAACCGAGTTTTCTTCCTTTTCTTGCGGCAACTTAGTTTATACTTAGATTTTTTTCAAAACTGTTTTTAAATCAAGCAAGTATTGACTTTGCTAAATCCACATAAATATTGGTCTAAACAACTTCACTTTTATTCTTTTCTCTGCAGTGTTAGGAGAAAACTTAAAAGTATTCGAGTAAACATCCGCCATAACTGCAAGTTACCAAGGCATCAACAACGCCAGGAGTTGTGCGCACAACAGCTATGTACTAGGCAAACATAGGGCGTTGGCGGCGTGCAAATATTTGCGGCGCCGCGGGGCGCGGCTCCCCGCCTCTTCGAGATAGCGCTGTGTTCTACTTGCTATATCTTATGTAATCCTGGTAGGCATGCTGTTGTGCACGTCTTGCTCTCCTGGTATTTTTTTGTAATAATCTTTAACTTATGGATTAGTAGGTACTTGGGGATTAGTCAAAGATTAAAGATGAAAATGTCGTCATCCATAATTTTGCCTCACGACATCAGGATAACTGTAATCTAACTCTAAATCAAGGAAAATAGGAAGGAACTTTAACCTCTTAAAGCTCCTTAAAATTACTTGAGTCTGGGCTACACTTGTCCAGAAAACATCTCATTCTCAACAAACGTCCTCTCAACGAACATTCCAAACCATATTTAATTTTAAAGCATTCTACAGTGACATACGACATAACTCAGCGAACTAAAATGACATTCAAACAGTTCGACAATCGTGAGCTATGCGCTTACGCACGGTACGCATCACACGTCATGCTCGTAAAATAAAGCTGCATCCACACCTATAACTCACGCGGAGCGGGCGACGTGCAGGCGGGCGAGACCGCGTGATGATTTACGCCGCATCGATATCTGTTAGATATGAAATTTGTCAAGCGACGTTCGCGATATCGCCTGTTTATGCGAGCCGGTGCGCGGCGGATACACTGCGTGCAGTGTGGTACCGGCTTTATGCGGCTGATGTACTCGACAGATTTAGAAGTGAACGTGTGATTAAGTTTATCTAAAAGTAACTTATAATGATAGGACGGGGTGCGCTGTGATTGTAGCGGCCGGTTCGCGCTTATCTCGTATAGTTTGTTTGAGATATAGACTCTGGTTTAGTCATAAAATAAAAGCTGAAGGAAAAACAGAAGCCTATGCTGCTCCTGTTTGAAAACACAGATATCTGTAGGTCTAAATTACGAAGCTAACTTAAGCAAAACTTGTATGAAAGATGAATTCTGAGAAAAATATAGAATACAAAAAATAATAATACGAAATTACTGTTTACACCTTCCGTTTTCCATAAATGTTAATCCAAGCATTGTATTTCAATAATCTACGCAGCATATCAAACACATATTACTGCTATATCTATAAAAACCTCGTGTAATCGATACTAAACCATAGACACATAGATTGGCTCACACCGCAGCTCTATAATCTATGTTTTATCTCACATAACGTGCTATCGACTGTGTAAATGCAACGACCGGTATATTTTCGATTCGATTCATTCGAATCAGAGTCGAATGGACTCGATTATTATTTATACGCTCCCGGCACTAATCAATGCGCGACACGCGCTTAATTTATGCAACCGATTCGTTACGGATCGGCTCGTTTTAGTTGCATTTTTTATTTAGACGATTTTAATATTGAGTGTTGTTTTAGTCGATTTTAATGACGTGTTCTTTTTGGTTTTGACAGTTACGGTTTTTTTGAGTGTCATTTTAGAGATGTGTCCATTATAAGTGGGCCAAATTATGAACTAATTGTTTTGGAAATGTGTTCTAAAATTCTCGGCGTAATTAAACAAAATTTGAGAGTACTAAATTAATGTCAATCTCCCGTTTTGCCGGTCCACAATCTAAGCCTTGTATCGCCTGTGACGGAGGCACAATAGGCAGCTTCGAACGCCACTTTTTACCAACCCTACTGTTATTTATTGCTGCGAGTCGCATGCAAAACAGACTGAATTGACGCACAATAGGGTTGCCACGCTACGATTTTTGGAATTAACTTTCACAATTATTTTTACTAATTGTTTACTGAATTTTGCAGTAAGTTAAATTACTTAATTATAGTTTTATTAGCACTGGCAGGAGAAAATCTGTCCCCATTGATTTAGTCCATCCAAAAGTGGACACTAACTGTTTATTTAATTTTTCAGTAACTTAAACTATTTATTTTTATTGTCCCTGGCAGCTCCAAATAAAACTAGACACATTTAGTGTTTTAAAATATTTATCCTGTCCTGTAATTGGAGTGCAATTAAAAATAAATAGACTACATACGAATATCGAAGTATTTTAAAACACTGTATCTACTAAGCATAGATAACAGACAGATACTTATCAAGATACATCTCGGCATATCATTATCAGGACATCCTCACAATATCAGATAAGTGCGCGATTTATTCTCATTTGGCTGTGATTTCTATCAATGCAAAAACATTGATATTTAACTACGTCTAGTGTGTTAGATACTGAGTTTATAAGGGCGAGAAAACTAGTTTATATGATCCTGTAATCCAAATAGGACAATTATAATTATACTAAATTTCTGAATAAACTTTATAATTTGAAGTTGAGAAACTCAAAAAATCTTTGAGAAATCAAACTTTGCGTTATCATAAGTAGATAGTTCGAAAGAGTTATCGTGGCCCTGGAATGTAAAGAATAACTGAAAGAAGATGACACTCCCTCTCGTTCTACTCAGAGTGTAAGAAGTTATTTATTTTTTTACAGTTAAAAAGCACCATATGCATTAGAGTTTGATCACTACAAAATAACTAATTCTTAAATGTTTTTTTTTTCCTGTCGTCTCTGTAGATATTTCAGGGAATTCAATTATGTTATGATCTACATTTTTCCCAAATATTCACGTAGTTCTTAGTTCATAGTTTCTTTTTTATCGGCTGGTAACTTAGAAAACGGTAGCTAATGTTAGTTTTACCATCAAAGTCGAGACTACTAGCCATGATAGGGTTTGCAGTTGCTTAATAAGTTCCAAGCCTAAAATGTCACCAAATGATGCTGCCATCCCTAGACCCTGAGAGCATCCTCCGCGCACCTCATGAATATTACCTCTTTTTTCATTTACCTCACATTTATTGGCAACCGTTTGAGCACACCGCCTGCCCAGACGCACATGCGCTATTATTTCCTACAGCCCCACCTACAACACAACTTTCAACTCTTCTCCATCAACAACAAGGTTTCAAATTGACTGACTCAGAATGGCAACCTGGTCTAGATACTTCTTTTTCTTAATTTTTAATGATACGGCCTCTTTTGATGTCCCGATTGATATGCAAAACTCTTTATTGTTTTACTTTTGTAGTAAGAGTGTGCCCAAACATAGTGTGGGGAACAGAACTGTCTTATTGTGTAGAATTAATGGCTGCTTTTAAATGGATGTGTATTTATGGGTAATTCTTTGCTTGAACAGTTGGCTAGAGACAGATCTCTACCAGTGTTCAAGTCCCAACTCAATGCCTTATAAAATCATTGTTCAAATTCAAGTTATACTCAAGACCGCTCCATTTCTCTACCTTGTCAAACTAAATTAGTCACGAAACAAAGGAACACTGAGACAATAACACCATGGCCCACAATCTAACACATGTCACCTATTGTCCCAATTCCATCATTGTGCGACAGGTACTAGGCAAGCATACCACACTAGGAGTTAGAACGCACCTATCTCATTTCCTAGCCCAGTTGCGGCTTCCGAACGGCCGTCAGCGCGGACTCTTCCGGCTCCACAGATTAGTATCGATGCCATTTACCGTCTCACTAGCGCCATTGTTGCTATTGCGATTCACCGGAATAATGGCGGCAGCGTTTTAGCGAAAATCCGATTTTCAATTTTCGGTTTTCGGGAACTGTGTTTAATCTAGTGTGCGGCTGGTGACGGGTTTTAAAGGTAGAGGAAAGATTTGTTATCTGTGTATTAAATCGACGGCGGTTTTTCGATTCTGAGAAACATTGTGATACGGTAAAAACCCCTTTTTATATTTGAAATAAAAAAGAAAGTTCTATTTAAAAGTACTTACTGTAATCCAACTGTCAATTTATCGTTCATCACACCAAATATAGCAAAAGCAAGTGCATTAGAATCAACATTTCGAAATGTGCCCGAAAAACTATTTTCGTTTCCACGTTGGACGGTGGCTGTCCATTATAGATCTGCATAATTTAGGCGCGATCCTGTCGCGGTAACATCTGATAGGGCACTTGAATACTTTATGCCATTGAATCGCTCGCTACGTAAAAATGCTGTACGCCACTTCGGAAATTGACAGGTGTCTTTCAATTAGCGCTACTCGTTCCCATTTTAGTACACTAAAAGAGAATTAGTCGATTATTTTAGTCGATAGTTTTTTAGGATTTAGTACGTTTCATTTTGCTGCTACATGTGTTAGGATCAATCAATTTTTGTTACGTTTTTTACGAGCAGTTCCAATGAAACGTGAATTATTCTGTGTGACAGATTTGATTTTTCGGTTATACGTTCTAAAACTGAACGGTTTTATGAGGTGTTTTGTTGTTTTTGCATCTCTATATCTCACACTTTTGTAGTTTAACTGACGCAACTAAAACACGAAAGCCGTCAATCTTTGGTTGCGAAAAAAAGCAAAAATAAAGTAAGCTACAGAAAATATTTCACATTTAAAACGACAATGTATCGCCGGTCCTCGAGTTCGCACATAAACAAAACATAAAATAAATAAACAAGGAGACACGTCGGGTAGGAACAGAAGGACTGGGAGGGTTGTGATAGTGCTATCCATCACACGGTCACATCTCTTCGATAGGGTTAGGGCCACCTCCGTACCTTTATGCGTCCCTGGTGAGACATAAAGGCCCCGAACTAGGGGTCCCTAGTTTTTTGACGTCTATTTGCGGTCGGTTCCTGCCCTCTAACGACTTTTGCTTGTAAACTATGCTTAAAATAGCTTTGTGCAGTGTTGTATTAAAATGTCAGGGATTTTGTTCTGCGGAGCATCAGATGCGCTTTAAAATGTAATTGAAATGGGGTTATGACAGATGTGACTGCAGATATTAAGTTCTAATGTTTACTATAATAAATCTTTGCTATTTTTTATTTTAAAAACACAGCGAATGGATTGTCAAACTCATTTCACCAGCTACTTTACATATCCTAACCTAAAAAAAACGTATTCGCGCTCTTTTTGACGTGCGGAAGCGGAGCGTGCATAATTTAAAGCTCAATCCGTGGATGTCACGTCGTTCTGCCGAAAAATTTAATCCATCACATGTTTCGCATTCAGTGTTTGCCGCGAAACCGTCTCAGTTCGGTTACTGAGGAACGTTCGGAATGGGATCGACTGTTACATCGTGAAAATGAGGTAAAAAGAAGCTTTGAGTTATTCGGCTTAAGTTAAAACTATTTGACTCACAATATCAACGTTCATTTTTTTGTTAAATGTCATACCAATTAGATAATCGACTAAACCAACCGTCAAAAAGGAACAACACTATCAATAAACCACAAACTAAGAGATGTCAAACTTTTTACAGCTCCATCAGGCTCTCGAAAAGCCTCAGCCCCTCCAGATAACCCGAGGATCCTCGGAGACGGCGCTATGATTTTTATTTTTACGACATTTCCGGAAATCACCGGGGCCCGTGAATATATTATTATTGTTATGGCAACACAGGAGTCTGGGAAAATTGTAAAATACGCCATACACTTTTCCCTCGCAAGAATTATGCTTGTATACGCATATCATTAGGGAATTTCGGTTTTCTGGAGCCGCTCCGACTGAATATTTTAGTGGGGTGTTTTTCACGTTTTTTGATGGAACGTTTTTCGTATTTATTTTGGATCGGTTTATGAAAATGTTAACGGTAGAGAGCCATAAAGAGTTAGACCGTTTTCACATTATCCGATCCGATATCGGTGTCGGACGCCGATACAATATCGGGGTAAGTAAAATGTATGAAATACCGTGCTCCGATATCCGATATCGGGTCGGACAATATGAAAGATAGGCACATATTTCATACATTTTACTTACCCCGATATCGGATCGGCGTCCGATACCGATATCGGATCGGATAATGCGAAAACGCTCTTACTGTGGCCCTGGAACGTAAAGGCCACTGAAGGACTTAAGTGAGTCTCAAAGTTTTCATGTATCTTTGTAACCTCATTACGGTCGAACGACTGAACGGATTTGTATGAAATTTGGCGCAGGGGTTGAGAACATATCTTGGAATAGCAAATAGGATTTTTTTTTATCCCGTGTGTATGTTCTCTTGGGATAACTATCTTAGCTAACACTGATACAAGCCGCTGGCAGAAATTAGTTATTACTTAGAAATTTTTAGTGCTTGAAAACTTAACTTAATCTTAACACTGAACTAGCTTACTGATGTAAAATTATTCCTTATTTTCTAATAACAATTTTTCCGAAAAAAAAATGGCGCCTTCCGAAAATCAAGACATTATTCAACTTTAATTTGGCAAAAGTCGTTTTTTCCGTCGTGTTCCTCGCTCAAAGTCCCTCAACGCGTATTTACATATTCTCATTCGCTCACCCCATAGATTTAGGTGGCAACAAATGGATTGTTTCTCCTCCACATAGCGAAACAAAATTTATAGTAGCAAGAGCGGATTTTTCGAAGCTAGCCCTTTTTTTTTTCGCGACACCCACAGGGTTGGCGACGCAAGTGCGTTTGAATTTTGGTTAGTGTTATATTTTCTTTTAACCTATCACATACCCGCAAAACGAGACACAATAGTAAGACAATAACAGCGCGGTCCTATGAGACCGGTCGGGGATTCATGAATTAAGGAATAATGTTTTGCTCTTTGCACTTGATTTACGCGCGTGATGAGATGGTGATGAAGCACGCTTGGTTAGAAGTAACCTGAATAGGTTCCCAATAATAAGTAATCCCCAGCCTATCTTTAAGTCAAGAGTGAATACTCTTGACTTAAAGATAGGCTGGGGATTCTACTTCATAGCTGTACGCACAGTGAATGTGTTGACAAATAACCTTTCACTCTAGAAGATAGGCTGGGGATTCTACTCCTTAGCTGTACGCATTTTGAATGTGTTTTGTGCGTATAGCTGGGATGTCCACTACGTAGCGGTGGCACATCGACGTTTGATGGTCTTCTTTTCGGTCCACCTAGAGTGGAGAGGAGTTATTAGACAATGTCCCATCTCAAAAAAAAAAATGGTGTCGTGTTATTTTATCTCTATCTGTGAAAATATTAGGGCTTACTTTGAAGTGTCACTAAGTTTTCAACCATTTAATTTCTATCTCAAGTCCAAAACAAAAAAATTCCAAAAAAAAAACTCCAAAGTTCTACTTACTCAACGTTTCTATGCCAAAAGCGTGACCCTATGCGCTTTTTCTTTCCAATTCCCGATTTATCGACAACTTATGGCGGGTATAATCGCGATTTTAATGCGCGCGCGTGATTTACGGCGCCCGACAGCGGATGAGAAGCGAACGGGATTGCTTGCGCGAAATTTGATATCTCTATACTGGTTATGTGACCCTGGTGCATACGTTTCAAAACAATATATTGAGATGACTGCTGTTTTTCGTGTTTTCTTGTAAGATTCGTGATTTGTTCTTTTTGTTTTTAGTGACTTTATATAAGCATTTTGAAATTTATGATTTTTACCCACCATCATAATCAGCCTTATAATGTTCCCACTGCTGGGACTCGGGCCTCCGTTCTTGGAGAAAAAATGGGCTGTAATCGTAATGCATTACACGGACTAAATGTAGATTGGTGGATGTCACATGCTTTCGAATTTTTGGTTCTAAGACATGCCGGTTATTATTAATATTTGATATCTCCATACTGGTTATGGTGCCCTGGTACATACGTTTCAAAACAATATATTGAGATGACTGCTGTTTTTCGTGTTTTCTTGTAAGATTGTTTCGTTGGTGATTTCTGCTTTTTGCTTTTTGTCATTTTATAGGATTTATGTGTATATTATGAAGCTTAAGATTTCTGACTTAGCTACTCACTACACGTACTTACTAACCAATGCAACAAGCCCAGTGATAAAAAGTCGTACGCTCGCTCAGGCAGACACTTTAGCACAAAGTATATTCAACCTTATAATGTTCCCACTGTTGGGACTTAGACCTCTTCTCTTGGAAAAAAAATAGGCCGTAATCGTAATCCATCACGCGGGCTCAGTGCGGATTTGATGTCACATGCCTCGAAGATTTTGTTTTAGGACATGCCGGTTTCTTCATGATGTTTCCCTTCACTCTTTTTGAGAGCAGTTACATCCACCAACCCGCACTGGGCCCATGTGACGGGTTATGGCCCATTCCCTCTCTTAGAGAAGAAGCGTTAGTCCCAGATGTAGGACATAAGCATCTCAGGATTGGGATATAAGGCTTATTATGCTAGTCATCATGCTTAACTTGTTTTCAAAACTATAGTATTTAAGCAACTTTCTTCTACCGTACTTCACAAATACATTATCTAAATAATTCATAAGACCTAAACAAAAAAACGTTTCTTAATCTTCCGATTGAAAATCAATTACTTCTTTCATATACTCCGAATACGGCACAAAAAGCGGTCTCTGATATAGGTAACATTGAATCTTTGACAATCCCGTTACCCGGGACCTCTGCTTATCATATTTCGGTTTTTGTGATCACCTTAATGGTTCCCATAAATTTTTGATATCCGCTTTTTGTAATGGAATCGAAAAAGCCGTTCGATTGTGAGTTTTTTTTTTGGATTTTATAAAAATTCAAAAGTGTGTTTGAAAAGGCCTCGGAAAGTAAATAATCTTTTTTCTGTCATTTACGCCACTTACATAAAGATACAATAAATGCATTTAGCGCATAATATATTTCCGTCAATCGTTTAAATATGTAAAAAATTGCATTAAATCAATATATTCGTTAGTTTAGCGTTTAATACATTATTATACACTAGCTGCTACAAGTGGCTTCACCCGCGTGGTAGTAGAAAATTATCGTGTGCCAAGTTTCATTGCAATCCATTCAATATTTTTTGCCTGAAAACGTAACAAAAATCCATAAGTATAGTAAAGTAAAGTAACAAACATCTATAAGTAGGATACTTCTTTTCAATTGCTTAAAGATGACAGAGAAAAAAAAAATTAAAATAAATAGATCAAATAGTTTATCGTTTACATTTACTGATTCGCAATCGAAGTGACCCTTACAATCACAATCTTACAAGAAATGAAACAAGAAATACTTCCACCATTTAATTCAAAGTTTCTCAATGCGATTAGAATCACGACTTTCATCAAATACCAATCAACGATCATTCCACTCTTGCGCACCTCGGGGCTACGGAAACCACATCAATTCCATCTTGTAATACATCGAAATTATTCGATTTATCCGAGTTATTCGAAATATCGATTAATCGGCCGCCATGTTGGAATAAACAGAGTGTCGGACAAACAAACAGACGGGCTAACATCCTGGCGTGCATTAGGCATGCATTAGTGCAATTCGACAATAGCCAAACAAGCGTTATTGTAATAATAAACGTGCGCAGGAGTTGTTCGACCTACCGCGCATGTTAAGCTGATGATACACTGGGCGGTGGCAGTGAAGAATGGCTTTGAGGTGTGTGTTGTTTGTTTCACGAGTGCTGTAAAGATGTGAAATTTGTACGAAAATTGAGGTGTAAATTTAAAATATTGTAGCGTAATTAATTATATTGGAAGAAAAACAATTATGACAAAAAATTATAGTGTTTTCTCTATAAAAAATACTGTTTTCTCTATATTTATCGAATGCTTCTTTTTAATTTAAAAAATTGATGCAAGAATTGCAACATAAAAAATTCCTTGTTCGTCTAGATCAAGAAATTAAAAAAATGCTTAAAATAAAAGAGAGACTTATCGATTTAAATATTTTAAGCGTATATTATTTTTCAAGGGACACGTAAATATCAGAAAAGATTTTTTTTTTAATTACACGACCCACGACCTAACAACTTCTAAGCAACGTTTATATAAACAATACTTACTGTAACGTTATAAGTTCTGTATTTCCAAATATATAGGTACGGGTTTTAGTGAGTGCCTTGCTTTATACTTCCATGAAGATATACCCATTAGCACATTCAATTGAAGTGATGCGACGGAGCAAATCACCATTTACAAACAAACATGGAAATCAGTCTGAGTCGTATTTTAAGCACCATTCCACTCATTGTGTTACAACCTTTAACTTGCGCCTGCGTCTTAAGACAGTTAGTTTACTTTAACGGATGCATTCTTACAACACTTAAGAAATTTTTAATGTAAATATTATTTTAATAGACCAATCAGTATCGTTGCAAATATTAAACTAACCAGTTAGTTAAGTTTTGTATAAAATTGTATTAATTTAGTTCAGTTATGATTTTTTTTTATAAGCAAAAAGATCTTAAAAGTATCGACAAGGGACTTAGAACGAAAATATCTTAATAATTTACCTTACAACACATTTCTCAGTTACCAGGGTGGGATAAAACGTAGGAGGTCTCGCGGGGCGCGAAGCTCTCTAGTTGCACGCCAAAAACCAATAACATTAGGACGGTACGTGTTGCGTGTTTCTGTCGCCTTGGTAGCTTTTTGTGTGAACGCTGGTATACCAGGATGAATAAATTATATGTAATTTGCTCTCTAGATCGGTAAAGAAGAATTTTCTTGTTGAAAAGGATAAAATATTGGTGTGAGGGAAAAATAACACGTTTTCTTGACGTCAAATGTCTTTCTTAATTTACCTACATAAGTTACAGTACAATTTACATAGTGTTCCATGTAAGAGACTACTGTAATGTTTTTTATATTCATGGAATTTTGTATTCATTTAATTTGAAAAAAATATCATATTGAAATGGTTGAGTATAGGTACTGGAAACATCAATTTTATTTTATTTCACAGTCAGAACGTCAGAACCTGACAAGGAAAAACTTTATCTTCTACACAAAACATTATAATCCTAAATTAAGCTACGCTACATATGAATAATGAAATAAACAGCTAATTAGGTAAACAAAACCCATCAAAACAAACTCAGAGACAGCGCTTTCCACCAACGCATAGAAAAGCAATTCTTTTCCCGAAAATAACTGTTAAAATGTTCTCAAAATGGAATTGTACACAATCGGGGAAGTGAGGCCGATTTCATTAAAGTCAATTTAGATTTGTTCGTCCCTAATTGGATGTTCACGAATTGTATTTGTATCCGATCCGTTTCGTAAAGGGCTTGATCGAGTGGCGAGTAAAACCGTGGTCTTGTAGTAGTAATAATTTTATTATTCAGGTCAATTAATATACTATATTTACATTTTCATAGTCATAAAATATCGGAACGCATTAAAATTTAAGATAGTAAAATCAAAATGAAACCTAATCAAATATATTAAAATCTTCTTCTTCTTCCTGCCCTTATCCCATATTATTTGGGATCGGCGCAAAATATATTAAAATTAAAAATTATTAAGTTAAATTAAATAAAAAAACAAATTAAATTAATCAAAATCTTCACTTCTACCGACCAAATTAAACAAATTTATATTAAAAAAATATATATTGTTAGTTATTATTATTTTATGCCCTTATGGCTCGTTGACAAAGGACGCTCATAGGTATTGCAATACCGCGGTTTTATAAGTTGCCTACTCGTATCTCGCAGCTCGTCATGTTTGCTTCAGTTTTTACTGGTTACGATACGATACGACTGTTTCACTCGCTAGTCGATCACACCAGCACCAACGAGCCGCGAGTAAAACCAACGTTCTGTGAAACGAATTTAGCATTAGCACTATCAGCCTTATAATGTTCCCACTGCTGGGACTCAGGCCTCCTCTTTAGCAGAGGGAACGGGCCATAATCCACCGCGCGGGCCCAGTGCGAATCGGCGGATGTTACATGTCTTCAAATTTTTGGTTCTAAGACATGCCCTGTAAAACGAATGTTTAGACTTATTCGTCGATCTAAAGTGTTTTTCTTTGTTGCAGCACCCGTACCCCTCGGAAGACCAAAAGAAACAATTAGCACAAGATACAGGGTTAACGATACTACAAGTTAATAATTGGTAAGTCGTAGATTTAGTACTTTTTTTTTACTTCATAAATAACAACGGACAAAATCGCCCTCTTAGGCAAAATTTCAGCGACCCACTTTTTTTTCTCGTCTCGGTCCTAAGTGAAGAGAGGTAGTGTCAGAATTTTACTGACTAAATCTGACGAGCTATTGGTAGCTCATCGTCCAACCGTCTGATTAGCGTCTGGACCGAACCCAAATCATCGACAGCGCGTAGTGAGAGATGGCAGCAAACTGTAGAGGCTCAGTAGGATTTTCTGAAAAGAAAACTCGCGGTCCTAGAATTGAAAGAGCAACAGAACGACACAGGTGTGGTTTTAGCCAGCAAAAGTGTAACACACCCTACATCGGAAGAAGTCATTGGACATATTCTAACTCAATAAAAACCTTTGATAAGTGTTGGCAAAGTTGATTCAACAGTGCTTAACTTAAAATCTGTTAATAGAACTATCTGCATCAAATGTATACCTATCAACAGTTAGTCTGAAGATTTCAAAACCTAGAACATATTGACTAGTCAAATAAATCTCTCAAATTCCTAATGATTTCTTCGCACATCTAAATACCGATTGTTGTCTCGTAAAGTGAACAATCGACACCATTTCGACTGGGACTGGAAACACGGGCTATTCGTCCGGCGTTTTATTAGCGGCCCAAGGAGACTTGTAGCGTTGGCAACACTCTCCCACATGAACTGTTCTTGTGGTTGTTTTGTCTGACCGTACGTGTATTTTAATGAATTGATGGATAAGGAATAGTTATAGTAATTAGGTCCGTAAAACTAGATTTTTTAAATAATATAAACCTGTGCTTGACGTGCCTCGGAAAGCACGTTAAGCCGTAGGTCCCGGCTGTCATTTGTAGGTCTTTGGCAGTCGTTACGGATAGTCAGAAGCCAGTAAATCTGACTCCAGTCTTGCCATGAAGTACCGTGTTACCCCACCCAGTTAATATTTTGTGGAGGTCTGGTAGGCAGGCACTCCTCGTAAAATACTGGTATTCAGCTAAATCCGGCTTGACTGGAAGCCGACCCCACTATAGTTGGGAAAAGGCGAGGCAGATGATGATAAACCTGTGCTTGACTGCGATCCCGCCTAATGGTAAGCAGTGATTCTATCGTTGATGGAGTAGCGCACTAGTTTATTAAGATTTGAAAACCCTCATTGTTTAATTATATTTGAAAACTGTACTATCTTCTATATTATATTTAAAAGACTCCCATTTCCCTTGGTCATATCAATATCGTTTAATTTTTGTTATTGTCACGAGAAGGTTTTTAAGGAAAGAAAAATTAGGAACATTTTGTGAAAATTTTGTAAATTACAGAAAAGAGAGGGACATTAGAAACATAACACTCGTGTGATCGGAGGATCAGACGAGTGTTATGTCTGGTCTGGACAACTGCTCAAAATATGATTTCAGGTTGTGGTGTATGTTCAAATCGTGCGAAGAACTCTTAATGGCTTGATGCAGGATTTTCTAGTTTAGTTCATATTTTTTCAGTTTAGTCCATAGATGCTACTACGAGTAAGACAGGACAACGCCTGTCGGGTCAGTTAAACTGCGGTTAAGTCGTCAGTTAAACGGGATCAATAAAGAGAGTATTGCTATATGAAATACCGTATATCGTTTTTATCCCCCTAGTGTTAAAAAAGACATAGACTAACAGTTTTATTTAAAAACTAAATATCTTGTACTGTCCCATAATATCTAAACTTAGTCAATCTTTATGACCAATTTCATATTCAACATCTGTAATGTCGACTATCGCCGCGATCAAAAATGCAAACAAAACCACGTGAATTGACTAGTATACGTATTTATGCTTCCCAGCGAACATTATTAATTCCATTTTATGCTAGGACCAGATCTTGGGTCGTAAAATAGTATATTTTAGCTCGTATGCTCTTAAAATAATCAAGAAACTTCACCAATGTAAATTGAACTTCGTACAAATCGAATTTGAAGGTAAATGGAAGATTTTTTCAAAGAAAACGCGAGGGTGGAGAGGTCTGTGTAGGTGGTTCTGAATGCGTCGGCTGTAAGATTTCAATGAGAGTTTATATTTTATGAGATTTCCTTTGTTTTCAAAAAACATTGCAAATAATTCGAAATAAACAAACGGCATCTAAAATGCAGGGACAATTTAATTTCTCTAAAATAAATTCTTTTCAACAAGCATTCGTCTAAAAAGTGGATACCAAATTCAATCATTCATTAGTTCCAAATTTAAAATAAAAACGTACCGAATTTATATTTTTTCCTAATTTATTTCGGAAATATCCAAAACAACAGAAAATCCGAAATTAGGATATCTACGGATGCTGAAGCAAAAATTAAAAAAAATATTTTGATAGGGCCAGTGCATATTGACGAATAACACCATGTCTTCAAGTTTTTAATTCTAGGTAGGACATGTCAGTTTCCTCACGATGTTTTCCTTCACTGTATTGAGAAGATTGCAATGTTGTGATGAAATACACCAAGCACTAGCTGGATTTGAACCCCCGACCTACAGTTGTAAGGGGCCTTTACTATATTATACTGGGCCTTACTGCTTTCATTAATATTAATTTGATAGTAACCTAGAATGCAAACTTAGGTCAACTGAAAAATACAGCAGTGGTCTTAGTCAGTAACAGTTTGAAACACCCGCCCCTTTAGAGCGGGAAAACCCATAGGAAAATTTCCTACGTCATCAATAAAAAAAATTGCAGAAGTGAAATCTTCAACTCTCAAAGATTCCATCAGCTATTATAGAATGTGCTTTCCAGCAGTTGCAGACGATGACTGTGTACTTCCAGTGATTGTGGCACGGCTTATTGTTAATGGATGATTTCTATTTAATTCGCCTTCATAGACTTTACTCAAGCTTCGGTCATGATGCTAGCGGATTTAAAAGCGGGGCGGACGAGTATATCAGTCGTGTGTGGAGTACTGTAGTCACAAATGGGCTGGTGCTGCAAATGCCATCTAGCAGCTTTGGACTCGGTGGAAAGGCGTGCAAAGAGGCTAATTGGAGACCCTGATTTGGTTAAATCCAATCTGCAAAGCCTAGAGCACAGGCGTAGGGTAGCCAGCCTATCGGTGTTCTACAGGATGCATTTCGGAGAGTGTGCGCAGGAATTACATGAGTTAATTCCGCCATCTCACTTCTACCATCGGACAAGCCGTCGTACGGCGAGTATCCAACCTTACGTTGTCGAAACCTGCACGGTCCGGACAAAGCGGTTTGCCTCGTCGTTTATACCGCGTACATCGAAGGATTGGAACAATTTGCCTGCTGCGGTCTTTCCGTCCAATTATAATTTGGGTATCTTCAAGACTAGAGTGAATAGGCTCTTAATAAACTAGTGCGCCTCACCATCAACGATTGCATCACTGCTTACCATCACGTGGAATTGCAGTCAAGTACTAGTTTATGGTATATAAAAAAAAAAAAATATGAACTGACCTTTCGCTCTAAGTCAACTTTTTGTAAGCTCTGAGTAGAGCGAGAGGGAGTGTCAGACTTTTACTATTTAAAACCCACTAGAGTTTCTTCAGTTACAGCGGTGATTCTTTCGAACTATCCCACGGCTGAGTAAGATAAAAAATACTAGGTACTAGGACAACATAATCACCAGGAGATCTCTTAAAGATCGCTAGGTTAGTCTAGGACTAGAAATGTTTCTTTTTTAGGGTTCCGTACCTCAAAAGGAAAAAACGGAACCCTTATAGGATCACTTTGTTGTCCGTCTGTCCGTCCGTCTGTCAAGACCCTTTTTCTCAGGAACGCGTGAAGGTATCAAGTTGAAATTAAAACCATATATTGAAATCCGCGGTCCCTTGAAGTTGTGCAAAAATCAAACTTGTAAGTTGACGGGAAAAAAAGATACGCCCGTTTATGTTGCAAAAAACGTACATTTCGACACTGTCAAAGGAATCAAAACTCATAGGGTGCTTCCCGTTGACCTAGAATCTTGAAATTTGGCACGAAGCAAGGTATTATAGCACTAACATCGGGAAAAGTCTGAAAACTGAAATTTTTTAGTTACGTCACAAGAAAAAAAAATTGAAAAGTCTTCAAGACTCGATTCGAGAATTTAACTGTTTTTATAGGTAGGTTGGTACGAAACCCCTCAGTGCGCGAGTCCGACTCGCACTTGCCCGGTTTTTTGAACTAGGAAATCATTAAAGGTCTTCTCCCTGCTCTGTGTGCAGTGAAAAGGAGGGTCAGACTTTTGCTGACTAATACCCACCTGTGTTCTTTCAGTTACTCTGTGCTTTTCAAGGGTCAAGGTAAATCTTTTGAACTATCCCACAGCCAAAGCGGAAGCAAGATGGAAAATCTACTAGGAGCTATCTACCAGGACACCATGATCATAAGGAGATCTCTTCGAGCTAGCATTTGTCAATTCAAGTAGTAAAATTTGCCCGGTAACTAGGTTGTTTCTAATAGGTAGTCGCTCCATGTCAAATACAGGTATCCAACCACATTCAGTTAGACTGGAAGCCGACCCAATGCTAGGAGGGAAAAAGGCTAGAGAGATGTTGAGTCCAAACATACTAAAGAATAGAAATCTTACCCGCAAATCGCCTTCTCTATGACCGCGGGTCGCCGCTAAAATTCCAACAATAACCCTTTAATATTGATTAGTATTCAAATGCTATAGCGTAAATCTATTGTAATGAGACGGGCGAAGCATGGAGGCGCGCTATGTACAGCGCGGTGCATTCTTGTCTCGAGAGTGTGGCGTACGAATGTATGGATGTGGCAAGCCTTATGAAATTATTTTGAACTTTTCTTGTGTCTTATTTCAAAATTTTCTTGTGTGTTATTTCAAAATTTTCTTGTGTGTTATTTCAAAATTTTCCTGTGGAATTATTTCGAAATTTTCTTATGGAATAATTTCGTTTTCTGTTTTCTTTTTTGCATTACATCAATGGAATGGGGTGACCATTTATTACATAATGTTTCGTCAACTTTTTTGTACACTTAGTAATTACACAACAAAAATGCCTAATTTCAAAAGACAGACGTCATATTTTTGGTGTACACTTCCACACCTCCATAATTATTATTGTACCTCATCCAAAGAGCTGTAATTATCTCCTAACCTCCTGGTACAAGAAGACGGACGCTGACTGACGAGGTCATAGGTCGACGTTGAAGCGCCTTTGTCTATCATTGTGCCTATCCCGTTATGCGTTCCTAGTACCGCTATACAATTAAACCATGTAATTACAGGGTTTATTACACTGTCAAATAATGAGTGTTACCTGCTATTGAGTTATGACATCCTGGTACGTGATGGGATTTTGGGTTGACGATTGACGTGGTTGTAAAAGTAGTTTTTGCGGTACCATGTTTGAGAAATCCTTGGTTTTATGTTGTTTTTACTAGATGACCAATATGGTTTAGTTTCTACACACATTTGGACATCACACCTACTTTTAGGACGAATTTCACCAATAAAACGGAACTCCTGATGATCCAAACCGCGTTTATCATTTTAGCAATATACAGTTTTTACTAACGATCAACATCATAAAAACTCCTGCTCGCTAACAGCCATATAAATCAATTTAATCAAAATCATAAACATCAAACCCGACCTAAATCATAAGTGTTAAATAAACTTGTAAAACGCTTATAAAGTTAAAACCCCAATTACGCTAATCGTTAGTAAAAAAGTCTAACACAGCCACAGTGTAGACGAGAGTCATTTTTGGCAGTAAACCCATTAGGAAGGGTTGTCGTAAGCGCACTGTGTGAACAGGTGTGTACCCGACCTTATGGCCACGTAGGGGGGACATGCAGTAAGCGATGGTAAAGACTCTGTGTTATTTAAGCAAGTGATTTGGCTAAAAGGGTTATGAATTTGGGAGAATAGAAGGGCAAAGAAGTGGTTCACTTATAAAAATACTGTTTGGAAAACGGTCTTATGGTATAGCTTTTAATATCTATAATTCATTAGAATTTTCAAGATTTGTGACCCCAAACATTTTCACATTCCACACTGGTTCATTCCCAATGACATGCAAAATGTAGCCTCACAGAACGATGACACGTCACAATTTCCTCTCCGTCCCGCATTTCCATAACTCGTGGTTACCCCACAGACCTCTCGAGAGCGATACTGTGTAAATATTACATTAGCTCGTTCACTTCTACGATCTATGTCACCCTAGTACCAAATGAACTATTTGCATGATTATCCATTAATTTGAGTGCTATTGGAAGATATTCTGGCGAGGACTTTGGTCTTTTTAAGATGTACTGTTTGCAACGACATTAAGACATGACCCATTTTATTCATTATGCAAAAAAGAACAACAAACATTACGTTTCAGAAGCGCAAATCCGATAATGAAATGGAAAACAGAAAGGGAATCCCATCCGTCTCCCGAGAGATACGTAAGAAAATTTAAAATTCAAATAGTCGCACGCCTTATCAATTACAAGTAGCAGGATCGCAACAATAACGGACGGTGACAATTCCTCGTTCAGCCGTTCTTAGGCGAATTTGCATCTTCATACAATCGCAATTAGGGGCGCGCACATTAATTCGGAAACTCCCAGCGGCTCAGCGGTGCCCGCCGTTTCAATTTGATGGAGCTCGAATACAACCTTGTAATGCTAAGCTAATGTAATTATGGGACATTTGCATCAATGTTATGTGCGCCTGGTGGGCGCGCCGTTACTTTCAATATACTATTGGAATAAATTTCGTCGTATTTATCGTAATTCGCTCATCAGGTGATAAAAGCTGGTTATCTTATCCTTAAAGCTTCGCATCATGGCTGTTTCTCGGGTAATTTTCTTGGATAGTGAGAAGCTGGCACCATATTAATTACTATTGTAATTTAGATGCCGTCTAATGTGGTCATTCGTTTTTATGTATGGCTGAAACACGTGAGGGTTGATAGTTTTACCTATCAGCTTCCTTGACTAATTAGTTGAACACTTATACTGGGCATTCCACTTGCTACCATGTCTGGCTCCCTAGTATAAAAACTAGCACGTGCAAAAGCACTCAAGTGCCTGAGCTGTCTCTACATTATTCTTGTATCTTCCTCTTAGTAAGTCACACGCCTTTATTGCTCTGAGTTTTGCTTATCCTCTAAGGCAAAACTACGTGATGATACCGCATACATTTATAAAGGACTTCCTCCATTTTGGTTCTTCCAGCTCAGTTCATGTATTATTCCTTAGTCACGCCACAGTTAGACTAGCACACTGAATTTGTTATCACATCTTAATATTTGTTCCGTGTTGTGTAACCTCCTGCCTCACGCTGGGTCCCTGGTGGCTCCAGGATTACAGGATGTATTTTTATTTTTCTCTGATGTCACCTAAATTGGTATGAATTTACAATGTTTTGTTTCTCTTTGCGCTTAATATTTATATGTTGCATATAGCGAAGTGGTTTGGGATCTAGAGAGTTAGGGCCTATTTCACCACCTATGATTAAGTTTCGAGTATCTTACTTGACAGATAATTTCATACAAATTCTGTCACATTTTTGAATTTATTCAGTGAGTAGTGCCTACTCGGACATTGTGAAACAGGCCCTTAGTATATCAACGTGGGTAATGAAAATTTTCATCAAAAAGTCAAGTCTTTTTTTAGGATTCCGTACTCAAAGAAAAAACGAGCCTCAATTACTAAGCCTCCTTTGTCTGTCTATCTGTTTTTCTTCTGTAACCAGACTGTATCTCGTGAACCGTGCGGGTCCGCTAGACAGTTGGAAATTTTACCAATTATATATTTCTGTTATCGTTTTAAAAACAAATACCAAAAACAAAATAAAATAAATATTTAAGTGAAACCTGGATATTTTTACTGTTTTTTACTGCAGACTGTCCTTAACCCTTCGTACGCGAGTCCGACCTCACAGTTTTTCTTTTAATCCGCGCCATGAGTCTAGTCTGACACACATATACACAAACAGAGTAAGAAAAACATGAAGAAATTTAAGATCCACCTTTCATGTATCTCTTCCTAAACATGTGGCCCTGGTCTGACCCACGAGTAACCCTTCCATATAGGCGCGGAGTCTGCCGTGGCCGTCAATACATCCACTGCGCGACACGCCAACAAAAGGCTAGTCGCCACTTGAAATTGGATACTATGCTAGGACAATGGACGAGCTCCCTTACTGTTAGGGCTGCCAAAGTTATGGTGCAGTGGGATTAAGGTGTTTATATTAGCCTGTAGTTCGGTTTTTGCAAGTATTTACGGTTTTTATTGAACTGTGATAGTCATCTAGATTTTCACTGATCTAGTAGTGGGTTAGGTAGAACACGTCTTTTTCTCAAAAGGTCTAATGGTCTTAAAAAGTCCCTTCTTATAACCTCGCTTTCGCAGAATATCTCTTACGCACACTGCCGCCTTAGTAACTTAGAATAAAATTTAAACAAGTTTAAAAAGGTTATTTATTCAAAGTTCCACGGTTAAACTACTGAACTGATTTTAATGAAATTAGGTTCGAAGTAAGCTTGTATCCCAAGGAAGGATATAGGCTACTGCTAGTCGGATATTGCTTGTCATGGATTATTGTTCGCTTGCTATACGCTTTGGTGGTACATACCGTAAGTATAGCTACGTATCTAGCAATTGAAAAATAAATAAATAAACGGACTGCTATAGTCTGCTTCATCACTGAGACTAAATTGACATTACGTGAGTTGTCAAAATAGTCACAACGCAAAGGAACTGGCATCGTTCTTATTGTAAGTTTAACATTTGCCTGTGTCAATTTAGTCTCAGGGTATACAAGACAGATTTTAGTCAAGAAAAGCTAGTCAGTGCATAACAGGCGTGCCATCCCTACCCTTATAGTCCAGGAGACAGTGTCCGACGTTGCGACACTATAGATTAGCCGGCTCAAACCGGATTACATTTGATTAGTAGTCAATAGATGGAGCTTATGTCGATTGTCCCGATAATTATTACTAAGCACGATACGCACTAGCTACGCCGTCTGGCGTGCGTCTAATTAAAGGACTACACTGCTTTATATGCGAAAGTGAATCTATATGTATGTGTTTTTGGAATTGGATGACTAGGGTCTCATACTAATTAGAGGAAGTTGGTGGTGTTGGGTTAATCCATAGACTAGCTGCCTAGTGTCTAGTGGTAATGGTTTTTAACAAATATGATATCTAACTGGTGAAGTTGAAAACCGAAGTCAGTGACTAGTTGTTTGGTATTCATGATGAATTGGACCTATTTTGAGGCAGCCATGAGGCACACTATTTTTTTATTATTTTTATGTTCTATTTAATCTAGAAACTTCAATTGCCGCATCATTATATCCATATCCATACACCTTCCTCGTTTATCGCTCTATCTACTATCAAAAACCGAATCAAAATCCGATCCATAGTTAATGAATTGGCGGATAAACAGAAAGACAGACACGGAGAACTCCTAGAGATAGAGAAACCCCCTAAATATACAACAAACGAAGTAACAACATAGAGAGTAGCGCATAACACTCAAGACAACATGTTGTACACTCATGAGGCATTGAGGGATTCGCATGCCTCCGACAAAATAACAATTTGCTACTGGTTGTGGTGGTAGTAACGGCGGAATGGAGAGCGATTTTCATTAAACAATTTAGGATGTGGAGGAATTGAGAGGAAGAGGGAGACCAAAGAAAAGATGGATGGATTGTATGAGGACTGATAGGAAAGAAAAGTGAGTTGATGATGGCATGACGGGGGTGGCAGGACATAATGGAAGAAAAAAACATGTTGCGCCGACCCCAAATAATATGGGATAAGGGCAGGAAGAAGATTTAGGTGAAGAAGGTATTGGTAATCCTTCCATTGATAGGCTTGCGGACGAGCAATAGGTAGCTTGCGTTCGGTAACCGTCCGTACTGAACCTAAGTCGTAGACGGCACCTAATGTTCTACGCCCGCCTCAAAGAGATGTCAAGCGATTTAGGTGAAAAAGGCATTGGTAATCCTTCCATTGATAGGTTAATGGACGGTGAGCAACAGGCAGTTCGCCGTCCTATAACCGTTTGGACTAAACCAAGTCATCGAAGGCACGTAGTGTTCCGCGCGCGCTCCAAAGAGATGTCAGCAAAACTGTAGGGACTCAACAGGGTCGAAACCTGCAGTGGTCATGAGTTTGATTCCGAAATTAAAACTCGGGGCCCTGGAATGCTTTGCAAGTTAGTAACAGTCTGACACTCCTTCTCGCTCCACCCAAAGCGGGAGAGATGTTATTTGTTAAATTCCGACTTCAAAAAAAGGACCAATTTTGCACCTTCACTTTGCCTAGAACTTCAACAGATCTCCTCAACAGATCTCCTGGTGATTATGGTATCCTAGTAGAATTTTCCATGTTACCTCACTCGGTTGGATTATTCGAAAGTGTTACCGTGGTCCTGGAACGCAAAGAGCAACTGAAAGAACACAGAAACACTGATACTCCTTTCTCACTCTAACTAGAGCAAGAGAAAGTAATTTGATGACTTCCCACCCTGAAAAGTACAAAAAACATCCAATTCTACACTTCCTTGATAAGTATGGTACCCTAGTACAATTTCCCGCTTGCACAGCGACCAAACCTCACAGTAAGGTGCTTCATAGCTCATATCGTAACAATGAAGTGTGTTAACTACTCATTGCGAGGGTCGCGGGTTGTGCGCCGTGCAGGTTATATGACAATTTTATTACTAACTGCTTTGTCTTGCTTGGCAGTCATTTTAGAGGCAGCTACCGGTATGTCGCTTCTGAAACCGTTTACCTTTTTGTCTGTACGGAATAACTTTCTTTATTACGTAGTTTAAGGAGCTAGGCATAGTTTTGCAATATTATCTTTGCTTTCTATGAAGTCTTAGTACCTACATTTCATTTTCATAGAGTTAAGAAATTTTAGTTTAGTGTTTTTTCACAAGTGTGTATTAATTGTCCTTACATTTTCGCTTTTGAAGCCTTTTTCTTGGGTCGTACGTAATATGGTCAATTTTGAAAACCCTCGGTTTTGTATACCGTTGTCTCTGTCGTTTATAATTACTAGGACACCAGAAAAACTAGAAGCTCTAAGAAAAACAAAAGAACATCCCAGTTTATTTGCAACAATATCAAACGCTGTCAAATGTACTCTAGAGTGGTCAAATTAGGGTTCAGTGGTGATACCTTCATAAGTATGTGTGTATTTACGGGGAGCACAACAGGTCCCGAAAATACTAAGTGGACGGGTCCTCGACCCTCTCTAGTGATGGACTGAACATCCCGGATTTTACGGGATTGAAAATAGATATATTTCGAAGTGTAAAAAACGTGTAAAAGATTATTAAAACGGAACAGCAGTACATTACTTAAATAAGCACAAGTAGATTCTGAATTTCTTTTATTCATAAACAAACACTAAAGAAGCTACAAATAACATTCATTATGCCAACTACGCCATTACCTCCTCGGAATCGTCGTTTACACTTCAATCAACTATCCCGAAACTATTCCATTCATCCCGTGCGTATCCCGGGCGATACGGGCGGATCCCGGCGGGTCACAACACTAGCATTCCCCGTCAGTGCGGCACGCAATAACCCCGGCAATTACGCGTTACTCTCACCTGTGACGTGAAATGAAAATTCCAGCGCTTCGCTACCTCTACCAAGCTACTGGGAGCCTAGTACTTGTAAAAACGCCTTTACGTGTTTTCTTTTTTGAAGAAAAACTACAGAGAGAAAATTATTAATTACATACGTGAATATTTTTTTTTAAGTAAGATATTATTAAATAACTCCTACTGCTTGGAGCGAGAGGGAGTGTCAGAATCTTACTGATTAAAACCCAACTGTATTCCTTTACTTGACCTTGAGTCACGAAAACCCTTTCGAACATTCTGCTGCCCTAGTACTTTTCAGAAACACGTAATAACTAAGTACCAATTTAGACCGTCAAAATAAGGTTCGTTCTCGTTAATTCTGCGTGTCGTAGTACCTACGAAACAATATCAATAGTTAAAATAAAGCAACAACCTAATTATAACGTTCTACGCACAATGAAAATTAATTTAATATTTTCCGTCTCAAATATCAATTAAAACCGATCCTACTTTCCGATAACCCACAAAAACACGAGCAAATAAAGTTGGAATAGCGTTACATGCTATAAAGAGGGAAAAACAACCCATTCCTCCCGTAATCCTCTAAAGACAGCCCGTAAAGATATTTAACAAAGATGCCTTATCAGGCGTGCTTACAAATTCACCGTCGTTTCATCCCCTTCATGAGGTCTTTCCCGACTCAAAACTGTAAAACAAATCCGCGGTGCTGGGACGCGACCTTGATAACGTTCCCCAAGGGTTTTACTCGTCTTATGGCCCTTGGAAGTGGTACAAACTCTCAAATTGTCCATCAGGAATCACTGACGGACCGCGCCAACGGTTTACGACCCCTGAAAGGCCGCATAAAACAGCTTGTGAACGACACTTAGGTTTAATACCCCTGGATTTTTCTTTAGCGCCGGTTTGGTGTTGTTTTCTTAAAAATGAGTGAGACTTTTGTGGAATTATTTTTAAATTTAGACTTTTTGGTGTTGGAGTACTTACTTTTATTGCTTGTAAACTTATGATGTCCTGGTACTTGAAGAAGTGGAAGAAAGTTTCTAAAATAATTTTTAGAAGTTTTTTAGACATTTAGGGCTTGTTTCACAATGTCAGAATAGGCACTACTTTCTGAATAAATTAAAAATCGAACAGAATTTCTATGAAATTATCTGCCAAGTAAAATATCGGAAACTTAATCATGGTCAAAGACAATATTTAAATCTCTTTGTCGTAGGTGGTGATACTAGCTTTTAGTATTTTAAATATGTCATGATTTCAGATAAATAACGCAAAACACGGCTACCAAGAAAAAACTAAACAAAAAACCAGAATAAAACAAGCAAAAACAGCCCATTCCTTTCCTATTACCCTCTAAAATCTCTCTTTACAATTCAAAATCGTCTGAACACCGATCCAAGGGCATTGCGCGGCAATCTCTTAACAATCAGTCTGCCTCCCCCACAGATCTACATAGCGTGAAGACGCACTATGTTGTTCTGGGCCCGTTTAGTGCACTTATGGGTAGCGGCAGATCGGGATGTTTCCCTTTTGGGAAACATACTGGAGCATATTTTGAACGGTGTCGATATGGTGACGCAGCGTTTTTGAAAAATCTGTAAAAAAATATCAGGAAACTTGAGAAAAAAATAAATGTAACCGAAATTATAGAAAAGGGTATTTAAATACACTAACATTTTGCCGTGGTTTCGCTTCCAATCCACAGGAATCATGAAGAATTTCAGGATGAAAAATATCCTATGAAAACGTACCTACTACGTACATTTCGAAAATGGACCAATACTTCCGCAATCTATGATATATTAGACAAGAAACGTATTAAAAACTTGTACAAAGAACATATAAAAAGACATTTTCTACCGGCTTGTCTCACGTAGGTACTTAATTCTCATTAACTTGCAAAACTAATAGTTATGCAAAGAAACAAAATTATGACCGGTTTCGGAATGAAAATGACCAACAAATATTTCGTATACTTATCTATAAGTCGGATTATGCAAATTAAATTGTAATTTAATCGTTAACTTAGGCTAAGTCACGGTGCCGAGCAAACCTTGGGCTCATAACATGATTCACAGATTATCGCATAAACAGAATAAATACAGTCTGTCAAGAATTTGTAGAAATCTGCAACGTATCTTATTACGTATCTACAATATCTTGCAAGTGTGTGTTACAAAGCTCTTACGCGTGACAGTTTGAGTAATGACGTTTAATCTATCAAATATTTTTATGCATAAGATTATAATAAATAGAAACTTAAAACCAATATTTAGTTTATTATATTTTTTTCTTCAATATGCAGAATTGCCTAGAAACTTTAGTTCCTATGTCTTCCCTGGGAATTGACTCAAAGCGGGAATAATGAAAGGAATAGAGGGAGGCCTTTACACAGCAATAAGATAGTATAGACTTCCTATGCCGCTACATACATTTGAGATAATATTCCTCACTTTCTTTGATTATTTGAAATGGCCATGGCCCTGGAACGTAAAGAGCAACATAATAAACTCTCTCGATTCTTCCAGACTAAAAAAAAAACAGCATAGAATATCCTGATTTTAGAGTTAGCACTTATCATATTTTATATGTATTTTTTTTTACCAATAACTTCTTGAAATCTTGACATAACCCTAATAATACTTTACACTTCATTAAAACACAATAAATAACCCCATCATCATAGTTTTTCCAACCCAACCGTGCCCGCCCACAATCCCGACCCGTACGTTTACCCCGCACGCCGCGAGAGGCCGTTGTGATAAAACAGCTATTTCCCAGCCGTAATCGCAGCCTGAATTTTTACTGTCGATGCGTATCGCGGGAACCGCGCCAGTGTGGCCCAGGCCTTACGAGGGGGCCTAGTTGATTCTTATGTCTTTTACGATTGTCATTTTAGGGTTATGCCCGTGTACTGTGAATGAAGAAATGGGTACTGTTTATCTGGTGGTGTACCACGCGTGAAGGGGTTGGAGGTTTTGTTTTTGGGCGTTGTTGAGACTTTTTCTTGTCGGCCACATCATCGCTTACCATCAGGTGAGATTGTGGTCAAACGCGAGCCTATGTATAATAAAAAAAAAAAAAAAAAATCTTATTCAATTCCTTCCTTATATTTACAATAAAACTAACTACCAGCGCTACTTTTTCTATCTCAGTAAGTATATGGTGAGATATGAATATTTTTGACCAAATGTAGGATTTTTACTTAGTATTTTTTTTATTGTTTTATTTTGTTGCAAGTCAAATATGAATCTTTTTCTTCTTTATAAGTGGTGTAAGTAGTTTATGTTAATATACTGTTGATAACTGACTTCTTACCACTTATAAACACTGTTTTTCTTCCGTAAAATGGTCGATTAGTTTTTTGAGGACAAAGTCTAACTATAATTGGGCATTTTAACATTATCATAGAAATCGAACAACTAAAATCTAAAAATAAAAACCTTATTTTGCAAAAAATGCATTCTACGTCACAGAAAAAAACAGTAAAAAAATGAAATTAAAAATAACTTTAATTGAATTGAAAATAACTTTAATTTGGGCCATCGATGCGAAAAACCAAAGAAACATAACCAGAAACACGCACTATTATCTATATTCCAAAAAACCACCCCAAACTATCAAGAAAACATACAAAAATCACTACACTAACCAACAACAATAAACCACACTAAAACTGCTCACAATTAAACCGAAAAACAGCTTCGAAATTACTAGCAAAACAATTACACGGCCATAACAATCCACCCCAAGCCAAGTAGGGGTTGCTGCTAGTCCGCAGAAGCGTACTCGTCAAAATAATTCATTTTAATTTTCTTTATGGTGAAGTAAACCTTTATTTTATGACGTCAGGGAGATAAAGTCCCGCGGTGATCTGAGGGTAACGGTACGGGTCTGTACGGGTTCGTACGGGTCGCCCCCGTACTGAGCAGGCGAGGGTTAACGATGCAACGTCTTGGGTACGAGTTTTATACTTACCTGAGATTATGTGAGGGTTTTCTTTTAGAGACGTTAGTTTTTTTGGTATAGTGTTATTGGTCGAAAATAACGATAAATAAATTTCGTTTAAAGTGCAATCATTTTACATTAGATTACAAAAGAAATACTTTCTATGATGTAAATATGACAATCAAAGACAGAATTAAAGTGTAACGTATTAATGTTCGATGCGATTAGAACATACAACAGTGTCTGGTGAGATAATCCTCCCTATTACTAGACTTTACACCATGAACAATTTGGCTCTTAATAAACTAGTGCGCCGCACCATCAGCGACTGCATCACTGCTTACCATCAGGTGGGATTGCAGTCAAGCACTGGTTTATGTGATATAAAAAAAAATGTTCTTCATACCACTGAACAAATCACATTCATCATCATTTCTGGCAAAAGACGTCCACTATTGGACAGAGGCCTCCCTCAAACGTCATCGCAATAAACGGTCCTGTGCGCCAAATTTTAGTAAACCATAAATTGCACACCAGCTCTGAGATCTAAAAAAGCTGGAAATCATAGATGATCCTGCATCAAGATGATTCAAGATTGCCTGCTTCCTACTCAAAATTATCTATACCTCATCATCTACCTAGCCTTTTCTCAACTATATTGGGGTCGGCTTCCAGTCAAGCCGGATTTAGCTGAATACCAGTATTTTACGAGGAGCGGCTGCCTACCAGACGTCCACAACCCATTAACTGGGGTAACACGGTACTTCATGGCAAGACTAGAGTCAGATTTACTGGCTTCTGACTATCCGTAACGACTGCCAAAGATCTACAAATTATCTATACCTAAACAATTGTTACAAAAACTTTAAAAAACCTCAAAAAATCCGTCTCTCCATGAAAACGGCAATAAAATACTAAACATTTTGGTCCAAAGCTCAGTAGGAAACTTCAAAACGCCTCAGCATCTGGGTACGGGGTCTATACAGTTCTTAAAACAGTTTACGAGGCGGGACTCGCATTTTTTTGCGCCTTGTAAATATTAATTATAATTAAAAAAAAATGCTTTTGTTTATATAAATAATGGAGCCCTCTTTTGTGCGTAATGTTAATTAAAATCCTCCTTCCTCTGTTTTAATTTGAGTGCCTTTTGCTGTTATTTGGCGTGAATTAATAAGGACTTTCTTTTGGGGTATTGATGGTTGTAGAGAAAGAATATGGTGTGACGATAATTTGTTTATTACATACATACTTTATTTTTATCCGATGGATGCGAGATGCACAGGATTAGTCGTTGTGGCGACGCTTGAAAGGCTATGTCTAACAGTGGACGTCTTTCGGCTGAAATAATGATAATGATACTTTATTATCTAAAGTACAAGAAACAACCAAAAAACGGTTGTGTTGTTGTTTTGAAATAATTGTTTGTTTCTTTATAAGACTAGCTATTTGCAGCGACTTTGCCCGCGTGAAGTAGTAACGTTTTCTTCGTGCAAACTTTAGACCTCCGTTTCATTTTCTTTAGGGGCTGAATTTTGAAAAATTCAAAAAGCGCTCGCCTACATCACAAAAGCAAACGTTCCGCAAAATTTCACGCTCTTAGTCCCAATAGTTTCAGCTGTACATTGACATGTTAACCTATCAATACCCGCGAAACGAGACACAATAGTAAGACAATAACAGCGCGGTCCTATGAGACCCGTCGGGGATTCATGAATTAATCTGTCAGTTTTTTATAGGTAGATTAAATTTGCAAATTTCCAAATTGCACTTCGCATTTTTGGCAATATACTTACGTCATTTTTTTCGGATACCTATTGTAAAAACATGAGGCCAATGTGTCCTAATTGACTACTACTGAACAGAAACACCGAAAATCTTGCTCTAAAAACGATAAAATCCACCGCATTATCACCTCAAAGCGAACTATAGCATTTAATTACTATGTTTGTTTAAACAAAACCATTTAATAAGATAAATTGTTTACTTATTACAGTAAAAATAACATTTGTACGCAGAAAAATGTTGTTTCCCGTCATTTTATATTACTTATACATAAATCTATTCAACAATAAAACAGTGTATATGTGAAATCGTAGAAACATCAAAGAGTTGTAGTGACATGACCTCCATAAAATATAGACTAGTGTTTACGGCCGGCGCCGCCTGCGAATGTTGTAAACAGTCGTTACAATGATGTCTCCATGATTTTTGTACTGATTACTTATAGAATAGAATAAACTTTATTGTCACCAAAAGAAGTAAAGTAAGTAGATAGTCTATAGAATTGTCAATATTTACGGTATTTTAGTCTATGGAATAGAGGTGGCCCAATGGTAGGTAACTCCCTCTAATAGAGCTCCAATTTATTTACCACTAGCTGTGGCCTGTGACTTCCCCTGATATTAGTAGCCTTCTTACAAAATTACCAATATTTTGAATGTTTCAACTTTTCAACGTGTTTTATTCTCTATTTTCCGTAACACAATTTTACCGTGTTTTTGTCTTTTAAGAAAGAGCTAAATAAAAAAAACAAATCGCGCTAGCCGTTTTTGAGTAAAATGCTTTATATAAAAAAGCTCTACCTTATACTACATAAAATCACAAGCGTACCTACAATGAGCGGTCTTATCGTACAGGGCTACAGAGAAATCTTTACAAACTCAAATAAAGTTAGTATTGTATTCTCTGTAATATTTATTCAAGTCTAAAACACAAAAATCATCAGCAACAACGTCAAAAGCGGCCACAAACCCTGACCCAATGTGTGGACCCCTTTCGGGGCGTCTTTCCGCGCGGTCGCGTCATCATTTTTCACCGCTTCTCCATTTATTTTATCTGTGCACCACACGCTCTGGGCCAACGGGCCCCGATAGCGCCTGTTTCGTATTTCGAACATCACTTGCTGAGACGAAGAGATTTATGAACGCACCCATTCAGCTAGAATCCCCGAATGTTTGAATTTCGAACGTATTTTTTTTTCCTTTGCTTGAAGAATTTACCGTTTTCTGCTAACGTTCGTATTTTCGAGCGTTCCAATTCTACATTCAAAACGGCCAATGAGTTTACGGTTACTTTTTGTGTTTGGAACGATTAGTTCGAAATACGAGGGAGGACGAGAATCGGATGAACGATGAGTAATGTCAAGTTAAATCTGAATTTAAGGTGAAAGTGTGACGAACTTAATCCTTAGCGCGTTTTATAGCTTTAGCCGATCATTACTATAAAAAACTCAACGTTTATTTCACAAAATCTGTTAGTCACACAGGAAAAAAGACCCATTCAATTCTTTTTTAACGCATTAAATGCACAAATAATTTAAATACATAATATACATTATTATCATACACGTAATGGGCCCGTTTAGTTTGTGTTAAAGTGAAGCGCTGGCCTGTTTTAATTAAATGTCAGCATTCCAGCAAAAGGGCAGCGTTTATTAGACTGTTTAATTAATTCTACACAAATGGACACTTTAATCACTATTTTAAACGGGAATGTATATCATTTTTGAGCATAAAGCTGAGGCTTTTGGAATTTAAAAACGTTTAGTTCTTTGTCTATGGTAAGTGATATTGGATTCTTTGTTTGAATTTGTTGTGAGCCGGTTTGATGAGAATATACTTTTTAAAAATAGAATGAGGGTGGGTGTCTATGATCTAGAAAATGCGTTCTATTTTTAACCTGCTTTTAAATTCAAACCATTTGATTATTGTTTATTGTTAAAAAATACATCTATTTTTAAACTTGTAAATAAGTAAAAAGAATCAACAAAACCGTCTGCGATGTAATTTAAAATGTCTTCGCACCCAAAAATAAAACTAATCTAAGTCTTATTTAAAATCGTTTTTATGGCTACGGTAATAAAGCATCCCGAGTCGGTCCCGTAGGGTGCTGCCGTCAGCGAAAAGGTCGCAAATTCAGCTCCTCTTACATTTCCCTATCTTATTTTCCATTTGACAAACATCATTACTTCTTCCTGTGTAGCCCTCTCGCCAATTTTCGGAAGCTTTCGGGCGTGCTCGGGCGCACTCGGCGAGTTTCCGGAGTTGTTCGTCGTAGCTTACAATTTTGAATGTTGTTCGAATTTTGTATTGTTGTAATCGTTTTGTTTGTTGCGCTCATGTTTTTGTAATTTAAATTTAGAATTTCGTTTTTCTATCAGCTTACTTTAGTAACTAAAATGAAATTGTTTTTCCACTGTTTTCTTACGGTCTACCGTCAAGTCATTAGGTCCAACAACTCAAAAATCCCAGCTATCTCCTAAGATTTGAACACAAATAAATCTCGATTCAACACAAATGGAAACTGCTAATGACAAAAATACCATCAGTGCTGCTACCAAAGAGTCTCTATCGGGCGCCCCCTCCCCGTGAGACAATTAATCATTCCCCTTTGCCCCCCCCCCCCCCTCGTGTCCCGCAACCCTCTGTCGCAGCATTGTCACAGGATGCCAGAGGAGTACTGTTTTCAACCAGATACGATCAAGAAATTGTGCAGTACTAGGTTGACATAGATTCGTAAGAGGTGGTTTTGAATCTCAGGGAAATAGAAGGGTTCCAAATAAAGATTTTTTTCGATGGTTACCTTGATTCTACTAATTAAATAAATGAAATGTTTATACATATTCACACGTCAAGTTCAAACTACTAAGTACTACTACTTTTACTATTCCACTGTATCCTCAAATAAAGGATATACTTACAGGAATTACTATAACAATTCCTACAATAAAATTGGTGGCATAACGCCAGAAAGACTTGAAAGAAATGATACAATTACGGAAATTCTTCCACAAACAAATCCGATCAAAGTCACGAATAAAACAAATTTTATTAACACAGTACCAACGACCTGCCAAATCCTTAATCATCAAAACCTGATATCTAACATTTGTATTCAAATTCACACTCCCACCAAAACTCCACTCCTGACAAAGCCAACTCTATGCCAAAGTACCAGGGTAGCATATCCCGCAGGAGTAAACTTGCTGTAGTATAAACTCAACAAGTGAACATAGGTCGGTTTACGACATCGTAAAAGTCTTCACTGACATCTCACTAATACATCATAAAAGAAATTGAGGACTGTCACATCCCTTGACGAGATGTTATGGTGTCCCTTTAGATGTTGGTTTATGGGTAGTCTTTATACGGTTAATAACCGTAAACGTTATGTGTACTCTTTCTTTATGGTACTTGTTGGATCTGTGGTAGCTGTGAACTATGGAATGAGGGGGTTTATCTTAAGTTGTTTTCTCCTACAAGTGAGTAAGGTCAGTTATAAGAATACGGAATCATTTTATTTGATTACGAGCTTAGCCCTCCTCCTCTTTAATGAGTGTCAGACTTTTACTTACCTGTATTTCTTCAGTTGCCTTTTGTGTTCTAGGGCTACGGTAACTCTTTCAAACCTCGATCTTGCCTGATGGGAAGAGATGGATAAGCGTTTACAATAGAACGATCGTGTCCACAAGATGGCGTGTTCACCGTGCTTGCGTACAACATTAACTGGTTATTAGAAACTGGTAGAGATGAAAAAAATACAGAACATGTGAGCCGTATCGTTCAAAGAAAATTAAGCAAACATTAAAACAACCCTGGACTCTTAAAACACCCCATAAAACAAAACAGCATTACACAATCAAAGAAATCATCACACACGTACCAGGACCGCAGGACCGTGAGGATGTTCACCAGTAGTTTTAACTCCCCCGTGGCACATTAGGAGCAAGACGAGCACGGTCATTAGGCGGCGATATTAGCTATTAAGACACCAGGCGGGCATAAGTTACAAGAGGTACCGTTGCGCACCGTTGCCGGTTGAACCATTTGTCTTTTAACGGGACCGGCTAATTACTAAGTGCATATTCGTGTATTAGGCAAGGTTATCAATAAATAGGGTGAAGTGACATCATATTTGGATTGATTGGAGCTTGGACCCAATGTCTAAACGCCAACAAGGCCTTGATTTTTTTTAATACCACCTCATATTAGGTCATAAGCCTAGGACTCCACACTTGACCGGATTTGGAAGAAATAATAGCATACTTTTTTAAACCGCGACTATGTTTCTTTAAGATAATTTTTAACTATCACACGGACGAAGCCGCTAGCAGAAGCTAGTGATAAAATAAAAAGAGGACTACGACAAAAAAGTCTAACTTTTTCAATCGCTCCACCTACAATAAATCATTTTCTAACTTGGAACCGGAAACATCACTCAAACGGCCATTTAAACGAAAAACCAACTACTTAACAAATCGAAAACACAAAAACTATTGTATTTAGATACCGATGGTAAAAAAAAACTTGCAAATAAACGTCTAAACCATCACATAGGAGTTGTAAATCATTCTAAAATTATGACCAAAACTGGCGCCCTGACGCATGCGTCACAAACACAGACGTACACTTTTAAACTTGACACTTTTATATCCCTAAATTTAATAGCCTATACGATTACAAAAGAATCATTGTTTTCACAAACCAACTGATTTATTACATCTTTTTTTTTTACTATTTTTTCGTTTCAAAGTTGACGTTCGCCTCTTGACAGAAATCAAGTTGTGAAAATATTTATTAACTACTGTTGTTCGTGATATATTAGTCTTTATTCCTTTTGATATGTGATAGTTTATTTTTAAATAGTTTTATTTAAGATATTTAAAGTCGAATTATATCATTTTGTTTATAAATCTTCCGGTGGAATGCTTTTGATAGAGTATTGTGGGACTGTTTTTTTTTTAATGTGTTATAGTCTATTAACGCCATGAAATAAATATATTTAATCTACTCTCGTATCGTAAAGTTCAAATTATGAAATCAAAAGTAATACCTCATTGTCAGTTATTTCTAATTTAATTTTAAGATAACTCTAACAAAATAATGCTATGAAATAACTTCTAGTCTATTAAAATACAACTCGATCTAAAATTATACTTAAACAAATTATTTCGATTACTTACTTTTATATTTTTATTTCGATTTATAAATTATAGTTGAAATTGACACAAAAAGCAGAAAAATAATGAATGAATGTTTCTAAAATCTTACAATACCTAATTATAAGTATGGCCAGACCATCTTCCAGACATAATCAATTTAAAAAAAAACAAATATTCTAAAAAATAACCAAAGAGAATTCACGCCACCATCAAAACAAACAAAATCTCTCCTCTTCCATTCCATTTTTAAATTACAAAAAACAAATTCGAACTCCGAAGTTCTAATTCACATTCGATCTAGATACAACTAGTGGTGTACAGATCGTAATCTTGCCCTTTCACGGTATCCTGGTACCGGTACCGGATACCAGTTTGGAACAATGTGTTGTTGCAATTTGCAAGCGGACCGGAGCTCGCCATGTAAGGAGTCGGGTGACAGCGACTGTATGTGGTATCCAGTATCCCTAGGAACTATTTGCTTAAGCCTGTTCGTAGTTCGAATGGATTAGATTTTTATTCATCCTACAAAAGAGGTAGGACTTACATCAGTTAGTAGATACTTCAAAAATAATGTTTTAGAAAAATCATGCATATTTTAGGTTCAAGTTTATAAGTAGATGGATGGAAGGGAGTGCGAGGCCAAAGAAAACATGGATAGATTGTGTGAGGAGGGAGTTAGTGATAGTGTGACGGACGACAGGACAGAATGGTAGAAGAAAACGTGTTGCGCCGACCCCAAGTAATATGGAATAAGGGCAGGAAGAAGAAGATGTGAAAAAGTTACTAGGAGCAATAAAAAAAAGATAGAGTCTGCTACAAAACCGTAAAAATTCAGCCAAAAAGGTTTAATCGAACTCAACTCTCTCAATCAAACAATTTTCCTTCAAGTCCTTTCGTAACTCCGGTCAATTCCTTACAGCAAGTTAGTTTAATTCCCGAATCAGGGCCTGAGACGGCGTTAACCTGGCCATTACCACGTCTCAGCAGGAACAACACGAGCCGGTCCGGGCCGGTCCGGGCCGTGCCGATTACGGGAATTACGCAGATTACAGGGATTACGCGAAAACGACGATTACGCGATTATCGCCGCGTACACTGCATTCGGATACGATTTTTAGTTGGAGATGCTCACCTTTTTCTTTATAACAGTTTTGTTTTGTTTTCTTGTTTCTTAAAACCGATTAATTCTTCTAAAACTTGTAGCCGGACTGAAACAGCTGAATGTCCTTTAGCTTCTTCTTCTTATTTTCGAATGGAAGGTAATCTCGTTCGCTACGTTTACTGCAGCATCAGTGGCTTTCTATAAGTCCTGTTGTGCAAATGGGCAAAGGACTCTTCCTTTTGCCCTTTTTTCTGTTTAAATAAATCGTTGCCCCACACTAGGAATTACTCCTGTATCATGGGTGCGTTCACAAACTCACATACCTAATTGGAATTATAAAGAATATACAGTAACCCTATTTTTTAAGGAATCGTTCATTGTTGTCAAAAACTGTGAGTCTTTCACATTTCTCTAAAATTTTGACATGTTATTTTAACACGCATTGAGGCTGAGATAATAAGTAACTTCTTGAACTTTACGGTTTTTTTTGTTTGTTAGGAGTACTTGCCCTCTGATTTTATTTTTATAGGGCTACGAGGTTGAAAGAGTTACCGTGGCCCTAAGATTGCAAAAGACAACTAAAGTAACACGGGTGAGTTTTAATTCAGTTAGCTCTTCAAGAACAGGAGGAGTTATTTAATGATCTTCCACCACGAAAAAAAAAACATTAAAAAGAGTGATAAACAAGGAAGATTTGTCTATTAAGTGAACTAAGCCGGAGCGTGGTACTAGTAACGCATAAAAGGCAGAAGGATAGAATAGGTGTGAACAACTAGAACAGTAATGATATAACTATAGCCGTGATTATAAAGTAGTACGCGACTTGACTCACGATGACCAGTCTGGCGTGATCCGTTTGTATCTGATACTAATGCCAATTGATCAACTGTTTATTGAAGTTGTGCGCATTAGAAATACTATACGCATAATCTACGATGCCTGAGGTGCAATGGTTGAGCGATCAGGTGATGCACTGCTTGGTCTACAGATAGTTCTGGATTTACGTGTCCAAAAAGTTTACATGTTTATGAAAACTCACGGAACCAGGAGTAATTCTTTGTGAGGTGGCTAAGTTTATCTTAATAAAATATGTATAAAAATAATTTATATAAATATATTTTATATAAGTATATAAATATAATTTATATATATAATATAAATTGTCACTAATATTTATCGTCAGTGACTCCAATATCGACATATTTTGAATTTGAAATGATAATTTGTATTAGAAAGACATTATAAAAAGTAAAGGTTCCAATGGAATTTAAACTTTTCATGTTCCCAAATTTTAAATTTAAATAAAGAACAGATACAGCTAATGACTTTGTGCCAAAGTTTAATGTAAACTGTATCTGCTGCTACAATCGTTCAAATAAATAAAAAAGAAAATCAAAATTGTAATTTTCCGCCGTATTAATTTTGATCTCTTGTACAGTGACCTATCACGTTACTACTTTTTTATTATTTATAACAAACCAATAGCAAGTTATTACTGTAACAAGCCAGACAGCCTCGAGATGATTGTCAAGATACCGCACACCAAATATCACCGATTGATATCCCGAGATGAGATCCCGCGGGACCTCATAGATAGAAAAAATAACCGACCCACCCTTAGGTATACATATTTAATGGCACGGGGCGTAGTCACAATATCTCGAGTACTAGGCGAACAGAAATTGAGAAGCGTTATCGTATCGAAATCCGCCGTATCTGGGCCGGTGGTCTCCGAGGAAATCATTGGGAAGGCATCCGGAAAATTTACCGCACATTCCGGCTCATGTGGCGTAACACACCTGCTTCTTGCTTATGCGAGCCTAGTACGTGATATATTTTGTTGATATTGCTTTTTGCGGGGGAAAGACTTGCCTTTTTCATAGAGATCGCCTACTTGGTTTATTTATTTCGAATTGAAATAGCCCAGTCAGAAATTACAGTAATTGTCTCAATTTTATATAATTTATTGACTACCATTGCGATTAATTATATTGTTCTAACTGTTTAGCACTTAACTGTCATCATAAATATCCGTTGACTAATTAATTGCTATAATCGTTGAAACCACAAAAAGTTTGAAACAGAAATAGTTGCCAGCGTCAAGAAACCTTCCACTTCTTTCAAGTTGGTAGATTTTTGATTTTCTCATCGTTCAGTCTCAAAACCCATTAGTGTTGCCATCGATTGATATTGAAATTATTCATGAAGCAAGGGTAGCCACGTCTGCCGTACGTAATAGCGTACTGTTTAATTATTCAAAATGTCGACACTATAATAGGACGAGCGTTTATAAATATTCAGGAGTAGACTCGTACGAGTTATTGTTACAGTACAAATTACTTTTATATAAATATCATTTTGTTGTAACGTAAATCTGTGTGTTGCGTGCGGAGAAAATGTTATTCGAATAAATAAATTGGTTACAAAGGTAGGAGATAAGAATTCGTGGATAAGGTCATCTCTTTTCAATCTTTGGGAAAGAGCTTTCTTTTTGAATTTTGTTAGCAATCTTTTTTTTGGGATTTTTCTAAAACTTATCTAAGTTCAAGAAGGTTCTTCTTCCACTAATTTTATTATATCTTCAAAAATCTTTTTTTACACAACTTCATCTAGTCCCAAACTAAGTAGAGCTTGTGCTGTAAGTACTAGATAACTAATAAACGTACTTATATATTTTTAAATACATATTATGTATTATAGAAAATTATACCCAGACACAGAACCAATGATCGTGTTCATCACACAAACAAATCCTGGGTGGAAATCAAAACCACGACCTCCGGAAAAGCAGTCAGGGCCACTAACTACTAGACCAGCAGGCCAGTCTACACAAATTATACTCCATCCTCGAAAAAAAACCTTATTAATTTCCAGTCACGTTTCCAATACAAATAAAACTCAGAAACCTGAATGGATCGCGAGCCAGTTGTCCTAACAGAATAATTATTAATAATTGATATATTTACGTCAATTGGCAATAATGCCTATTGTGTGAAATACAAAGAAACCCTCTATTGTGTAGAGTTACCATGTTAAACCGTGCGCAATTAATGTTATCTTTTTAAAGAAGTATTCTATTTAGATTTATTATATTTTCTGTAGGTGACATTTAAGGTAACTACGTGTAAGGCAGTGTCGTACTAGCGTCATATAATACACTAAGGTCATTAGGTCTTTTGAGCGAGAAGGGATGTCAGACTTTTACAGACTTAAACCCGTGCATTTTCCATCGGTTGACCTTTGGGCCATGGTAGCAGGCATCGGCCCTAGCAGAAATGATCACCAGATCTCATATCAAGTGATTGTGGCAACATTTGTCAAACCCACAAAATCTATTGGGTCAAAAATATAATTCTCCTTACTAAAACGATCCTTACTACATACAGTTAACCTTTAAAATCAAGCTCGGGTCAACGAAATTACCTCAAAACAGTCAAGGTTTAGCAGTGACACCTACATGTGAAATAATTTGGGCCACAACGGGCCCAGGTCTGCTAATGTCACTGCGTTTCCAAGTGCCTAGCGCCGCAAATTGGGCCACGCCACGTTTGTGCTACCACAACGACTATTACCGGCCGATTTGATGCCAAATGTCAAGTTGTATCAGTTTTTAAACGCACAACTTGCGGTCACCCGGACCCGGCCGTGATTTTCTGACAATGTGTTGTAATTGCCATGTTCCGCTGACTCATGGCATTTTTATATCTGGCAACTCTGCGGTGCGGTTTCGTGCACTCTCCTTGCGGTTTTTAGTCGTAATTTTAACAGTCAACAGGATGGTTGTGGTGGACGCTTTAATAATTGAGTTTTGGAGATATGTTTCGGACACAAGATTGATTGGTTTCCGCTCCACATTTTTTTCTGTTTCTAATCGTTACGCTAGCTAATTTAATTCCCGCAACCTTTAACTTGAACTGCAGCTGATATAAAACAACAGAGCCGATATTAATTAATGCTTATCTTTATAAAAACGAGTAATACACCCACTAATTACGATTAAAAATTACTTTAGCACATAGTTACCCACCCAAGGGACGTGCTAATGCTAACCCTACTAGGATATCAAGAAACTGCTGAATGTCATATAATTGCGCTTGCGTTTCGAATTATTCACAAATTGCACCCGCCGCTCGGCACGCGATGTGGTCACCTCCTCGCGTTTCTGCCGCTCTAGTACTCGCTTACTCCTGGTACTTTGAAACCCTGCTACAATTTTCTTGAAATGACTTGGTTAAAGAAAAGTGGTTTAGTTTATTTGACTGTTTTCTATCTTTACAGAAAGGTATGAAAACTTTTGTTTGAAAATCTTTTTATATTTATATCGTTTATGTCATGACCGTACTTATTAACCATGGGTTTATAGTAGCCATCTTGTGACATCAGACCGTGGCTTTCAAACACAAAAGGCAAGTGAAGGAACAAAGGTCGATTTTTGACAATTTCCTGAGCTTGCTACGAGCTAATTGCCATTTCGACATACTTATTACTTCCCTAAGTGTTTAACAATGAATTTTCTTCGAGTACCTAAGCTTTCCATCTCTGACTTATAGCATCATAGAATACATAATAAATCAATAATTTTACGATGATGAACTCGCAATAACATTCTGCAAACTACAGAGTTTTACTGCAATTAGTAGTTCCGTAGTAATCTCGTTAGATATTCCTTCACCTGCGTTTTATCCGCATAAAATATATTCAGCTTAAGAAACAAAAAGAAAAGCGATTAAGAATGTATAAGTCATTTCTCGGTGGTCTCTTTGTCCACAGAAAGTCGCGTGTGTGAACCTACTATCATTAGAACCGCTAATATTACAATATTTTAAGGTAAAAAGTAAAAATGCGACATAGGAATTGCACTCAATGAAATTAAAGACTTTTACAATGCGATATCTACTCGCTTTGTGGTTTTAAAGGTCAGATAAGAGAATGTAAAAGAAATTACTAAAATAGTACGTATATTGGGAATAAGGAAAGGAAAGTAACGGCCACACACGCATTTTATTGTTAATTATCTCTCACTTTATAGGAAAGCTAATGAGGCTGGAGTAATCGTTATAAATCGATATGAGACGTCTATTAACCGAGCCATTCCCGATGTTCGCCGAAAGGTGCTCGGCACATTCGCAATGACAGCCATCTCCGTACCCGCTGCCCCTTTTAGTGCAGGTGTTAAATATAATATTTATGGGGTAAAGAAAGGGTTCCAATGCTTGTTAGCGATAATGAGGTGCGCGCGCACCAATAAATTGGTTCGGCCGCTCGCCGCCCGGGGGCGCGGCTCATTTGCATCTTTATGTATTTCTGTCCAGACGAGATTATAACATTTTTTTGTTCCGTCAACGTGGGGTTAGTTCTGCTATCGGGTAAGAGATGGCGCTGGCGGTCGCGGGCGGAAGGTGCGAGTCACGCTGACGGGGCGCGCGCTCGCCTCGTTAGCCTGATGCGGCGCCTGTCACATTTTTGACAGTTTTTGACTGAGACATCGATAGTGCGGTTCGTTACAAGCGGGGCGGAGCGGAGCCGCTCTTATCGCTTACACTGTTGGTTTATGTTCTTTTAACTTCATTGTTATGCGGCGATTCATTTCTTTTTGTGATAATTTGATAATGTCCGCTTTTGAGAGCTTTAGTAGTAAGTATTCAATCTTCTTGTTCGATCGACCTGACGTGGATTGGTTCATTTAGTGGTAAGTGGACTTAAGTGTGTTAGACACTGTTAGTTCAATATGTTCCACGCAAAAAACCACTAACAGTTAGATTTCAAATACCTGTCGACTCGACATGAGACAATACAATCATCTACCTACATAAGTTAAGTATTTTTTATGAACTTAGAGGTATCTACAGATAACGAAGAGAAAACGCAATATATCACCAAGCATAAAATATACAAAACAAACAAACTCCACGTAGGTACCAGGATATAATGACATCTAGAAAGTCGCAATTTCGAATTCATAAGGAAGCGAGCAGGTGTCGCGATACATCCCGTATTCATGGGCCGATATATCATAGCCTCGCCGCGTTAAAAAAAAACGGCCAGAGACAAGGAAAGCGCGCCAAATGCCCCCCAGTTTTCCCGCCTTGACGTGCAATTATAAAGATAATAACGTTTTCACCTCCGCGCGCCGTTTTTATTTGTTCGCATTTTGATTTATAACAGTTTGTCGGGCTCCCGACACATGATATCGGAGTTTCGCGGAACGTGGAAGCTGGAAACGTGTAACGATTATTTTTTCCTCTGTTTCAAACAATGAATGTATGAATCGTAATGAAGGTGCCATTTGTTTTTACCTGCCATCATTTAGAACCCAAATGTTCGGACAAATTAAATCTTTTTACTTCAATCCGGAATGAAGGACACCAAAACGATTTGGAGAGCCATCGTTGAAAAAACTCGGCTCGTTCCCACGATCGGGCAAACAAACGAATCTAATCTGCGGTACGGCCGACGCGTAAACTATTTTGATTAGAATGGCATTCCCGCCAAAAATAATCTCAAAAAACTGCCGCCATGACATTTCTCAACTTGTCAAGTGGCGCGCGCTTTTTGCACGCCGAGCGCGCGTCCGCAGTGAAATCTTAATTCGGGACTTTTTGGAAACATGCAACAATCGATTTATAGTCTAACACTATCGGAGATTATTTGTTCGATCGTAAACAGCTTCATTATGTCGGGGCGCAATCGAACAATAAGCATTACAGTTTCTTAGAATTGATTTTTTTCTGTTGGACTCGAGCGAGCGGAGAGGTTCCGCGTCGACTGAGTTAATCATTAATCACGGGCCCCGCGGCGTAGGTAGGTAACGTAACACCGCCGCGTGAGATAACATTATCGTAAATATAGTTTTACAAAACGGCGGTACCTACCGCGCAAAACAAAAAAGACGCCATCGCGTTTCCCACAAGGCGACACTCGAGCCTTAGGAATTCGCGGTCGCAATCTGTGCGCATTATCAGAATTTACACCGGGTAATAACGTATAACCTAATCCGAGGGTCAGTGCGCGCCTTTTTTCGAAAAACGAACGCCGTGTGACAGTTGAAGCGGGAAAACAAAGCATCGATCAAACCCGCTCACTCTCACATAAATCAGTCGCACGGGAAAGGGACAGGTGAACGGACGGCGCGGCGCGGCGGCGGCGGCCAGTCGATTTTATAAATGGGCGGAGCGCGGAGCGAGACATCCACATCGCACAAACAAAAGAGTGAAAAGGAAATAATAGCTCGGTGCAAGGTGCAAGCGGAGAGAGTAGGATGGATTGGTAGACTTTTTTTAATGGGAAACACTAAGGCGGTCGGAAAATCTGAAGAAAAAGGCGCGTTCGCTTCATCGTCGACTAATTAGGTGGAGTAGTTGTACCGATATTATTTATGTTACGTCGCAATTAGGGTGCTAGCTTTATGTTAATGCTCTCGTAACTATTAAAGCTAATTTATAAACGTTATTTTGATATAATAAATACGAACACGACATCTGAACAAATTATTGTAACAGTTTAATACATTCAGGTTGATAAGCTCGCGTTGTGAGAAATGAGGCGATCTTTTAAACTCGAGTCGAATAATTAAGAAAGTTTACAAAAAATAGGTACAAATAACGAGAATAGATTAGCGTCTCAGCTTTTATTTAAAAAACAAAAGCAACAACATCAAATGCCATGTTAAAAGAACACAACCCATTTACCATCGCGGTCATATTCCAGATTTGAAAAAATTACAGCTTACATTATTGTGAAGCCACACAGCACAATATAATACACGTATAATTTAGAAATTACACAAATAAGCTGCAACAATGGCTGGTCACATATAATACGGATCGTATTCACTCGAAACGGAACAAATTGGTTAATTAAACGGTTCTGAGCAATTTACGTATCACTTGATCCGTTTTGAGTGACGTGATGCCGGGTACACACTACACGCACGGCGACTTGCTACAAGATATCCGAACGTTTTGTGATCGGTGTTCTTATTTTGAAATTTTGTCGTTTTTTGACGGTTTCTCCCACAGTTTGTAGGGTTGGGGCGCAAGTTTAATGTTTAGAACCCTATTGACTTGAGTTGATGTGATATTTGAATTTAGTGTTTCTTTTTTGTTATCTGTGACAACCAAATGTGACACCCAATTTCTTTATAATATTTCAAGTTCTGAATTAATAAAGTATTGTCACTTTGTTTTAAAAGTAGGCATCTTGAAAAGAAAGAAGGCGGAGCTTGCTTACTCATACTTACTTGAGTGTTTATGAAGTTAGCACTACCTACCCACTTTAGCACAATTACCGAAGTTACGTATTTCCCTACACTTTTCCAATCAACAACTTAATTCGAGACCAGAGTAACAATTTGTGAATTATATCAAATTACACCGCGCACAATAAATAATAACAGCCAATTTAAAAAAAAAATCGCTTCCGCCATAATCGCGGGAAATATCACGTGCGAATCGCTATCGCCATTCTTATGGCGCCCAATCACATCGTAATTGTCGTATCAAGTTAAAATTGCTATCAAATTACTGTTTTGCTCGCATGTCACCACTTATTATTAAATGTTTCTGTTTCTGTTCAATTATCGCGCACTGTCTATTGTACAACTTCAAATCGCGCTTTCACTCTATAATTTTCAAATCGCTAGGCTAATTTTAAGGTTAGTCACCTTGGCTTCGTAGAATATAATGCTTGTTCGTGAAAGACCGTCAGTTCTCGGAACGAATCGGGTGTTTGATTTAAAAATGGAAGGATGGAATCTTGATATTTTTAAATCAAAGTGTGAGATGATTTTGGTCGTTAATGATGGGAAGGGTAGGACCAGAGACAATTGATTGTTTCCTTTTTTTAATTGGGTTTTTGACAACTTCGATCTGGTTTATCTTTGTTTGGGAAATCTTTTGTTTAGATAGAAGTCTTTCTGCTTTATTTTTAACTGACTTAATATTAAATTTTGTTTTTTTTTGTTTACAGGTAAGTTGGCGATTTCTCCTTCTATCAGCAAACTCTCAACAAACAGGTAAAATTTTAACTTAAGTTATCTTTTAAACCACAAAGGAATTTGAGAAAAAAGAAACACTCCGTCTAACCTCTTATCCAAGTACGTACCTATAACTCGACTGACGGAACAGTGTTCAGGCCTCATCAGGAAATCCCTGACCATCTATCATGCTGCGACCCCTGACCTGGAGAAAGATGCATCATGGTAAACGTCAGTCAAACGCTGGTGTTGTACCCGCTTAAATACTAGGCATGTCTTCGGAATGACGGAGCTAGGAAAAGGGATTTAAAAAACTGAGTACCTACACTTTTAGGATCAAGATTGTTCTTGAAAATTGGGTCGTTACTTAAAAAAATACTCATACAATACGATTCTTCTTTGACATAGCTTTATAAAGTTTTTTACATATTAGGTACATCAAAGGTGTAACTAGCCAGCAGGTATTTGTAAACCATCCCTCATAATGACACTTGCTAGTAGGTTTGACAGGGGCTGTCAAAATATGAATAACGTCATCAAAATATTTGATTTTCTAAAGTTCTGAAAGTTCTTTTTAGTTTCGAATATCTCTTTGTTTCTCTTTAATCTAGCACTTGAAGGGTTGCAAAATTGAAGCTTTTGTATTGTTACAGCTTTTCTATACTAATATTATAAAGAGGTAAAATTTGTAAGTTTGTATGTAGGGGGTAATCTCTGGAACTACTGGTCCGATTTGAAAAATTCTTTGAGCGTTAGATAGCCCATTTATTGAGGAATGCTATAGGCTATATACCATCACGCTACGACCCACGGGAGCGTAGCAGTAACGAAAAATGCGGGTGAAACCGCAAGGGACAGCTAGTAATTTATATAAGGATTTTTAGTTCACATAAACGTAACTTAGTATTTTTCGTCGATAAAATCAATAATTCCACCATTTTTCTAACATAAAATTCAAGCTACAAAAAAAATCTATAGAGTTGATCGTCACTCCATTATCTCCGATCCTAAGATCACGAAATAATAGTGTATGTATGCCTTTTTATTTATTCCATTGTGGTCTGATTAACCGTTGCGAGGCATCGCTCGATACTAGTACATCGCAGCGATAGCGATAACATCTCGATATATGAGAAGGCATTTGTCTCAGTGTGCCTCGACTAAAGTAATTGGTACCACGATACCACCGTTTTGAGAAAATTATACCCATGTTTTGTTTTTACCACCAAGTTCACTCTTCGAAGTAAACAACTTTAAATTACGAACGGGATCGACGGCCATTTTAGTTTTAATGTCATCTGAATTTTTGAATAAAGAACGTAAGTACCTACGTGTTACTGAATGAAACCTTTCCGTTTGAATTTGACATTTCGAAATTCAAAATTAAATCTTCTAAAGTTAATGTTTTCCTCAATTGACTGAAGTATTGAGCAGGCCGCTAATATAATACCTTTAGCAATCAATTTTATTTATAATTTATCTTAATTATATGCATAAGAAAGGTGCGTATTTCAAGTTTTGCATTAAAGAACCTCAAACAGGGTCTCGGAGAATGCCTGCAGACCCCACGCTGACTCGGAGAGGTTTTACAAAAAAGATTAAAATAAAATAAATTATATTAATTGTTTTTACCGGCGTTTAATGACAGAACGTTAAACTTTTGAAATGTTTGGGATGTTGGGATGTCGCCGTGTATTGCGGAAATCCGATGTTTGAAATAATGACTGGAGTGATTTAAGTGCATAGTTAGCTTAACAAGCATCATGTCATTGTGCGTTTACGGCTAGAGAAATCTTTTGAAAGTGGTTTCAAATGTAAATTCTCCAAATTAACTTTACCGTCTCCCAATCTACGAAGCTTCACCTCAAATTATTACCATAAATTCACTGTTAAACCTATTTTAATGGAACACAAAACATTTTTATGAGAAAACACCGCTTCAATGACATTATAAATTGATAATCGTTAAGGGATACATTCGTAAAATGACATTTGATTCCTTTTGATTCGAATTTACGCGGCCGGCACTCAGGGGTCAAGTTTTTACTCTTTTTTTTCGAGTCCACGATGTTTTTTATCCCGCCCGGTTCTTTAAGGCTTAAATTTCTGATGTGAATCTTTGAGACGATGCATACCAAACATATTTGATGTTATTTTATTTTTTCACTTTTTTACCGTCGACCAACGATATAAATTTGATTGTGGTACGTATACGGGTGCCGGTTTAAGGAACTTTTTAAGTGAATTACTACAAGACAGCTCAAGTGAGAATTACAACCTGCGCGCATCTTTTACATTAACCGAAATGGTCAAGGAATCTGTGGGATAAGTCGGAGTTACGTGCGCGATGTATCTGCTGTGACAAAAGAGATGTATATTGGACAAGTGGAGTGTTGGTATAGGTGTAGTGGTCAGCACAGCGCGCACGCGTCACGTCCCGCGTCCAGGCGGCCGGGCGCGCACAATGCTAGCCCGCCCCTGCCTGCGTTATTGTCCAACAATGCGTGAAATGCTCTGACAAACGATGACAGCCGCCCGGGCAGCCTGGTACCGCCGACCTCCTGCGATTTATGATATCCTATTACGAGATTTAATGACACTAAACGTCAGCCCACTCTGTTTGCGTCGTCCGTCACCCGGACTCGTCCGGATACGCTTCCGATGTTTGAAATAAACTAAATGTAAAGAGAACAGAACGGAGCCGCGCCGTGAACGGAATACGCTTACAGCGAGAAACGAGGCGACTGAAAAATTACCATATCCCGTTGTGTAAACAGTTGCCGACAATCTTCCCGTTGTCAGCCGACAGTGAGCGTCCGAACTCGGAGCGCCAAATATTTGCCGGAGTCTCATAAATTCAGCGGCGCCCCGCGCGTCCTACCAGGATAACATACATAATGCGCCGCTCCACGGATCGGTAAACATATTGTAATGGAAAACGCCGTCATTGTTTACACTTTATGATGTCCTCGTGTTGTAAACTGATGCGGTGCAGATTCGCCCGCCCGCCTCGCAAACAAAGAATAATTTCCTCGGAATATGAGATAAGAGGGGTGTAATGATATCGAGGCGAAAACTTTATCCCGCCGTACATCGCCTGAAGTGAAAACTAATATTAAATCGGCGGGTGTGTAACGGGCGGCGCAGCTGCTCACCATATCCCAAGACTAGTTTCACCCGCGTCTAAATTATCATCGTCTTATTAAAATGTAAGCCCACCCGGGCGACGATGTACGAGGTCCGTACTGCGCGTAACTCGGCCTAATCCCGAGACCTGCTGCTAAAATATTCGAAATCCGTCAAAACCGTAAATCGCACCCGCCTTTTGTATGTGGGTTGGGGTTCGTATTTACGACGCGGCGGAGAGCTGCAGATAGCCCGAATTAAACTTGAATTTAAAACCATTTTATATTAGCTAAGCTAGCTTAGATCGCGCTGGTGCCGCGCGCGTGAGATAAGAGAATTGGCCTGTCAGACGCCGGATGATATATTTGACCAACATTTCCATACCGCCCCACCCTCGCTCCCTTTCCCCTATTTTCATTTTGTACGTGTCTGCTCCGCCGCGTATCTATAATGTATCCTTTCTGTTTAGGAGTTACATTGAATAAAAAAACTGCGAAGGTGAGAAGGGACGTTTATAATTTAATAGACTACATTCTGAGCTGTCAAACGGTGACGCGGGATGTTTAGTTTCGCCGGCGTACGCTTTGATCGTTATATTTTTATTGCGAGCTATGAGCTGGCCCGGCTGTTATTCATGCTGGTGTTTTGGTGCTCTCATTTGAATAATTAAAAATTTGGCAAGAGATCTGTGCATATGAAAATGTCTGCAGCGTCGGAGGCGTGGGCAATCAAGCGTTTTTACTGCACTGCGCTTGAATACCGCCCGTAATCATTGTTATTCAGCTCATCGAATAATGAGGGTATTATTTTACACTTCGATAATAACTGGCTTCTTTGGAGTTTTATTGAAGATTACTCCGGCGACCACGCGATAGATTATTCACAAGAGTTTATTGCTGATCGTTGGCCAAATCTGGGAACTTCATTAAGTGGCTTTTTCTCAGTTTCGCGTAAAGTTCGGACTGCGATAAAACTTAGGGGATATGTTCTCTGCAAATTGATCGTGGATCACAATTCTTTGTTTATCAGATAAATATAGAACACATGTTGAAATAAAATCCCTCAACTCGTTTTTCTTGCGGCTTATCTCGGCGATCATGGAGGCTGATTTGAATAAATTTCGAATTAACATTAAGATTACATTTCCTTATCAGAATGGTCTGTAATCATCATGGTGAAGCGTCAAGAGACCGAGCAGTGATGTAAACTACCAACCGTAGGGCATTAAGCTTGAACATAAACGTTAGAAAGTGTTACCCGAAAGAAATATAGATGGGCTCTGCGCTCGTAAGTAAGAGTCTGATGGACTCCGTTTAGAGCAGGATAAGTATAAGTCAGTTGATGATTTCCCACCACACAATTTTTGGAAACTTTATAAAACAGTTCAGAAACTGTAAGAAATACATGATTTCTTTGTTACAGCAATAGGAATAATTTATTTCCTTTTTAACTTTAGTTTTTATTGAAAAAGTTATCAAGCTAGTTTTTCAAAAAAACTTTCACAAAAATCCACAACAGCTAAATTTCCATTGACTTATACGGTAACAAATTAACAAAAACACATTAAAATGACAATAGAATCACAATTACGCGTTTAAAATCTTTTGAAAATCCATCAATGCCCCTTAAATTTATTCTCATTGAAGTTTTCCTCGGGAAAATCCTTTTTCCATTGGCGGAACGCCTTATCCGGACTGCGATAAATCAGCTGGCTCTATTGTCGCTGGTTCGATGGCTGGCTAATGTACACGAGGTATTATTACGCCATCTTGTTATGTACCCAGCTGACATTATACCTACCACGTTATTTTGGAGGTTATAAAAAAAGTGACATGTTAATTTTTGGATGCTTGGATGTTGCTGTTAAAGTTTGGTTTTGGATAGTTTTGGAATGTCTGGTTTGGGGATGATGGGTGTATAATTTTATATTTATAGTGTGATTTTTTATACAGTTTTTCTTTATGCAAACTCTAACAGAAAAGCTGAAAGATTTAATGTTATTCTGCTTCAAAATAAACAACAAAACAATATAAAAACAAGTTGGAAATTAATCTAGATAAAGTATTTAATTTACAAAACGCTCGTAAAGAACAGCGAGCAGAACAAGCAAATAAAATGAATGCATTGCGCATCATGTCATGCTAAACGCTCTCGACGAAACTTTAATCCTAAACCAAGTGACCGTAAATAACAGAGAAGCGAAAAAACTGCAAATATATCACTAGCAACAGAGTGCAAATTTAAAATTACACATTCCACCGTCAAATAGTATATTATCTAGCATTACAGCTAGGTTCATACAACTACGGCTGGTTCTCACGACGCCAAAGCTTTTAACAAAGCGCCTGGCGACGCGCCAGCAAAATTGACATGTCGCAACCCGCCGCTAGATGCCGCCTCCGAACACCAAGAAAAAAACACCAAATATTACGTTCCAACAAGCTAAGCAACGTCTAATAAATCTACTACATGTATATTACTAGATTGGCACATGAGACAAACGATTACCGCCTTTGAGACTCGCCAATAAGTTTCCCGAACGCAATGCGTCAAATACATCTGTCACCCTCTAACGCAGAGGAATCAGTCAAGTGAGAGCGAGTGAAATATCGTATTGGCATCGCGGGGATGTCCACGGCAGTTTTCGGTTTTAGCAAACAAAGGAATTAGAGCAGTACCCGCAACTCCACGCGAATTTATGGACGGTCGCAGTGACCAAATTTTCCTTTTTTTCCCCAACTCGTGTATTTTGCCCGGAAAGACGGGAAAACGGGAAAACGTTCTAATGTTATTCCGTAGTTATGGGCACGAGGAAGGTTTGAGTCACATTATGTAATAAAGTCTTAGAAATATGCACGTTTGTGCCGCGCGTGACGTTACATGCGGATGTTTACCGGCCGCCCTCGCCCGAATATCACACGAATGCTAATTCATTAAATTACGCTAGGAATTGCGGTTATTTCACGGTATTTTATTATAACGTCGCAATTCTGTCAATAAACTTGACAAACACACATTCCGACTGATTGTAAAAATGTTTATCGCACGTAAATACAGCTGCAGCACGCAACATTTAGCGTCGCTTTGTAACAAGCAACTGAAAATGTCTACCTTTTAAGAAATACTTCAAGATAGTGTTAAATAAATATCATCATTTGTAATTGGCGCGTGAATTAGTGCTTGTTAGAATAAAAATACACTCCCATAAAATTAATGCTGTCATACGTCGTAAATAATATTAAACGTTATTTAAAAGGGCAAAAATAACACATTCGCGGTTACAAAATGGCAGATAACCGACGTCACATTTCAAATATGTGTTCATAATCGTCTGAATTGAAAATGTAAAAGTAAATAGTAAGAAGAAGTAAATAGTAGGTACCCTCTCTCACTTAGCGGTAGGCAAATAGAACAATTTATTTTAATGTATTTTCTCAAGATCAGATCGGGCCGAGTCTATTAAAACTTCGTACAAACTTGACACACCTTTAAATTCAAACGGTAAGCCATCTGATAAACTCGAAAAAAGAACGAAAAAAGTTAGAGGCAGAGTGACTTTATCTATGCCCCGTTAATACTCCAATTAAATTACAAAAAATAAAAGTGACGTTTCGTTTCTCCTTGTGACGTTATCTTTGTTGAACATTTTTTTTTTGTTGAGTTTATTGAATATCTTCTTTCTTGTTTTTAAACGTTGAAAAATTGTGTTGTAACGGCGTTTTAGTTATTATCATTGGTTTGTGCCATCAATTCCGCGTGTATCCGCGATGGCTGGTCATTGATCTTGATGCCCACGCGGTTTCGACGTTATGTGAGAACTTACAATTTTTTGGACACTTCATTTACAATAATATTATCTTTTGGTTCCATCAATATTTACAAACAAGCTGAGTTTGAAAATAATAGTTATCAGATTTCACGAATTTGAATAAAAATTATCTAGTAAATTTTATTTTTCACACCTTCCTTTCTAAAATACAGTATTCATGAGTTTTTTTTTTTAACATTGTAACAATAAAAAGATAGATAGATACTTATGACTATTTTTCCAATCACCAAAATACACCATTATCTATCAAACTACAAATTACCAACCACAACTACAACATTTCCTTGACATAACCTAAAAAAAAAATACTAAAAAAATCGAACCGTCATTACAATGTCAAGTAATTAACATTTTTCCTAATCGCACCTCGATCATCCATCATGGCACCGTTCTGACTTGACAGATGGACATGTCGCGATACAAATCCGTCCAGATATGTTTGTAAACACATATTATTATTGTGTTTTGACGGCCTGTCCGTTCTATCAACCATTGTCTTTGGAGTTTACAGCTAGAAAACTGACAGGTCGAATAGTTTTGATCCGTATGAGTTTGATCTTGTGTGGTTTTTAATAGAACAGTGCCTATGGCTATTTTAAAGATTTTTTAAGCTTCAATCGTCAGGTTTAGGAAGATTTTTTCCTCTTAAACAGACTTACAGTACCTACCCGGCAATAAAAAATGTACATCGACAACAATGTAATTTGTTATTTTAATCTATCACATACCCGCAACGAGACACAATAGTAAAACAATAACAGCGCGGTCTCATAGGACCGGTCGGGGATTCATGAATCAAGAAGGTTCAAGAGCGAGTTGCAAATGCCACTGGAATTTCAAGAAGAACTTTGAACAATATATTAAACGAAGTCAGCACTGAAACACATTCTACTGAAATTAAGCTCAGCACTCCAAAAAGCCGATTGTCTCTTTCCAAAGGTTGATGTACAAAAGTTTATCGCCGGGTACTGTAAACAAAATATGAATATTAATTCATGTATCCCCGACCGGTCTCATAGGACCGCGCTGTCATTGTCTTACTATTGTGTCTCGTTTCGCGGGTATTGATAGGTTAAAGTCCATCATATCTCAACCAATTTCAAAAAAACAATCTACAATCTCACGAACCTTTTTCTAAACTTAAAAAAAGAATCTACATAGTCAATGGCACGACCATTGACTACACTCTACACCGTAGACAATAGTCAAATTCGGCCAGCGATTTGTTCCGCGTGCCCAATTGAAATAGATATTATTATCATTATGGCACGCCGTTACGACCACAATTACTGTAATAAGTTGTAATGATAGTTATTACATACACTAAAAACGGTATTACACTGTAAAGCGTAGCCCTGTCTGTAATTTTGTATCAAATGCGTGCCGTTGCGTGACTGGTGTGTCGGTAATTTCGTGTCATCATGAACTGTCGTCCAATCAGCAGAAGAAGTCTACTGTAATTATCTATGTAGGCTGTATATTATATGTTTTGATATTTTTTTATATACCTGTGTGTGTAGGTATCTAGGTATCTACATGTATATGAAGGAAACGAAATCAAAGTTTTGTTTCATGAAATTTTGTAGGCTTTTGAAATGGCGTAGGTAGAGAATGGTGAAATGAAAATGGTTTCTTATTCTTTGATGTAAAGTTTAATTAGGTACTCTCAAAAGTAAATAGAGGCATTTAACAGTCTTGAATTAGGCTAGTGTTAGAATTACATCCGAATTTCGTTTATTTATCTAAGCATAAATGTTCTAAACGAAAAAACGGGGTTGATCTTGTCAGGCAATTTTTCAGGCAAGGCTTCCTGTATGCATTTCTCTGACCGGTTTGGTAAATTTTCATTTTTTTCACTTACTGTGTCCCGCGGCTTCACCCATGTCGTTGGTTACTACTCCGCTCCGAATCTTCTTCGATACATGGCCATGGGTCATCCAACTTTACTTTAAAATATTTTATCAATTCTATCCAGTAGTTCCTGAGATTCCCTTGTTCAACCCAAAAAAAATCTCAGAGATTAGCTCGTTCAAACAAACTCTTCAGCTTTATAATATGACTAGTACGTACAGTTTACCATCATACAGACCACAGCCCCATTTGTACCAGAAGCGACCAGCACTAACATTTGTCCCCAAAAAATCCCATTTGTTTCCCGAGTTAAAATTTTAAATAAGCTTAAGTCTGTAGGCAATTATGGGCACTTTGAATTTGCGAAAAATAAACAGGGGTTGTAATACCCCTTGTGTGCCCCGGCTTCCCTTATCAAGTAATGACGGGAGTTTAGAATCGAGAGGTTCACCTGAGCCCTGCGGATGCCACCGTTTGGGCTCTGGTGGTGGACCGATGACCGCTTTTTTGGCCGTTTTTTGACAGTCTTCGGAAGTTAAGTAGTTTTTTGGATGCCGTTTAGTACTGTTTGGAAATGAATCAAAGCATTATAGGGTCTTAGAATAATCGCACATTGATCAAGTAATTCTGGATTTATTCAGAGATTAGATCTAGTCTAAATTAGGACACTGACAAATGCTCGAACCAAAAAATGATACCATAAATCTCGTAAGGAAATCCCGACCTAACCTCTTCTTTACCATATCAGCCAATTTTCTTAGATCAGAATCAAAACACGTATATCGAACGGAAAATTCCATTAAAACAAAAGAACGTATTACACAACAAGACAGAACAAAGATTCGTTGGTATTAAGAGACGAAAACAATAGCGGAGCAGCGAAAAACGGGTGAACAAAGGAGCGTGGAGCGCCCGACCCGAAATTTACGTTTAAAAACAACGTAAAATACCTAAAGCGGGATCCGTATCTATCCTATTTAGATATTAATCTAAACGAAAAAGCAAAAGCAATTCAAAATAGGCAACAAGCTAACAGAAGGGACGGGGCGGGCACAGTAATTGGCCATTTATCAAACTGCGAAGGGGTTAGGGAATGCTCCTGCCCGAGTCTGCCGTCCTGGTACGCGGCCGGGAGCGGCGCGGTACAAACTGCTTAAATGACAAACAAACATACAGATTTTATGTATTAAAAATGAGTATTTAATTGTGTTTGGTTTTCCATAAGTGTTCTGAAAAAGTATCTATAAGGAAAAGTTTTGGGAAATTGTATCCAATGAAATTCATGTCTGCGTGAAGGATCTTAGAAATGGTTTCTAGTAAGCTAATCGATGGAAAAATCCTAAGAGAGACAATAAATGTTACTTTCGCAAAATGTTCTCTTTAGATTTGGCATTCATTTGATAATAACTCCCTCCTACCTTAGATTCATCTAAAGCCTAGTCTTAATCATAACTTCACAACCAAACAAAACCTCTCAACACAAACGTATATCAAAACAAACATTAATTTAAAAAGTTCCCCTCCAAAGCTGACACAACTCTGAGCCCGCAAAACGGACTCGCCAAAGTCCTTTCCCATAATTCGGAACAGGGAACAGAATTAATCTGGAACACCCGATACTAACGTAATTTCAGCAAAGTAATCCGGACCTAAACACACAGGTGGAAGGTACTCGGTTCAGCTTGATTAAGCCCCGTTTTAAATTCAACATTTTCGGGTCCATAATGAAAGTTTCTTATCAGTAAGGCGCGTTTGTGAGTTATGGCCGTTTGTTTACAATCCCTCGGGTTCCTGCGCTCCTGATAACTAGGCTTAATTATGTTATGTATTTATAATTATGATTAGGTGGATAATGTGGAAGCAATTTTAGGTAAAATATTTAAATTAGATTTGTAAGTTTAGATTTATCTACGTGAAGTTACTTATAACTGCTGTTTTGAGTAGATACAGAATGCATATTAAACTCACTGATTGTGACCACACTCCTTTTTCAGTCAAACTAATCAAAAAACAAACTATATTAGCTCTTATTCTCCTATTCCATGAACCTCTCCAATAAAAATCTCTCTTTTAATGCACAGCATTCTAATAGAAAAACATACTGTAAATTAAACAAATGTAAAATCCAATTGGTAGCAGGTGCAATAAACACAAGCAGCAGAGAGGTTCATCACTCTCCCCGGACTCCGGCTGTCAAACGAGTGGCCCTCGCGAAACCAGCCGTGTGTAATGACTATTGTCTATACTCTATGGTGTCTCATCGGAAAACTTTACTGCTAATGTCTATGGCCGACGCTTTGGCGCGTGAGCTTTGAAAATGGAATTAATTACGCCATTTTGTGATGGCAGGAAGTTATGAATATTTTGAGGCTGTTTTCATTTAAATAATTACGTTTCAAATGCGGATAGGCATTTCAAATTAAATACAGTATGTGAGGTGTAATGTAGTACGTCTTTAAGACATTGAAACATACTAAAAGCCAGTAAAAAATATGATACACGTCCTCACAAATTAGTATTTGTTCAAAAATGTTGTTACAAGCCATTCCGAGACTGATAAAATTATAGTTATTAAACGTATTAATTAGACGTTAAAACGAAAACGCTCCAATTAAAATGGACTTTTATTACAACGTGCGTCGCTCGAGCACTGCGTACGACAAGCGATAAACGAAAAATTACTGCATCTAAAATGATCATTAACATCGTGGAGACGCATCAAAATGCACACTTGAAGCGTTTTCATGTTTTAATAAAGAACAGCATAACCGGTATAACGAGAAAAGCAATAAAAAAACATAAGCAACCATTACATCTTAGTTAATGGACATCAGTTTTCTAAGAAAATGTTAAGCGAGATAACTAAAATGGCGACTTGACGTCCCCAAATGTCACCCGCACAAAGCTACGCAAACAGCTCATAATTACACACGAAAACACTATCTCAAGTGGGATCACGCTAGATCGCTTACACGCGTTTCTTTCAAAACAATTATGTTAATACGTAACGAGCGTCCACCGTGCAATAATTCACAATTAAAACCCTGTGCCAGTGAAACGGAGCGTAATGGGCGCGTTCGGATTGTCAGAGAACGGGACGTCATAATCTGGGCGCGTTCATATTCGTGCACAAATCCCAGCGCCGGCGCTTGGACGCGCTCAACTTCGCTTATAAATTCAGACGCGTCTGTTTTGAACGCAGTCATACGTAGGTATTAGACGGGACTCAAATTAATACAACGGGCGGGAGTACACCTGCGCCTCGCTTGTTTCTTTCCTACAAAATTAACTCGAAGCTCGCAACAATGGAGCCGGGGGCTTCGCTCGACCAACTTTTGCGTTATTTTTTTTTCTCCACCGACTGCGGTGGCTATATTTCAAACTGTCATACTTAATCTTTTTATCAAAGTTAGTTAAATGCCATAAGAACTGCACCCGTCCACCGTGAGCTCCTCATCTGCCCTCTAATTGCGTTTGGAGTTTGTTTGCAAACTTTTATTATGAAATTAAACTAGTTTTGATGCCGCTTTTAGTTCTGTTGCTATAGCTGAGGATAATAAAGATGATTAAATACTTCGAGATTTGGATGGGTTTATATTTTCTTGAGCGGTGTAGAGTAAGTTGCAAAATAAGGGTTGATAAACTCATTTACGAAATGACAGACAAGTCTTTGCCTTATAATTTGGCTTTTTGTAGCTTGCTTGTGGATCTATTTTAAATTGTCCCATCACATCAATTATTCAGTTTCAGTTACGCATGGAATTGTTTAGGATGAACTGACGAACAAACATTGGGCCATATATTTTATTTAACGTCAACCCCGTTACATCAACTAATAATACAACTAACGCCGCTGCGAAACAACTAAAACATTAGACAAAATACCGACAAAATCTTTACTAATTAAAAGCCAACAGTTGTTTATACAACGTTTCGCAGTTCGCAGTAGCGGGCGAGCGGGGCCTAGGAGGCAAATAATTTATATTTAATTTAAACAAGACGACATTGGTATTCGGTATACGAGTGCGTAATTAAAATTCCCGCGGCGGTGGCGCGCCCCTGCCCCCCCCCCCCCACCCGCACATCCCCCCCCTCGCGACAGTTTTCGCGCCAATTTCAACGCGCCCGGAAATTAATTGTGACAGGAAGACGCGGCGGTCACATCCGGCCGCGTTCCGTTATACGCATTGAATTATCGGCCAGTGTGTCCCGCACAATAAAAATATTCAGAGCTGTCATAACAGTCCACAGGTCGTGCAAGCGCGAAGATTAAATTCTGCTTCATTAAACGTTATGTAAATTTTTCGAAGCTACAAATTAGAATGCAGAGAAACATTTATTTTGGCAACGTCGACTCGATCATTTTTTCTAAACATCTTTTTGTAATTAACACTTATAAATCACGAGGCGATCATTCGTCGTGCGCAGTCCCAGGAACTGTGTGGGCGTGTCCAAAAACTAGATATTCGAAAACATCGAATTCCGAGTTAACATGATTTATCGGTAACGATTACTTAAAATACCATGACATGTCAGGGAACCGGTCGGCGCGATGTAATCGTGACCTGACTGATTATTTCCATCGTTATAAAACCTTATAAACTCGGTGACAATTAATAAGTGTCAAGTTTAACATTTAATTAAATATAAATCGATAAAATCATCATAATCCATAGCAATGGCGGCGCATTTACATAAGACGCGCGAATGTTTTGAAATTTTTCAAAAATGGAATGTGTTCGAAATGATCCGAGATGCGTTCTTACGTCATGGACAAATGTTTGGATTATTATAATATTATAATCATACTACAGGTACCTACCTACTTATATTTCAAATAGTTGCTTCGATAGGGTCTTTTTCTAACGTGGGAAATCATCAAAAAGACTAAAGAGCTGGGCGTGTCAGACCTCTACTGACTAAAACCCACTCCTGTGCCTTCTTTGCCCTAATTCCAGGACCCCGGGATTCTCTTTCGTTAACCCTAGGCCCCAGTAGTAGTCTGTGGTGGTATTCTGTTAGTATTACATCGTAAAAGTTAGGCAAAGTGAACCTGACATGACCTATCAATCAATCCAATCAAGGGGGAATGACACCATAGTTTTTATACTGAGATGTTTACAAAATAAACCGGCTGGTCCCACGGTAGAAACTTAATATAATTTACCGCCATTCTGAGGGAAACTACACTAAACAATAATAGTTGGGATTTTAGTCTCAAAGTAAGCTACGAAATAAAATAATATGTACTTTTATTACCCTCAAATGACATTAAAGGATATTAATTCATACGTGAGAATCATACTAAATGAAGACAGCCTCCTTACATGGAATTGTAGTAATAAAACTATGGTACAGTTAGTGGGAACAACCCTTAACTATCCATAAACAATCTAATATACTTTTAACAGGCAAAGGTCTTACGTTGACAATGCCGATTATTCGAAAAAAGAAATCGATTTTTATTATCGGCTACGAATTTCACGCGAGTAACAATTGTTTGGTATCCGCTGGCATCTGAGCGAGAGTCGTTCGTTACCAGCGTTAAGGGCCTCTAATGGCGTCCGCTGGACTGGAGGCCCTTAAAATTTTAAACGTCCTTTTATTTATAGAGGCTCGTCCGATATCGAGCCGTCGGATCTATTCGTTATGATTCGATTTTTCTTCACTTTCTTATTCAGTTTAGTGTTTGGGAAAATGTTGCCACCTTTTATTGGTGTGATGACGATTTTTGAATATCATCAATGTAACACTATTTTGTTCTATTCAGACGGTGACTTCTTCAGACTTCTTCATCTTTGGATTTATTTTTCTGTTTCCATCTACATGTTTATGTATTAAATGCATGTGCATTTACTGTAAAATAAATAACAATACATGGAAATTTATTGAAAAGTACTAAATAAAGTTATCAAATTTAGCAAAACTTGCAACATTTCTTACATCTCAAACTGCTTTATCTCAAACCTACTCCCACAACATCTTACCACCATCAAAACTATAAGAAAAAGACCCCCAACTAGGTACCTCCCGCCCACAAACGGGGCCCGTCATAAATCGGTAAGCCGTTTAAAATGGTTAATTGCAGTCTGATTTATTAGTGTCGCCGTGTCTTATCGCAGGATCAGACGACACAGTCGTTAGAACACTGCTATATCCCTATGATCGCCTGGTATATCATCAATTTGTATTGCTTGTAATTGCATTTTCATCCGTACACTCTGAATAAGGTTCAGTTGAAAATCAGCGTCAGATCCAGTCAGGTCACTTCGTAGTTTTCTGGCATTATTGCTGAACTGGACCTATTTGGCGCAACCGTGAGACACACAATGTTAGTTTTATTTATAGGTAGTTAGTTTTTACTTTTTTAGTCTTTAGTTCTACATGTGTTTCCTATATTGTGTATCTATTTCTTCTTCTTCCTACCCTTATCCCATATTACTTGGGGTCACCGCAACACGTTTTTTTCTTCCATTCTGTCCTGTCACCCGTCGCGTCGTACGATCATTCTCTTTTCTTTCACATCAGTCCTCACACAATCCATCCATCTTTTCTGTTGTTACTACTACACAGACTAAATTAGGACCAGGTAGCTGCAGTTTAGGCGAAATTCTAATAACAATGTAGTTGCCAAGAGTAGAGACATTTGGCAGACATATGCAGACTTTTGGCAGTCATTGAACATTCTTAATTCGTCACTGATTATATGCGTTATTTATCATGAATTATTGCTTGTTCATCATCAGAACTCGGCTTAATTTTACGCTTGTTGACGCTAATATAATTTAGATCCACCAGGTGGGTCCATGTGGATAGATGACCTGGTTAAGGTTTCGGGAAACCATTGGAAGCTGCCCAGGAGAGCGCTGAAAAGATTTATTGGTAATGTCTTTGCCTAACTGTTTAATGAGGAGAATAGGATTGTCTAGAAAGAAAATGATTATGGAGTTGATGGAAAAAAGACATGTTTAAAAGAAGAAAGCTAATGAAGATCTCCACAAGACTCTTAACTCTCTAGACTCTTTCTCTCACACTTAAGAGTATCTCTCTAGACTCTGCTATCCCCATATGTTGTAACTTATCTTATTGTACAGTCAGTGCTTCTTATTGCATGACCATATTTTTCTCTTTATAAATTTCTAAGATGGATCAGGTAACATAGGGCACACACCATACAAAAATAATTAAAGAAGATAACTTTCAAGCTATTTGATGATGAAATCTTAAAGCATCTCGTGTTATAAGTACTAGAGCAGAAAGCACACATTAACTACTAATAACAACATGACTTATAGATTCCACACAGTCTACCGGTACAATGCATTCACCACATACATTACACACACCGGTACTGTTACACACAGGTGCTGTGTGCACTGCCGCAGGAGTAGGATGTGTCCGGGATAGCGGCCCGGACACGACCCACTTAGTTATTAGTACAACAATACTGATCCGGTTTATTACTGTTTTAATGTCTGTAAAAGAAAACTTTACTTATTTGGTACTAGTAGCTTTTGCGAATGGCTTCGATCGCGTGCATTAAGTGGCCTATGTCACTTAGGAATAAAGCAGGTTTCTAATGGTGAAAAATTTTAGCAATCGGATCAGTAGTTTCAGAGATTACTTTCTACAAAAAAAATGAACGAAGATAGAAATTAGTGTAGATAGAAAAAAAGTAATTTGTCTCATTGGTTCAATGGTAAGTAATGGTGGGTTTACCATTTTGCCAACAGCAGTCTTTTCCTTTTTTATAGTGGGAGATCATTAAATAACTTCTCCCACTTTGATAAGAGAGAGAGAAAGTGTCAGACTTTTACTAAGTAAAATCCACCCGGTTTTTTTAGTTTCCTTTTGCGGTCCAGGGCCATAGTTACTCTTTCGAACCATAATGCAACCTTTCGGTAGCAAACTTGAGTGCCTATTTGTGTGGATGGTAATAAGTTTATCCTCTGTAACATGTAACTAACAAAATGTAGGTGTGTGATAATCCTCTGCTAACCTTTCAGAGAAAATAGGCATGCTTGTTATATTATGTGAATGGGACTCCATTGATTCTACTTATCTCCCTACCAACCTGTCCTAAGTGTGTGCACTAGGAAACAATATATCAGCCTCCATTCATATCTCCACAAAGTTGACCCATTAAGACCGCCCACCAATAAATAAATCCGTAAACTCAAATGTCCCGAGACTTATGGTAGCAGCGTTCCGTCCATTAAATATAATGTATCAAACAAAACGTCCAGTTTAAAAACATCGAAAACGATACGGTCTGAGAGGCTTCTCGATCAAACTGTTTATCTAGAACATTCCCACTCCGACGTTATAAATTACGTTCCTTCTATGTAAGCACAGGGTTGCCAATTGACAGTGACAGTACTAGAGACCAGAAACTAGAGTTGTCAAAAATTAAAACTTGCTTTGACATTTGAGCGAGAGAACTTGGAACGAAACTGAAAGAAACAATGAAATAATAATTAATAACATAGAGTTCCAAAAACTATAAATAAACTTTTTGGTGCGTTAAATAATATATGGGATATATTGTGATATATTCTACTATTTTATTTCTTTACGAATTACTGAACTAACTCATTTTGAATAATTAGCAACCTTTTCGATACAAAAGATTGATGAATTGAAAGCCTTTTCAAGGTGCAGTTGCGAAAAGTATAGCCAAAATTAACAAGTATAACAAAATTAAAATGCTACAGTTTTAATAAACGAAACACGAAGCTAAATCATTTCGTGACACGTTTGATTTACGTAAAACACCAAAATGTTAGTTTTCGAAATAATTTATTCGACAGCAGACATTAACATGCGAATTTTAATTGCAAATAAAAGTAGCATCACAGAATACCGTCAAACTGGCTGAGCATTTGTTTTTAATCGTTAACTTGATTAAAGACTGATGCACGCTAGAAACTGTGGGGACAATCAAAAGCCTTATCTCTCCGTAAAAAAGGCAAAAAGCCCTCGGTCCGAGCATTGTTAGCGTACGATTGCGACAGCGCGATTAAGCAACGTGCACAGCTAATTCGACTGAGGTTAACACGCGAACACACCATCATAGTGTGCAATAAACCGAACGTAAACGAAATAGAGATGTTTTGAATTAGTTTCATGTTCTTGTCTCGCGCTCAATGGCCTATTCGTTAGATGATCATTTAAATGACGGTAAATATTTGCGGAATTATTCGGGCCGCTTCAAATTAAAGTCAAATTTATTGTTTCTTTGTCCTTTCCAATTAGAAGCAAGACAAGATACCTTTGATGTTGCGAAAAAGGCTTTAAATTTAAGATAAGCTTAGCTACGCACACCCCTACGATCCATCCCCGTCTGCACTTTCTAAGAAATAATTTTGCAAAATGTCCGATATTTCTGAACCTCCTTGAGAACCGTGACCTGAACCACATGTCCGTGGAAATGAAGACATTTTTACGTGACGTCACCGCGCGTCAGGTGGCCGCTTAGAATTCTGATCCGTCCATCATTAATTTGACAAATGGGCGCGCGAGGTGATGGCGGACGGCGGCGCGCGCCCCATCGCGTTCCTTCAATTTATTTGAATTTAGCATTCGGTTTTTGCGATTATTCGCCTAACTTCCAATTAGGTTTTTAATATGACGTGTTGAAAGACCTTCCGATTGTTATAGTTTTTTGTCTATGCTTCGCTTTTACTTTTTACGTTGTTAAAACCAACCCTTAAATGGTTTTCTGCAAATAGAACGATCGTTCAAAATGGCGCGCTGTCGATTTTAATATTTTTAATCCGCATTATTTCACGTTCAGTTATGGAAACAGAACATGACGCGTCTGTAAACAGAATTATAAAGCTTTTTGTTATATTTATTGTGATTTCCGTGTTGTAAAATTGTATTTTATTTATCTAAACGAGCCATGAAATGTATGATGGGCGATTTGTTTATTTTCATTCAGTTTTTCGACTTTCATGTGGGCAGTAACAACGAAAATATATAGAATGTTTATTGATCGTTTTTTAATAAATGTGTTTTACAATTGTTTAGTTGCAATGTCGGTTATTACTGGTGAGTTCGATTTCTCATGTCGCCATCGGAATAAGTTGTTCGATCAATTGAGTATCAATCATGTTAAGTTGTATTTTGCTGTTCGAAGATTTTCTCTTTCCTTTCACCATCTGGTTCTCAACATTTGAAGTTGTCTGAACCTATAAGTACAGTTACTTACTAATGCTGACAGCTTTTGTTACAAATGGAAAGCCCGAAAATATCGCAACAAGACATTAGGTAGGACCTGAAGATAAATGAGAATGATCCCTAATTAGAGCAAGTACCAGGCGAGCATACAAGACGGGAGTATTTGGTGCGACCCGCATCGGCCACACGCAATCCATCACTGCACCAAATTAGTTCGCGCGCCGGCCGCAGCAGCCGCACCGGCGCTACTGCCGCACTCATTAGCGGTCGCCTGTGTTCCCTGCGCTCCTGGTGTTTAATTGTTATCATCATTAAAATATTGACATTATTTTAAGTGTCATCATCACGTGGTTTTATGGGGGAAAGGCTACTTTAGTAACTATACCAAAAAACCTGGTATAGTCATGGCATAAAACATTAAAAACCAATCAACACCTTACACTATTCAGATATGTAACCCAGAATGAGTCTGTGTAGCAATGAATCCCTGTATACAAAAGCTAACTTACTGCACAGTCCTTCGAGAAAATGTCTCCACCTCTAATTTGGCTCCAGAAAGCCAATCTTTTATTCCAACCCAACGTTACCTGTACGAAACAAAATTCAAATTGGCCGCCAGATGTTGTCGATAAATAACTGCGTTCGCACCTCAACCCTTCGCTGTAGTACAGAATAAATTCGGCGCACACGTCACCAATCAAAACAATATGGCGCCGGGTCGGGCTATTATCGCAATTGCATGTTATCCGCGACCCTGTCTTGCGATGTGGCCACGAAGGACGCGGGTTGATTTTGGGCTACTGATTTTTGATTTTTCGGTCTTTGCTGTTTTCCTAATCTGTAGCTATTTCTGAAGGGCTTCAGATATCTATCTAGTAAAAATCTTAAAAAGCAACTCCTAAATTTAATTTCGAAAACAAATTAAAATGACTCTCGTTCCAAAAATGTGTGTACGTTTTGTTTACTAGCGAAAAAGCTTTACAGTTAGCTACTCGTACTTACTGGTCGGTAAAAAAAATCACCAAATATCATAAAGGCGAAAGTTTTTATGTATGTGCATGTGTGTTTGTACCTTCTTCACGCCGATAATAGAAACAGACAGATAGTCATCGCATCTAAAACGAGAAGTATAGAATAACTTGGGATAACCTGAAAACTAAGTCTGTATATTTGTATCAAAACATTTCTGCTAAAACCTTTTTTATCACTAGTCTGCAATGAACATAATAATTAACGCATTTCCACATAAACCGTATAGTATCTTCCTTCTTTAATGAAGATTTCAAGGCACATTTCGAAGCCGTGTCCAATAATTCGTCGCGTCCTGGCGCACCGCGTACCTCGGGGCCACACTGAGCAAGCGTTTTGACACCATCTGCGACACTTTGAGATATTTACTGCCGATTTATGCCGCCTTGGTGTCTAATTAGTCGCTCGCTAATTGTACCTACAGACTATTAAATTTGGAAATGCGTATTAAAGGATGATTATAATGTGGTTTATATTTAGATGACCTTCTTCAGAGATATTTGTATTATCGAGTTACAAAAACTGAAAAGATTGTGCGCAGTTTTCGTTTTTCTTGATCCTGAAGTAAGACATCATCATCTACCTAGCCTTTTTCCCAACTATATTGGGGTTGGCTTCCAGTCAAGATAGATTTAAGAAAACATGTATGTTTAAAAATGAAATACACCCATGTTCACACACATTCATCATAGTTGCACAAAACTCATAAAATCAGTACGTCTGTAGAAAATGAAAACAAAATAAATCGATGGCGCGACACGGTCGAGTCCCCCTCGCAATCGCAGAATAAAAACAAATCCGCGTGCCCGACAATTAACGCAGTAGCATGTGTTACTCATTCCGTGTGATGAGGACCCAGAAACTCGGGGGGTCGGGAGGTCGAACTGGCGATATATTGCGCTCGGTAATTACACCCAGCGGCTACCAGGCTGCCATAGGATTAAGGAGCTATACGCCTTAAAATGAAGCATTTTCCGCTAACGTAATTTATTAGAGGCGATTTTTGCTTCTCCACTTTATGTAGCTCTGGTAAATTAATACTAGTGCGATTTATTGTTTTCACTTTTGTTGTTGTTTACTTTTATTTTTGTTTCGTAAATGCTTTTGAAATGGACAGCTTGGAAAGTTGAAATTGAAATTAGTGGCTTTGCCTTGCCAAAAAGTTGACTTACCTACTGTAGCTTTTTAGCCACATTCTGAAAAACTTTCATGCTATCAGAGGCTATGCAAAATGGAAACTACAGCAAAAAGTCACAGTTTAATTAGAAATAGAAGGCAAAAATTTCCCCATCTCAAACTTATTCGAAACAGGCTGCCCATATTTTGTACACAGCCATGACAATAACGCTAATTCACGCCTAATAACCGAACATTCTTCGAACGCAAGAGTCCATTACGAAAACAACATAGGCAATATCCTTAACAATCTCTATACGGCGTCTCCTGATCCCCTGGTTATAATATTTACTGGTCACACCTATAATTGCCTGATTTAAGGCAGTTTGTATGCGCTGGTGACGGCGGTGGATTTCATGAAAAATATTTATTGTCCGCCCGGACTGCGTGGATTAGACGTATTTGTACGTGACGAAGTCGCGAGGGCCTTCTGTTTTTCATGACCAATATTTTCCGGGTTGTTTTTGTGAAATGTTTCAGTTGTAGTAAGTCTTGGTGAGATTTTAACAGATTCTAATCATATTTATAACGCTTTCTATGTCTAAAAACAAAGATCTTACCTATATATGAGCAATCAATCACTAGGGTAACATAGCTCCGGATATCTCAGACATCAAAACGCGATCCGTCCGTCGGACGATATCCGCACTGGATTTGTCGGATCCCGTCAGCATTTGTTGCGGAATCCAAGTATTATTCACCCTTTTGAGTCAGTGTAGCGTCTGGCTATGTTTAGTTAAGCTCACGGCGATCCTTTTTGTAGTGCAAATATCAAAACAAAGTTCTTGGATTACGGTTAATACTCCTCTAACAGTTCCGTGAGAATATTTCATCAGCACGTATAATTTTTATTGTTTTATAATAATGGTTGTATACCTCTGCCAAGTTGTTTTAATTATTCTCCTACTTCCAAATAATGAAAAAGCAATTTGGCACGTAAATAAATAATTACCAGGGGTTCATACGTACCGCGCAAGTTTGTATTTTGAACCAATTACTTGGGCAATATGTTATACGTCTGTTGAATAAGTAATCTGATCGCGAGTGGGATGCTGGGACCCGATGCGCGCACTGCATTCCCAAATTAACTGTCACTATGAATTTTGTACGAACGCTCGGATATTCTTCCGATTGCTTTGTGATTCGATTAGTTTTTGTGATAATTGTTGTGTAATTACCGCTTCGACACGCACCCGTAATACTATAATACGCAGCGCTAGTGAGCACATCGAAAAATACCATTATTTTGTAGTTGCACAGCTTGGTTGAAATTTTAATTAAAATACGTGTCAATTCGTAGAATCCTGCAAAGGGCAGATGAAATACAAAATGTATGAAGTATCTGCGAATTCGCAGTATTTTAATAAACATTGCAATTATCATAAATTAACCCTAAAGCGAAACATACGAAATTGACGTGGAGCGCTCGTGCGGGGGTCGAGGCCGCACTATCCCTTGCAAGGGTCCTGTAATGAGTCGCCGGCACGGCTGCGCGGCCGATGCGCCTAATGTGTTGTTAATATCAAGATTAGTTCATTAACTCTTCATCCGCCGGCCGGGGTCCATAACACCCCGGTCCGCCGGGACCCCTCTCCCGGTGCAAAAACGGCAAATTTTACGACTCTTAAGAGGGTATCTGTTAAATCGCGCTTTGTATTAATTTTGACGGCGACGGTTACAGTTATTTTGATGTTTTAGCTGCAATTAACTGTGAGGCTTTAAGATTACGTGGCTTAAGCTTTGTTTTCCTTGTGCAAAATTATAATTTCGTGCATTAGATAGAGGTTTTACGGTTGAACATTTAAATTTTACGTCCAATGTAGATATTTTGATTAGCATTTGAAGTTATGTTGCTTTAAAATATTAATGCGTGCAGCAAGACCGCATTATACAAGAGCCATTTAACCCAAAAATGGCATTAAATTCTGAATACAATTGTAAAAACATCAACGTTCGAAATGCATTGTTTGCCACATCATAAAAGTAATAAATCACAAAATTCATGAAATTCGAAACATAGTGCAACAATAGACAACACACATTTGACATTACCGAATTTGCATTTCTATGTGTGTTTATTTTATTTGTGACAACGGTCGCGCCGATACCAGGGGCGCATAAATCATAAGCGATCTGGATTTGTTCGGAAGGGTTGGCGATACAATTGTTTGATGCACATTATTGCACAGGCGCCTGATATATCTGTTTGGTATGCAAATGCGACTAATTGTAATAAGATTTGGGACATTACCGCGTCATCTGATACTGGAGGGGGAGTTGTTTTTATTTTATTAGGTGCTGTATGGTGGAGTGTTGGTGTTACAATTGTCTGAGTTGATTTAGTGCTGTTATACAATTACGTATTTGCTGCATCTGTAGATGTTTTTGAATAATTTCTACTTTGTTGCGTTTTATGCCTCAGATACCAAGATATACCATCACTGTGAGTCCTTGTGGTATCTACACTGAACCAGGACAGAGTTAGAAATATACGCTGCCACAGTAAAATATTGCAGCCCTATAAACACATGAAAAATCGTCTACTCATTTCAAACTCTACAAATACCTAAACAAGATGAGAGAACACATCCCACCTAATATAATAATTAGTAGAAAAACCCATTGCCAAGAGAATCACATTACGTAACGATAACAGGGGCGAGCCACTCGATCTCATGATGTCCTGGTACCAACTTATTATTGCGATTGCTAGATTTCCCCGGCTTTTCCCTAAATAGAGAAAGTTAAAAAGGTGATTTGATCCGGCAAGCACGTAGCGGACCAGGAGGGTAGAAAATAAGGATGGAAGTAGCTACAGAGTATAAAATTTAATTTCGACTTCCAAGTTTTTGGATTTTAATTACCTGAAAGCGAATTAAATAATGAGTATGGCGGGGTTGAGTGGAATTCCTTCAGTTGAAGCTGAGAATTTCGCATTTTGCGAGAAGGCGACGCCGAGGGGTCGCTGTAATTTATAATTTATCCTTACTTACTTGATTTGGAATTACAATATCACGTAAGATTACGTTCTTCAGGACTAAAGTTATTCACTGAAGAACAAAGGAATGTAATTGGAGGCAAAGTTTTGGCTTTGAATGTAGGTACTGCATTTTATATTTCAAAAGATATTTGAATAGTAGTTTTTACGCAAAATTTTACGATATCTGTAATTCTACTCTATTATCTCTCATATCCAACACATTTTAATGTAATGTAGTATTCTTACATTTGAATAAATAATTCGATTACATAACTGTCAATTTTCAACTTAATAAAAATATAGCAAGGCAAAGTTTAAATTTCATTGCAACCCATACATTTTTTTTATTAGAAATTCGTCGCTTAAAAATTAACTTAAATTACATATAGATACTAAAGTCGATACCTGAATTGGTAGCGATGTATTAAAATTGTCCTAAAATGATTAATTTAAGTATGGGCATCATGTAAAAAATATGTAGGTGCAAACCGTAACTTTTCTTACGCAAAACGCGAAATAAATATTAGTTGGCACAATTTACTTTGTCATGGCGTCGCAAAAATCGGTAGTGCGGGGTCTGTGTCCAGGGGGACGAACCCACCCCGAATTAAGCGTTAATTAGGGAAAAACGGTATTTATTACCCCCAGGTAATAGCTCACTCTACCACCTGCTGTTTATGTTACTAAACACAGGAAAAGCTTTATTTTCTCGCCCGTTTCGTTTATTCCTTTAATCGTCTGCGAAAATTGGTTTTATGTTGTCTTTTTGGATTTAATTTGAGAATCTTGTCACGGAGATTTCTGAGAGCTTACATAATTTTTTGATATAGGTATTTTATTTGACAGGTAAAGGTTTTAGATTGTATGGCTGAAGGGCCAACTTTGCCACCTACAACTTCCATCATATTTTTTGGGGCGACAACACCGCTCAAATCATTTCTATCTGACTTTAGAGTAGAACGAAAAAACATTATGAATACGGGGCTGTGTTTGATAACAAGTAAAAGAATTCTGTCCAATGACAATGAAAAGTAGAAACTGCCAATTTTCGCCTTAAGCGGTGTAGCCATAACCGAGAATAATAATAATCTAACAATATTCATATTATACCAACTCTAAGCTAGTTTCGCAACATTTAAATTACAAACACGGACCAAAATTTCCACAAAACTTTTATCGGACACCCCCTTGTCCGGGGTAAATCCCAAAATCGTAATCCCGAGGTACTAGGGCGACATAGCTTATCGCCGTTGGCCGGAGCCGACGCCAAATGAAGGCATTAGTTTTCATAAAGCCGGCCGAGATAGCCCCCGGTCACTCCCTTCTGAGGGATGCTCTCCTAGTGCCTAGCTTGATATATTGTCCAATGATATTTGAAACCTTTTTGATAAGCGAATCTAAAGTTATTTTAGTAGTGGGTACGGTTTGCAGATAATAGTCGTATATCTTATCTTTTTCGAATATTTTTATGGCGGAAAACATCCCGGAGAATTTAGCAGAACTGCGGTATCTTTTCAGAAACGAAAATATGATAGTAAGATCGCAATTGAGATGTACGAGTACATAACATTCGGAAATGCGTTCAATTTAATTACTTCAAACAGTTTTTTGAAAACAAGATTCGCAGCGAACAAAATCAGTGAATTAAGATCCCTGAAACGTTCTCAAGACTTATGGTATCCTGGTAATCTATGCGATGTTCACTAGCAAAACACGGGCTCGGCAGAATTCGACATAATTCATTACGAGTCGCTTGTTTTCCCCGCCTGTTTGTGCAGAGAACTTTTGCGGAAACGAAAACTAAGATTATGCTGATATCTATGTAGATAATATAATTGAATAGCGTTATATGTTATGCGATCGTATCGATGTGTGGACGGGACGTTAATCCTGACTGGGGCAGCAGAATGTTTGAGGAAGTCTGTGAATTGTGTGAAACTTCGACGGTGGAGATAGTATGCTAGGATCTCTTAAGCTATCAATTATATTACACTGAAATGCTTTGACGAAAAGTTCTGTAGTGACGACGACGTGCCGGAAAACGAAGTGTTGGTAGGCCTCCCACAAGGTAGACCGATGACCTGGTGAGGGTTGCGGGGATCCGATGAATGCGAGACGCACAGGACCAGTCGTTGTCGATGCTTATCCAGCGGTAGACGTTTTTCGGCTGAAATTCTGAAATGCTTTAGAATCAAAAACATGATCCTCATACTTGGGAGAAAAAATTGATTTGTCTCTTGTGTCTTAACCGTCGGTCACATCTTACTTCATTGGTCGGGAATCATCAAATAACTTCTCCCGCTTTGAGTATAGCGAGAAAGAGTGTCAGACTTTTACTGACTAAAACCCATTCGTGTTCCTTCAGAGTTTCGGTGACTCTGTTGAACTATCTCTTCAAAGTGAAACATAACAACGCGGCTTGGTTTAAGAAAATAACAATAGTTGTTTCAAATGGTTTTATTAATTGTGTGCAAAAGTTTTGTTTTTGTTTGTAAACTAATGTTTTGTATGTTTGTTTCAGGTTTATCAACGCGAGACGTAGGATAGTGCAGCCAATGATAGACCAGTCAAATAGAGCAGGTAACATTTTTCTTAGCTAACAGCTGTTGTTTTAGGATAAGTCATTTTGAAGCAGATTTTCTTTCAAAAATTAAAACACTGAACGCTTTCTGTTGTCTTGGTAGCTGTGAATAAAAATTACGCGACGATGCATCTGAAACTCAAAATGTCATAAAAACTGGCCACTTCAGAATCATAGCTTTCATCTCAAGCCGAAGAAAAAATTACAAGAATAAAATGCGTACACATTATACATATATTTCTTACAGAATTTAGTGAGTTTCTATGCAACCTGTAAAAGAAAATTGTCTAGGGACGTCAAATCATTTCCCTAACACACCCCTTTAAAAAAAAAGTCCCAACGGTCAAAAAGAACACTTCAAACGTCAATACCATTCGATATCCAAAATTCAAGGCGGCCATTACGAGACATTAACGCGTTCTAACCGCATCACGTATCGCTTCGGACATTTCAAATTCTCCGAGCACGCCCCGAAACGACTTTGAAGTCTAAAATCGAGTTTGGTGACCACAAAGTACGGAGTGGTTCATACAGTATGCAGGCCGTCGCATGCGGCCAGTAACGCCGCCGTCCCATGAGGATGTTCTAGCTTTTAGCGCTGACCGCCTGTGGAATTATGACCGCCTGGTACGCCCCAGCTGCGTTTAGAAAGTAGATTAGATAGAATTACTTTACTCTGAGGAAAATAGAGTGTATTGTTTTTGAATACCGATAGTTTAGACAAGACCTTTGGAAAGCATTCTAAGGAAAATTGTTTTCCTCAAGATATTCTGTGTTAAAATGTTAAGTTGTTGCATTTCTTCCGCACTCATCTAATTAAAATAGAACTAGGTTGAGATAGACCTATAAGTATCTAATAAATAACTTTCAATTTCCATGTGCAACAGGCAATAACAGCAAGAACGCTTACGAATCACAAAACCGGTAACAATTCCGTCGATAAAACCGTTTTTTTTTACCCATCCCGTCGACAATATGGAATAGAATTACAAACGACCAATTCTATTTTTACTTTGTAATTGTAGCACAGTCCATAAAACGTTCCCGGGTCCCCCGTACGTAGCCAACAAAAATTCCGTCCGGGGGAAAAAAAGGACGTCGCAGAAAAAGGGCTTACTCCTGCGAACGCAAGAAGGGTAAAAAAGAATAATGTCCGAATTCGTTGACCCGTCCCGAGCTATCCATCACTCGCCCCTCCGTCGACTATCGGCGATGTATGCTACCCTGGTACCTCTATCTAGATGTGTGGATGTTGCCCCCTTTTCTATTTCAAGATTAGAAACGGGCATTTTCTTCATTTCTTGTTAATTTCGTTTATGAGAAAAGATACAATAAATCAGAGGTTTTAATCAAAAACTTCGGACTTTTCTTGATTAGAAGCTCGATACGTAATGTGTCAAGATGTTCAGTATCTACGACTTTAGGTCATTCAGGTCACCCAGACAACTGGCTTGTATTTGTCAGACAAGAATGACTGATTAGAAAAACTAAGAACAGAAATCAGATGTAGGAACTTAAAAGCAGGAAAATAAATGATGAAGTGGATCCGTAGACGACAACTTACTAACATAGCCTCTTACTCTTAAAAATTGTTTCGCCCAATCGCCCATTATTGGAAAAGTGCATTCGTTCTCAATACAAAATGCTATCACATTAAAGTTACCAGGCTGTCAGCACTCAAATATCGCAACACCAAACACCGGGAGTACATAAACCGGGTACAGTTCTAAATCTCGCGAGCCAAACGGGCGGATGTGGCCGCCCGGCCAAGTTTGCCGACGACGGAAAATGGAAAAACCGGAGGGGTGGAAGGATAGATGGAAAATTGTTTTGGCAATGGACTAAAGAAAATGGCCACCGCATTTCCTGCGGTCAAGCCAAAAGGCGCTTTTCCAATCACTATATTATTTGTCGTGCGGCCGCCCTGCGTTTATGTATTCCTAGTGCGTGCGACGTGCTCCCGTGTTTCGTTTGCCAACCTTTCCTATTTGCAGCGATTCGCTTGGCTGATTTTCAGCTATTAAGTTTAAAAATAATGTTTTCAGTGTAATCTGAATCATTTCTTCTCTTTGTTTTAAATTTCCAGCTACCTATTTAACATCGGCAGCGTCGCCATATTGAAATTCAGTAATCAAACTATCGGTTGTCCAATGAAACGTCTCTGGTCCATTAGCGGCACGTTAACACAGTCTATCTCAGTAGTTCAACGTGTACACACGCCATGTCGCAGTGCTAATGAATTTATTATAAGCGCATAAATTGCCCTCTGATGCGACCCATTACGGGGCCCGACTGTAAATTACAATTCGTTGGAGCACCGAACGATCGTTTATTGGGCATTCGGCGAGGATTAAAATCCGTTCTCTCGTCACCGATGCATTTATTAAAAGCGAAATTAATATTCATATTTTTGGAAACTAGCGGCTCGGCTTTGTTGACTGCGATCGAGGAAATGATTAACAGTGCTAGCGGTAATTAGACCTTGTCAGTATCGTCAAAAATTGTGGAGAACCTGAAAATAATTAAAAGCCGTTAATAATTAACGGAATTTATTTTGTTAATTAATAACTTGAAACCCATTAATGTTTACACGTATTTTTAAATACTTACTAGATGAATTTTCTCCCGTTACGAATACATACATTTAGTGTGACGTCGTGAAGACGACTTCCTCCTAAATCATAGTATCCTGGTAGTTGAGCCCCTGTTGGGCGCCCGTTATTGCTTCCTGCGGCTCTGGTAGGAGACACGCGCCACTGGCCCGGCTCAATCACCCACTTTTGCATTGTTTGCGAAAAAAGCAATAAAATCATTTGGAGCTAAAAAAAAAAGAAAATGACAGAAATGCTTTTTGGGAAAAAATTGATTGTACCTACAAAAAACTCATAATATCTATTTTAATTCTCTTTTTTTATCTAGATATTATTTAAGTACATTTTTAAATGGTGTCCACAGGGTCCTACAGGTTAAAAAAATAAAAAGAAAATCATTAAAGAGTATAAAAAATAGTAGTACGGTGTCAATATCAGGGTCCAAACTACCACCGGTCAGTGCCTCAAAGACAGAAAGCTAATTCATTATTACTTATTATCAAAAGAATATTCACTTACATTCTAAAACATACATTTAAAAAGATCAATTCCAAAATAATAACCAAATTACTAAATACTGGAACGCTTTCCATAAACGGTAAAACCAGCCCATAACAAAAAGGCACAAAAATAAACTTTTATTTTTTTAATTCCACATTCAAAAATACTCGCGGCCGTCCATTGTTCGAAGTGCAATTGCAAAAGTCAAGAAATCCGCTCAATTTTACCACAAAACTGTTATGGTTTCCGTTCGCGATATATCCATGGGATTATCAATCGTGGTGTAATGGCGTTCGTCCATTATAGACGCCGATTTCCGACGTCCTCATGGGGTCTTTATGGGGACACGCACCATTGCTTCTTGAGAGTACGGGACGAGTATAACACCATTAATGTATAGGACGTCTTGGTGTATAGTTTTTGGATTACTTGAGGTTTTTTTAAATAGGAACTTGCAATTGTAGCGTAAAAAAATTACTAAAGATAATGTTTATATTTTTACAAAAGAAAATCTGCTAAATTACTAAAGTTCAATTTTTGCAAAGAAAATCTGCTTATAAAAAAATATTGCTATGCGAAAACTTAATGTAGGTAACGTTTACCTGAGTTTCGAATCTTCTTCTTCTTCCTGCCCTGATCCCATATTACTTGAGTTATGAATAAACACTTTAAATTCTAACTTAAAAAAAAAACTACTTAGTGATAATGTTTCTATTTTTGCAAAGAAAATCTGCTTTAAATAATTTTTGCTTTTGTTTTATAACATAATTATTTTATTAAATTGTTCTCAACTACACTATTTGGTCAAAAACTTATAGGAACATTACACACAACATGAATTTAAACTTCAAAAAAAATTGTATCAAGTGTAGCACGAGTTCAAATTTCGAACAGCTTGTCAAAATTTAAAAAATGGCAGTTCGATTTTTAAAAAATTATTGGCGCGGATATCACGCATATTTTTCCTTTTTTTTAAATATTGTTGACTAGATTTCAGATTGCGTCGTTTATTTGCGCCAATAAACTGTTTTTCTTTCTAATCTTTTAAAAAAAGTAACGACAATACCCAGCTAAAGCTGGAGAAGCAGCCAGCCTAATTAACCGTTCAGTGTTCTATCCGTCAGTATTCCCCCACGCGGGCCCCAGCGGCGCGTACAGCCCGGAGGCGACCATGGGCTACATGATGGATGGGCAGCAGATGATGCACAGGCCGCCCACCGACCCTGCCTTCCACCAGGGCTACGCGCATTACCCCGCAGAATACTACGGCCACCATCTCTAATGCAACCTGCATATTTGTACATGTGAGTATTAAACTTTTTTCAACATTTTTACAATCCTTCTAGCAAAATGTATTTTTTTTAAGTTGAGAACTTCCAATAACTCCTGTCGATCTTGGTGGAGCGAGACCGAGTGTCAGACTTTTACTGACTAAAACAATCTTAACCCAAGAAAGAGCTTCAGTTACTCTTTTAATGAAAAGGGCCAGATGAAAAATGTCATCGCTGGTATATTTTCGACCCTTTGCTTTTTCTAGTAAACTAAGCAATTGTTGTTTGACATCAAAACAGTTTATTAATGCTTAGAGTCACCCCCCCTCTAGAACGCAAAGGCCAACTGATCGAACAGTGTGTTTAAAAGTGGGTTTTTTTTTATCAGTAAAAGTCTGACACTCTCTTTCGCTTCTTTCGCACGGCCCCATAGAAGCAGAATGGACAGCAGTTTTACATTCCACTTCTTAAAGCTATGCCTTTATCTACTAAAATTTATCTACTCCAGTACAAAAGTTCACTCTAGTCCCAATTTATGAAACCTCCAGAATCGTGTCAAAAATTCTTCATAGCATCTTTTATGCATTTTAAATTGTAATCGACCCATTTATAATTCCGACAAAACGAAAATATTTCAAAGAAAGTCGTTGATATACGACAGAATTATAATTATGCTGTTACGGCTGACGCATAAAATGCATAATTAATGTTTAATATATTCAGTTATAAATAACATAACGAAACGTCAATATATTTATATTTTTATTTACAGATTTGAATAACGTTGACATCGCGCGGGCTGGCTGTACGCGGGCGCGCTCGCCCAGGCGGAACAACGCCTCATGTGATACCGGCACGTGATAATTACAGGAGAACGATGCTACATGTACATAAAAAAAAAACTAAAAATAAAAAAACGCGACATTTTTGTAATATTTGAAACAGTATACGATCTCCTAAAATTAAGTTTTGAAGTCAACTTTAATGGTTAATAAACTAAAAATGTAAATGTTGAACGAAGTGACATGGACGCTGATACATAACTGGTGCAATCACCTACTATAAATAAAGGTATATCACTCGGAACAATAGGAGCAAAGTTGATGAATGTAACAATAATGTGGTTTGATAGTTATCGTATAAATATTTATAGCTAATTGTGTATTGTTATTACGTAAATATAAATAAATAATTGAATAGTTGTGTAAGTTGTAACTATCACAGTACTTGGGTCGCTGTCGACAGAAAGGTAATAGATATGGGACTTTTTTTGTAAAGGAGTTGTATTAATAGGTTTTAGGTTTTTCGAAGCAACTTTCTTTGTTATCTGAGGAGCGGTGTGGCTGCGGGCGGGGCGGGCGGACGGGCCATCCGGCGCCAGTGGCCCGGGCGGAGGCCAGGCGCTCGGCAGTCGGACTCGCCCAGTGTGCATCGCTCCTCACCATTTTCAAATGTATAACTGTAAATTGCGTTTACGTGTTGCGTCTGTTACCTACCAACTAATTTATTAAATATAATTATCAAGCTCAAATTGTACATCTATAACGAATGTCAATTTCTTGAAAATTAATTGTCCGCGTTTAATTTACAGAAAACATTTTGAATACATATCTTTGAATTATATATTTATTGTAATGATATTGTATATCGAATATCGTTTCTCACCTTGCCTTGGTGTTCGATAATGTAGCACAATTTGTAACCGATGTATACGAATCACAAAATGATATTTTACAATGTTAAAAAAATGAGATTTTTAGGTCTATTTTTTGTCTTGTGGATGATACCTGATATTGATTGCCTTCTACGTTACCAGGAGACCATACACTCGAAGATGCGCAGATTATAAAATAAACAGAAAAAGCGAGAGGGCCGTGTTCGGCGGAAAGGAACCAGTCAGATATTTATTTAGTAATCTGTGGATCTCTCACACATATAATATTTATAATTGTGTGATTTTCACGACTGATGAGAATCTGTGAGCTTCTCCTAGATTACAAATAACTCCGTGGCGAAAGAAATTAACTTTTGGCGTAAATATTAACGAGTAATTCTAAAGTTTACTTATTGGTGTCGCCACGGAATGACTTTACTGTGAGTGCTGATTATATAAAATTAATGATGTTTTCCATGAAACTTATTTAAATTCGATAGTGATAAACAATCACTGTTAAATTAAATAGAAGAGATTAAAAATTAAACTAGCAACTATAAAAAATGGAAATTATAAATATCAAAAAATGTATACGAATACCTAAATGATCGCTCACAGTACAGTAGTAATTTACAATGTTTTCCAAAACTATTTCACGTGAACCACTATATAGTAATGCGCTGCATTACGGCCTTATGTCATGTATACGAACGGGAGATATAAAATGTCATCATTGGTCTTAGCTACGATTAACTTTTGATAGCAGACTAAGTTATCCGAGAACAAGCTTTATTCTAGGCTAATTAAGACCACCATATTGTCTTTTAAATTGCAATACGACTGTTTGTGACTTTAATTAAAAATATATATAAATATATCTACTAACATTATTAGTGTATATTTAATTTCTCATATTTTTTCAAATACCTGTTAGCGAAATAATATGAAGATTTTATTCATTCGTTTTAGTAATACGAATTTTAAATATGGAATAGTAAGGGTTTCCGAAGATGTCTATTCGGACAGTCGTATCGCAACTTAGCGTCTCATTTTAGAAAAAAGTTTGTTAACTTTTGTAAATAATAATCATCAAATATTATACATACGTCATTTTTACTTTGTATAAATACAGTTTTTCTCCAATGAAGTCTCAGTATTAAATAATTTGGAAAGAAAATATTTTTTTTCTCTTGCAACACCGGACTTTGTTGATACACAATTATTATTGTTATTTGCATTGCGTGTAATATATTTTTATTAAGAGGAAAATCTTAAATAGTAGTTGTTAGGTATTAATGTATTAATTGAAGAATTTTATTTTGATTTTTCTCTTTATTATATATGTATATGTACATTATATATAATGATTTGAAAGTCATCAAGTTATTGTAAATATAGCTACTAAAAAATGGTGAACGTGAGCGTCTGTCAGCGTACATTTTCAATTCGATGAAAAAAGTTAATTATATATTTGTATTGTATAATTTCGGCGAAGTACATATTATAAATAAAACTATACGATAAATAGTGAACTGGTTTATATAAATGATATAGCAACACCTGACGCTGACGGGCCGTTGTGGAGGAAATCTGACGAAACTGTGTCGGCATTATGAATGCTACGAATTGTGTAAAAAATATTAAAACCTAAAAAAAATGTCTTGTTTCATTTTTGCATAACCTCTAATTTTTGTATCCATTGCTACAAACAAAATTTAGGAAACCGGATTAGGAAAGATTTCTGGAGTTAAAATGTAGAAAGCTAACTTATAACTATAATCATTTGCGACTAACTTTGTTTTGGAAAATATACTCTTTCAAAATGATCTAACAACACAAGAAAATCGACCTCATTCTTTCAAAAAAGCAGGCCAAAAGGTCACACTTTTAAAAACCTACCCTTTCCTACACACAAACATACATAACACCACTTCGTCGACAAAACTTCCAAATCACCCGTCAAACAAAAAAAAAACAACAAAAAAGTTTGGTTAGCTCGCATGAATACGTTAAAATGTCTATAAATATCTGTGGAAGCAGTCGTCGACATGGCAAGGTGTTTGCCGGCGACCATAGTTTGCAACTTCCACAATTTATTTAGAAGGAGACTCGAGTTTATTGTCGCCTGAGTTTGCAACGTTTGGCTGAATGATCGAAATGTGGAGAGTTATAATATCTATAGACTGAGAAAGAATAGTTTGAAGAAAGAAAGAAAAATAAAGATTATTTGTGTTTAGTTACATGAAGTGAGGAGTTATCTTACTATTATTGTTATTTGGTAAGACAATCTAGAAGATAGCTGATGCGTGTTTCAAATAGTTCTGGACATATTTAGCCGGTCCAACCGATTTTTCAACCCGTTCAATGTGATGGTTTTTAGAACACTTCAAAGGCTTCTTCTGGAATTTAAATGTCATTAAATTTTTTGACTTTATATAAATAAAGTTTTTATAGGATTCTATCAGTAAAATAGATTTACTAACTAAAATTTCATAATTTCAAAATTTAATTAGAGTGATTTGTAAATACAATTTTACATGTATGAAAATTTATAAAATACCAAACTTTGGTTTTGGAATTTAGTGAAAAAAAAACATAATTTTGTGTGTTTAGTGGAAATATTTTCATTAAAACTTGTTAATTTTTTATCCGGTGAGATGAAGTCGAAATAACTTTAGCATTAGAAAACGATCTATCATTATTGGGACAAAGATTTTGAAAGTTAGATTACGATAAAGACACCAGTCCCGAGATACTTAAAAAATAAAATCCCAAAAAAAAAACATACTACTTCAAAAGTAATCCAACAATTTCTTCATAATAAAAATGCGAATCAAATTAAACTAACAAGCAAAAAAAGTACTAAGACAACAGAATCTGGAGCGGGTGCTACGTAGCAGTGCTACGCGGTGTAGAGTTTCGTAGCGCCGTACGTAGCGCCGTAGCGGGCGTGGCGGTTCGAAAATGGCGGCGGACAGTGAGTAATGGCACACTGGGACGAGTCCAGTGACGCGTACTGCAGGGTTGCCACTTCGAAACTAGGCTTATAATAAAAATGTTTCGTTAGTACTAATAGTATATGTGTAAGTATTATAGTTTAGATATCAACGAATTTTCAGAACAAAAAAATATTATGACTGACTGAGATAGCGGTCAAGCGCGAAACTATCAACAATAAAAAAGGACTAATTTGTCGATAGTAAATTGTGTATTCTTCAATTTAATCAATTACTAGAAACCTGCCGTAAAACGCACATTGTAGACATAATAAATGATTTTGATAAATGAATGAATTAATAATATAATAATGAATGAATTTAATAAATGAATTTTTATATGTCTGATTTATTATGGGAAATATATTCCCTTCCCTGGTAAGGATACATAAAAATTAGGATAGAAAATAAAGGATACTACAAGTGTTCACAAATCTATGAAATCCTCGGCTTTTCTCGACCATAATTTATTTATTTATTGTAACTTAATGCACATTGTACAAAGGCGGACTTAATGCCATAGGCATTATCTACCAGTCAACCTTAGGGTGGTGCAGAAACATTGTGTAGTAGGTGCAACTTACGTAAAACAAATAGAAAAAAAAAAACGAATACAATCATAAAAATACATACTTATATAAATACATACATATAACCACAATTGTTATGAAAACTGAATCCAACAACTTATCGCTGTGATGATTCTACCAACTTCTTGCGAATGTGTTCACGTGCCATTATTTTAAAGGATTATGATAATATGCATGTAAACATACATATAAAGCTGAACCTTCATGAATCACTCTGTCTATTGGTGAAAACCAGATGAGAATCTGTTCATTCAATGGAATATAAGAATCTGTTTATTGGTTTTTGAGTTTATCACTAAAAGACAGACATACGCAATGGGGGATACAATTTTATAAAATGTAAGAAGGAAGAAACACGAGTAAGAACTAACGAATTGAGGGAATATCATGACATCTTTATATATAATTTATATCTTCAGAATATGTTATCTTTTATACCAATCTAATCGATTGTTTTTATCAAATAATATGCTAACTTGTCACCTTAGGGCGCACTATAATCGGACGGGAAAACTGCAGCTGGGAAATTCAGCAGGTTTATTCAGTTTCAATGAAAATTTATCAAGCAAACACAAACTGTCACTAGAAGTTCACAAATTCTCAAAATCCATTACATATTATTTAACCCCACATGGCTCGTGGCTGTATTCTAGGAAGGAGTAGGTAGAACTTTAACCCTCCCTAAGGCTATAGATGATTTCGGGCTGTTGTATCTATTCAAATCGCGCAGAGAACTTTGCTTGCGCGATGCAGGATTCTGTGACGTCATATGTAGTAGATGGCGCTACAGGTGGAGCGAGAGGGAACATCAGAAGTTTTCCTCAGCTGCCGTTTGCATTCCAGGGCCACTATGATAACTCTTTTTAACAATCCCGAAGCGCTGCAAGCATCGGCCTTAGTTAATCCCGGTTATTTTGCTGACCGTTCAGTTCTATATCCCTCCTCCTCCTCGAGATTTTTCATTCCAGAGACTCGGGAAATTTATGTTGGATTAGTTCTTACTGACGGTGTCTCACCATCGACGATTCTAAGCGTCATGAAGTGCCACGTGAAGTTGGGTGTCCACAGTAGAGTGAACCTGATCTGATTCATCTTTTTGGGCTGCGACCTCATGACTTCACTTCTGCTTAGTAATAATAATTATTTTCCTAATCTTTGGGCCACGGTGGCCAATTTTAATAGAGATAAGCTAGGCACACAGGAGTAGATTATAGTAAACAGGTGTGAGGGCTAATGCAGGTGCACTTTTTCTATTCTCACTCTTTAAAGTCCAATGCAACAGCAAACTGACACGTCCGGCGAGAGATCAGACGCAAGGCCAATAGCTTTACTACCTTGCCGCGGCAAAGAACGTAGTCTTCCAAACTCCAAACGGCTACTGGAAAAATTCTTTCACGTAAAAGAAAAAAGATTCCGATTCTATTTCGGAAACCCGATACCAACAAAATGCCCAGCGACAACGTTAAACTTAGGACCACACACTTAGCAAGCTGCTTGGACTAAGAGGCCAACGGGATAGCGTAGTTACTCAGATACCCGCGAAACGAGACACAATAGTAAAACAATAACAGCGCGGTCTCATAGGACCGGTTGGGGATTCAAACGTTAAAAGATCTGCTAAAAGCTAAGTATAGATCATAACATCATGCCTGAAAACCTTAGGGCTTAAGCAGGGAGAGATACCTATGATACCTCCGCCACTTAAATTTAAGTTACCTATCCTACTAATTTTATAAATAAGAAAGTTTGTATGTAAGGATGTTTGTTAATCTTTCACTCAATTTTTCAGTCAATTTTGGGTGCCTTTAGGATAATGTTTTACTATTACGCAGGCGATACCGCTGTCAGCAGCTAGTAGGTATATGTATAATAAAGAAAAAATGTGAGAAGAAAATATCTAGTTATTTTAGTCTACATCAACTCTTTTCATCTGATTTGCGATGCATGATGGCCGTCAATTAATTTGATGAGGATGAAACCAAACGTATCAACTACTAATTGCGATATACGAATACATACAATGAATATTCTAATCAAAATCAACATTTTAACAAAAACACCAAAAGAGTTCCCAACCAAAAAAAAACACAAAATCCCTTCCCATACGTATCACGATCCATCGCACACACAATTTCCGCACAGTCCCTCTCGACAGCCCTACGTTTTTTCCTCGAACGGAGCACAGTAAGCAACGCAGCGATTGTATCGCTCGCGGATGCTCCGAGCGGCCCATTTGTCAACCTTAGCCCCCTCTAGCCCCCCTAGGCCCCCTCCCCACCGAGCCCCGAGCCCCCGGCGACAAAAGAAAAGCTTCAGATGAACACTGAAACTATATCACTTTATGTTTGCCTGGTACGAGATGTGCAGGAATGCGTCCTTTGTAGTTTTTTTTGGGGTCCTGACAAGTGTAACCGATAATCGAATCATGCTGAAAAACTGCAAAATCTTATGTGCTTCGAGGTCTCATGACACACTCCTTTTGTTTATAAGTTCCTCGTACCAAGCTTTTTCATGGGATAGATAATAAATACAGAAATGATGTTGAAGATTGGGCAAAGTGGACGAAGTTCAGTCGGAAGACGGACCCTGGCAATAACCGGGATTAACACCAGGTGGGATAGAAAAAGTTAAAAGAAAAGCTTCAGATGAACACTGAAACTATATCACTTTATGTTTGCCTGGTACGAGATGTGCAGGAATGCGTCCTTTGTAGTCTTTTTTGGGGTCCTGACAAGTCTAAGCGACAATCGAATCATGCTGAAAAACTGCAAAATCGTATGTGCTTCGAGGTCTCATGACAAACTCCTTTTGTTTATAAGTTCCTCGTACCAAGCTTTTTCATCGGATAGATAATAAATAGAGAAAAGATGTTGAAGATGGGCAAAGTGGAAGAAGTAGTTGGAAGGCGGACCCTGGCAATAGCCAGGATTAACACCAGGTAGAAGAAAATAATAAATTGGGAAAGTCAAAAGTTAAACTCAAGATGAACACTGAAACTATAATTATTTTTCTATTTGTAGTCATTTTTGGGGTCCCGACAAGTCTACCGACAATCGAATTACTTAGAAGTTCTTCACTCCTTTTGTTTATAAGTTCCTCATACCTCATTTTGTTTATAAGATTTTTCATGGAATAGATAATAAAAAGCATTCACTCAAATTTAACACTCACTCAATATTTAACAAGTTAGTCAACGCAGTACACGGCGAGCAAGCTTGCTAGTTTTACCAAAAACAAGAACTACCTATGGCAAAAAAAATGCTAACTTTTGGAGGAGCACAGTTTTATAACAAATTACCGCCCTGTATTTAGAAAAGTACGCTCTTTCAATGCATCCCAAACTTAACTTAGCCAGCACATCATTGCGGATCGATCACTTCTGGAGAAATTAATGCATTGGATGGGTAACTATTAAGTTGTATCTTATAATATTGTAATCTATATTTTTATTATTGTTCTCAAGTAAGTGTCTTTATTGGGAATAAAGTTTCTTTAATTACTCAGATGCCCGCGAAACGAGACACAATAGTAAAACAATAACAGCGCGGTCTCATAGGACCGGTTGGGGATTCAAACGTTAGGCCGAATAGAGAAAGTCAAAACAAAAAACTGAAAATGAACACTGAAACTAGGTATTTCATTTTCTGTTCGCTGGGTACAAGATGTGCGATACGTCCTTTGTAGTCTTATTTTGGGATCCTGACAAGTCTAATCAACAATCGAATCATTTAGAAATCATGCTGAAAATCTTCATGTCACTCCTTTTGTTTATGATTTCCTCATACCAAGTTATTTCATGGGATAGATAAAAGATAGAGAAAGTCAAAAGAAAAACTCAAGATGAACACTGAAACTATTTCAGTTTATTTTCCCCGGGTGAAAGTCTTGCACATGCATTTTTTTTTGTAATTTTTGAAGTCCTGGCAATGAAAATGTTCACGACGGATTTACTCATACCAAACTTTATAAAAGATAGAAAAAAAGTATAAAGGCAAGTTTCAAGTTGAAAACTGAACTTGACCACAACGTTGATGAAAAGCGACGATGCAACGCGCTTGCCTAGAAGCAACCTATTTACTCTTGACTTAAAGATCCCCATGTTGTAACTTTTCCTGATGAAACACAAACTTGGACAGGGGGGCTAAATACGAGTATATAAAAGCAGAAACTCATTGACATTAAGATTGAGATTGGGATTAAGAGCGTGAAATTTTGCACAAGGTTTCCTTTTAAGACGTAGGCAAGCACTAAGAGAGGATTTCCCAAAATTCTCAGATGCTGTTCTAGGGTAAAGGAGCCGGTTTAGGACTAGTTTAGTTTAATATCAAATGAGTTCTCAATAATTAAGTTTTAGAAACTACTCTGCGTTCGAAAAGAGGCATAATAGACTTCAGTAAGAAAACTGAGAGGAGAGAGATGAGGAGCTCGTGGTTAGATAATAACAGCCGCACGGGTCGATCTTCACGTTTAAGCAACGCTTGCCAAGGTTGGTCAGTGGATGGGTGACCATCGTAACATACCGAGTTTCCTCCGTGCCTCGGAAAGCACGTTAAGCCGTAGGTCCCGGCTGTCATTTGTAGATCTTTGGCAGTCGTTACGGATGAAGTAACATGTTATCCCAGTTAATGGGTTGTGGAGGTCTGGTAGGCAGCCGCTCCTCGTAAAAATACTGGTATTCAGCTAAATCCGGCTTGACTGGAAGATGACCCCAATACAGTTGGAAAAAGGCTAGGTAGATGATGATGATACTTCATTAGCGAAACCATTGATGGACCAGTGGTAACTGCCCTCGTATCTGACGTATTCCATGAGAGATAGTACTCTAGGTGATCCGGGAATAGAATTCCTGGAAAGCTGTTTTTTAACGACTGTCAAATGACTTCTCCTTCTAGACGGAGCGAGAGATGATCAGCCTGTTACTGACTAAAACCCACCTGTGTTGCTTCAGGTGCCCTTTGCATGCCAGGACCACGATAACTCTTTCGAACTATCTCGCAGCCCGAGCAGAGTAAGATGGAAAATACTACTAGGATACCATAATCGCCAGGAGATCTGTTGAATTGTTAGAGCGTTTTCGCATTATCCGATCCGATATCGGTATCGGACGCCGATCCGATATCGGGGTAAGTAAAATGTATGAAATATATGCCTATCTTTCATATTGTCCGACCCGATATCGGATATCGGAGCACGGTATTCCATACATTTTACTTACCCCGATATTGTATCGGCGTCCGACATCGATATCGGATCGGATAATGTGAAAACGGTCTTAGGCTAGTCAAGGGGTAGAACAGCTGTTTCTTTTTTTGAGGTGGGAAATCAAATGTCTTTTCTCGCTCTAGGTGGACCGACTCCTCTCGAAAATTCTGACAGTCCGTCTCAAACCTCTGAGAGGGACTGTCAGAATTTTCTTGACGAAAGCTTCTGCCCAGGAGCAGGTTAAAATTATATAAATAAAATAAATCTAATATAAAATAAAATAGGTGCATAATTTATAAAGAAGTATTTCTTCACTAAATGAATAATTTTATGATATTAAGTTCAGTTAATTATACCTATACGGTAGGTGTATGATACCTAAGCTAGGAAATAAAATACACTAACTGAAGAAAATACAGTATCCCCGTAAACGAAACAGAATCGTTCTCAGTTATATTTAAATACAATTGTTATCCGTAAAATGATTACGCGTTCCATTATACCTAACCATTCTCCTATCCCACCTGCCGTTAGCCCTTAAATTCATAGGACAGTAACGTAGTGAATTTACAAGCAATTATAAACTAAGTTTCATTACGTCCAGGCGTAGGTACCAGGCCGTCATGACTGGTGCGGAGCCATCGAGCAATTTCCACTCAGGGCTAATTTAAGACGGGACCACGACCGACATGTTTATTGGTTAATTAAAGTTTTACTCAGAAACAAACAGTACTAGGGACGCAGAGGACGCTTGGAGGGATAGCAAAAACTGGAATTAGAGGCTTTGTTGTATTGAAATAATAAGGTTTTTCAAAGCCGTTTCCTATCCTTTTTAATGAGCTATTTCAGACATTAATCAGTACAAAAACATAATGCCTCCATTGTTTTATATTCTTGAAATGTAAGTTTATCATTGCAATGCATATTCCTTATCAACTAGGTATCAATGTAGGTATGTATACTATAACTAGCATGATGCAATATCTTCTCATCTATTTTATTTATTTATTGACCCATCAACCATTTTTACACTTTATAACTTAACTAGGTTCTGCCAACGGCTATACCCGCCAAAAAGTAGGTTTCACAAAGTTTTGACCTCTTTTCATTCCCTTTATGGGTTCAATTTTGGAAAATCCTCGCTGGTGCTTATCTGGGTCTTAAAAGAAAATCTTGTGCAAAATTTCGCGCTGCTAGTGCCAGTTATTTCGAGGAGCTCGCGGCTAGATAATAACAACCGCACAGGTCGATCTTCAAGGTTAAGCAACGCTTGCCTAGGTTGGATGGGTGACCATCTTAACATAGCGAGTTTCCTCCGTGCCTCGGAAAGCACGTTAAACCGTAGGTCCCGGCTGTCATTTGTAGATCTTTGGCAGTCGTTACGGATAGTCAGAAGCCAGTAAATCTGACTCCAGTCTTGCCATGAAGTACCGTGTTACCCCAGTTAATGGGTTGTGGAGGTCTGGTAGGCAGCCGCTCCTCGTAAAATACTGGTATTCAGCTAAATCCGGCTTGACTGGAAGCCGACCCCAATATAGTTGGGAAAAGGCTAGGTAGATGGAGTGCCAGTTATTTCGACTATGTGACTATGTGTTGATATGTCAGTCAGTTAGTTTCCCCTTTTAAAAATGAAGATATCCTTAAGAGAACAAAGGATACCGACTTAACCCGAAGAATCGAAACTTAACGTTTGAATCCCCAACCGGTCCTATGAGACCGCGCTGTTATTGTTTTACTATAGTGTCTCGTTTTGTGGGTATATGATAGGTTAAGTGACAGTAGGCAGGGCAAATTGCAAGGGTCGCGGGATTCCGATGGATGCAAAACGCACAGGGTAGGTTGTGGCGGCCACAGAAATATTAATAGGTGAAGGTAGCGACACTTGGGGGAACCCTATGTTCATCAGTAGTCGTCTATCTAGTAGTTTCCTAAGCAGTTTGGGGTCGGCTTCCAATCTGGATGTAGTTCCTTTACACGGAACAACTGTCTACCACACCTTTACAACACATTTACCTACTGCACAACATCTAACACAACACTCTCTATATAATATAACTAGCTTTTGCCCGCGACTTCGTTCGCGTGGAATAGTGACTTCCGGCAGATTTTTGGTTTTACCCACATAGTTCCCGATCTCGCGGGATCTCTTCAAAAATGAAATGTGGAAGATATTCTAGAGAACTCTTCAAAAATCAACATAATGAGCTCTGCGTTTTAATTGAAGATCACTTAGGGCATTAAAACCGTTATTGCCGATCGAAAAAGATGAAAATGTTATTTTTCCCTTATTTTCAAAATATTATTTTGATTTGCCATTTCAGAAAAAAATACTGTTTCTCCCTTGACAAATTTTCTATTATTTTAGGCTTTAAAAAGATTATTAAAGTTTCTTACAGCAAGACATTTCTGTATACCACGTTTTTAGTTTTGCCATCCTTTGCAAAAATATATAGGTCTTGTGGTTTTGACACTACATTTTTACATTTTTCCGATGAATTTTCAGTACTGAATTGATGCCGACTCTTGACCAATAGATGGCGCTGTATGTCCGGAATAAATCTTATTTTTTATTTTATTTTTTATTTCATTTTTTATTTAACTTTTTGTAATAAAAACTATCCTATGTCCATTCTCAAGTTCCAAACTATGTCTGTACCAAATTTCACAAAAATCGGTTCAGTAGTTTAGGCGTGAAGCAAAGACAGACAGACAGACAGACAGAGTTACTTTCGCATTTATAATATTAGTTTGGATTATATATAATAGAAGACTGATGGTCAGACTTTCTGGCTTCTCACATCATTCTTTTTACTTACATATTTTATTTGGAATTCGATTGTTTAAAACTTTAAATTGATTTACCACAAATATATAGATACTTTTACCGTTTTCACGAAAATTCGCACCACGAGTTGGCACCACTTAGCCGAGGGGTATTATATTTTTGAAAACATACCTGTACCTTTTTTATAGTGAGAAATCATATAATGCATCTCCCGCTCTGAGTGAAGCGGGAGGGGGGCCTGTTTGCTCAGATGTCCTTCAGTTGTGCATTCTAGGACGTTGACGTCTAACGTTTGACGCTGATGTCTGTAACTTAATGTCATTAACATAAGCGTTTTTTAACAGGTGCCTGGACCTGACGAAACAATGCTGTCACATGATAATCGTCATTTTAGAAACACCTGATGCTGCTAGAGCGGGTGGAAGATAGGAATAAAGTGTGAATCAAACTAGTCAGAAAAAATCACATAAAGAAATTCAGAGATAAAATAACTATTGCGGAAAACTATGCCCAAACAAGACAAAAAACCTGTATAAAAAACCAACCAACCAACTGTATGTTTTAAGTTCAATGCTCAAACAGCCCTCAACTGCAACTTCCCTCTCCTAGAGAGGAGGCCGGAGTCCCAGCAGTGGGAACATTATAAGGCCGATAATGCTAATGCTAATGCTCAAACTGTACTATGTATTATATTGGTGTACAATAAAGTATTTATACGTAAATAAATAAATACTTTTTCTAAAACAGTTTCATAACCCACAATGGTTCTGCAAACGGTACAATATCAAAAACACCTGAACAGGCCACGGTTGGCAAAACAATAATCCAAGTTTACAATTTATCCGAGCGATCCCGATTACTTGCGCCTACCGACGGGCGCAAGTAGCTCTCCGGGACCAGGGGGTACGAATGTGAAGAGATGTCGAACTTGCGTATTTAATATTAGAAACTCAATGATTATAATTATGTACCTACTAGGGTGCTATAAAAAAAAATGATGTACTCACATCATACAAGGCCACATCACTTAATCTATCACATACCGGAGAAACGAGACACAATAGTAAAACAATAACAGCGCGGTCTAATAGGACCGGTTGGGGATTCAAACATTAAGTCCTATGTTAGAAACCTACGTACTTAGAGCCAAGGTTTTTTTCCATAATGTCTTTTCAGTCCGTTTCCAATATATGTATGAGCTATAAACTTCCGATAAGCAGTAAGTAACTGTATTAATAGTGTTAAGTTAGCATACGACATACATATGCGAGTCCGAGTTCGCAGGAATCCGATGGATGCGAGACGCACAGGACCAGTCGTTGTGGCGACGCGGCGACGCTTGGGGGAAGCCTATGTCCAGCAGAGAACGTCTTTCGACTGAGATAAATGGTACGCTCGGACTTGGTACGACGGATTTGGTCCACCCGTACCAAGTTCGAATGTGAAGAAACAGTAATAAGACACACTCGAACTTGGTACCCAATTGAAGTGTTAACATCACCACATAGTATAAAACAAAGTCGCTTTCTCTGTCTCTATATCCCTATGTATGCTCAAATCTTTAAAATTACGCAACGGATTTTGATACGGGTTTTTTTAATAGATAGAGTGATTCAAAAGGAAGGTTTCTATGTATAATATATGCATAATAATTCCAGTAGAGTAAGGGCCTGTTTCATCACCTATGATTAAGTTTCCAATATCTTACTTGGCACATAATTTCATAGAAACTCTATTCAATTTTTGAATTTATTCAAGAAGTAGTGGCTACTCGGACTTTATGAAACAGGCCCGCTTATTTGCTAGTTATATATAACACAATTATTACAAAGATCTACAGCTTATCAGCCGTCTACATCTCGTCCATACTCTAACAAAATTTGCCCACTCGCCCGCCCGTAATTAACGCGAAGGACAACTACACAGTAATGAGTTCCACTAGGCGCACATAAATACATTGATTCTCTTAATGTAAACATCGTCAGGTAATGGCTACTTAGCCAAATTAGGAAATTACCTACTTCACGTAGATTTGAACGGAGATAACGTGATAGGTAGCTTGGTAGGTGCGTAAATTAGCCTTGAAATGTGATCGTGGCGTTTTTTTCCCAGTGGGGATATATTCAGACTTCTCCCGCTCTTAGGCGGAACGGGAGGGCGTATCAGACTTTCACTGACTAAACCCTGTACGCCCCGTACGGCCTACGTAGATTGGCGTTGAGTCTACGTACAAGTAAGACCGTCTTACCCTTATTACACTACGCGACTAAGACCGTTCGTAAAAACAAGTGGTGTAGGTAATAGGCCTTTAAACCTCACCCCGTTCCTTCGTTTCCTGCTGGGTTATCGAGCTTCCGTTTCGGACTCCGCGATCCATGGCCCCAGAGGCTCCGGCCCTACTGGGCCCCCCTACAGTTTGCTGACATCTCCTTGAGGCGCGCGAGACCTGAAGGCAGTTTTACCAAACAACTACATGCTATATCTCCGCGACTTTGATCACATACCTACAATTATTTAAATTCATTTCGAAATAGTTGCTAGCCTGTCGGTTTTCTATCTAAGGGTTTACATTTCAGGGAGTGTGCATTGGACTTTTTCTGCACAATTGAATTCCGCCCAACTCGTTCCATCATTGGACCGCTAAACGTATGGTAATTAACGGGGACCCACTGACGATGGAACTGGAGACACTGTAGCACACTGCTGTGCGTCAGTTGTTACCAGGAACTCATAGGTTTGCACCACTATCCACCAAACCTGACATTGATCGTAAACTAATAATTTCGTGAACTTCTAGCAAGGAGTGTAGCATGAGAAAAAATATAGGTTTCACGCATCCACGAGGCGACATTTTCGCGAGTTCTTTTTTTGAATTCTATACTGGTATAGGCGTGCGCGTGGACCAATGAGAAGCTGTTACCGTGACTGACTTTGCCTTCGTCAGTAATGGCGGTAAATTTGAATTAGGAAAGAGTTCTAAGAGTTCTTTTTTTTTATTGATATAAACTAGTGCTTGATCGCGATCCCATCTGATGGTAAGCAGTGATGCAATCGTTGGTGAGGCGCACTAGTTTATATTTATTTAGAATTGTATGAAAATTAAGTCGGAATTGGTTTCATGTCCGTCCGACCTTTTCTCTCATACATATTTAGTATTAACTATGGTGGCAGCTATCGTCCAGCAACCACCCCATTTTTTGATTTGAGAAATTTTAAATGTTTTTTCCTATACTCTAGATGGAGTGAGAGCATCCTACTGTCAGATTTTTACCGACTCAAACACACACGTCTTCCTTCAGTTACCCTATGCTTTCCAGGACCACGATAACTCTTTCGAACTATCCCGCAGCAGAGCAGGGTAAGATGGAAATACTACTAGGACACCATATACATCAGGAGTTCTGTTAGGACAAGGCAAGTCAAGGGGTAAACTGCTTTTTTTTGAGGTGGGTAATCATCAAATATCCTCTCCCGCTCTGGTTGGAGTGAGAGGGATTATCAGACTTCTACTGAATAAAACCCAACTGTGCTCCTATAGTTGACCTTTGCGTTCCTGGGCCACGGTAATTCATTCGAACATCGCCACGACGTTTGCCGAATAGTGGTGATGAAATAAACTAAGCAAATTCAAGCGTCTACCAACGTTCAGACGTCGTAACTCAAGGCCTTTACTTACCACTGAGCCACAACCTCATTGACACCAGAACATCATGAAAACAAGCTATAAACATAACCTAATCACATTAGCTCTAACTTAAACACAGCCACATACTCATAAATCGTATTTTAAAACCTCCCGCTGGCTCTGCGCTCCTAGTACTCGACTCCAACTATTTCACGTTTAATGGACCAAATAACTGGCGTGATGGCCAGCAGTGGACTACGTCCGGCGTTTTGAACATTTTTCGCGGGGATATTTCCGTTTTTAGCCTAAATTATTGTTATTGTTTTTTAGGACTATGCTTTATTAAGACTATGTCGTCCTGGTAGTTGGTTGATATTGTTAGGCTTGTTAAATGTTCTGTGTGGCGGTTTGTTTGTCTAATTTTTGTTTTTTTTTTCAAACTCAAAAAGAAATACAAAATAAATAAAAGTTAGAAAAACTTTATTTATTGTGCGCACCTACCACAGAGCTGTCTTTTTAGCCCAAAGGTTGACTGGTAGATGGCCACCGCCATGTTGAATTAAGTCCGCCAAAGTACCACTATCGTTCATGAAATTTAAATTAAAAAAATAAGGCGCAATTTTGTATACACCCTGGACCCAGAATTGTTGCACTTTTCTTTCGACCCTATCATCATAAAAAGACCTACTATCGCACTAATTTTAAACAAAAATATACCTACAAAAGTTTCAAAACACCGCTCAAAATAGTGTTCATCTTTTGCTTGAATCCTACTTTAACCTCTTATTAATTTTAAGCACCAAATGACATGTACTAAGGTACTTACCAGAAATAATATAAATGCAATCCCTCTCAACAGTTAATAGCACTGACTTCACTTTTTAAAATACATACGGTCATACTCAGAGTCCAGCTAATGGTTCATTAGCGTCCCTAATGTCCATTAAAGTTAAGTATTGTCAAACCTTCACTGAAAAACTGTGTAAAACTGTCAATGTGACAATTTCTTCGTTTAGAAGTTAAGTGATGATTAACGTTAATGAATGTCTCTGAGTGCGGCCGATACACTTTTACTTTCTACTAAACTGAACTTTTATACTGCACCAATATGGTCTTAGTTTCAGGGTACCTATTTCTCATAATTTAATGGATTTTGTAGAATATAATTATTATCTTTGTAGATAGAAAAAGAAGAATGATGATGAAAACCTCTTATTAATTTTAAGCACCAAATGACATGTACTAAGGTACTTACCAGAAATAATATAAATGCAATCCCTCTCAACAGTTAATAGCACTGACTTCACTTTTTAAAATACATACGGTCATACTCAGAGTCCAGCTAATGGTTCATTAGCGTCCCTAATGTCCATTAAAGTTAAGTATTGTCAAACCTTCACTGAAAAACTGTGTAAAACTGTCAATGTGACAATTTCTTCGTTTAGAAGTTAAGTGATGATTAACGTTAATGAATGTCTCTGAGTGCGGCCGATACACTTTTACTTTCTACTAAACTGAACTTTTATACTGCACCAATATGGTCTTAGTTTCAGGGTACCTATTTCTCATAATTTAATGGATTTTGTAGAATATAATTATTATCTTTGTAGGTAGAAAAAGAAGAATGATGATGAAAAAGCAATAATTATTAAACTTTTGATTGGCTTTCATGCAATTTATTAAAATCACGCTGCCATACAAAACTGTTCGTTCTATTTTAAATATTATATTTAATTTTAGAACTATCACAAGCAGCCTTTGCTGAGAATCAGACCTTAAGAAGTGGTAGTGGGCCGTACGTACCACGTGGGCCCAGTGTGGTTTCGTGGATGTCCCATGCCTTGACACTATTAACCCTAGAACATCTCGTATTTTCCTTCAGCGATTTGAGTGCTATACCATAACCAGCCATATAAAGTTCCCACTGCTGGGACGCAGGCTACCTCTCTTCTAGAGGAAATAGACCGATAACGAACTTGCGGACCCAGAGCAGAGTAGTAGATGTCACCACCTTAAATATTTTTTGGTTCTAGAACGGTTGCCTCGCAATATTTTCCTTCACCGTTTTGAAAGCAGTGATGAGGAAATTATTTTGTGCCACGATGTAGCACTATTATTATTGCCATTATTATTGGAAATAGAATTAAGTATCTACGAGTACTTACTAGATAAATCCGGATCAGGAAATCATAGGATATTAATCAAACTTAATTCATGAATCCCCGACCGGTCCATATGAGACCGCGCTGTTATTGTTTTACTATTGTGTCTCGTTTCGCGGTAGTCGATAGGTTAAGATACTACACAATATACAGTAAAGTGTACAGTGTAGTATATAAAGTAGTGTGTGTGAGAGAGTGTGTGTACTGTCAATTTGTTCCACTTTCCCCATGATTTCCTCAACCAAAAACATTCCTAAAATCGTCAGACAAACAAACACAACGAAAATTAAGCAACAATTTAAAAACGTACACGCATGCATCTATTACGTAGTGACCGCTTCTAAATCGCGCTGTACATTGCGCGCTAGGTTACATTGCGCGCTAGGTTGGGTAGGCCGCAGCGAATTCATCACTCGTGCGGCAATGAAAAACGTTTGGTCGCGCGACGCGGCGCCGCGGCAACTAACGGCGCGTCGCTTTGACGGTCGCGCGACAAGTCGTGACGGCGTACCGTTGGCACAAAATAGAGTGTGGGAATGGCTAGGTTCCTCTAATAATAAATAGGCTCTATTTTGTAGATCACAAATCATTTAGTTAGTGGTCAGAAGAGCAATGCTGGCCCAGTGGTAAATACCCCGACTTGCAAGTTGTAGGTTGCGGGTTGAAACCTGACCAGGCATTATTTTGTGCAATATATATTTTCATCACCACTGCTCTCAAAATGGTAAAGGAAAACAGCGTAAGTAAACATATCCTAGAACCAAAAATTCGAAGACTCGATATTCACCAATCCGCACTAGGCCCGCGTGGTGGACTAGAGCGGAGGCCTGAGTTGAGGTTGATGGCTCAAATAACTTCTCCCCTTCTGGGTGGAGCGAGAGGTTGTGTCAGACTTTTACTCACTAAAGCCCTCTTCTATGTTCCTTCTTTGCCTTGTATTCGAGGACCCCGAGTTTTCCTTTCAGAAGCGAACCCATAGCCCCAGTAGTCTTGAACACTACTGGACCAATACCGACGGTATTGCTGACATGTCCTTGAGGCGCGCGTGGAACACTACGCACCGTCGACGACACGGGCTTGGTCCGGACAGTTACGGGTCGGACGGACGGTGAGCTATCCAGTATGCATTGCTCGCCATCTACAAGTTGGTAGTGATGCGGAGAATTTTTTCGACGCCATGTTTTATTTTTTTAAATTAAGTTTTTCTTGTGAGTATAATAATTATGTAAAGTATTCTATAAGTTTGTTAATAGTAAGTAACAATTTTAAAATAAACATGAATAGAATTATGAAAAAAAAAAATCTCTACATCCCTTCAACTTAATATGCTAACGCTACTCCGATAGTACGCACAACAATGATCGCTTTCCACACAGGCTACTGAAAAATTTGTCCAACAGCGAGCGATGTCGCAGGGCACAATATATCTTGTGCAGCACACAATCCATGCTGGTTGTAGTACCAGGCTATCATATAATACTAACAAACATTGCTCCTTTTATTCGTCTATATTTCAGAAATGTAAAAGAACGGTCACATTTTTTTTTTTAACTAGAAATTATCTGATGACTTCTCCCTCTCTTGCGCGGAGCGGGTCATGTCAGATTTTTACTGACTAAAACCCAATCCTACGTTCCTTCTTTGCCTTTCGTTTTCGGGCTCCAGCTTTTCCTTTCAGAAGCGAACCCATGGCTCAAGAGGCTTCGACCCTACTGAGCCCCTACGGTTTTACTGACTTTTCCTTGAGGCACACGTAGAACACTACGTACCGTCATCGACACTTAATGTTCGACGTTAGTGTTTCTCGATCCTGTCTGGAGCGGAAGAAGTCATTACATCACCCAACCACCAAAAAAAAACATTGTACGGTCATTTACCGTACAAGAAAAGAAGACAGGCAGCAAATAAACTATTTGATTTGATTTGATTAGGAAATGGGTTTTAGAAGAAGAAAAAACAGATAAAATATCATGGTGAAAAATTCTGTTCTGTGTGAGTGAATATGTAATAAAGATCGAATTATCTGACAATGACAGCCCTAAGTATTAATGTACATTTTAGTTAAGAGCAAAGAGTAGACTGATGATAAAGTTACTAAAATTAACCAGTGCTAGTAAGAATCTACTATAATAATAACTACTGTCTAATGACAGTCGATCAGACAAAGATAGTCGACCGCCTAGTAAAAATGGATACCAACTACCAGGCACACATAACGATGTAGAGACAATCGTAAGTAGACGAAGATGCGAGCGGCCCGTTCAACCTAGTGTATTGCATCAATTGTACTAGGAGCGCAGGAATGCAGGGAATTGCCGTTTAGAGCTCCGAGTAACATGTACTACAGGAGGTTTAGCAAGGAATGGTTCTACTAGGCGCACAGATGGACGAAGAAGTTGATTGTTTTATGTGCTATGAGAAATCATTGATCACTTAAAAATTTTGTAACGTTGTAAAGAAAATGTGTAAGTTTATATTTTGTTGTTGTAATGAACGTGATGCTCTAAAGGTTGAACAGATTTCGATGAAATTTGGCACAATGGTAGATTGTAACTGTGAATAAGATTAAAAAATATATTTTGTCTGGGTAGTAAGTTTCTTTTTTATTCAAACTAATTTTAAAGCCAAATCTGGTGGTAAGAAAATAGGTATATTTATTTGAAGTCGTGATTACGAGGAAACACTCCGCTTATACACAGAAGCAATTAAATAAAATTAAACATTTATTCGAGAAAAATCCATCCAAACTCATGCAAGGTTTAAATGGGGGAAAACCACTTTGTTTTCTAAGTACTACAAACAGAATAAACCAACAATAGTAATATTAGCAAAACCTATCTAATTCAATTTACAACTACCATAACCCTAGAAAAAAAAAACATAGAATCGTCTTCCCGAGCCAGGACAAAACTCAAAATCCTCCATACATAGTACATACACATCAAGACATTTCTCCATCGTCGATACGACTCACAATCAGGGCGGTTCGCTTTCATCGAGATTATTCAATCAACCACATTCATTATTCTGCACATCAACTATGTTAAAAAAGTCACATAAAAGCATTGCAATTTCTTTATTACCTCATTCCGATTCCGGTGACGACGTTGTCAATATAAGAAGCATAAGATAGATGCCATTTCACAAGCATCCACTAACGAATTCTCTGCTTTTAGCGTAACAACCACTGAAGAAACTTTCGATTTTGAACCTTGTTACAGATGATTATGGCTTAAAATCGTTTTGGGAAAGCCGCGGCAAACGTAAGCAATATTGTCCAAATTTAAAAATCACAAAAGCCATTAAAATATCGCACTTAAAATCACGGCAGTAAAACACAAAATGTTTCGAATCGCAATTAGGAATACAGCATTTCCGAACTGGCATGAATCCGATTGTTTACATCGATTGTCTGTCTCTTTTGCTCTCGTGCGTAATCGTATGTGGTGTCTCGCTCGTTCGGATACGTGACTGAACATTTAGATGTTCGCTTGAGCCCAGATAATGGCTGGTAGGTTTGACAATAACATTAGTTCGGATGCGAACCGCTTTGATTGGATTATTGAAAGATATCGACATGCTGTGAGTTATGGGCGCCTGGTCAAACCTATACTTGTCTGGGATCTATGGCGGTATATAAATTAGCCCTATTTTTGTTTTTGAAGGTGGGAAAGCATTAAATAACTTCCCTCTGTCTAGGTCTAACGAAATGGAGTGACAGACTTTTACTGACTTAAACCAAACCTGTCGCATAAAACACCATCATTATTTTTTGTGATATAAGTAAACAGTACTTAATAAAAATAATGTTTTAACCAAAACACTATGTTTTAACCACCACTTCAGCTTTTCAGGAGGCTGGCCAGCAAATCAACTGGAACATGATGAGTTTTAGGTCGTCCGTCTTCAGGTGCTTTCAAAACAGTGGCATTATCATTTTTCCGAACAGAATAGAATTTACTAATTACGCTACACATTTACTCTACTAATTTACTCTTAGATTTTCCGAGTCAAACACAAACTTTCACCCAAATCATTAATTTCAAAATCCGCCAAATGAACAAAACATGCAAAACAAACAAATGCGCAGCTAAGCAACCGATCATGTTATTTGTAATTAAAAAAACTATCCCCCAGTAATGATCAGAAAGTAAAATAAAGCAAGCAAATTTCTCTAGAACCATCTGGGTCCCATGCTATTCAGACAAGTAATATATCATCATCATCAACTGCCTAGCCTCATCATCATCATCTGCCTAGCCTTTTCCCAACTATATTGGGGCCGGCTTCCAATCAAGTCGGATTTAGCTGAATACCAGTACCTATTTTACAAGGAGCGGCTGCCTACCAGACCTCCACAACCCATTAACTGGGGTAACACGGTACTTCATGGCAAGACTGCAGTCAGATTTACTGACTTCTAACTATCCGTAACGACTGCCAAAGATCTCCAAATGACAGCCGGGACCAACGGCTTAACGTGCTTTCCGAGGCACGGAGGAAACTCGTTATGTTAAGATGGTCACCCATCCACAGACCAACCTAGGCAAGCGTTGCTTAACCTTGAAGATCGGCCTGTGCGGCTGTTATTATCTAGCCACGAGCTCCTCAACATCAACAATCAAGCCGGATTTAGCTGAATACCAGTATTTTACGAACAACAAGTAATATACAGGTAGAAAAACTACGTTAAAAAAAAGATTGTATAAATTAAACAATCTTCAACAGTGAGTTTGATACCAGGACCCCAGAAGTTGCAAAGATCGTTATCGAACGAACAGACTGAGCGGTCAGCAAATATCTATAACAAGCAAACTTTTGACAGACACACTTGTCACGGAAAAGCATCTCCAGCGAAGAACCTGTAATGGCCTAACTACCACCCATTGTTAAAAACATATTATTATGTGCTTTTGAACGTTAAAACACGAGCCACACTTTGGAGTGCTCCAAATGCCCGGACGCCTGCACTTTGGAGGACTTAATGGGTGCCATCGATGCTACAATTAACGTAGCTACCTACTGGGCCCAAAGAATTTGACGAGTTTGCCTTCGATTCGAAAAGAAGAAGAAGAACGTTAATACAGTTCCTTTACTTCGTCATCATCATCATGTCAGCCGAAAGACGTCCACATCTGAATGTCTGTAGGCCTCCCCCAAATGTCACCACAACGGCCAGTCTTGCCGATCTCACATTCATCGCCGGAATCCTGCGACGTTTTTTTTTTATTGTTGATTGGTTCGCACTTGACCGCTATCTCACCTGATGGAAAGCGATAATGCCGTCGACGACAGAGCACACTTAGAATTAGCATTATTGGCCTTGTAATGTTACCACTGTTGGGACTCAGGCCTCCTCTCTAGGAGAGGGAATGGGCTGTAATCCACCACGCGGGCCCAGTGCGATTGGTGGATCACTTACTTGTCTTTGAATTATTGGTTCTAGGACACGCCGGTTTCCTCACGATGTTTTCCTTCACCGTTTTGAGAGCAGTGGTGATGAAATAAATTACACAAAGTAATGCGCCAAAGTAAACCCAGCCGGTTTGAACCTGCGACCTATAACTCGTAAGTCGGGGCCGTTACCACCGGGCCACCACTGCTCCCAAGCGCACGCTTACCTAGAAAAATAACCTATTCACTCTTGACTTAAAGATTCCGTTCATCAAGTAATCGGTCGACTTTCCAACGCTGGGTCTTCCGACACACGGTTGCCACTCTAGAACCTTTCGGACCCATCAACCGTCTGTTCTGCAAGTGTGTCCTTCTGATACCACTTAAGTTTGCCGATTCTTCGAGCTAATTTTCCATAAAAGTGCTTTGTCATTAAAACTGAACCAACATGGAAAATTTCAATTTCTTAGGGCCTATTTCACCACCTATGATTAAGTTTCGAGTATCTTACTACTAGATAAATTCATACAAATTCTGTCAAATTTTTGAATTTATTCAGTGAGTAGTGCCTACTCGGACATTGTGAAACAGGCCCTTATTACTGTAATAGAAAGTGGTTCTATTCAGCTTTCAAGATTTGACCCGATCAAACAAATGTAACAACTTTTTTACTATGAAAAGGCTCGCGTTTGACCACTATTTCACCTGAAAATATGCGCTGATGTGGTTGACGATAATGCACGCTTGTCTAGAAGTAACTATTCGGGACTTAAAGACCCTTAAGTTGAAGCTATCACAGAATCCAGCGGGGAATGACTAGCAGGAAAGTAAAACACTTATAAAAAGTGCCTGTGACAAACAGTAATGCAGCTTTCAAAAATAGGTAATCGTATACTTTTTTTTTTGTGAAATCTCATAAAATATTACCTTAGAGCCGAGGTGGTGCTAAAGGCTGTGTCAAACGTACCGACTAAAACTCACGCTCGTTTTTTCAGTTCCAGGGCCATGGAAGCTGATCTGAAAAATCTCACAGTCTTATCCACCACAAAAAGGAAGAAAGTATTTATTTCTCGAGCAATTGAAGATCGATTTTGAAAATTTTCTTTTTCTTTAAAAGTTTATACTCCCGAATTGGTCCCATAGAAATATAGTTATGATCAGATCATGAATTTCGAAGATATGGATCAGGTGGTCAGGTGGCTAAATATTGGTCGGACAAAATCTGAGTCAGGTTCAGAAACGTGGTCACTCAAAATGGATCTCATCAGAAGGCTTAAAGTCAGTCAAAGAGCAATGGAAAGGGATATGCTCGGAATTTCCTTGCGTGATGACATCTATCAGCGTTTTTTTGTTTGTATGAGGTAATCTGTGGAAGTACTGGTCCAATTGCTAAAATTTTCCAATAGAAAGCTGCTGTATTCCTGAGTGACATAGGCTATATTTTATGTACACGGGCGAAGCTGCGGGCTAAAGCTAGTCAGAAATAAAGATATCCGCAAGAGAACCAGGGTTACCGACATAGCCCGAAGAATCGCCAAACTTAAGTGGTAGTGCAAGCAGCAGGGCAAGGCACATTGCTTGTAGAACGGATGGTCGATAGGGACGGAAAGTTCTGGAGTGGCGACCACGTACCGGAAGACGCAGCGTTGTCGGATGTCCAACAGTGGACGTCTTTCGGCTGAGATGATGATGATGAAATTCTGAGTTAAATCTGTCGATTTCGAGAAGAAGAAGAAGCCAACACCAATATAGTTGAGAAAAGGCAGGTAGATGATGATGAGTAGTGAATACGACGCGTTACTGACTACTTATGAGTTAGTAGTGAATTTGCGACGCGTTACTGACTACTTATGAGTTAGTAGCAGTGAATGCGACACGTTACTGACTACTTATGAGTTAGTAGCAGTGAATGCGACGCGTTACTGACTACCCAGCCCGCACTGGAGTCGACTTTAAGTACGTTTCCTTCATTTCGGAATTCCCTCTCACAATGATTGTAGCAATTTTCCGGGGCATCCGTCGTGAGAGGCCGCGGGGGCGACAGGCGAGGAGATAGCGAACGATATAGTTACGCCATCCAAAATATTATCATGTGGTTATTTGGGGCGCATGCTTCTTTTAATTTAATCTCTAAAATCTGTATATTTTTTAATTAAATACAAAAGTAATACACAATACTTTTGTATTTAATTAAAAAATATACAAACGACAAATGGTGTACTATCTGTGTAATAAATCACAAATACACACATCAAAAGTGTCTAGGGATCAAGCATTTTTATGCGGATTTCTTGAGATTGAGATGTGGCTTTGTAATAAATTTATGATTTTATAAATTTATATGGATCCTTTTTGGTGCATTTCATAATTTGAATCAGGAACTGTGAATCAAATTCGAGTAAAAGATGAAAATCAGCTGTCAATATTTTCCCTATAAAAACATACAACGCATTGAAGACATTATTAGTGCTACTGTTTCCCTACTACTGATTAAAACCAACGTTATTATGGAGCGGCGACGTTATTTAAGCAGGGAAGAAATGCTCAGAGCCGTGGGAATGATAGAAGCTGGTTCCCGGACACGTACTGTGGCTTTAGCTCTGAATACAAGTCAGAGTGTTATCAGTCGACTTTGGACACGTTACCGAAGCACTGGTGCCGTGGCTGAGCGCCATGGAGGACGGTATCGCTGCACCACACGGAGACAAGACCGATACATTAAAATGTTAACTCGAAGAGCTCCAACAATAACCGCCATGATGTTAGCCGTGAGGCTTCATCACTCTTCAGGGAACTTAATTAGCGACCAAACAGTCAGAAACCGCTTGCATGAAGTGAACCTTCATTCCCGAAGACCGCTACGGGTACCACCTATAGCAATGCACAATCGTAGGATTCGATATCAATGGGCTCTTGAACAGATATCAATGGGCTCTTGAACACAGAAATTGGGCAGAAGAACAATGGCTTTTCGTGTGCTTTTCTGATGAGTCTCGTTTTGGTATGAGACCGGATACAAGACGTATACGACACTGGAGAACCCCTGGACGCCAACAGCGATTAAAATCCTGCCAGGAAGTCCATCCTTATAGTGGTGGAACCATCATGGTATGGGCGGGTATTTGGATCGGCGGAAGAACTGAGTTGATTTGGATCAGAGGCAACCTCAACGCTCAAATTTATGCTGAGACGATTGTATCAGACGTCATCGTTCCTCTACAAGTGCAAATCGGTCCCTTATTTCAGTTAATGCATGATAATGCACGACCGCACACCGCAAGAGTTGTAAGACAGACTCTCGCCGCAGCTAACATCAATGTCCTGCCCTGGCCTGCTCAGTCGCCAGACTTGAACCCGATTCAGCATGCATGGGATATGCTACAGAGAAGAGCTCTGCCGAATATGGAGGGTATCCAGTCGCAAGAAGACCTTTTTTTGTTGTTGCAACGAACATGGGCAGCCATTCCACAGCGTGATTTGGATGAACTATTTTGAGTATGCCAAACCGATGTTCTTGTGTTGTTAGTGTTCGCGGTAGAAACACGGATTATTAATTGTTTAAGTTACCCAATAAAATTTTAAAGAAAACTGTTATTTCAGTCTTTTTTTCGAACTTTAATGTTAGTGGTTCAAATGTCAAAAATCCCTTTATTAGGAAAATGGCAAATTTCTTTATTAATGCAAAGGTGACTTGGTTTATCGTTACTGTGACAAACGAAAACACTTTATTTGATGAATCCTTAAAGAAAATTTTAATTAATATCAATCAGGAGAAAAGTTATTTCAAAAATATATGTTGATCCCTAGACACTTTTGATGTGTGTATGTAAGTTTGTTTGTAGTCGCCCCAGATAAAATGTGCAAATTTTACTCTTAACTTCTTTTTTACTTTTCTTCTAAATATATTCGTTTAATCTGTTTTCATATGGATAATTTGTTTTAACCGGCTGTAACATGGATAGCTCTTTTAAGGAAGCAGCTCTATTTCAGATGTGAAAATTAAACTTTTCGTTACAAAAGACATATTCCGAACAATCAATTACTGAGAACCAGTAAGATTTGAAATACTTTAGAGTAATTCGTCGCTCCATAGGTATTGGATTGAAGTCAGATATGATAAGCACTAGCAGTATTATTTTTTAATTGCATAGGTACTTACTTGTATGTTTTTTGAATTTTTAATTTAATGTAATTTACATTACTTTATTTTGCTACTAATGGATTCCAAACTACGTTTAGTAATAAGGCACAAAAATATAAAAATACGAATATTTCCTCTTTGCAATATTAAGTTTAAATATTTACCTATTTTATGAAATCCATCCATCCTAAGGTTGTCTGGTAGATATCGCTGTCAGCGATAAGACCGCCATTGTACCCATAGATTTAAGTTATTGTATAAACTGTACCGTTACTTTTTGGTGTACAATAAAGTTTATTCTATTCTATTCTAAATTATTAAAAATTAATACATGTACATTTTTTAAGACAATTTAATTTAACAAACAACCCGATGTCTCCACTTCCAGCCCGCCATCTCCTTGCCTACAAAGGGGGCGGCGGGCGCGCCCGGGGGGCGAACAAGGCGGGGGCCCCAGTGACGTCGCTTGAGCGTGTGAAAATTACATTCCGGGAGTGCCTCGCATATCTATCACTTGCAAATTTAACTTTAGTTTCTGAACCGTACTAGTGTGCGGATTCCGCTCTATGTACCTAGCGCTATGTCGACTATGTACGAGTATCTGGGGATGCAAGAATGGAACCCGTCTTGCGTGTTTCGGGACTGCATTATAATTTTCTGTGACAATAACTACTTGTAGTTACTCAGATACCCGCGAAACGAGACACGATAGTAAAACAATAACAGCGCGGTCTCATAGGACCAGTTGGGGATTCAAACGATAATATAATTTGTGAGGTTCAAGATTTTCTAGCTGCGTTAATGTTGATGAATTTTCACACAATCTTTATAACAACGAATCAGCACTGCCATCCAACGTGGCAATGCTGCCAGCGTTCTGGGCACTATTCCTGTTGACATCGACGTGGCTGAATTTTTTTATGCCCAGACAAAAAAAGGGATTTACTTTTTTTGTATTTGTATATAGGTTTGTACATACTTTTATCTTTAATTTGTATATGTATATCTACTAAGTCTTTTATTAGTTTTATTTGTAAATATTTGTATAAATCAATATATCTTAATAATAAATATTCCGCAACACTCATACAACTCTCTTCTAAACTCTCAAATTTGCCTGCTGCTCTCTTCCCGTCGAATTATAATTTGGGTATCTTCAAGACTAGAGTGAATAGGCTCTAAATATACTAGTGCGCCTCACCATCAACGATTGCATCATCATGCTTCCCATCAGGTGGGAAGAGGTACTAGTTTATGTTAAGAGTATATAAAAAAATTTCTTTAAAATAGAGATAGCTACTGATATATGAGTATCATGTAGGTACTAGGAATTTAGGTAAATAAGAAAATGTACCTAATTAGCTACTTACGGATCGGATCCACCGTGTGTTAGAAATCTTTGAAATGATTTTTTTTTATCGCCCATACATTACGGCCGTTATAGTTGGCGAGTCTGAAAAAAATAAATGCAATTTGCAGTTGTTATTGCTGTTAAAAACTGTAATTGTATTTTTTTTTAAAACCTTTATTTTTGTACGAGTTTTCAAAAGCTAAAATTCGCAGAGCCTAACTTCAGACTCGACAACTTATAACGGCCGTACTGTAAACCTTCGTCATGAATCTCTCTGTCTATTGGTGAAAATTGCATGAAAATCAGTTCAGGAATTTGAGTTTATTGCGTTCATACAGTCAGACAGACGCTAAACGGACACAGATAACCTTACCTTCGGTTTCAGAAATCAAACATTCGAAGTTAGGAATTTGAAACTCAGCAAATTAACATTAGAGATCTGATTTTTGTGGAGCTGGGAAATCATGAAATAACTCCTATTGCTTTGAGTAAAGGGAGTGTTAGACTTTTAGGTACTGACATTAACCCTCCCGTATTCATTCAGTTGAGTGAGACCTGGGTTAACGTTTGAATCCCCGACCGGTCTCATGAGACCGCGCTGTCATTGTCTTACTATTGTGTCTCGTTTTGCGGGTATGTGATAGGTTAAGGGCCTATTTCACCACCTATGATTAAGTTTCGAGTATCTTACTTGACAGAGAATTTCATACGAATTCTGTCACATTTTTGAATTTATTCAGTGAGTAGTGCCTACTCGGACATTGTGAAACAGGCCCTTAGACTAATAAAAATACTGAAATTCCGAAAGGTAAGTAATTCCGTGTCCCCCAGATCGAAGGCAACGAAGGAACGGGGTAGGGTTTAATTAGTAAGAGTCTGACACGTCACACGCCCTCCCGCTCCGACCAAGAGCCAGAGAAGTCATTCTGATGATCGCCCTTCCTAAAAAAAACCTACGATTAACGTTTGAATCCCCAACCGGTCCTATGAGACCACGCTGTTATTGTTTTGCTATTGTGTCTCGTTTCGCGGGTATCTGAGTAACTACATAAATCTATATAATTAAAAGGAGAAATTAACTAACTGACCGCACAGCCGAAACTTCTGGGACTAGGGATGTAAAATTTGACACAAGGTTTCTTTCTATAACGTAGGCGACCACTAAGAGAGGATTTTCTAAAATGCGCCCCCTAAAGGTATGAAACGGAAGTTCAAAGTTTGTATGGAAAAAAACCTACAATCGCGCGGGTGACGCCGTTGGCAGAAGCTAGTCATCATCTACCTAGCCTTTTCCCAACTATATTGGGGTCGGCTTCCAGTCAAGCCGGATTTAGCTGAATACCAGTATTTTACGAGGAGCGGCTGCCTACCAGACCTCCACAACCCATTAACACGGTACTTCATGGCAAGACTGGAGTCAGATTTACTGGCTTCTGACTATCCGTAACGACTGCCAAAGATCTACAAATGACATCCGGGACCTACGGCTTAACGTGCTTTCCGAGACACGGAGGAACCTCGGTATGTTAAGATGGTCACCCATCCACAGACCAACATTGGCAAGCGTTGCCGAACCTTGAAGATCGACCTGTGCGGCAGTTATTATCTAGACACGAGCTCCTCGTTGGCAGAAGCTAGTAAAACTAAAATAATCCGATCAGCCAAGACCATGCAACTCACCCATACCTACACGTAAGTCAGCCATTGTTCTTACGAAAGCGACGCCTATCATAACATTATTGGAACTGCGCTATGCAACTGCACTTTTGTCAAAATCAGCGTCGAGCGCGCAATCAGAAACACATTACCTACCGTCTATGCGAGCCTGGTACATGTCGTGCCGCAATATAGTATATGTAGCTACCTACTTAAAATACTATTAATAATACATGTAAGCATCACGCTTTATGTCTAGAGGGGGTATGCAGTAATATAGCCCTTTTAATAGTGAGAACTTTTTAGGTAGGTATTTTTGTAGGTGGGAAATCATTCAAAGACTTCTATTGTGGTCTGGGAAGGCGTGTCAGACTGACTAAAACGCACTCCTATGTTCCTCCTTTGCCTTGCGTTCCAAGACCCCGGGTTTTTCTGTCAGAAGCAAACCCAGTCTCTGAGTTTTCGATGTAACCTTTCATTTTGCCCCAACTTTTAGCTTTTCATTCATTTGTTTTTCTAGCCGTATCTGTCCCCCACTGCTGGACTAATCTTCCAAGTACTTCCAGATATTTTCTCCCGCATCGACTCGAATTAGTTCTCGTGGTAAGCGTCTAGATTATCTCGGCACCTCTTTCTAGGTCAGCCTCACTCAACAGTACTTCCCATCTGCAGGAACTATATCATCATCTTCCTGCCCTTGTCCCGTTTTATTTCGAGTCGGCGCAACACGCAATCACTGTGACACCCATATCACTTCTCACACAATCCATCCATCTTTTCTTTATATATTTTAGTAATATCTATGCCGCTTGCAAATTTGCTATTTACTCAATGACAAAGCAGCATTCTATAGAACAGAAAAGGACGCCTTATAATGTTCCCACTGCTGGGACTCAGGCCTCCGCTCTAGGAGAGAATGTAGGCCGTGGTCCACCACGCTGGACCTGTGCGGATTGGTAGATGTCACATGTCTTCGAATTTTTGATTCTAGGACATGCTGGTTTCCTCACAATGTTTTAAGAGCAGTGAAGATGAAATAAATTACACAAAGTAACGCGCCTGGTTGGGTTCAAACCCGCGACTTACAGCTCGTAAGTCGGAGCCGTTACCACTGGGCCACCGCTGCTTTTAAAGCATTCTACTGGTGAAAGCATTCTTAAATACGGTCCAGTAGTTTTTGAGATCTTTTCATTTCAATCAAAAATCCAAAAACGCAATTCATTTCTTTTTATTTTATTTAGGTAATTATTCCTTTTTTGGGGTAGACATTTTAAAACCAATTGCTGGCCGATAGTGTCACTAATATTCCGAAAACACTCAACCGATTTGATTTCTCTTTTGATTTGTTGTCTCTAATATTGTTAATGGTAATAAAGGAAAAAAAAAGAAAATTCGTAATCTTGTATTCTCTTTATAGCGGGAAGTACTAATTTCACGGGGGCGAAACCGCAAGCTGTTACTAATTCTATTCGTAGTTTTTTCATTTTAGTTTTCCGAGTATTTAGCTAGAAAAAGCCATCCACACATAAACGATTAAGTAAGAATATTATTCAACAAAACAAAAAAAAAACACCTATAACTCACAATTAATATTAGAACACCTTTCAAAAAAGCAAGAGCATGTTTGTAAAAACTTTACCCGCATACGAAACCATCGCGTTGCTCAATACAAATTTAAAAAGTTTGCATTTTTAAATTATACGGAACCCGTGTCCCTTGAGAATGTACTGGCAACTGAACAAAACCTCTATCAATAATATAACACTCTGGGAGACTTTAAAATCCGGGTTTAAGGCTCCTCTTCGTGACTCTGACGTATTTCGGGCAAAGTCGAAGATGTTGGAGGCTGTTTATTTATTTATTTATGTACATGCAAACACTTAAAATTGAAAAGAACAGATACAAGATCGAAGAGTACAGAGGTGCTGCTTCTTCTTCTTCTCGAATCGAAGGTAAACTCTTTATATGGTTTGGGCCCAGTAGGTAGCTACGTTAAATGCAGCATCGGTGGCACTCATTAGATCCTTCAAAGTGCAGGTGTTTGGGCACTGAGGTGCTGCTTATTTGTAAAGACATTACTTCCAGCAGACCTGCGACATGTGGGCAGGGCACATTGCTCGTAGAACGGATGGTCTATGGGGGTGAAAGGTTCTGGAGTGGCGGCCACGTACCGAAATGACGAACAAGATGCAGCGTTGAAAGGCCTCCCACAAGGTGGACCGACGACCTGGCGAGGGTCTCGGAAATTCAATGGATGCGAGACGCACAGGACCGGTCGCTGTGGCGACGCTTGGGGGAGGCCTTTGTCTAGCAGTGGAAGTCTTTCGGCTGAGATGATGATGATGATAATGATGACCTGCGCCAGGAGAATTAGGTGAGAGATGCAGTGTATCTTCATCTCTCAACTGTAACTCCTTCGAACAATCCTGACTTTATTGAGGTGAGAAATGTCCTCCAGAGATGGAGTGTCAGACTTTTACTCCCCACTCGTGTCTCTTCAGTTGCCCTGGCCGCACGTGGCCAGCGGCCACAGGTGCGCGTGCTCTATGGCGATTTCATATCTATCTCGATGGCTGCCGCGAGCTGGGCGCTATTGCTCTTAGACCACGGTTTCTCTCTCACAAATTCCCTTGTGACTCTAGCGGGCATCAGCCCTGGTGGACCCCTAAGGTTCGCTGACATATCTTTGAGGCACGCGTGGGCCACTACTCACCATCGACGTCTCGGGCCCTTCTTAACAGACAGCCGGACAAGTTAACAATCAATTCATCATCTGCCTAGCCTTTTCCCAACTATATTGGGGTCGGCTTCCAGTCAAGCCGGATTTAACTGAGTATCAGTATTTTACGAGGAGCGGCTGCCTACCAGACCTCCACAACCTATTAACTGGGGTAACACGGTACTTCATGGCAAGACTGGAGTCAGATTTACTATATTCTGACTATCTGTAACGACTGCTAAAGATCTACAAATGACAGTCGGGACCTAGAGCTTAACGTGCTATCCGAGGCACGGCGGAAACTCCGTATAGTAAGATGGTCACCCATCCAAGTCCACAACCAATTGAACTTACAAAATACATATTACAATATATATTTCCGTCCACATTTTCACTATCCTTACAGCACTTCCTCATTCCCCAAGAAGCGGTCCTACTCCTAAGCAATACGTCGAAAACAATGTATTTTTACGTCTCAGTACAAACTGAAGACAGTTATATTCTTAGCGCTTATTGTTTATTACTTAAGTCGATTTCTAACTCCTGTGCAGACCCATCTGGCAGAAATTCACCTTGGTCCTAGCGAGCATCAGCCCTGCTGGGCCACGACGGTTTGCTGACATATCTTTGAGGCGCGCGAGGACCACTACGCACCATCCACGATTCGACCTCACCTAACCGGATGGCGATCTACCTATTGCTCGTCAGCAACAACCAATTGATGTCACAAAGGTACATAGAGTGCGTCTAATGAAAGCGCGACCTGGAGTCTTTTTTTTTTAAATTTAATTGGCAACATTATTCAGCCGCAATTGTAGGAAATAAAAAAAAATTGTGAAGTGTCAAGACATGATTCTCCTACTATCGTCCGTTTTTTAAACCCTGAGACTAAAATGACATTTCAGCACAAAAGAACTGGCGTCATTCCTATAGTAAATTTGACATTACTTGTTTCAATTTAGTCTCAGGGTATAAAAAACAGACGATAGTAAGACCACATACGTTTTTTTTTTTTATTTAACCTCTTTTTCTCAAGTCGCGCTTTCATTAGACGGACTATATCACAATATATTTCCGTCCACATTTTCACTGTTCCTTCCAGCACTTCCTCAATCCCCAAGAACTCTCCAATCCGTCGAAAACAATGTATTTTTACGTCTGCGCCGTACAAACAGGTGTTGTACAACAGTTGCAGTTTATGTAAGGCAGTAGTTAGGTTTACTGCCTCGTAAAAGCTGAGTGTAATAATGTAAGGAAGGACTGTAAAGCCCTCTGTGTAGAGTGAGCTGGGCGAACCTTACCGGATGTTAATTTAGTTAGCTTTGATTTGTCCCGTCAGATTTTGTTAGCTTTGATTCGTACACTCTCTGGTCAGATTTTATGTATCGTGTTTCAAGGGTACTAGGTCCGTCTAATGAAAGCGCGACCTAAAAAAAAGAGGTTTTATCCAAAAAAATTGTATGTGGTATTACTAACTAGTAGGAAAATCATGTCTTGACACTTCACAAGTTTTTTTTTATTTCCTACAATTGCGGCTGAATAATGTTGACAATTAAATTAAAAAAAAAAAACTCCAGGTCGTGCTTTCATTAGACGCACTCTAGTTTTGATTTGTCCACTCTCTGGTCAGATTTTGACTATCATGTTTCAAGAATACTACTTCTAAATCTAAGTAAATTCATCTTAGAATTTGAGATACCCAGCATAAACTCGTATGTACCTAAACTTGTATTAGACATATTTTATGATGGCAAATCTTAAAAGCTGTTTCAAAACCTACGTATGGTAGGGTGTACGCGACAATTAAAATCGTTTTTTTGCAAATATCTCGTTTCCTATGGGTGTGTCGTATCTATTTGTATTTATTATCGCTATTGTAGAGTATTGAATTCCCTACAATCAATTTTTGTTTCAAAAGTTTCCGACATAGGTGCTTATCTAATACTAGCTTTAGCCCGCAGCTTCGCCCGCGTACATAAAATATAGCCTATGTCACTCAGGAATATAGCAGCTTTCTATCGGTGTAAAAATTTTAGCAATCGGATCAGTACTTTCACAGATTACCTCATACAAACAAAAAAACAAACTTTACCTCTTTATTATATTAGTATAGATTGACTAAGATGACTGAATTATTCATGCCTTTGTGTCTTATGAATGTGACTGGTATTTAGTCACAAAAGAAACATTTAACTTGAAGGTATAAGAATATAAAAACTGAACTCGTAGGTAAAAGGGTATGTAGTTGAGTCATGACAAATGGTATCTCCTCATAAAAAAATCTTTTTTTGGCTCGAATAAACAAAATTTAATTTTATAATAGTTATACATATTTAAAATAGGTTATTTATTTTATTTATACTAAGGAATTAGTAATAGACCATACACTTTAAATATGAGTACAAAGAAACTGATTATATCCACAAAAAAAAATCCAACAGACCTGCGAAAGAAACAACTAAAAGAAAATATGTAGATGATAGTGTGGAAAACTAAGAAAAGAGTAGGTACCTATATGAAAACTTCAACCAACCGCGCTTCGACAGCATGACAGGCCGTAGTGACCGAGGCTTGTTCACAAATTCGCTACAATGGCAGCGATGAGGAGCAATCTTTTAAGTAGGTAATAATTATATTATAAGAGTAAAACAACATGGCCAAATGAGGCTTCCTCGACCCATCCTTAACGTAGTGCCAGTGTGGAGCAGCTACCCAGGACATGCGGCACTTGCTATACTGTCCATCCTGCACAACCACTTGTACTTTGCAGGATCTAAACGAGGCCAATGCCAAAGCCATACAGGGTGGCAAATATTGGGCAGAAAAAGTTTGATGAGAGCATCGATACGAAAAGAAGAAGAAGATTATATTATATATGTCTAATGTAATGTTTTAGTGTGTATTAGGAAGCTGAAAACGCTAAAAATGGAAAACAACTAAACTTCATTCGCGAGTTACTCGTTCATCTTCTTCTTCCTGCCCTTATCCCATATTACTTGGAGTCGACACATCTTTCTCATCCATTCTATCCTGTCACCAGTCACACTATCACTAACTCCCTTTTCTTTCATCACTCCACACAAAATTCATCCATCTTTTTTTAGGCTTCCCTCTCCCTATCCTTCCATCTACATGTAAACTCGGAACTCTTTTATTTAGTTAACATTTCATATGATTAAAAAATATGTTATTAATTTGTTTTAATCTACGTGAAATACTGCTGTTTATTGGTTTAAATTGGTCAAATTAATCAAGAACTTGTGGATTCGTACGCAAAAGGCACAATATACCCAGGTTCGACGCATTAGTTGGGAAACTTTTTACGTTGCACCTTGTGGGAGGCCTACCAGCTACCAACGCTGCATCTTTCGTTACGGTCTACATTTCATGCTGAGCCATCTCTGAACTGCGATAGAACAAGTGAACCTAGACTATACCAGTTCATTCTCGTTTTGAAACCTGCTAAACTTTAACTGTGTGCATAATAAATATGGAGAAGATTCCAAACATAAACTTACAAAGTTATTCATCTACTTTTTTATTTAAAGATGCACTATTTATAAACTAATACGCTTAAAATAGCTATGCATAATCAAAGTAAATAAAACAATTCTTACAAAACAAAATTGTCACATAAAATAAAATTGACGTAAAAAATAAAATCGTCATACCGAATTAAATTTAAAAAATGATATTTAGAGTAAAATTGGCAAATAGAGTTGTCATACAAAAATAACATTTAGGGCCTGTTTCACAATGTCCGAGTAGGCACTACTCACTGAATAAATTCAAAAATGGTACAGAATTTGTATGAAATTATCTGCCAACTAAGAAACTCGAAACTTAATCATAGGTGGTGAAACAGGCCCTTAATATTATATCGGTGTCACACATAAAAACACTGAAAATTATAAAAAAGCTATTCACCGGGAACAGCATCCAAGACATCAAGGCATCCAGAAAAAGAAAAAGAAACCTCCTTTCTAACAATACGAGCCGTGTCCAGAAGAATTGCTATTTGACTCAAATTCTTTATCATTATCCAGCTGTCTTACGGGAAACTCCTGGATGGTCGAGGCTGTACATAATACTAGTAAGAGACTCTACCACCAACATATCTTTTCCATTTCTTAGTAGATGCTCAGCTACTACCTACTGCTATAAAAAATCTTTCTACTGGAATTGTGTAGGTATTTTGGAGGTTAGTGGAACAGAGAGTAAAGTCCCACATACCTCCGTTGAAAAGGGAGGATCCTCCGACCGGACGAGGTGTTATGTCCTGTGGGCTACTGCCCGATAGATGATTTCGGGCTGTTGTATCTATTCAAATCACGTGGAGAACTTTGCTTGCGCGATGCAGGATTCTGTGACGTCATATGTAGTAGATCGTAATCGCTACAGGTATCCTGTATAAGTACGCTGCTAACTACGCCTACACCTTATGAAGGTTGGACTACAATTATACCTGCTTACATTCTTCTTTAGTAAAGTCTGATCAAAATTATACTAAAAATCCAATTTGCAAATAACTTTTCGGCAAACTGTACTGGCAGTGGGCAGAGCACATTGCTCGCAGAACCGAGCGATAGTCGAAGGATCGGTTCTGGACTGACCGTACCGGAAGATCGTACCTCATTGTTGGTAGGTCGCCCACAAGATACTCAATACTCAAATCTTTATTGCGTTCCACAATGTAGGCTTAGGTGGTAAACATTTGCCAAAAGAAACAATTATGGACCCTGTCGGGCACAGCAAAAGACGGATACAATTATGTCGAGATGGACTAAAGACCTGGTAAGTGAGAGTTGTGGAGAGACACACAAGACATTATGGCGACACTATCTTATAAGAAGGAAAACTCGTTTATTTGGCACATATGACGAAGGTCCTCATCGGACATCATAAGGTGAGAAGGAGGAGTTTTCTGCACCGGATTCGTGCGAAAGAAACGCCCGGGGCCCAGCAGAACCAAGCCTACTGGGGCTATGGTTTCGCTTCTGAAAAGGCCTTGGAAAGGCAAAGAGACGGTTTTATTCAGTAAAAGTCTGACACTTCTTCCCGCTCTGCCCAAAAGTAGGAGAAGTCATATAATGACTTCCCAAAAAAAAAGAAAAGTACCTACACTCTTGTCACAAAGGCGTTTACACATCCATTTACCGAGCTCACATAGTAGAGTACAATCTCTATACGCGGTAGCCAAAATTACTTCTGGTAGATAGGGTAACTAAAGTCAATTAGGGCCTGTTTCACAATGTCCGAGTAGCCACTACTTCCTGGATAAATACAAAATTGGAACAGAATTTCTATGAAATTATCTGCCAAGTATGATATTGGAAACTTAATCATAGGTGGTGAAACAGGCCCGAGTTACAAGGACAACAGGATTGGTTAGGAGATTATGGTTTTTGAAACCTGGAAGTACGTAAGTAAGTGTGTGACATTGTGGCTTCGAATCCAATCTTCCAGGAATCTTGTATATTAGCAATACTACCATCATATTGGTCAGTACCAGGTTAGTTCACTTGACCGTTAGCCAATTGACTTTATTTTCAATCTTTACTTAATATCATAAAGAGAAAAGATTTTGTATTTTTGTACGTTATGAATGAACTCAGAAACTACTAGACCAATTTTATACACCAATAGATTGCTACTTTATCACGCAGCTCGCAGTAACTTGTGGGCTATTATATTGTCTATTGTCACAAGGGCGAAGCCGCTAGAAGAAGCCACTATTTTATGGTAAAAAGAGCATACTACACACACATAAGTAGATAATAATTGCAATAACCGAGGTATCTTAAAAAAAAACAAAATAGGTACCCATAAGACCATAAATAACTCTGCACTACTTGCATACATTATAATCTTTGAAATAACTTAGTAATTATTCAATTAAAAAAAAATATTTTAACGTTTAGTAAAAAGAAATTAACAGTACAAACAAAATGTACCAAGTTCTCAAGTGTTTTATTTGTGAGACTGTTAAAAACGCTACCACTAGCGCCATCTAGTATGCGATAGCGGCACTTCTGTGTAACTAAACTTAGAACAGAATTGTGGAAAGCATAATAAACGATCGGAAATTCGGAATTTCGTGAAAAATTACTCTTAATATTTACTAAAAGTTTGTTTATAAAACAAATAAAAATTTGGATGTTTTATTAAGTATAAGTTCCATTTTAGTCTTAAAACGTTACGAGCTACCTTTACTTTTTTATTTTTTTTTTTTTTTGGTAAGGGGACACACATATGTAATATCATTAATTCATGAATCCCCGACCGGTCTCATATGACCGTGCTATTATTGTCTTACTATTGTGTCTCGTTTCGCGGGTATTGATAGGTTAAGTAGATAGATCGCGACTCTTCGTGGAAAGACCATGCACCAGGCGAGTAATAACCACAAATTACAAGACAAAAGTTTCTTAGCATTAGAATTATCGGCCTTATAATTTTCCCGCTGCTGGGACTCAGGCCTCCTCTCTAGGAGAGGGAATGGGCCATAATTCACCGCGCTGGCCCATTGCGAATCGGTGGATGTCACATGTCTTCGAATTTTGTTGTTTTTTGTTTGAATTTTGTATTCTAGGACGTCACGATGTTTTCCTTTACCGTTTTTAGAGCAGTAAGTAGTGATGAAATAAATTACACAAAGTAAAGCGCCTGACTGGGTATGAACCCGCGACCTACAACTTGCAAGTCGGGGCAGTTACCACTGGGCCACCTGATTTGTTTCTGAAAAGTTTCTTACTAAAGAGATACCATGGTCCTAAAACGCAAAGGGTAAATGAAGGACACAAATGGGTTTAGTCAGTAAAAGCCTGAAACGATATCTCGCTCTACCACAGAGCAGATGAAATCATTAAATTTCCAATCTCAAAAAAAAAAGCTTCTGCATTTCCTCTCCTAGAGACAGCAGCAGTGGGAACATTATAAGGCTGACGCAGGAATAACAGAGACTTTTCTATACTAATATTATAAAGAGGTAATATTTGTAAGTTTGTATGTTTGTAAGTTTGTATGTAGGGGGTAATCTCTGGAACTACTGGTCCGATTTGAAAAATTCTTTCAGTGTTAGATAGCCCATTTATCGAGGAATGCTATAGGCTATAAACCATCACGCTATCACGGGAGCGGAGCAGTAACGAAAAATGCGGGTGAAACCGCAGGGGACAGCTAGTTTTTAATAAGTTGACAGTACAAATCCCATTCATAGAACATGTAACAGAAAATAATACTACTGAATAGATTTTAACTATTTTAAAAATAGGTAGCAAAGAACTAAGATAAAACATAAATTTTAGGATAAAATGTTACTGATATGAATCTTAATTGTATAATTACAGTGTGTTTGCGTACATACCGATACCAATGCATGCGAAGTATTCCTGTCTTGGCACCAAGGTTTTCGGCACCAAACATTTCGGCACCCAAGCTATTCCCCTTTCAGAATCAGAATCATTTATTCGTAAACATAGGTGATAAGCATATATAGGATCTTAAAAATTAGGTAGTGCGCTATGTTTTGTCAATTGACATACAAATTATTAAGAAAGAGAAAAAAAATAATAATTGAACTATTAAATTAAAATATAAATTCATCACAATTATAATTATAGTGCAAGCAAGTAAAATTTTAATATTTATAACAAATTTCATTTCATTTCATTTCGGCACCAATAGATATTTTGGATTGGTATTTTGTATTGGTTGCTACCTAGCTTGGGTGCCAAAACCTTTGGTGCCGAAAAACTTTGTGCCGAAACAGGAATTCTTACTTCCCTATGCGCTACCAGTGTAGTGCGTCGATCTCCATATTATTCACTTGCAACTAGATAAACTAATTTCTTAAAAAAACGCTCCAAGAGTGACATTTAAATACTTGAATTATGATTGTAACTTAATTTTTAGCTTGAGTGCTGAAATCTTTGGTGCCTATACAGGAATATTTTGGAATGGTATGTACATACTCCAGTCCTGTAACATGTATTTGATCACCATTTTGAAAATAGCTTCCGTTATAGGTATTTTGTGATTTTTTTTGTGAAGATTTTGACCACCATCAACATTCAGTAACCTTTGACCTCCAAGCACCAACCAAAGAAAAACCCCTATTTTTAACAAATCACCTCTCAAACGTACACCAAAGTCAACACACTATCATCTTCAAAAAAAAACCCCAAGTATCAAGTATGCATGTATTTTTTAATGGCGGCACGATCAAAGCCGCCTCTTGCGCGTGCGCGGTACATTGTACGCTAATGCGCATTCAAGACGATCGCCGACGACGCCCGAAGACGCCCGAAGTCCGTCGAACGGACGTGAAGTCACTGGGATGGACCCAATTGTGACCCAACGTTGTAAATTTCATTGTTCTTTACTTTTTTTCTTATTAAAGCCTATTTATTAATAAATATAGGGGTTTTTCTTTAACATTTGTATGGGTTAAGTAGAAGAGGTGGACCTGTCAGGTTCTGTCCGATTCAACTGCGGTGGAACTAACAAATAAAGAGGTTTAAAATAGATGAGCAAAGGTTTTTTCAGTATGTTTGTGCCTAAGTGAATAATATATTAATGGCTATATCCTATGACGCTTGCCAAGGTTGGTCTGTGGATGGGTGACCATCTTAACATAACGAGTTTCCTCCGTGCCTCGGAAAGCACGTTAAGCTGTAGGTCCCGGCTGTCATTTGTAGATCTTTGGCAGTCGTTACGGATAGTCAGAAGCCAGTAAATCTGACTCCAGTCTTGCCATGAAGTACCGTGTTACCCCAGTTAATGGGTTGTGCTTGTAGAGGTCTGGTAGGCAGCCGCTCCTCGTAAAATACTGGTATTCAGATAAGTCCGGCTTGACTGGAAGTTGACCCCAATATAGTTGGGAAAAGGCTAGGTATTAAATGATGATGATGATCTGCAAGCTACTGAAAAAACATGAACAAAGAAGCGGTAAGTACGGTCTGTAACCTATGTTACCTGAACCATCTAAGACCGTTTTCACATTATCCGATCCGATATCGGTATCGGACGCCGATACGATATCGGGGTACGTAAAATGTATGAAACACCGTGCTCCGATATCCGATATCGGGCCGGACAATATGAAAGACAGGTACGTATTTCATACATTTTACTTACCCCGATATCGTATCGGCTTCCGACACCGATATCGGATCGGATAATGTGAAAATGCTCTAACAATCCCAATGCGCGAGTTGTACGTCGCAGGTTTGTACCCAGGCAGACGTTTTACTTTGTGTAATTTATTTCATCTCTATATATTACTGTCAAAACCGTGAAGGAAAACATCGTGAGGAAAGCGGCATGTCCTAGAACCAAAAATTCGAAGACATGTGACATCCACCAGTCCGCAATGGGCCCGCGCGGTGGATGATGGCCCATTCCCTCTCCTAGAGAGGAGGCCTGAGTTCTAGCAGTGGGAACATTATAAGGCCGATACTTAATTACCATCCTACTGCTGCCAAAACCGTGAAGGAAAACATCGTATGGAATCCAAATTAAAATGTTCCCTTTTTTTAGGGGTGGATTTTCATCAAATTTTCTGAACTTTTCTCTCTCATTGATTAAAACCTACCTGTGTTCCTTCAATTGCCCTTTGCGTTTCAAGACTACGGCAAGTAACTGTTTCGAATCATCCCGCAAAACCGGTATATACTAAAACCAAGCAATCGAAGACCTGTGTCATCGAACAACTGGCTGCTCCTGAGAGTTTTTTTTTAAGGTAAGAATCATCTAACGGTTCATACACAAACAGAAGTTACTGATTAAAACCACATCAATGTTCCTTCAGTAATCTTTAGGGATCTGGGACCGCGAGTATCCATTTCATTTTCCCTATGACCCTAGCAGACTTCGGAACTGCTGGGGCCCCTGCGGTTTGCTAACTACTTCTGTGTGGCGGATTACAATCCATTCCCTCTCGTAGTGAGGAGGCCTGAATCCCAGCCGTGGAAGATTATTACGGCTGATTATGCCATGCTATATAAGGATAAGCCAAGTCTTAAAGCTACATACAGCTGTATCTATTAGATACATAATTTCCAAATACATAATAAGACTAAACTACAAAACAAAAGGGCCCACTAATAATATTTTAATTTAAACAGCTCGTCCGGCCCGCAGCGGTCATCTAAACGTATTACAACATGGCCGCAGGGTCTCTTATAATTATTGGCCGCCATTTCAGAGTGTCAACAAAAAAATACTATTAATATTTATGTTAATTTTAAACGAAACCATTTTACTGGACGAATCGATAAGTTTGTTGGATGTCGAAATATGCCCTTTTTTATCCGACTACAGCTAAGCCAAGGAAGGGTTATGATTTTGACAGGCTATGTATGGATTTAGGAGCTCGTGGCTAGACAATAACAGCCGCACAGGTCGCTCTTCAAGGTTAAGCAACACTTGCCGACGTTGGTCTGTGGATGGGTGACCATCTTAACATAACGAGTCTCCTCCGTGCCTCGGAAAGCACGCTAAGCCGTTGATCCCGGCTGTCATTTGTAGATCTTTGGCAGTCGTTATGGATAGTCAGAAGCCAGTAAATCTGACTCCAGTCTTGCCATGAAGTACTGTTGCCCCAGTTAATGGGTTGTGGAGGTCTGGTAGGCAGCCGCTCCTCGTAAAATACTGGCACTCAGCTAAATCCGGCTTGACTGGAAGCCGACCCCAATATAGTTGGGAAAAGGCTAGGCAGATGATGAGAAGAAGATCAGGAGTGTGGGATGTGGAGAAGTCGGGAAGTCCCATATACTACCGAAATGATACTGCAACATTATTTTCAAAGTCCAGCTAAAATAAGAAATAAAAACTATGCGTAAGAGAACCAAGGTAACCGACGCGGTCAGAAGATACGCCAAACAGTAGCAATGCAACTGCACTGCAGTGAGCAGGGAACTCCCTGCCTACTCCCATTGCTTAGCAATGCTTGCTGAATATCTATTCAGCGAGCTGAAAGATTGAGGAGCTCGTGGCTAGATAATAACAGCCGCACAGGTCGATCTTCAAGGTTAAGCAACACTTGCCGACGTTGGTCTGTGGATGGGTGACCACTTAACATAACGAGTTTCCTCCGTGCCTCGGAAAGCACGTTAAGCCGTAGGTCCCGGCTGTCATTTGTAGATCTTTGGCAGTCGTTATGGATAGTCAGAAGCCAGTAAATCTGACTCGTCTTGCCATGAAGTACCGTGTTAGCCCAGTTAATGGGTTGTGGAGGTCTGGTAGGCAGCCGCTCCTCGTAAAATAGGCACTGGTATTTAGCTAAATCTGGCTTGACTGGAAGCCGACCCCAATATAGTTGGGAAAAGGCTAGGTAGATGATGAGCTGAAAGATTGAGGAGTGACCACCAAAGGGTTTTTTTAGTCGCATCTAATGTCTTGGTAAGAGCTACGGGTGTTCGCTGGATACGAGAAATACAGAACTGTTTTGAATGGGGCTCTATGTGCAACAGTCATCTTTGGCTGAAATTATGATACATGCAAAGCATTAATCTGACGTTGGATATCAGTTCTTCATAGATATCATTTGCTGTTGAGGTATTATAATCTCGTGGCTAGATAATAACAGCCACATAGGTCGATCTTCAAGGTTAAGCAACGTTTGCCAAGGTTGGTCTGTGGATGGGTGACATCTTAACATAACAAGTTTCCTCCGGGCTTCAGAAAACACCGTGCCGTGCAGCACCAGTCTCGTGCCTAGGTCTCGGCTGTCATTTGGAGATCTTTGGCAGTCGTTACGGATAGTCAGAAGCCAGTAAATCTGACTCCAGCCTTGCCATGAAGTACATTCTTACCCCAGTTAATGGGTTGTGGTCTGTGGAGGTCTGGTAGGCAGCCACTCCTCGTAAAATTACCTAAATCTGGCTTGACTGGAAGCCGACCCCAATATAGTTGGGAAAAGGCTAGGCAGATGATGATGAGATAGACGCTCCAAGTAAAATTCTTTTATTCAGCTGAATTCACGAGAAAGTCATTCAAAGTGTAAGACGAATTAAAAGGGTTGTATTATGATTTTTATAATTACAATTCCGAATAAAAATAAACACGTACTCGTATTACGGCTGCCGATCAAATATAATCAACACACAACATGACTGCATAATATTGCCATGACATGCCATAGTAATTTATGCTTTTTAGCCTAAAGCAAGTCCTACGCCCTATAAACCATCTTCATCGTCATCACCATCTCAACCGAAAGACGTCGACTGCTGGACATAAGCCTACAAACATAACACAAAATATTCCAGCTTTAAAATCACAAGCATCAACTTAAAATTCGACCATCGATAACTCACACAAAAACTGTTCAAAAGCAATATTGGTTCGTCCATTAAGCCATCAGAACAAGAGAAAAAATGCTATTTTAATTACTAAAAACAAACCAGGGTCGTTGACCGGAGTAACAAAAGCGGTCAAGTCAAAACCGGCCGCAGCCTATGCAACTCATTATAAGAATCCGTCTTAATTTTATATTATTTTTTGAAGGCGTCCATTAAAACTTTCATTCAGGATAAGGCATTAAGACTTCGACCCGTGCCCGTGAGGTGGTTTAGAAAAAAAAACACAAGATCAGTGCTGCAATATGTTAAGAATCTGAGAAACGGTCAATTGTAATTGACAATATTTGCGGTTGGCCAATTGATGCAAAAATTAATCGTATTGAAGCAATTGTCAGTCATTTTTTATTACAATTCGCATAAATATTGGCGATCACAAATGACTGTCTTAGGGTTTTTTTCCTAGTCTTAATGGAGACTTTCTAATAGAATAGCACAGCTTAGAGCAGAGGATATATCAGCCGCTCCTCGTAAAATACTGGTATTCAGCTAAATCCGGCTTGACTGGAAGCCGACCCCAATATAGTTGGGAAAAGGCTAGGCAGATGATGAGCAGAACATATTATATCAGCCTTTTAATTTTCCCTATGTTGGCACTTAGGCCTCCTCTCCAGGAGAGGAAATGGATGTCACATATCTCCGAATTTTTAATTATAAGACATGCCGTTCCAGGCCCCGGGGTTCTCTTTGGCACAAAGCATGGCTCCAGTAGGCTTCGACCCTGCTACGACCCCTATGGTGCCATCTCTTAGAGGCGCGCGTGGAAGACTACGGACCATAGAAAACTTGGGCTCGGTCCGGACGGTTAGCGGACGGCCGGACGGCAAGCTACCTTTGCAAGCCTACGCCTAGTGGCTGGATATCGAGGTCGGGATCGGTCACTACGTTCGCTATAGTCTGTCTAATGAAAGCGCGACCTGAGAAAAAGAGGTTGTATCCAAAAATTTTGTATGTGGTATATTTACTAAGTAGTAGGAGAATCATGTCTTGACACTTCACAATTTTTTTATTTCCTACAATTGCGGCTTAATAATGTTGACAAGTAAATTTAAAAAAAAACTCCATGTCGCGCTTTCATTAGACGCACTCCAGCATTGCTGCTTCGCAGAAGGAGGCGACCGCCTGCCATTCCTCCTCACTCTGGACCATGACCTGTACCAGGGTCCGGTGCGAAAGGTCCCCATTAGGACACGGCAGTACTCCACACAATCGAGGCCACCGTCACCGTATACTCCGCCGTGTCCTAGGGGTGGTCATCATAATGGTGACACCCGTGCGTTTCTACCACACGAGTCCGGTACAAGAATCTCCTGAACTTACCATGACTGGTCAGGACAATGTCATGAGGGAACTCCAGTCGCACTATGTGTGTGCCTACAGCATTATGCTGAGCGTTCGGCCGTTTTACACGGATGTGGCGCATACTCGTATTTCTCGCTGTTTTTCTTTTTTTTAATGTTTATAAATTTGTCACTGTTCTTTGCAAATAAAGAGTTTTTCTTTCTATCTTTTCAACTTAGCGCCATAATGATGGCGTGCCCAGGCGGGTCACTGGGTAACGTTGCAGCGTCACGTAGGTGAGCGTTACGCATTATGTCGGGCAACACTTTGTCCCCATATGTGTCTGAGGCTTAAACAATACCTGCCTAATCAACATGAAAAAAATATTCAAAATATCAGAACTTACGATATCTATCGTATCAAAAAAGCTTCTAACAATAATAACATTAATTAACCATTACACATAAAAAACGTCACACTCATTACCATCCCCCCAAATTTCGATCAAATTTTTCCAAATAATTTTCACCCAAATATTGAGCATATAGTTAAGCATCTATCCCTTTCTAACATTCTAAATTGAGTGTGCTATCTCCTTCTAACAGTAATAAAGCTAAATTGCTTCTAAATGCATAGGATTGGCGATGGTCGTCGGTAAGGAGTAATTTACTGGGTCGAAACCTGCCTATTAGCTTTTGCATTAATACAAAAATTGCTGTATGCATATTTATAAGATGTAATAGTAAGGTAAATGTATGTTGATTATGTGTTTTATTTCTTTGCTGACAGTTTTTGTGATAGGTTACTTGAATAAAATCAAAATATGTATTTTTAATTTAATGTGGACGTGATATAATTAAAAGTTGTGATGGCCCAGTTGTTAAGGTAAGGTAAGACTAACTGCCTATGTGAATTTTTCTATAAAAATATACGTTTCTAGGTTTATCTAGGACATTACTGTTCTTACTCAAAGCATGTTACTAAACAACGCACGTTACTAAAAGAGTTATGAGTTTACATGTAGATGGATGGAGAGGTAGAGGGAGGCCAAAGAAAAGATGGATGGATTGTGTGAGGAGCGATATAAAAGAAAAGGGAGTTAGGGATAGTGTGACGGACGACAGGACAGAATTGAAGAAGAAAACGTGTTGCGCTGACCTCAAGTAATATGGGATAAGGGCAGGAAGAAGAAGAAGAAGAAGACTGATACCCTGTGCCTTGTGTCTAGCAGAGGTTGTCATTACTTTTGGATCATCTTAGAAATTGAGAATATTATATTATATTATGTTTGTGCCCCTTCCGAGAATACATACAGGCGTGATTCTATTGCACATTTAGTAGATCTATGGAAGTACACAATTATATAGGTACGACTTCCCCGAAAATACCACATTTCCTGAAAAAGAATCGACAAGCTGCAATGTCGTTATATTTTAGTTTTATTCATATTTAATGTCAAAACCACGCCTTTTACAAATGAAATTGCCTTTGGGCCCTGTTATGTCATCATCATCATCATCTGCCTAGCCTTTTCCCAACTATATTGGGGTCGGCTTCCAGTCAAGCCAGATTTAGCTGAATACCAGTATTTTACGAGGAGCGGCTGCCTACCAGACTTCCACAACCCATTAACTGGGGTAACACGGTACTTCATGGCAAGACTGGAGTCAGATTTACTGGCTTCTGACTATCCGTAACGACTGTCAAAGATCTCCAAATGACAGCCGGGACCAACGGCTTAACGTGCTTTCCGAGGCACGGAGGAAACTCGTTATGTTAAGATGGTCACCCATCCACAGACCAACCTAGGCAAGCGTTGCTTAACCTTGAAAATCGACCTGTGCGGCTGTTATTATCTAGCCACGAGCTCCTGGGCCCTGTTATGTGAAAGTAAATAAATAAGAAATTATTTATTAATCAGTGAGAAATTATTTAGCTTTCTTCTTCAGGGGGTAAGTCTGCTATTAGAATTTTATCGCCAATGTTTATTATAGTCAATGATCGACAATTCAGCGATCATTGGCTTCATAATTGTTGATTTTGACAAGTTTGGTATTGTTAACTTGTCAAAATCAACAATAATGAAGAAAATTATTGATAATTCAGATACGATTCTAATAGCAGACTTACCCCCCTGATAGCTGGAATGAGTTGCTACAACAAGACACGTACATTATTGTAAACCTGGAAATAAAGATTTTTATTATTTTACTAGCAGCCCGTCCCGGCTTCGCACGGGGTAGACAATTATTTATTTTTGGATTTTTTCCCGTCAAATGACTACCCTACATATCCTACACTACCCTACACTACCCTACACTATCCTACACTACCATGCACTACCCTACACTACCCTACACTACCCTACACTACCGTACACTACCCTACACTACCCTACACTACCCGACACTACCGTACACTACCCTACACTACTCTACTTTACCTAACTTTTTTTTTTTTTTAGATTTAAACTATCCTATCTCTCAAGTTGGATCGAACTGCACATGGTGTGCGAATTTTATTATAATCGGTTAAGTGGTTAAGGAGTCCATTGAGGACAAACATTGGGACACGAGATTTATATAAATTAAGATTATTATACAGGAAAAGTTTTTAACCACTGCGTAAATTTTTTGATACTCGTTATGTTAATCTTAACAGGTTAGGTTACCCATCTGGTAACCCATCCACAGACCGAGCTTGGCAAGCGTTGCTTAACCTTGAAGATTGACTTGTGTTCCACTGAACCTCCAAAAAAAATTTACGCAGTGGTTAAAAACTTTTCCTGTATATTGTTACTAGTTTCCGCCCGCGGCTTCGCCCGCGTGGTGTGTTGATAAAAAGCAGCCTATAGCAAAAATAACAAAATCGAAAAAAAATATCCAAGGTATAAACTATCTAAATACCAAATTTCAACCAGATCGGTCCAGCCGTTTTTTCGTGAAAGAGTAGGTAACAAACATACATCCATCCTCACAAACTTTCGCATTTATTAGTAGGTACGTATCTTTTTTGGCAAGTTATAGGACGGATATTTGCCTCAATACCACAACACCGGTGATTACCATCAGCACATGCAAGGGGTCCCGAAGACCACCCTGGAACATATTGGGTATATACCAACTGAGAAGAAAACTGAATACCCAGCCCTCAAAGACCCACTGAAAGTTACCTCACCTTGATATCTTTTCTAGTGGAGATAAAGGTATAGACCGTACGAAGTATTAGTCATCATTTTAGCTGAAAGACTGCCAATGTATGATATAGATACGCTTCACCCAAGTGTCGCCACTATGACCAGTCCTGTACGTCTCTCATCTATCGGACTCCCACGATCCACACCGAGTCGACGATCTACAATTCGTCCACTATAAGTTGGCGAGTGTGAAGTTAGGCTCTGCGAATTTTGGTGCTTGCAAAAAAAAATTAAATGCCAATAACTGTTTTTAACAGCAATAAGAACTGCAAATTGCATTTATTTTTTTAAAACCTTTATTTTTGTACGATATTTCAAGCGCCGAAATTCGCAGAGCCTAACTTCACACTCGCCAACTTATAGTGGACGAACTGTACCTTGAGGAAAGCCTTCCAACGCTGCGTCTTCACTTCACTTAGCCGCCAGGCCTTTTCCTCTGAAAACGTATACATGATGTTGAAGTTGATGTCTAACTAATGTTGCATGCATTAGCATGAGGTTTTTGACAGATGCCTGGACCTGACGCCATAGTACGACCACCTGGTAAACGTTGTTTTAGAACAACCTCATTGGGGCCCACTCCAACGCACGAGGTCTGTAGAAATTACTACTCTTACTGCGTGGCTGATCCCGAACTGGAAGACACGATATTTCTTAGTACCTAGGTACCTGGCTCAGGAGTGCTTCGGCTAGATATCCCACCGTCTATCGTTACCAATGTGCAGAAGATGAAAATCACCGTTGACCAGTAAAATATTCATCATAAAAAACTCAAAAACCTGCAAACCCATCACCTGCAACAATCGACAACAAACGTACGAGCTAAACCTCGCTCAATCACAAATGCACCGATCAAAATGCAAATGGCGTCCATTTTGTTCGTTTTGCGGCCGCGGCTACGGTCCACCATAAACTGCCAACAAATTATACATTGCTTTTATTTTTAATTGCTCCGGACGAGCCACCGTCTTCGCCAGCGGCCTCCATGACCCTTCTATTTTTGAATTATGGCGCGCCGACACGTGATTGGTCGGCGTAGAATGCGTTCGTTCAGGAACCCTACTATGACGTTTTAAAACTAAAATGAAACCAGTGTAAAAAAGAGACGACGCTATAGAAAATGAATAGTTGCATCCCTTTTTCTTATCGGAATTATGATGGTATTCAACACGTCTTAGTAGGGGGCAGTACTTGGTATTTATTATGCGATGCGTTCATATGGGGTGGAGATAAAATCTAAAATGAAATACCTAATTGCCTTGAAGTTGGCTGCTCTGTATTTATGATGGCGTCATCCAGTGGCCGTCATTATGTGATCGTGACCGATTTTGCTGATATGCGCGAGGTGTGTTTAAAGGTTTCTGTTTTTAAGTTTCTTTCGTTATGTTTGCTGAAGGGTTTTTGATTGTTTCATGTTCGTTTTGATGAGTGGTAACGTTGAAGACCTGTTATCAACATACTTGTAGATGATTTATTTATCTCTAATACCATCTACTATCTTTTTTTACGCTCTAGGCTGAAAATCGATGGTTCCTTATGACTTTAGCAAGAGGCCAAGAGGTTAATTAGGACTTGGATCATCATCTTCCTGCCCTTGTCCCATCGGTGTCAGCACAACACGTTTTTATGGAAAAAACGGAATCCTTATAGGATCAAAGTGATCCTATAAGGATTCCGTTTTTTTGTCCGTTGTCTGTCTGTCTATTAAAATGTAAGTAGGTAAGTCGGTTCGGAACCCTCAGTGCGCGAGTCCGACTCGCACTCGCATCAGTAGTTAGGTACATTATCGCTGCCTCCCTTTATTTCATGACACTGCTCACACGGTGATTTTATCTATTTTAGAATTTAAATTAATCTTGTTTTAAAGTTGATAATTATTTATACTACAAATTCAAAGTAACTAAAACTCAAAGGCCATTCATTTTTATGAATATCTATTTTTTTTATCTGAAGAAGAAGTAGACTGATATTCAGATGCATCTGGTTAGACTAGAATTGAACTCCAACATAGATATTAGGGAAAAGACTTGGAAATTTGATTGATTGACTTGATATCATGTTAGCTAAGTTTCTTTATTTCATGATTCCCCGACCGTTCTCATGCGACCGCGCTGTTATTGTCTTACTATTTAATTGTGTCTCGTTTCGCGAGTATGTGATAGGTTAATTTGACCCTGCAAACAAATATCTAAACCGACAAACCTAGTAACTATTACATTTACTAACTTCAAACTAATAATCTAGACCTCGTATTTGGCGGTCACGCTAACTGAGAATTTAGGTTTATAATGTAGACCAATGACGCAATTTCATATTAAGGTAACAACAATATTTAGAATAATACATTACCTAACTCTTTCCGGTCGGTTAAAGAAGCAGGTTGCTTCAACATTGAACAATCTAATTCTAATTCGTTCTGAAACGAAAAGGAAATTTAAATCATTTGCCATAATGGTTAATTTTAAATGAATAACTACGCAAAATTATGTGAAATTGATAAATATAAGCAATTACTGTTATTTAACCTACATTCAAATGTCTAAAGTTTTCAAAACTGTTTTTTTTTATTTTGTAACAATTCGCAGTCGGGCGTTTAGAAATTTCCATAGTTTCTGAACGGAACAAGTCATTGTCAAATTGACAATATGACATAACCACTGTGCAGTGCGCGAGGTGAAGTGTTTTTAAATTATATTTTACAGTAAAATTGTATGTGACAGTAATTTAAAGGCAAATAACATTAAATTCAGTGAATATGTCGTACGCCCTTATCCGTCATTTACGCCGCACGGCGCTATTATCGCAGCAAATTCGCCTTGAATCCACCATGACGAGTTTGACTCCGGAAGACATCGTCTTTCGGCCTCCCCTTGCCCAATGGGGCAAAGTTATAAGAGAAGCAGAGAAGATAGTTGGATACCCGACGTCTTTCATGAACTTGCGATGGCTGTTGAGCGACGAATTCGCCAATTTGGCCATGCATTTGCGGACTGTTGTGAGTACCAATTTTCTGTTGTCACACCCAAAATAATGAGTAAAAATTGGTTTTACAATATTTATATTGGTTTAAAAAGTTTTAAAATACAATATAGAAGTTAGAAAAGCTCGAAAAGTGAAGGTTTATGTCATAAAGTTTAATATTATGTAACAATATTAATGTTTTGTGTTTGGCCATGTGATCTACAAGGTTATTTCCTGTAGAACAACTAATTAGATACAACAACAAATTATACTTGTTCTTATGGCCTTTGTGATAGATTAGTTCCTACTTTAAGATTTGCAATGACCTTAATTTGACTTTAAAATGTGAAATCTAGACATCACAATAATAATTATGGGTTGCAATTTTTATTGTCATTAGTACAATAATTATCAGATAAGGCAAGATATAAAATGAGTCTTAATTAAAAATATAATTTTAAACATATTAGCTATTTTGATAGAGGGACAAGTTTATAATTTTTAACTTTTTCTAAGAAATAATATTATTGATTAGACAGCATTTGTACAGATAATATGTCTAAGTATCATAATATTATTGATCAGAAAAAATATTTAACCATTAAAAAATTATAAATAAAACATTTTTGTCTTTAACAATAATATTTTTTACCAGGTTGGAATGAACCATCCCATCGTAAAAACAGCAAAAATGCTTCTACACAACGAGCATAACAACCTGCAACCATGGGGGCTCGTGATCTTACTGCTGTCCAAAGCAGTAAACCCACCAACATCGTTACTAACCAGCACAGTAACGCAGAATCAACGAATACTCGCAGAGCTCACGGAAATGATCCGAACAGGTCATTACGTACACAGAGGTTTGCTTAACATACCACCGAGCGACCGAAACAAAAATCATGACACCGCTATATTTGCAAACAAAATAGCCATCCTAATCGGAGACTATCTACTCGTAACTGCAAACGGAATGCTAGCAAGATTGAAAAACCAAGACTTATCATACCTCATATCTACAGCACTACGAGATGTGAGCGAAGGAGAATTTTACGGACATAGAGATGCACAAAACCTGCCAATACCTGGCAAACCTGTAGAGAAAAAATCAGATACTTATGACATTTGCAGTGACACATTACCATTAGAAGTGAAAGATGTATTAGGTTCACCAGTAAGAGAGTGGACTTTACGTTCAATGTACAACGGTGGTACGCTATTTGGCCGAGGTTGCCAAGGAGCAATGTTACTAGGCTCCCATGATCAACAGAAGCAAGAAAACGCGTACAAATTCGGCTGCCATCTCTGCTTAGCCTGGCAAGCTGCGGCTGAAGTACAAAAAATTACTTCGGACCAAGAATCATTTTCAATAGTCAGCGCACCAGTTTTATTTGCTTTAAATGAAAAGCCTGATTTGTACGAATTAGTAGGAAATGTTCAGAATATAACTGAAGTAGATTTAGGATTATTGAAAGCTGAAGTTTTAAAAACGGATGCGGTAGAGCAAGCCCGTTCGTTGTACACGGAACATGCGAATAAAGCCAAAAGTTATGTAGAAGAATTTGGTGAATGTGAGTCGATAGACACTATAAAACAGATGATTTATACGTTGTAGTAGAAGAATGGTAATAGAACATTTTGTATATAGGTTATTTAATATTAGGAAATGCACAGGATAAGGCTCCTGGAGACAGGTGCGACGCGACTGTCTAACAATTATGCGACAAAAATCTTTCTAAGAATTTTTTCTAAAGTGAACTACGAGTACATAAGCTCGATAAATGGATGTGCGATTAACGCTTTTGCGACACACCATAGTGCGAATGCTTGTGCGACACACTGAAACTCAACATTACTCTAGTGCGACATGAAAGAATCACATTTTTTTTATAACCACCCAGCAGTAAGAACTCACACGGAGCCGGACTCCGTCGAGCTATCTTGGCAGGTAGGATAATGTCATAATAATGTATTACTACACCACCGTACTGTCGAATTACAGTACTCACAGTGCCGTAACTAGGGCGGTGCGAGCGGTGCCCAGGCACAGGGCGCAGACCCTGGAGGGGCGCAGAAATGACCTCATGCATGGTAGCTAGTAGGTACATTTTGTTTTATTGCGAACATGGTGTAGACGCGCCCTACTGTACTATATACAGTTATATCTATATCGCATTTTTCAAGCAATCTTGAAACAACAACACATGTAAAGGTATCCAGGACGTGCTCGGCGCCAGGTTTACTGGTGGTCGCCGGAGATTGCGGCTCTGCGCGAAGCGTGCACCGCCGCGCGGCGCCGGTACACCAGGTTCCGCAGGCGCCGCACCCGCCCGCCGGATGCGGAGGCCAGAGAGGCGGAGCTGTAGGAAGGGTACAGAGCGGCAAGGCGCACCCTCCGAACGGAGATAAAGCGGACCAAGTTGGAGGCCCGCAATGTGTGGCTGGGGACCCTGAACTGGGACCCATGGGGACGCCCTTACCAGGTGGTGCGGAACAAGCTCCGCCCATGGGCTCCCCCGTTGACTCAGAGTCTCCGGCCCCAGGCTGTGGAGGGTGTGGTGGCCAATCTGTTCCCTGAGCGAGGGGAGCACTCTCCCCCGCTCACGGCTCCGCCACCTGCGGTGCCCGTAGCGGACCACACCAGTGACGACGAGGACGACGCTCCAGAGGTGACAGAGGTAGAGATGAGGGCGGTGGTACGAAGACTCAGTGTCAAGAACACCGCCTCAGGACCCGACGGCGTGCCCGGAAGGGTATGGATCCTGGCCATGGAGGCTCTCGGGTCTCGATTGCGAGGGCTCTTTAGCGCTTGCATGGAGAGAGGCCAGTTCCGCCTTTGCTGGAAGAACGGAAAACTGGTCCTCATCGCGAGGCGGCCCATCGTGCTGCTCGACGAGGTGGGCAAACTCTTTGAAAGAGTAATTACAGACCGCCTCGTCGGGCATCTGGCGCGGGTGGGGCCGGATCTCGCGAACGGTCAGTTCGGCTTTCGCAGGGGGCGTTCCACGGTGGACGCCATCACGCGCGTGAGGGCCCTCACGACGGGGGATGCGGTGATTCGGGGCAGGGTCGTCTTGGCGGTGTCTTTGGACATCGCCAATGCCTTCAACTCCCTGCCCTGGAGTTGCATCGGGGCAGCACTTCGGTACCATGAGGTGCCCGCCTACCTCCGTCGTGTGATCGAGGCCTACCTGTTGGATAGGTTCATCATCTATCCCGGTCACCAGGAGACGGCGAGAGATGTCGTGCGGTGTTCCGCAGGGATCGGTACTAGGACCGTCCCTGTGGAACATCGGATACGACTACCAGCGTGTGGTCTGCTACGCAGACGACACGCTGGTCATGGCGCGGGAAGAGTCGGCCGAAACAGCGACACGCGGGGTTGCGACAGTCGTGGACAGGATCCAGCAACTAGGACTCAAGGTGGCATTGCACAAGTCCGAAGCTATGTGCTTTCATGGCCCTCGGACCGCGCCACCACCTGGTTTCCAAATAACGGTAGGGGGGGTCCACATCGGCGTCGGGTCGGCGATGAAGTACCTGGGACTCGTCCTCGACAGCCGGTGGCCTTTCGAGGAGCATTTCCGACGTTTGGCCCCCAAACAGGACAGGTTTGGGGCCGCTCTGAAGCGGCTCCTACCCAACCTAGGGGGTCCAGACGCCCCCTGCCGGAGGCTCTACGCGGGGATCATTCGGTCCATGGTCCTTTACGGGGCGCCGGTTTGGGCGCCATCGCTAGGTAAGCGACCGGCGGCCAAACTGAACGCTTGCCAGAGGGTCATGGCCATCCGGATGGTGCGGGGATACCGCACGATCTCCCGCGAAGCGGCGAGCCTCCTTGCTGGCCTGCCACCGTGGGATCTGGAGGCAACAGTCCTTGCATGCATGCACGATTTGCGTGTGGAGATGCAACGCCGGGGCGAAACTCCGCTGCCACGACAAATCGCAGTATGGCGGACAGAGTTTGGGCGGGATCTCAGGGTGGCATGGCAACTGTGACTGTCGCAACCCAGTGCTGGGCACGCCGTCATTGAGGCGGTAAGTCCCCTCTATGAGGAGTGTTTGGAAAGAGGTCACGTTCCGTATGACGCAGGTCCTCACTGGACACGGTAAGTTCGAGAGGTTCCGGCATCGGATCAAGCAAGAAAGGACGCCTGGGTGTCGCTACTGTGTGGACCGCCCGGAGGACACGGTGGAGCACACGGAAGAGGTGTGGCCGCTTGGGCGGAGCACCGTTGTGTCTTTGTGGAGGCTATCGGCGGCGGTGACCTCTCGCGCCGGACCCTGGTTCAGGAAATGGTCCGGAGCGAGGAGGAGTGGCGGGCGGTCGCCTCCTGCGAAGCAATAATGTTAGTAAAGGAGGCTGCTGACCGCGAGCGCGTAAGGGAACGGTCCTCACGCCGCCCCCGCCGAGATCCCGATCCCAATTTCCGACCACCGTAGGCGCGGGTTCGCGGACGGCGAGCACTGGGTAGCTCGCCGTCCGGCAGTCTAGAAATAATCCGGACCGAGCTCAGTCGTCAACGGCGCGTTCTGTTCCACGCACGCCTCAAGGAGATGTCAGCAAACTGTAGGGGAGCTCCCCGGGCCCCGGCAGGGCCGAAGCCTGTGGGGAACATATGGTGGTATATGGTGGTATTCCGAAAGGTTGACACCGAGTCCCCCCCCCAGATCGAAGGCAATGAAGGAACGGTTTAGGGGTTTAGTCAGTAAGAGTCTGACACACCCTCCCGCTCCGCCCAAGAGCGAGAGAAGTCATTCTGATGATTCCCCTACGGTAGATTTATTTGTATTCACATTTGTCCATTTTATTTTCAGAGCCTAGTTAGAGCATTTTTAGGGGCGCAGTTTTGAAAGCTCGCACCGGGCGCATAATAGGCTAGTTACGGCACTGAGTACTCACACAATATTTGTCGCACTACCATAGTGTCGCACAATCGTTTTTCACACCAGCGGCAGCGATATGTCGATTGTCGAACTTCAATGTATTGCACAAGCGTGCATTCAAAATAAGGTAAGTCGCAATACCTACGGTTTTTTCGCAGAAGTGTTATCTGACAACCATTTGTAGAGTGGCACAACCATTTGCCGAGCTCACGGTAGTAGGTACATTCTTTTATCTATGAGTAATCTATAAAAACAAATACATAAAAAAATGTCGTATTATCTCGTCGCACATCTGCAAGGAACCTTTAAAAACGAATCAGAAATCCATACAATCATATTCTTTGTTAAAACGTGTTTAGAATATTTTAATATATTGTTTACTTTTAATTTTTTAATGAGGCCTTGCATTACTATAAGTAATTAATTAGTATTATTTTGTTACTTATTTAAAATTAAGTAAATCAACATATCATTTTGATAAGTTCATTTTTTATTACATTGCTTGAATTACTTAATTGTTGTTTAAAAAAAATCTTTGCATAAATACTTAAAGATTTTTTTTGTATGCTGTAACTCGTTTAAAAATGATAAACCTAGTGCGCCTCACCATCAACGATTGCATCACTGCTTACCATCAGGTGGGATTGCAGTCAAGCACTAGTTTATGGTATATTAAAAAAAAAAAACCTTTTTTGCTGTCCATTCAACCGATTTTGACTTTTATTGCGTTGGTATCCTAAACTTCTGTAAATAATTGGCATTGAAAACTGTTTTTTGCTTGTAAAGACATCCTTATGCCTACGGAATAGAAATCAAACTCGGTTGAACTGTTAGTTATATCAACGATGACGTTACTATTGCCTTAACGTGGATATGCGATAATAATTGTTATAATATTTTGCCAAGAATTGATTTCTCTAACAGAATTGTAATTATGTAAAATAGCTGTTATTTATTTATTTTCTAAAGTTAGCAAAATGGTATCCATACTTTATAACCGGAAGGTTATAAAGTATGGATGCACTCAAAAATGGGGCAAATAGCTATTTAACTGTACCTGAAAACAGTAAAGACAATAAGTATTCCTACTAAGTTTCCTACTAAGTCTGACACCTTCTCTTAATTACTCAGATACCCGCGAAACGAGACACAATAGTAAAACAATAACAGCGCGGTCTCATAGGACCGGTTGGGGATTCAAACGTTAATACTAAAACAATTGTTTTTTAATATAGGCTCTACGTACTGGCCAACTGGGTGTCTTGTTTTCAGCAAAAATCATTAGACATTGAATACGTGAGTACTCAATTATTCTGATACGTATAAAATATCATGTAACATTAAAATGTAGAAGCCGTCCTGCTTGGGCGATTGATGTGGCGCGAATGGAAGAAACAAGTGATATTCTATTGCGGTAGCTGTCACTTTAGCTCAACCGCACGTGGGTGCGATTCAGCGACGAGCGAAGCGAAGCGGACGCGCGTTTTGTTTAATATTTTCTAAAATCCTTGCAGTGCAGTAATTTGTTCTAAATAAATAATGGTTGAAGCGGCGAGTCTGCCCGCACAAAAACCGCGGCCTTTGATTTTGTTTAAACCGCTTCGGAGCGCTTCCCAAACCCATTCGCGTTGAATTGCCCTCGGAAGTCGATGCTTCGAACAAACCACCAACAGGAGTTAACGCGAAAATATTAAATCATCTAATCACGTCCGTTCTGATTGGCTCGACGTCACACAGCAAGTGCGTGTTCATATAGCACACCGTATCAATATAGTTTGTTCCAATCGCGACGCTTGGCTTCGTGATCGCAAAGAATCGCACGTAGGACACAGCGCTAAGAATACGTACAGTCAGCACCAAAAGTCGATGAACAGATCAACATAACATTTTATTGTGAACAGATGAAACACATTATATTTCGAACAGATGTTTTGTTATGTTGATTCTGTTCATCGCCTTTCGAGGCTGACTGTACCTATTAGATTTATTTTTAACTGTTAACCGGAATCGTAACTTGCGTTTACCAAACCGTAATCGTGGGTCCAACCGGACCCACCAATTAAAACATAGATACTTGAGAAGTTATTTTTGATTCTAAAAAAGTTTAGAAACAACTTTTATTAGTAAACGTAATTAGATTTAAATAGCGCGCAAAAGTTTAATAATGCGCGATTTATAATTAAACAGTCATAGTACGCCCTCAGGTTTTGTTTTTCGTCAGGTCAAACTGACCCATAGACTAATAGCTATATGGCACTAACAATTAATGTGATTTGTCCCAAATGTCACTTAGAATTAAGTAGCGATCAAGCATTTATTTGTTAAGTTTTCAACTTATTGTTACATCATCATAATTGTTTCAAACAGTGTTAGTTTATAAGAATAAAACATATATATTTATGTTACCGATTAGCTGTTACGTTTTGTGAGAAGTACATGGATTTTATCTTTTGTATATATGTTTGTTTTACTTTTTATTTATTTATTTTCCTGGCTTAACGCCGCCTGCCCACGACAGACTTTTTGTAGGTCCGATAATCGTCACATATCCTATAGTATATTCTGACCAACTTTTTGTAGGCCGTATGCGTTGCACTACTGCTATAGTCCGTCTAATGAAAGCGCGACCTTAGAAAAAGAGGTTAAATCCAAAATTGTCGTATGTGGTATTTCTAACTAGTAGGAGAATCATGTTTTGACACTTCACATTTTTTTTTATTCCCTACAATTGCGGCTGAATAATGTTGCCAAATAGATAAATAAAAAAAAAACTCCAGGTCGCGCTTTCATTAGACGCAAAGTGCATCAGTGTGTTCTATTTTTCGCCTACAAAAAATCGTTCAGCGATTATTCGGTCATAGGCAGGCAGCGTAATGATGATTCTACGTAAAATAACAGTCATAGCGGTAAGTCCCCTCTTTGAGAAGTGGCTGGAAGAGGAATCACGGCGCCTGGAGGACACGGTGGAGTATAAATTGGGGGGTAATTTATCCCTTGATAAATTTATTTTTTTATTTATTCTTTATGCAACACAAAGTACAACTCTACCAGTCAACCTAGGGTGGTGAAGAGATAATATGGTAGGTGCATAAGAAGAAAATAGTTAAGTAATTAAAACAAGGGAAAACACTTATCTATAAGATACTTATAATAGATTTATGACGCCATCGCATCATAATCACGATACCACATCAAAATACCTGAACTATTTTCAACAAATTCCTACATAAAGTGACGCGACAACTGCATTAAATTCCCGCCATTAATATATCCGGCGCCATCATGGATTCATTCTGCAATATTTGCGCGAAAATATTCATTTAATTCTGCAATATCGCGGCGCGATCGGGAAGCTCACATTTGACATTTGAATGACGGCCGCTAATGTTGTTATTTAAATAATCATTTCTATATATCGGACGCGATTTTGCCGAGAGATAATTTCGCGATCGTGACTGTCTGATTGTGAATTATTTAACGTTTATTACAGCTAAAATAAAAATAGCCATAGGCTGTTGATATTTGTAGAATAGACATAAACTTTATTGTAGGTACGCCTATACAGTTGGTAACAAAACGTTTACACAAATTTTAATTTATACTTAAGGTAAGCACCAGATAAACGTGGAATAACGGTCAGTGACCGGGTTTCTTAATTTCAAAAACCATCGCAATTCTATACATTTTGTACTAATGAAAAAAAAAACATTATTTTTCGCGTACCTACGCAGAAAAATTAGGAAAAGGTCAATGTACTTTATTCCAAGTTAGTTACGTTTATCTGGCTTTGTAGATACTACAAAAACTTACCTGAGTCATCAAAAAAACCAGATCAAGGTTAATAAATACCTTTAGATTTATTTCTCAATATACTGAAGAGTTTCCCCGTGTATAGTGAGGGCCATCTTCTGTAGCGCTAACCTCGCATCCTCCACAGGAAACCTGTTACTGTACTCCAGGACGGCAGCCAGCTCATCATCCAATAACTTCATCAGATAATCCATTGACCTCGTACTCCTCACAGCATAATACAGCTGCTTATACTCTATCGGCGTCTTCTCTACCTTCGACTCCCAAATATGACCATAGATCTGCGGATACTCCCATAGAGCTATTGTCGTTGGTGCCCCAACTAAAGAGTACGAATATGGGTGCGTGAAAAAGTCTTTGACGTCAAGATAGAGTTGCCATAGTAAAGCCAAGTGGCCGCCGAGTATGTAGGCGTTTTTTTCCATGTCCGGGCCGCGGCGGGCGAGTTTCATAGCGCCCTGGCAGCCTTTCCCGAGGATGCTCCCGGACATGAGCATGGTCCTCAGGGTCCATTCGGCTACTCCTCGGCCTAGGAAGTCGTTTGAGCCGAGTTTCATCAGGTTGTCTTCGTTTTCCCAGTCGTAGATTGCTGGTTCGTTGTCGCCTGAAATTATTTGAATGGCGTTTGGTTACGTTCTTGTACCTGTTACTTCGGGCCATGAATAAGAAGATTCTTTCTCAAAGGATCGACTGTAGAGAAATACCTATCGATTTAATCTGTACTCAGGATATTATGTTAAACCGTGAATATAGAAAAATATCTAAAGAAAACACACTGCCCGGATAAAAACTGAACTACCCGTTTGCAAAATATCCAAATCTTATAAGATTAACAAAGAAGTAACAAGCACTCACAAATTTTCGTCTTTATAATAGTGCGATTTGTTATTAGTGATGTGCCGGATCGTAAAAATGTATATCCGCGGACACAGGTCCGGATACGGACATTTAGTGTCAAGATCCGCGGGTACGGATACGGATCTCCGGAACATCACTATTTGTATTGTGAAATCAAACTTTCGGTATAGGAACAGGACCTCGCTCAAGCGCTCTTGTTAGCTTAAACTACAAACATTCAAGATTCAAAGCTTTTATTTCAAATAAACAATTTACAGGCATTTTTGAATTGTCCAGAAGTCAGTCAGATAAATGATGCTAAAAATTATACATTCCAAGGCAAAGAAGGAACAAAGGAGTGTGTTTATAGTCAGTAAAAGTTTGAGAAGTCAAAGAGCGGGAAAAGTCATTCTAATGATTTCCCACCTAAAAAGGCATAGTTCTGTATGAAAAAGAATGTGCAAGAAACTCCATGAACACTCTTTTCAATCATGTTACCTCTGCACACCTTGCTCCGAGCCTATGTATTACAAACTAGCTGTCCCCTGCGGTTTCACCCGCATTTTTCGCTATATGGGCTATCTAACACTGAAAGAATTTTTCAAATCGGACCAGTAGTTCCAGAGATTACCCCCTACATACAAACTTACAAACCTACAAACTTACAAATTTTACCTCTTTATAATATTATAGTATAGATTATCTCGATTACATCTCTATCCAGTGGCCTAAGTCTTATGCCGCGGCCACACACTCGACGAGTAGCATGGGAAGTAACGAGGAAAGGAGGCAGAGACATAGTGTGGCCACGTTACTCGTCATGCCACTCGTCATGCTCCTCGTCCTGCCCACTGCTCCCTATCTTGTCGGTCTTTGCGCGCGAGAGAGAGAGAGCAACATCGCGGCAAATCACGGCAGCGCGAGGAGCAGAGCGATGAGCAGCGCGAGGAGCATAGTCTGGCCGCAGCATTAAATACAGTACCTTTAGGTTGTGTAGGCAACGGGTTGTGGTTATCATCATGATTTCCGAAGGCGTCTCCCTCCACCAGGTCCCGGAGGCCGGTGGAGATCAGCTCCGTCACCTCGTTGTTGCGGAGACCGCCGAGATGCTGCAGACATGTCGCCAGAAGGAAGTCTCCTGCCACAGGGAAAATGTTGTAAGCTAGGTGGAGATGAACTATTTCATTAAACCTTAAGAACGTTTTCACATTATCCGATCCGATATCGGATTTTACTTACCCCGATATCGGATCGACGTCCGATACCGATATCGGATTGGATAATGTGAAAACGGTCTTAGACCTACTCTGCTCGAGGCCCGGAAGCATAGTTTCATAGCGACTTCGGCAGCGTCATGCAAACTTGTCGTTGCCGTTTCAACGACACAGTTTCAGTTTTGTATGTAAGCTTTACAAAGGCGTCCACCAAGCATGCAATGACGAATACGCGTCTATGAAGCCACGCGTCGGTGGACAGTAGACCTTAGTCTACTAATCAGACCTCTTCATTGACTCTACGTCTTTATAAACAGGCACAAGATCGGCCTGTGTGGAGAGTGGAGTGCATTGTCTCATGCAAGCCTTTGAGAATAAAAGGTTATTAGAATTAGACTATAAACGCCACAACCTCAAAGTTAGACCACCGTCGTTAATGGTGTTCGGACTTGTCCGCTCTGTGCTCGGAGTTATTCGGCAAAAGTTGGATTTGTTTCATGTTAGTAAATCGTGGAGCACCTGCATATTCTATTTTATTCTATTGGAGTTGGATTTCCGCACTTTGTCCATGTTGCTAAAGCCCCTGTGCGCTTAAAGAGAACGTGCGCATTTGTGAAGACTGTTAGTCAAAGTCAAAATCTTTTTATTTCACATAGGCAGTTATAAAACGTTAGAAGCTAGTGCACGGTTCCAATTGGTCGTTTCCTATGGAGAAGAACTGGCAAGAAACTCCATGGTTACTCTTTCCAAAAAAAAGTTTTGGCTTTATTATACTTCCATATTACAACACAGACACATATGCGAGGATAGAGTAGACCAGTCAATAATGTACCCAAAACCACAATAAAAATTAAAATTTAATCAAAACTGGGTCGCCGCAAAATAGGTCGCCGGTTAACCAGTCTGTATTATATTCTAGTCAGTATCATAAACCACTCACCTGTCAACAACACTATCTTATTCCCATACAGCAGATCCTTAAACTTATCTCCATGATTCTTCTTATCCTGGAGATTCACCATCGCCTTATGGATCATATGGCCTGTCCTCTTCATCTCCACTATCTCTGCCAATGCCCTCTGAGAGTGCAGCACTCCAGAGTCGTAATGGTCTCTCGTGAACTCCAAAGAGTCGAAGCCTGCGGCTTTGGAAGTCAGAAGGATGATCAGGCCGACAGATTGGAGGTTGCTCTTCGATCCTACTAGCAGGTTCTTCGCTGATTTCAGGACTGGATGGTTGGAGCCGACCTTTGGAGCAGAAGGTGGTCGTAGTATTCAAATTCAAAATATTTTATAGGCATAGGCCTATATGGGCACTTATAAAACGTCAGAAGCTAGAGCACAGTTCCAATTGGTCGTTTCTTATGGAGAAGAACCGGCAAGGAACTCTATGGAAAAAAATAATGCTTTCCAATTTATCAATATGAAAATATTAGAATATAAAAAGTAAAGAAATATAAAAAATAATAGATATGTGAGGACAATGTAGACACGTCAGTATTGACTTGAGGAGAATGCTTAGCAGAGTTCCTGGACGAAAGAAAAGACCAGTGCATTGTTATTAAATCGATGGTGGGTAGTTGGTATTAGTGATGGTCTTCTTCGGAATCTATTCATTAGTTTTCTCAACTATACAACCTTGCCTAAAACAACCTTTACCATTTCCTTGCGACCCTAATCTATACTAATAGGTATGGAATAGAAAAACTTTTATCTGCGACTTTTGATTATTGACATAAGATGACGGTTCTTACAATACCAGCCATCGAATCGGGGCTGCGAGAATATCCTATAACGAAATAGATAACTAAAGAAATCAGAGTGGGTTTAAGTTAGAAAAGTCAAACACTCTCGATCCACCCAGAGCTGGAGTTATTTGATGATTTCCCACCTCAAAAAAAACATTGATCTCCTCTGTTACCTTTACTGTCATGTTTTACCAAAGCTTACGCGTGGTACCTTATTATTCAGACAATGGATCTGACCAGCTTCCAGGTTGTGGAGGTCTGGTAGGCAGCCGCTCCTCGTAAAATACTGGTATTCAGCTAAATCTGGTTCGACCGGAAGCCGACCCCAATATAGTTGGGAAAAGGCTAGGCAGATGATGGAACTGACCAGCTTCCTCAGATGTATGGCAGTGCTGGCGATCTCATCGTTGAACAGCCAGCGAAGGTTGAGGAACGAGGTGGGGTAGCCCACGATCTGCTCCGCCTCCGTGATGACGTCACGCCAGTCGATCTCCTCCTGCCGGCCCAAGCCTAGGCCACTGGAGTACATGCGGTTACCTCTGAAGCAAAAATGTGAATGGGTTAGACAATTTTCTGATTGGAATGTTCCGTAACTCTTTGCTCAAGTTTGTGGGAGCAGTGGTGGCCTAGTGTCGACGGCCCCAACCTATGATTCTGATGATGATGCGCCAACAACACGACGTCACGACACGAACATTGTGTTTGACCAGATTGGAAGCGCGGGGGTGTGGCGGGCGCGGCGCAGCAATCTCAAATATAAGAACTTCCTTTGAGTGTACACAATGGGCCCGAGGGCGCTGGCCCGGGGCTGGACGGTAGCTGCACAACGCGGGACGCACGTGAAGATCTCATTCCATAGCTCGTCCATACAAGTGGCGAGCGGCAGCCCGCGCAATCTCAACCAAAACCAAAGGGGCTGCACCCGCGCTATCAGTGTGGCCAAACAAATCGCACTCGTTACCGCATCCGCGCCGCTCCCAGCGGAATCCGAGGGATGCGAGACGCACGAGACCGGTCGTTATCGTGACGCCTGGAGGAGGCCGATGTCCAACACAGGACGTCTTTTGACGATAACGTAGATTAAAGTAGTAAACCTCATAAACCATCATCATCATCATCTACCTAGCCTTTTCCCAACTACATTGGGGTCGGCTTCCAGTCAAGCCGGATTTAGCTGAATACCAGTATTTTACGAGGAGCGGCTGCCTACCCGACCTCCACAACCCATTAACTGGGGTAACACGGTACTTCATGGCAAGACTGGAGTTAGATTTAGTAAACCTCATAAACCAACCTTTCAAAAACCCCACTAGGAATTATTGTACCTTTACCCAGACAATATTGAGATTGACCCCGGTTCACGTTACGTTCAAATCTCGACATTTCCTTCAATTTAATTTTCTTTTGCAACACAATCTGCGTCAAGCCGCAAATACATCTTTCGCTAATATTGAAAGATGGTTTAGGAACATTTATCAGCAATTTTGATGAAAACATTTTCGAATAAAATAATTCACAGATTTGCAATGAATAAGTTGAACATGAGGTTGAAGATTAATTGTCAAAATCTAATGTCAGATATTCCATAAAAAATAAAACTTTGACGGAAATTTCGGACGGATGTTTCTAAAAAGAAGGTTTTAATGTGCGAGTCTGATCGTTGACGTAGCACTAGCTACTGTCTGGTAGACAGGGTTCCGGCGAGATCTCATGGTGAAGTGGCGACGACTATCGCAACCCAGTGTTGTGCACGCCATAATCATGGCGGCGAGCCGTCACGGCGTCCTCACTCTACACATGTCGCAGGTCATCACCGGACTTGGTAAGTTGAGGAGGTTCCAGCATCGGATTCAGGTGAAAGAAACGCCTGTGTGTGACGCCTTTGTGTGCACCGTCCGGAGGAGCGGTGCAAAGTAAGTACAGTGAACGCCCGCTAGGACCGGATTTTCTGAAAAGGAAACCCTTAGTCCTAGAACTAAACAAAGAAGTTGCGTTTTTATTTTTTGGAGGAAATAGCATATAGGATACTTTTTATCTAGAACGTATGTAATAGAAGTGTGGAGAACCTTTGAGATAATCTTAAACTACGACGCGGGTGAGACGCTGGGTGCCACTGGTATAATGTTAAGTACAATATAGGTACTCTCAATATTAAGGAAATACACGTTAGACACACACACATATTATTATAAGGCTAACGTATATACGAATTATACCTACATATTAAATTAAGTAAGTAAGTAATAAATGAAACAAAATATTCGTCACGATTTTCAAATAGTCCAAGAGTGTGTGACCACAATATTAATTACATGTAACAACGATATACCACCGCACACATTAGGCGTACATCAAGCGCAACCATGGTCCGAGGCCCGCAAGACGCGGTTATTGCGGACCCCTGCCGAGAGCCTGATTAAAGTTACCTCCGCGATGCCAACTCCCAGACTATAAGGACTTTTTGAACGGATTATACGACATTTCGCTAAAATACGTCGTTATTTAAATTGTGGATAAATGGTAGTGTTGTATGTGTGTGTGTGTTTTTGTAAGATAAGCAAGTTCTTATATGTGTATGGAGTTTATTTTTCCGGTTCTTCTCCATAGGAAATGACGAATTGGAACTGTGTACGTTTTTAAGTCCCTAAGTAGGCCTATGTGAAATAAAAATATTTTTTATTTGTTATAAACTAGTGCTTGACTGCGATCCCACTTGATGATAAGCAGTGATGCAATCGTTGATGGTGAGGCGCACTTGTTTATTAAGAGCCTATTCATATTCACAGAATATTATTACTGAATTCTGCCAGCGACTTTGCCCACTTGAAAGTAAAAAATAAATAGCCTACGTTACTTAGTGCAGACGTAGCTTTCTAAAAATGGTAAAAGAATTTTTGAAATCGGTCCAGTAGTTTTTGAGTTAAATCGTAACATAGAACAAACAAAAATCAAATCTCTTTACAAAATAAAATAAGTATAGACTATTCTACCACAGTATAAAACTCACATTGAAGAAAACTGTTGTGTTGTGTTGAGATTCAATGTTTGTGTACAATAAAGAATATAAAGAAAAAGAAATAAATAATATTGCCTCTTCACCACCCTAGGTTGACTGGTAGAGAATGCCTATGGCATTAAGTCCGCCTTTGTACATTGCGTTTCATAGAGACTAAATAAATGAAAACAATCAACAAAAAATCTTAGTGCAGCAGCCCTCAAAAGTAAACACAATCATTAAAACTAAAACCAACTCTCAAAAATAACAAAAATAAATCAAAATAAATATTTTCCCTCGCATTTTAAAATGTCAAGCGAGCGATTAGCGCGAATCATTTCAGCGTGTATCCGAACGCGATCATTTCCCGCGCACGCAGCACCCATTATGGAGGTCGCATGTCACTTCCGCTGACATTTCAGAATGAACGCACTTTTTTAAATTGACGCTGTGAAGTCAACGGACAGTGATTTCCTTGTGCTTGTTAAAATAAATCAAAATAATGGAGACGAATAATAGTTTACTATGCGGTTAGTGTGTTGTTGGGCAAGCGGAAACCATTTAAAAAAAAACAACTACCTAAAAAGTTTCAAACAATTCGCAAAAAGCAGTCTTATGCAGTGTGGTGGTATTTATTTTATTTCAATCATAGATTGAATATTTTTAGTTCGTTTTTTACAAGCGGTTTTATTGATAAAATTATATTTTTACGAAAAAAAATATATTAAAGTGGCTGCTATTACTTTTTTTTTTAATTCATGATGTTCATGTCATTTCGACACTAAATAATGAATATGTACTGCATTTGTTAAAACCTAAGTATCAATTAGTCTGTAGGGTACAAGATTCTTGGGATCAAACAGTCAAGGCTATAGCGAGTGCCTAGAAAAACCTTTTTTTTTTAAGGTAGTCGAGTAAAATGTCCTACCCAATTTTCTGCTGGATTCTGTTTCGTGATACCTACAACCCAGAAAAAAATTAGTTTCGATTTCGAACAAAATTGTCATCAGTTGATCAAAATTAATGTGAGACTTTTATTTGTTACCCAGTTGGAGAATATTAATCATTACTACGGACAGAAGCAGTATTTACTCAGATACCCGCGAAACGAGAAACAATAGTAAAACAATAACAGCGCGGTCTCATAGGACCGGTCGGGGATTCAAACGCTAAAAGATGATTTCCGCTGCAACCTGTCTATTGACGTGTAACACGCCTTCATTCATTCGCCACTAAAATTAATCAACTTCTTTAATTTTATTACTATTTAGATGAAGAGTTATGAGTTTACACGTAGACTGATGGAGAGGAAGAGGGAAGACAGAGACACGATGGATAGATTGTGAGAGGACTCATATGAAAGAAAAGGGAGTGAGTGATAGTGTGACGGATGACAGGACAGAATGGAAGAAAATGACGTGTTGCGCCGACCCCAAGTAATATGGACAAAGGGCAGGAAGAAGAAGAAGAATATTAAGATGAAGGTATGCATATAACACATTCACTCGTTATTCACACCGTGGTGGTTACACACTAAAAATAACCTGCTATTTAATGTTATAAATTACCATTAATTAACATATTATTTTCAGTCAGTGCGAATGCGCGTTTTTGTGTTTGCTTGTGACGAATTCACGCCTTAACGTCTTTCAAACTAATTTACATTTCGATGTAAATTTATTAATACACGGCCAGAATATCTGTTTTTTGCATAGGCTCGCGTTTGATCACTATCTCACCTGTAGGGGCCCGGTAGGGCCGAAACCTCTGGGGAACACTGAAAGGCAAGCCCGTCTCCTCAAGATCGAAGGCAACGAAGGAAAGTTTTCTTTGGGGGTTAATCATCAGAATGACTTCTCCCGCACTTGGACGGAGCGGGAGAGCGTGGCAGACGTTTACTGACTAAACCCCACCCCGTTCCTTCTTTGCCTTCGTTCCAGGGTCCCGGGATTTCCTTTCGAAAACCAGCTCATGGCCCCAGAAGTCAACCCTGCTCGGCCACTACAAATATCGATACCAGAAGCTTAAATTTACGTAAAAGACACTTTTACAGTTTTAAGTTAGTTCATATTCCTGGTATCGATATCCCAATAATGATGGTTTCCGACTTCCACAAGCTAGAGCGGAAGCTAGATTACCATACAACCGTCATATAAAGGTCAAACAATTCCGATTCATTTTAATAATAAAATAATACGTTTTTAATTTATGGTAGCAAACTGACAATTATAACCTCCTTGCAATTAAACTGCAACGACATTTGTAATTACGAGCGCTCGACACATCGTAAATAATAACTAAGGGTAAAGACGCATTGAAAGACGGTACATCTGTCTGTGTGATGGCTAACATTACTGCGTTTATTAATTTGTAAAAAAACATATTGTAATATTACCCTTAATGTACCCCTTTGGGGGGTCCCAACGGAGTAGATAAGAGTGAGAATAAATTTATATGTAACTAGCTTTAGCCCGCAGCTTCGCCCGCGTACATAAAATATAGCCTATGTCACTCAGAAATACAACAGCTTTCTATTGGTGTAAAAATTTTAGCAATCGGACCAGTACTTCCACAGATTACCTCATACAAACAAAAAAACAAACTTTTCGACACACTTGCTCATAAAGTGGCTATTATTGCACTGCACTTAGGTATATAAAGGGACTCGTTACCAAACTGTGACATTTTGATTACTTTATGCACATGTGCGGTAATGTAGTTAGAACCTTTTTGTTTAACCTCTTTTTTGTCAAAAAGAGTTTTAAGACAAAAAATAATAAAATTTGTTATTCCGTTCAATAGCATGAATTAGTGTTTTACTTATTTATTTCTTGCAATATCGTGTTTAAATAAACTGTTTAAAATTTTACATATTTAATTACTTAAATTTTTCATCAAATTTGTATTTTCTGTTTATATGCGACCTCATTCTTATTTTTTCTAAACCAACAGCTAGAGTAGCTATTCTATGGCCGCCATTTTTCGCACATGCGCGCGTTTAAAGAAAAGTCAATTTTTTAGCCGGCATATTTAAAAATAAAAAAAACAGGTTTTATAAATATGTCTACAACAACTATTTATGAGGAAAATGATTTGTGCTGTACACAAGAAAATCTATGTCATGGGACCACTATACAGCCAAAATAGTTAATTATAACTTTACTGACTGCACATTTACGAACTGTTTCTTTAGATAAGCTTTTCATATACCTACTAAATAAAGTAGATTTTTAATTTATTTTCTTCACAAGTGTGTCGAAAAACGTCGTATGATACACGTGAGTAATTGGTCATTATCGCTCTTGGTTCTCTTAAGACCCTCGCCATGGCTCGGGTCTCAATACCACCGCGACGATAATGACCCATATTACACACTTGTATCATAATGTACTATTACCTCTTTATTATATTAAGTATAGATATTAATCAGTCAAGTGTTTTTATTTTTCATGTTATATCTATGTTTAGTAAATATCTAATTCCTAAAAAATACTATTATTTTAAAACGTTTATTTTCGTACGAGTTTTCAAGCGCCAAAATTCGCAGAGCCTAATTCTTCAGACTCGCCAACTTATAACGGCCGTACTGTACACCAGTCATTTGTGGGTTAGTTCTAAATTGAGAATTTGTAATATAGAATATGTTAGAGATGCATAATAGGACCGTTGGGTTAAGCAAGTGGGAGAGTCAGTTTTACTGACAAAAAAAACCCACATGTGTCCCTTCAGTTGACTTGTGCGTTTAAAAGCCACGGCATAGAGGTCAATTAAAATTAAAGCACATGCTCGTTAGATCATGACATATGCATTTATTTAATTATGAGCAGCTGATATCCTTTTTTCCATCCCCAAATTAAAGCCATATTATAATTTCTATCATCTAAATATCTCTAAATTAAAACTTTTACTCAAAAACCAATAATTATCAAAACATAAAAATAGGTTACCAACTCGCACTCCAATTCGAAAATCGAAATTCAAAAAGGGATCTCAGTGTTGCCGTAATTAAAAAAGTGCACACTATGATTATGTAAAGGGTTTTAATCGCCGGTTTTGTTATAATTACTGTGCCGCAACGCATGCGAACAGAAAATGGAGATAACAACGTTTTATTCTGTTATTACAAGATGCCCTTAATCTATGCTGTCGTTGTTTTTTTCTTGGGATTGTGAATAATTTAAAAAAGTAAGTTTTAATAGTAGAGTACCTACAAAAGCAAAGGTTTTAAAAAAATAAATACCAATACTTAACTGTTTTTAACAGCAATAACAATTGCAAATTGCATTTATTTTTATTTCAAGCGCCAAAATTCGGAGAGCCTAACTTCACACTCGCCAACTTATAACGGACGAACTGTAATCTTTTTTCAATAAAACTTCTGGAAGAGACACTTCACAGTGTAGTTTTGCCCTCAAAATAATTGCCCGAAGTTTTTCTACAGGTTCTTTATTTAATTTTTTGAGATGTGAAATCACCATATGATTCTTCCCGCTCTAGTATGAAGCGAGAGGGTGTGTAAGACTTTTACTGACTAAAACCCACTTCTAACTGTCACCCACCTATGTCTTTTAATTGCTCTTTGCGTTCCAAGGCCACGGTAACTCTTTCAATCGTTCAGGTTCTCCTTGTCAGTTCCTTAGCTAAAAAATCATACCAAAACTGTGACACCGATTATAATCTGGATGTCTTCAAGACTACAGTGAATAGACTCTTAATAAACTAGTGCGCCTCATCATCAACGACTGCATCACTGCTTACCATCAGGTGGGATTGCAGTCAAGCACTGGTTAATGTGATATAAAAAAACTGTCTATGGAAAACGTTCGGATACCTTAATGCAGTGGTCCCGAATGTCAAATGCGAAATTGGTGATTCACCAAATAAAATCGGTATTAATTGGACCATGGGTTATTTGGACCGTGAGGTATTCGGAGCGTAATATTAGTTTCTTAAACTTCACTCATTATTATTTTGCACTTGCCTTTAAAACTAATATAGAGTGCGTCTAATTAAAGCGCGACCTAGAGTTTTGTTATTTAATTGTAGGAAATAAAAAAAATTGTGCAGTGTCAGAGACATTATTCTCCTACTAGTTAGTAATACCACATACAAAATTTTTGGATTTAACCTCTTTTTCTCAGATCGCGCTTTCATTAGACGCGGACTAATCGAAAAATCGGTAGATTCGGGACCACTGCCTTAATGAGAGCCACTAATACTATTTTAAGCGTTAAAAAGCAGCAATTGAATTCCTAAGAATAGCAAGGATTAATGAGGCTGTGGGCCAGGTAATCGCTTGTTGGATACCCGGCCCCATGCAGCGTTCACCCGCGCAACATACTTATATCGGATTTTATCGTTGTTGTAAAATATAAGAATTTATCGACGTATAATCGAGTGCGTAGCTCGTTCTGTAATTATTATGGGAATACTGTATTGTTAGAGGATTTTCGAAACCTCTTTTTAGATACTGCAAATTTTGCAAAAACTTTGTAGCGTCATCTGTGACGTCACAGAATCTTGAACCGCGCAAGCAAAGTTCTCCGCGCGATTTGAATAGATACAACAGCCCGAAATCATCTATCGGGCAGTAGCCCACCTGACATAACACCTCGTCCGGTCGGAGGAACCTTCCTTTTCAACGGAGGTATGTGGGACTACTCTCTGTTCCACATACCTTTAAAGCTGAAACTGTATACAACACATCCTATTTTATATTTTGTATTCACCTAGACTCCGCTTGATTGATTCTAAATCATTATTATAGTCGAAAGACGTCCACAGTTGGACATAGGCCTCCCCTAAGGGTCGACACAACGACCGATCCTGTGACCACAAACAATCTACAAATAATTTTCCTATGTGGCCGTATGAAGCTGACCAGTATTTTACATGGAACGACTGACCTGTGACCCACGGATGCCCCTCAAGCTGAAGGGTAAAATTTACAAGTCCGTGATAAGACCTGTCGTACTTTATGGATCAGAATGTTGAGCTGTGAAAAAGACGAATGAAAAAAGATTGCATGTAGCGGAGATGAGGATGTTGAGATGGATGTCTGGTGTGACGAGAATGGATAAAGTGAGAAATGAGTATATTAGAGGAAGTTTGAAAGTGGCACCAGTGACTGAAAAGCTGAAAGGAAATCGTTTGTCTTGGTATGGTCATGTAAAGAGGAGGGATGAAACGCATGTTACGAAAGCAGTTATGAATTTACATGTGGACGGATGGAGAGGAAGAGGGAGACCAAAGAAAAGATGGATGGATTGTGGGAGGACTGATATGAAAGAAAAGGGAGTTGATGATAGCATGACGGGTGATAGGACAGAATGGAAGAAAAAAACATGTTGCGCCGACCCCAAATAATATGGGATAAGGGCAGGAAGAAGAAGACTGACTATTTAACTTCCACAACCCAGAAACTGGATAAAACGATACCGCTCGGCAAGACTAGTGTCACATTTCCTGTCTTCTGACTCAGAATGCCGTTTGACAATCCATAAACGTTTTGCAGAAAAAAGAACACTTTATTTTCAGTGGGAAATCATCAGAATGACTTCTCCCGCTCTTGAGCGGACTGGAAGGGCGTGTCAAACTTTTACTGACTAAAACCCACTCCTCTGTTCCTTTTTGTCTTCATTCCCGGGTTTTCAACTATCTACTAATAATAATCAAGTCAGTTCGAACCACCTAAAGAAATCCATACAATTTTGTTTTTGGAACATAATTATAAAATTGGAGCGGGCGCGTTCGATTTACGGCCGCGCACGCCAGTAGGCGCTCGGCCACGCCCCGCTATTATCCCGCCAACTTTTTACCAAAAACTTCCAACACGGGGGCTATTAAATAGAAATAAATCTGTACATAATGAATAATACATTAGTTAGTTGTTTGAAACATAGTTTAGTGTGTATTGGCAGTTTGATGATGTCTGTCAACGGTTTTGGAGTGGACGAGGTTTTTTTTTTCAATTTCACCATAGCGTAATAGTAATCTAGTTAGACTGTAATTATTTTTTATGAAAAGGAAACTATTCTTATAAATTTATTTACGCATTTTGTCATGGTTCTCGATCTACGGTTTGTTTTCTACAGGTACCTATCTAAAATAGTTACTACGGTACTTCGGGTTTTATTGATCACACTCTTCTGGTGGTTCTCAAGGAAATATTGTGGTGGGACTTTCTGACTGGTTTTTATTTTGTCTAGCACTAGGTATAGACCTGGTGACTTGGTAAGGATCGCGGGAATCCGATGGATGCGAGACGCACAGGACCGGTCGTTGTGGTCGCTTGGGGGAGGCCTACGCCAGCAGTGGACGTCTTTAAGCTGAAATGATGATGATGAGGTAAACTTACAGTTTATTCAAACAAAATTATTTCTGGCATTGTATAGGCGTAGGTACTTCTACGAGATATCACGGTATATTAACCAATGCTAAAGACAAAACCTTGTAGAAGGTAAGATGGTAGATGAGAGGCATTGCTACTGGGTGCAAGAAGCATGAGAACGGTCTTCACCTACTTGGTGGCACCCATAGAAGGTTTATGTCCAGTACTGAAAGTATCTTCATCCTCGGTGCCATCATTTACTTACGCAGAACTGAAATTACCCCGAATGAATCTCTCTCCTAGAGAGGAGACCTCAGTCCCAGCAGTGGGAACATTACAAGGCCGGTAATATTATAATGTAATGAAATTATGAAGTTTCTTTTATTCACTTTTTGTTCCATGGTCATCATCATCTGCCTACACGGTATTTTATGGCAAGACTGGAGTCAGGTTCCATGATTAAACAAAAAAGAATTAAAAAAATACTGCACTTAGTTCACAAGTCAAAACACTCAACGCTTGAGTAGGTAACCGCCTAACAAAGAAAATAATCAATAAAAACAAGGGCTATCTTGATTTAATTCGTTAGTACACGCTAATGACGTTTTAATGTTAATTAAAAACTAATGGTTGTCTTCCTATCTTAAACTTTGAAAAGGTTAATTGCTTTAACTCTATAGAAATAATTAACAAACGAGTAATTAACTTGATATTTACTTGTTTAGTAATAATTAAAATAATTATATTTCTGTTATTTCACACTTTAACATTAGTCTGTTTTGCCATCAACGGACTTCAAAGCTGTCACGTTTTTATCGACTGGAAGACTTGCCTTGTTCTCTGATAAAAAATTGCATAATTTGACTCGCCCTGTGAAAACTAGTACATAGTAAGATTATTGTCAGCTTTCGAGAAAAAATTGGTTATTAAAAATACATAGTGAGCCTTTACTTAATCTTCTAACTACTTTTAATAAAATATCATAGTTAAGTAGGTATAGGTAGAAATATACTGAGGTAAATAAAGTATGTCAAAATAAAAATGATTAATTTCAGTCAACTGGTGATTTCGTGTTTGCAAATCATAATAACAATTAAAAAAATACCAGCAAACAAACCGTTTAAAATAACGCGCTACTTCATCACATAATAATTTATTGGTTAATGAGTTCCTAATCAGAACACAGCCGGTAATAATTTCACGTCGTTGATAAGCAGGTGTTTCGGCTTATCGAAATATTGCAAATGGTTCATACATTAAAAAATAATGTTACATGGCGAGCTTTGCAAAAGATATACAAAGATAACAAACATGCAACACCAACATCGATTATTACGAAAAAGTTTAACAAAATGGCGACTGTGCCGTAAAACACAAATTAAACACGTCATAAAACACCTTATCACAACTCACTAAAGTCTAAAACCTTATAAAATGAACGCATTTAAATAAATATGCTTGTATAAACGTGCACCCTTGATTACCGTAAACAAAAACTAACTTGCTCGTCCCTGATTGGTTGTTTAAAATTTCCGAGGAAATTACAGCCAATTGCAGAAAAGTAGTGTGTTTTATGAGAGTTTTTTTTTATTATTTACGTAGCGTAATGATTTGAGAAAGCTTTTTGTGAGAATGGAAATGTGGAAAGTTGTTGAGACTTTTGTTCGATGTGGGCATGACAGAAATAGGACACACTGAAAGAGTTGTCCAGGATGGATTTAGGATTGGATTTTGGACCATTTAGATATTTATCACCTAAGTATTTCTGTGTCTGAAATAGGGTAGGTAATACCAGAAAGGTAAAAAGGTTAGAAGCCAGAAGGAAAGAACAAGTCGACGTGGCTTTAGTAGTCCAGCTGTGAACATTATCTAGCGAGATGGCGACGACTAGACCGCAAAGTCTAAATTTTGGCGCTCAATAGTTCCTATACCTACCTAAGCAATTTACCGCCACGCTAATCGGTAGATTCTGAAACATTTCTCCGACATTTGTTTCACCGTTTAACGGTTCACCGACAGAACGATTCACATTTCATTATTTCACCGATAGAACGTTTCACTGGCGAACGATTCGCCGACAGAACGTTTCACTTTTCATTATTTCACCGATAGAAACTTTTACCGACGAACGATTCGCCGACAAAACTGTTCGTCTGCCCCTGGGGTATAAAACACAGGTTTTCGACATGTATCGTCTGTTTTTTATACCCTGAGACTAAATTTACACAAGTAACGTCAAATTTACTATAGGAATGACGCCAGTTCTTTTGTTTTGAGATGTCATTTTAGTCTCAGGATTTAAAAAACAGACCATATATCTGTTTCCGTATTGTTTACACCTAAATCAAGGTGAAGACTTAGTGACTGACATACATAGACGAAACTTAAAGTTATAATTATATTCACCTTGTGAAAAACTAGTCAGAACAGTGACAAATACGTATTTGATTCAATGTCAATACGTCCTCACAACTTTCTGAGGAGCTCGTGACTAGATAATAGCCGCACTGGTCGATCTTCAAGGTTGCCACCGCTTGCCAAGGCTGGTCTGTGGATGGGTGACCATCTTAACATAACGAGTTTCCTCCGTGCCTCGGAAAGCACGTTAAGCCGTAGGTCCCGGCTGTCATTTGTAGATCTTTGGCAGTCGTTACGGATAGTCAGAAGCCAGTAAATCTGACTCCAGTCTTGCCATGAAGTACCGTGTTACCCCAGAAAATGGGTTGTGGTAGTCTGTTAGGCAGCCGCTCCTCGTAAAATACTGGTATTCAGCTAATCCGGCTTGACTGGAAGCCGACCCCAGTATAGTTGGGAAAAGGCTTGGTAGATGATGATGAATACGGAAACAGATCTACATGTCGAATACCTGTGTTTTATACCCCAGAGGCAGCCGAACAGTTTTGTCGGCGAATCGTTCGTCGGTAAAAGGTTCTATCGGTGAAATAATGAAAAGTGAAACGTTCTGTCGGCGAATCGTTCGCCAGTGAAACGTTCTATCGGTGAAATAATGAAATGTGAATCGTTCTGTCGGTGAACCGTTAAACGGTGAAACAAATGTCGGAGAAATGTTTCAGAATCGTCGCCTCAAGGAGATGTCAGCAAACTGTAGGGGCCCGGTAGGGCCGAAGCCTCTGGGGAACATGGAAAATCCGAAAGGTGGTCACCGTGTCCCCCAGATCGAAGGCAACGAAGGAACGGGGTAGGGGTTTAGTCAGTAAGAGTGTGACACGCCCTCCCGCTCCGCCCAAGAGCGGGAGAAGTCATTCTGATGATTCCCATACCGAAAAAAAAAATCCCCCATGCGCCACAAATTCAGCTCAGTGCAATGTCACTTATCTTTCATGTACATACCTACTTAGTATTTTTAAATTCTCTAATTATCTTTGTGATTGTTACTGTTGCACAGACCCCGAGTCGACGATCATTAGTAATTGCGCTAACATCTTTACACGCAGCCGAACAGGCCAGACATAAGCGCTGGTGTCTTCCGCGCCATCCATCACGGGTGTCCTGCGGCCTGGCGGCGGGTGGCTCTTACTTTTAATTGTCGAATGCGCTTTGCCAGTAACTCTCGTGTAGAGCGGCCCTTATGCCTGGCCGACCGGTAGGGACAGCATGAACAACGTGAGTAGGGCAATAAAGAAGTAAGTAAGTTAAAAATTTATTTGTTTAAAACATGGTGTATATGATACATAGTGGAATATAAGTTCTAGCATGTTCAGCCGCATAATTCGTGGCGTACAAATTTTTAGGAAGAGTTATAGCACATAAAACGTAAATAAAGATGGTGGACCGGAGTGGTGTTTTGTGGTTGACTGGTTTTCGGAGGATATTCTAGATAGTCGAAAGTAGTTGTATAATAAGAAAGAAGGATATTCTACATAGTTAGTCGACAGGAGTTCTATCATAAGAAAGAAGAATGTCTTTGAATAAGATTGTCTATAGGTAAACTATGATTGATATTAAGACCTTGGCGGGTACTTATAAGATTGTTATTACCATCTAATTAAAAGAAAATACGGTCTTCCATCAAAATATTACTAAAAATAAATCACAAAATAGTTCGTCGAACAATAACAGACATAAGCGCTGGTGTCTTCCGCGCCATCCATCACGGGTGTCCTGCGGCCTGGCGGCGGGTGGCTCTTACTTTTAATTGTCGAATGCGCTTTGCCAGTAATTCTCGTGTAGTGCGGCCCTTATGCCGTCCCTACCGGTAGGGACAGCATGACAACGTGAGTAGGGAAATAAAGATGGTAGATCGGAGTTGTGTCTTGTGGTTGACTGGTTTCTGGATAGTCGAAAGAAGTTTTATCATAAGAAAGAAGAATGTCTTTGATTATATTTAAACTGAGATTTGAGAGCAGTGGCGGCCAAGTGGTGACTGCCCCGACTTGCAAGCTCTAGGTCGCGGGTTCAAATCGAACCAGGCGCATTACTTTGTGTAATTTATTTCATCGCCACTGCTCTCAAAACGGTGAAGGAAAACATCGTAAGGAAACCGGCATGTCCTAGAACCAAAAATTCGCAGACCACCAATCCGCACTGGGCCCGCGTGGTGGATTACGGCTCATTCCCTTTCCTAGAGAGGAGGCCTGAGTCCCAACAGTGGAAATACTACAAAGTTGATAATGCTAATGCTAACAGGTAAACTATGATTGACAGAGTTTTTAGCGGGATTTCTTTGGTTGAAGTTCAGTGGCAGTTTTAATTATTCGCAAATTGATTTCTGCTAGATATTGTGATGTGAATTGGTGTCGCAACTGAGCAATGTGGAATCAATGAAACGGGTGTGATCTCGATAAAATGCAGCTAAGAATATTATTGTAGTGTTGACTACCACAGCGAAGTTTGCCGAGAAGATTGATATGATCATCATCTGCCTAGCCTTTTCCCATCTATATTGGGGTCGGCTTCCAGTCAAGCCGGATTTAGCTGAATACCAGTATTTTACGAGGAGCGGCTGCCTACCAGACCTCCACAACCCATTAACTGGGGTAACACGGTACTTCATGAACAATACTGGAGTCCGATTTACTATCCGTAACGACTGCCAAAGATCTACTACAAATGACAGCCGGGACCTACGGCTTAACATGCTTTCCGAGGCACGGAGGAAACTCGGTATGTTAAGATGGTCACCCATCCACAGACCAACCTTGGCAAGCGTCACTAAACCTTTAAGATCGACCCTCGTAAAAACAATAAACTCTAAACCAAAAACAGGTCCCACCTTAATTTGCGGACCCTACCGCCGCCCGCGCATACTGTATCATGCACCTTGTAATTTCTCATGCTAATAGCGAGCTACCGCCGTGTACCGCTGCTCCGATGGTACTTTATGACAACCGCGACCACTCGCGGAGTTCTGCTGCGGACGGTACGGTAGCCCCGTGTTCGTCTCGTTGGGATCATGTAGACAGTTATTTTTAAGTTGTAGCAAGCAGACGATATCAAAAAGAAACTGTAGTTATACATAAAATAAACACACATAAAATGATTATGTTTTAAGCATGTGACATGCAAGAGTCGCGGGAGTCCGATGGATGCGAGACGCACAGGACCGGTCGTTGTGGCGATGTTCGGGGGAGGCCTATGTCCTGAACGTCTTTCGGCTGAGATGATGATGATGATGTGACGTGCTTACTTATAAGCGTAATTATAATTCAAAGGGGTTCTGCCAGTAGCTTCAACTGAAAACAAAGGAACATACTCTCGGGATAAGAAGTAGGCCTATATCCTATTCTAGGGCATGTTCATGGCTTTTCATGAAGCCGGACTCGCTGTCCAATAACGATTTTATTCAGTTGATTTTTTTTTTAAAGTACAGATTTCTAATACCTAACTAATTAGGAAAAATCCTACAAATATTACCGCCACTAGGGGGTTCAGAATCATGTACTGGATCCATGGTACCTAGGTATTTGTTTGTAAGTCGATACCCACAGTGTATACCTACCAAAACTTTTTTTCTGAAAAATTACATCAACAACGAAAAGTTCATCTAAATCGACTTAGGAATTTTTTTGAGAACCTTATATTTTGAAATTTATTAAAAATCAATTCATTCTTTTTCTTAGTTATAAGTAATCTAACTTTTTTTTCTCATATTCAGGAAGTGTTTTAAGGGCTAGTACCAAATTTAAAGGTCAGTAGCTAACGTTAAAGTCGAAACTAGTAGCAGCATTGATAAGCTTAACAAGTAGGTAAATAGGTAGGTAACTAAGATTATGAAAAATAGCGTTAAATGATGCATCAGTTCCATTAAGAGCAGGTGTCCTACAGATGTCATTAAGCACTGTCCTGTTCCATCTGAAACTTGTTCTGCAATCAATCGATCAAGTAAACTTCGTACAGTCTCGCACACGGTAGTGATGGCCAATTCCGAGATGTAACCAATCAAAAGAAAAAGAATCGGAAACATTTAAATAAACCATTTTATATGACAATTAAATAGGTACAAGGTATTTACAGTATAATAAAAACTAACTCTAAACTAATTAAAGCTAACTTAAAACAAACTAAAATATGGCGTCAAAAAACTCCTCCACATCGCTGTCGACTAGTAATGTGCCCAAAAGACTGGCAGCATTGCCACGCTGAATGGCAAAAAAATAAAAAAAAATAAACCATCACCCAAAGGTTGCCTGGTAGGAAATGCCTACTGCCTTTGTACCTTTCATCATCTACCTAGCCTTTTCCCAACTATTTTTTTTTCTGGTATCATCAGAATTACTTCTCCCATTCTTGGGCGGAGCGGGAGGGTGTGGCAGACTCTTACTGACTAAACCCCTACCCCGTTCCTTCGTTGCCTTCGATCTGGGGACCCGGTGACAACCTTTCGGATTACCCATGTTCCCCAGAAGGGTTCCTGGTAGGAAATGCCTACCGCCTTTGTACTATGTGCATAAAATATTAATTAAATAAATAAATCAACAATAGACTCGCTGTTCTACAAAATAATCGAGATGATTTTTGATTGTTTCGAGTCAACGGAATCGACCGCTTGTTTAAGATTGTTGGAATCAGTCACTCTCATGCGAAACTCTAAACCAGCGAGGAGCAACTCGAGAATAAACGCACCATGCGCCAGTCGCAATAGCAGACTGAGTTGTACCTACTCGAGATCAAGTCGTACTCGAGTCAAAATCGAAACAATCGCTAACCATCGAGATGTTTAAACAATCATCATTTCAGCCGAAAGACGTCCACTGCTGGATATAGGTCTCCCCCAAGCGTCGCCACAGCGACCGGTCCTGTGTGTCTCGCAACTATCTGACTAACGCGATGCTCACCAGGGCCTCAAGTCTGCTATTAGAATTGTATCTAAAATCTAAACTGTCGATCATTGGCTTCAATTGTTGATTTTGAAAAGTTAACAAACCAAACTTGTCAAAATCAACAATTATGGAACTAATAATCGACAATTCAGATATAATTCTAACAGCAGACTTGTGGCCCGGTCCGCCAGGTCATCGGTCCACCTTGTGGAAGGCCTTCCAACTTATTCGATTATATCGAACAATCGGATAAAACTTCTTGCTACTACGCATCGCTAGCACACGGTAGACTTAACAATACAAAATATATCGAAAACAACTGCAATACTTCAAACTTTCAAAACAAGTAAGTAGTTAAGATCATGCACGCACAGCTGCCTTAAGCACGAGGCATCCGATCATACGCAGATATTAATAGCAATACTCATTAATACAGTTTATTTAGTCGACGGCCGCCGTAACTTGATCGCGACCCACCTGTTGGGTTACTGATCGCGTAGGCTGTATCTTGCGTGTACAGTGCCTTACTCAGTTGCTCGAAAACTTCCATTATTTACGCGCCAGTTTTGACAGCTGTCAATGTCAGTGGAAGATGTCATTGTGACAGATAAGAAAAAAAAAGGTATTGGAATTTAGCGCCATAAAATTACAACAATGTTATATTCTTATGAGTATCCCTATTTGCAAATTACGTTTTATAGTTATTTGTAATCGTAATGGCAAGATATATGCATGGAGATAAGGCGGGGTGCCATTTTCAGTGTATATTACAAAGTACTCTATGGTGCCATATAGAGGTGCGCTTGACAGATAGTTGACAGTCCTAGGTATTATGTTCCAGAGAGTATCGGACAGATCTAGAGGCGATAGGGATCAAATGAATAAAAGTAAAATAACTTAAGGCGAGGGCTATATTCGCAATATTATAATGAACGACTGTAACTGCTTGTCCTATTCATAGACTTTATTATGTAAACAACTTTTATAAAATAGAACCTCCGTATTAAAACCATACCCTTTTTTAAAATTGTTGATAGGTTTGCGCTTGACCGCCGTCTCACCTAATGGAAAGTGACGAGGACGACGTGTTCGGCTATAGAGCGCGCTTACCTAGAAGTAACATTATCACTCTTGAGTCTTGACTTAAGGCGACCAGCGACTCGGCGTCGATGCTCAAGACCTTGAAACCTCGACTTACTCCTACTACCCTCCTCCGACCCTCACCCTTACCTATTTTGACATTTTTTTTCAAGTGGGTAATCATCAGAATGACTTCTCCCGCTCTTGTGTCAGACTTTTACTGACAAAACCCCACCCCATTCCTTCGTTGCATCGTTCTGGGGTCACGAGCTTCCCTTTCGGAATCCAATCCATGGCCCCAGATCCAATTTTTGACTTGGCTTTCCGCATTTAAACAAGTTTGGTTTAATAAGACAGATCTTTTTTAAAAAGAGTTCCCAAAATCCGAGGCGTAGGTTTAATCACCATTAAGTACAGCTTTACAGTCAAGCATGTCCACTACTTGACAATTCCTTTCCGAAGCTTCACCATCGAGATGTCTTCTCGCATCTAACCATCGTGATAGTTGAGACATCTAACCGTTTTCCATAGACAATTTCTCACATTAATAACTTTCAAAGTTATTCAAAGTCGCTAAACATCGATAAAGTGTCTCCCCCTGTCGGCATGGACACGAAGCTTCAGATCTGCATGACTTATCGGCAGCTGAGATTGATGGAAGACTGACACACGGTGAGATCTAGCCTGGATCCTATCCTAGATGAATGTATTATTCCTCAGGACATAATGACATGGTTTAGAACTTAGACAAATTAAACATAGACCTAACTTACAATTATTAATAAAAAGTCTAAAACGTATTTAATTGTTGTTAACAATAAAAAAAATCTTGAAAACAGTAATAAAATTTATTATAATTATATTATTATAATTATTAAATTAAACAACTATTATTATTATTCCAAATATTGGTTTCAGGTGTTTAATATTAAGGAATTTGAAAATTTTACTCTATTTGCGATTTTGGATAAAGTTATTTTTTTAAGTTAAGTAATAAAAGTCGCTAAACATCGATAAAGTGTCTCCCCCTGTCGGCATGGACACGAAGCTTCAGGTCTGCATGACTTATCTGTGCCTGAGATTGATGGAAGACTGACACACGGTGAGATCTAGCCTGGATGCGCGTCTTACTTCTCAGGTCATAATGACACGAAGACTTAGAGCTTAGACAAACTAACCATATTATATTAAAATCTACCTTTAGAGATAGGGGCTAATAAATAAAATAGTTGAAAACTAGCTTTTACCCGCGGCTTCGCTCCCGTCAAATGACTACCCTAGATATCCTACGCTACCCTAAACTACCTTCCCTACCTACCCTACACTACCCTACACTACCCTACACTACCCTACACTACCCTACACTACCCTACACTATCCTACACTACCCTACACTACCCTACACTACCCTACACTACCCCACACTACCCTACACTACCCTACACTACCCTACCTTACCTAACTTTTTTTTTTTTAGATTTAAACTATCCTATCTCTCAAGTTGGATCGAATTGCACATGGTGTGCGAATTTTATTATAATCGGTCAAGTGGTTTAGGAGTCCATTGAGGACAAACATTGTGACACGAGATTTATATAATTAAGATAAGATGTATAAATTGATGGTTTTCTGAAATATTGGTAAAACGTTCACTAGGTGGCAGCACTGAACCGTCAGGTTTAGGTACCTGTAAAAACGTTCATGTTCTCAACTTCAACGTTAAACTTTAGACATCAACGTCATGTTTGCAAAAATATAAGACTTCTCGGGTACTTATGTGGCGCCAAGTAGTGGTGTGAATTTTCCTGATATCCCTCATTGATATAATTATCCTCTTTACGTCGTATATCCTCTTTACGTCGGTAGGAACCCCATGGATATAAATAGTTAGCAAGTTTATCGGTACTTCCTTAGACTGTAAAGCATTTTAATAGGTAGGTACCGAAAGATATTTGAGATAAGTGTCTGATAGAGTATTATTTCTCTGAAAAGTTTTCCCCACATAGTGTTCGATGGCCCCACACTAGGAGTGACTTCTATATCGTGGGCGCGTTCACAAACTTGTAAACTTACAAACACAAGACACCCAGACTCGGAACAACTATCTGTATATACCTAAATATTTTTTCACCTCAGCACCTCAAACAAGTATGTTTTGCAGTTTAAAGACAGTGAGCAAAATTCGATTTTGCTGCGAGCGTGAGACAAAGTAACTTTTTAATTATTTTTTTTAAATGCCGAGTCAGTGCTGGGTCTACTCACAACATTCGAAAGATTTGAACTTCACTTTGTTCTGTCACTTTCACTTCGATACGAAAAGAGCGAGAGATAAAAAACAAGTCGATTCAAAGTTCGATTTTCAAATTCCATATATAATAGGCTCAAAAAAGAAACCAACAATAAAACGTTCGGAAACACGTCACCTATAAAATTTCAAATCAAGGTTTAAATGTAATTATTATACTTTTCTCTTAATAATCGAATTTTATTTTTTTATGATCAAATAAAGAGATGTTGAATTAAAAAATACGAAGTTTATCATGTATCTACATAATTATTTAAAGTTTTAACAATCTTTATTGTGACAGAATAATTTAGTAACAGTGCAATTTCCGAACGCATCTTTAAAAAATAGCGGGCTTTAATTTTTTATTGTTTTCTTCTTCTGTTCGCTAGCTACAAAGTGCGATACTCGTTGGATATTATTAAAATAAAAATAAAAAAAAACAAAAATAAATAAATATGAGTGAATCCAGTGATGATGTCTGTGATTTAACACCGGAAGAATTGAAGCAGTATGTAAATATTACCAAGTTGTATTTTTTATTACCTTTACATTATTTGTTCTCGCTGCTGAAGTGAAAAGTTGTATGTGCTACACGAGACCAAAGTTATTTGCATCTCGTGTCTTTGAATCCCTCGCTGCACTCAGGATTCTAACCTAGAATCACTCGCTACGCTCGTGATTCAAATATAGAATCCTTCGCTTACTCGGGATTCAAAATCAACACTCGCGGCAAAAACCAACTTTGCTCTCTTGTTGCACAAATAACTATTTTCACCTCAGCACCTCAAACAAGTATGTTTTGCAGTTTAAAGACAGTGAGCAAAATTCGATTTTGCTGCGAGCGTGAGACAAAGTAACTTTTTAATTATTTTTTTTAAATGCCGAGTCAGTGCTGGGTCTACTCACAACATTCGAAGGATTTGAACTTCACTTGTTTTGTCACTTTCACTTCGATACGAAAAGAGCGAGAGATAGAAACAAGTCGATTCAAAGTTCGATTTTCAAATTCCATATATAATAGGCTCAAAAAAGAAACCAACAATAAAACGTTCGGAAACACGTCACCTATAAAATTTCAAATCAAGGTTTAAATGTAATTATTATACTTTTCTCTTAATAATCGAATTACCTATATTTTTTTATGATCAAATAAAGAGATGTTTAATTAAAAAATACGAAGTTAATCATGTATCTACATAATTATTTAAAGTTTTAACAATCTTTATTGTGACAATAATTTAGCAATAGTGCAATTTCCGAACGCATCTTTAAAAAATAGCGGGCTTTAATTTTTTATTGTTTTCTTCTTCTGTTCGCTAGCTACAAAGTGCGATACACGTTGGAAATTATTAAAATAATAATAAATAAATATGAGTGAATCCAGTGATGATGTCTGCGATTTAACACCGGAAGAATTGAAGCAGTAATTTTTACAAATATACATCATCATCTGCCTAGCCTTTTCCCAACTGTGTTGGGGTCGGCTTCCAGTCAAGCCGGATTTAGCTGAATACCAGTATTTTACGCGGAGCGGCTGCCTACCAGACCTCCACAACGTATTACCTGGGGTAACACGGTACTTCATGGCAAGACTGGAGTCAGATTTACTGGCTTCTGACTATCCGTAACAACTGCCAAAGATCTACAAATGACAGCCGGGACCAACGGCTTAACGTGCTTTCCGAGGCACGGAGAAAACTCGGTATGTTAAGATGGTCACCCATCCACAGACCAACCTAGGCAAGCGTTGCTTAACCTTCAAGATCCACCCGTGCGGCTGTTATTATCTAGCCACGAGCTCCTAATTTTTACAAATATACATGTGGTTTAAATATTACCAAGTTGTATTTTTTATTACCTTTACATTATTTGTTCTCGCTGCTGAAGTGAAAAGTTGTATGTGCTACACGAGACCAAAGTTATTTGCATCTCGTGTCTTTGAATCCCTCGCTGCACTCAGGATTCTAACCTAGAATCACTCGCTGCGCTCGTGATTCAAATATAGAATCCTTCGCTTACTCGGGATTCAAAATCAACACTCGCGGCAAAAACCAACTTTGCTCTCTTGTTGCACAAATAACTATTTCCGTACGGGATGTAACCCGTGAGATGCAGCGCAGCATCCAATCGCGCAACCACTGCGCCAACCGTGCCATCAATTGATTGAATTGGTCTGTCTGTAGATTTAAACCTACCGTACAGGTTGTATGAAAGGGGCCTAACTATCTGACGTGGTGCTTTCAAAATTCTCAAATCCGAACTCCATCCATACACATCATCATCTGCCTAGCCTTTTCCCAACGGGGAATATATTTTCTGTCACCAAACTTTATATTTGTCATCAAGTTGTATTACCAAATTAATAGATCTATCGCCACGAAATATTTTCGTTCTCAGATAAACGAAAAGTGTATCCAGGTATGAATTATCAAAAAATAAGAGATGGATCACCAATAAAATAAAACTTCGTTCTTATAATAATAGTTTTATTACAAAATTAATAGCTTTGTGCTCAGAATGGTAGATCTGTCGCCAAACTGGTAGATCTGTCGCCAAAATGGTAGATTTGTCGCCAAAATGGTAGATCTGTCGCCAAATAAATCGATTAATTTATCAATCCCTGACTGTAACTCCTTTTTATTTGATATTTTGTCACCAATAAAGTAGTTACATTTTATTTCGTTCGGTTATTAAAATAATAGTATTCCTTACCAATTTAATACATCAATTTATAATTTTCTTGAAAATATGTTCAAAGAGGCGGAGACAAATTGGCGCGCTTTCCATGCTCAACGATGTGTCATAGGTACTCGTAACTACCTACGATGATCATACGATGCCACGAGATGTCAACAAACTGTAGGGGCCTGGTAGGACCGAAGCCTCTGGGGAACACGGAAAATTGAAAAGGTTGTCACCGTGTCCCCCAGATCGAAAGCAACGAAGGAACAGGGTAGGGGTTTAGTCAGTAAGAGTCTCACACGCCTTCCCGCTCCGCCCTAGAGTGGGAGAAGTCATTCTGATGATTCCCCTAACGAAAGAAAAAAAAACCATAACGACCGGCGCCCGGGAAGGCGCTGCTGGCCTTTCTTGAGGAGCTGGGGTGGATCGAATAACACTTTTGTCCCACCCATACGCAAAAACGCGCTTTAGTCGTGGAGTTGCGGATACCAGCCCGTTATAATATACTATACTAAGTAGTAGACTCTTTTGGTTGAAACGATGATGACGACAACAATTATTGTGCGTATTTATTACAAAATTTCATAAAGTTCCAAAAAAAAATTTTTTTTTTTTTGGAACTTTATGAAATTTTGTAGTAACACACTTGGTGATCTCTTTCAATTAGTTTGCTTAAATGCTTATTAGGACAAACCTATTATAATATGTACAAAAACATTTATTTGGTACTAGATCCTTTAACTCCATGATTTTAGATGATTTATTGGAGAATTGATTTTACGTTGTTTGGTGACTACATTTTGGCGACAAATCTACTATTTTGAGGACAAAGCTATTATTTAGGAAACACAAAACGAATTAAATTGGCGACAGCTTAAATGATACCCTTTCCCAACTATATTGGGGTCGGCTTCCAGTCAAGCCGGATTCAGCTGAATACCAGTATTTTACGAGGAGCTGCTGCCTACCAGACCTCCACAACCCATTAACTGGGGTAACACGGTACTTCATGGCAAGACTGGAATCAGATTTACTGGCTTCTGACTATCCGTAACGACTGCCAAAGATCTTCAAATGACAGCCGGGACCAACGGCTTAACGTGCTTTCCGAGGCACGGAGGAAACTCGTTATGTTAAGATGGTCACCCATCCACAGACCAACCTAGGCAAGCGTTGCTTAACCTTGAAGATCGACCTGTGCGGCTGTTATTATCTAGCCACGAGCTCCATCCATACACATTCTTATTTAAATATTATATATTACGCATTAAGCATTAAATTAAGACATGTCTGATCGTGGGAATGTCGCACGCGAAATACTAAACTATGTAAATTGCGCGGGAAAGGATGAATGTCACATTGGCGGCCATATTTTATCCGCAACGGGCGCGTTCTTCGCGCGCGCGATTTATGTCGCGTTCGCGTATTGAATTAGATGAATGGGTTGTTTAGTTATTGATAAAGGTTCGTTTTGCGAACAGATGATTTTGACCGAAAGATTTACTTAGTAAGCTATTTTATTTGACTTTTAAAAGGTGCTTTTGATGTGTTGAGGTGGGTTTATGTTCACCTGTTCAGCTTGGAATGCGATGAGCTGAGCTGATAAAATGTTGACCACTGACGCTATCCCACACATAAAAGAAACTGGAGCAAGCAGGATTCCGCCTATACTGAGGATGAATTTTCAAGCGAAACAACAACAAAGAACCACCCCTAATAATAAAAGTCTCCGACTTAGATTTGGAACGTCAAAAACGCAATGCTATCGATCGACACTAAAATGATAAATGATATTTATTTTGTAAGTAGGTTTTTAACAAACACTTTAACACGTCAAGTTTTCGTCATTTTATACTAGAGTTACTAGACCAGCTTTAGCCCGCAGGTTTGCCCGCGTACATAAAATATATATAGCCTATGTCACTCAGGAATACAGCAGCTTTCTATTGGTGAAAAAATTTTAGCAATCGGACCAGTACTTCCACAGATTACCTCATACAAACAAAAAAAAAACTACCTCTTTATTATATTAGTGTAGATGAGGCCACTTGAATCGATATTCACCATCATCACAATTTCAGCCGAAAGATGTTCACAGCTGCAGTTGTCCACCCGCAAGAGTCATCCCAACGACCGGTCCTGTGCGTCTCGCATGTATCAGGTTCCCGCGAGCCTCACCAAGGCATCGGTCAAGTCGGGTCAAAAGAAAGGCCAAAATGGTGGCCTTTCTGTGTCTTGATGTCTTCCGGCCTCTTCAGAACCTTTCGACCCCATCGACCATCTGTTCTGCGAACAATGCCGACTGCCACTTAACTTTGGCGCTTCTTCAGGCTACGTCGGTTACCTTGATCCTCCTACAGAGGTTTTCAATCCTGGTTTGATCACTCAAAGAAACTCTGAGCATATAGCCCTCTCCATTGCTATTTAGGTAACTTTATGCCACTTAGCTTACATAATACAATAAGTTAAAAACCCTTTATCCTGTCCACATTATTGTGGTGATAAGGTATAGTGCTCAAACCCAATAGGTAAGGTTTGGGCACCCGGATTAGGCTCGAAACCTAAATCAACCCAATGTGACCAATGTGAATTTTTCAATTCATATGTAAGTACTTTTATAAGTTTATCTATGTAGGATAGTACTTACTGGATACTCTTACCCAGTCTACGTACTACGGAAAGCACTTAAAACCGTTGGTCCCGGTTGTTATTCGTCGATTTTTGACTGTTGTTAAATGTAGCTCTAGTCCTACGTAGTCAAACGCCAGAAAGTCTGACGATCAATCTATCCAAGGAGAATCGTGTTGCTCAATAACTGAGTTGTCTAATGTGTGTATGTAAGTCTGATAGGCAGTCACTTCGTGTAAAACACGGGTACTCTGCCGCATCCGGTTAGACCACCGACTCCAAGTTAGTAGGGAAAAAGCTAGGAAGATATGATGCTGATATCATGTCCACCTTATAATTTAGCACTACACTCTTTTGTCCCAAACACTGGGCTATCGTGCCCACGCTAAAGGCTTTCGATAGTACACTCCTTACATTTCAAGGTCATTCCCCTGAGACTGTGACAAATAAACCCGTTTTGCAAAAAAACGGAAGGCGTTCAAAAGCCAAAACAAAATTAAATAATTTTCCGAATTACAGCCAAATTACAAAGAATTTCTCAGGCAACGTTTCCCTCGAATGACTTAATTAGATACTTCAATGACCAAATTAAGTCGAAATTACACGAAGACGCAAACACAGGTAATCGTATCAACATATTCGAAGTATCCATTCAGGCATTCCGCCACCGGGTACAATTGTTTGATTCACAGGGCACAATGTCGGATCTTTTAAAATAGAACAAAAATCATTCGAGAAGGATTCTGCATCAGTTTGCGACATTTAAATGTGCTGGCGGCGCTTTTTGGCCGCCATTTGCATCCGAGATCGCGTTGATCGGCCATCTTGCCGCGTTTTTTTTTGCCGCCAACGCGCTGTTGCAGGTTTGGTGCACACTGAGTTTTATAGTTTTTTTTTGTAGCTAGATAAACAGAAACAGAAACACGTCTATTTCAAATAGACCATTTACAGGCACTTTTGAATTATCAAAGTGAACCTAAATTGCATAAGTATTTTAGTACATTTTGAACTAAATGAGTATTTTTTTTGGTAGGATATCATCTAATGCCTTTTCCCGCTCTTGAGAGGAGCGGGGCGGCATGTTAGCCTTTTACTGACTAATCCTACTCCTGTTTCTTCTTTGCCTTCGTTTTAGGACCCCGGGGCTTACTGTCACATAACCCACAGTGATTTAATTAGGTAAAGTTTGTCATTCCATGATTCCAGTCGACGCGTTAAGACGATAAACGCCCGAGCCAATGGTGAAACTGTTTTGTAGAAGAGTAACTGCAATAACAATTGCCCACTTGTATCAAACGACGATTTTTAACATACTTACCTTTCCTTCAAAAATAAAAAGTATAAGGGCCTCTTTCACAATGTCCGAGTAAGCACTACTCACTGAATAAATTCAAAAATTTGACAGAATTTGTATGAAATTATCTGTCAAGTAAGATACTCGAAACTTAATCATAGGTGGTGAAACAGGCCCTTAATGTAATTTAATTATAAAATTGTGGAAAAAAAAAAGTTTTTAGATATTATTTAGACTAGCATGAGTTTGCCTAAAGTCAGTAAAGCTAGCGGGTAATCAAGAATGTTGCAACATACATACTTTTTATTATCATCTGGCGGTCCCTTTGACAACTCTACACAGGTAGGTATTTCAGCTGAAAAAGCACTTCTTCTCTCTCTTTCTCTCGTAGGATATTCGTAAGAATAAAAGATTTCAAAAAAGTAGAAAAAGAACGGTACTTAACAGTAGGTCTAGCGGGCTATCCCCCTATTTCAGATTTATAAGGATATAAGAGGGTAGCAGAAAAAAACACTCAATAATTCTGTTATTTTTTCTAGGTAAAAAATAGGGACTAAATTTTAAAAAATAATTATTAAAAATTAATTTAAAAAGTGACTTATAATATGTACTTTTTAATATCGATATTTGTAGACCAGTTTTATGAAGCACCTACGTTTAACCAGGAAGTCAATCCCTGTACTAAGTAAGGCATTCAACTTCCGTCATAATCACATCTCGTCAAAAATCAATGTCAAAAACTTTACTAAATGAAGGAAAATTATAGGAGTTTTTGACAGCAAGATGTAAGATGAGTTTACGGTCGTTCCTTATAAATTCAGGAAATACCCTTTCCTTTGATTGTTCGAAAAGCGTGGGCGACGAGCAACATTGGTGGATGCCATCCGTCCCTCCGGTACTTAACCGTCTAGAACGAGCCCAACTCGACAGCGCATAGTGTTATAGTCCGTCTAATGAAAGCGCGACCTGAGAAAAATTTTGAATGTGGTATTACTAACTAGTAGGAGAATCATGTCGTGATACTTCACAATTTTTTTATTGCCTACAATTGCGGCTGAATAATGTTGCCAATTAAATAAAAAAAAAAAACTCCAGTTCGCGCTTTCATTAGACGCACTCTACACGTGTTCTTGAAACAGATGTCAGAAAACCGTAGGCGTCACGTAACTCCCGTGGGCCTAGAACGCAAATGGCAAGTGAAAGAACACAGGTCGGTTTACTTTTAGTCAGTAAAAATCTGACTGGCACGCCCTCTCGGTTCACCCTAGAGCGGGAGAAGTCATAGAATAGGCGATCTCCTATCTCCCATTTTATTTTTCTGTCATTTTTTAATGACATGAACTAGAGCTTGACTGCGGTCCCACGTGATAGTACCTAAGCAATGATGCAATCGATGATTATTATTTAGGTATACATTTATTTGCTAACGGAGCTCGTGGCTAGATAATAACAGCTGTACGGGTCGATCTTCAAGGTTAAGCAACGCTTGCCAAGGTTGGTCTGTGGATGGGTGACCATCTTAACATACCGAGTTTCCTCCGGGCCTCTGATAGCACGTTAAGCCGTAGGTCCTGGCTGTCATTTGTAGATCTTTGGCAGTCGTTACGGACGTGGATAGTCAAAAGCCTCTGAAGTCTTGCCATGAAGTACCGTGTTACCCCAGTTAATGGGTTGTGGAGGTCTGGTAGGCAGCCGCTCCTCGTAAAATACTGGTATTCAGCTAAATCCGGCTTGACTGGAAGACGACCCCAATATAGTTGGGAAAAGGCTAGGTAGATGATGTGGATGATGATTCTAGAGCTTGACTGCGGTCCCAAGTGATAGTACCTAAGCATGTGATGCCATCAATGATTATTATTCAAGTATACATTTATTTGTTAATACCTTTAAACTTTCAATACGTTCATTGATTCAAAGCAGCGACTGTGAAAAGATAATAAGGTCTGTATCTTCTCAATTTTAATTCTGAATCTATACGAGAGGACTTTTAATTGGTTTGTTGTCACCTATAATTGTTATTTTTTCAATCAATTTTTTTTAAAATATGAAATAATACATAAATAAAATAAATAAATTCATAAAACCATTCTGCCATCCCTTCCTCCATCTTTTGTAAATTTTTGTCATTTTTAATTTGGCATATCTTTTCTTTTTGTAAATGTAAAACTTTAAAATATCTGTAAAACTAAAGTATTAGTCTAAATATTTTATTTTCGTATTCAACAAGCATTAGAGTATATCATTTAAATATGTATTGTACGATAATGCCCATCTAGTGGCAACTAATGTAACTCAATTATGTTCAATCTGTGGATAATGCAGTTGGCTGCAACATTACCACTTACTTAAAGTTTTATTTATATGCATAAGCTTTATGTTGTAGCTGTTTGTTATCCCTCAATAAATAAAATAAAATAAAATAAATTGATTTGTTAGTAGTAGGGCTTTCATCCCGGGAGTCTCGGTCTCGAAAATATCGAGACTCTCGGCGTTTTTTCCTCATTTTCGAGACTCGAGACTTACACATGCAGTCCCGGGACTAACGAGACTTTTCGTGACTTTGTCAAATAAAATGAACTAGCTTTAGCCCTCAGCTTCGCCCGCGTATATAAAATATAGCCTATGTCACTCAGGCATACAGTAGCTTTCTATTGGTGAAAAAATAATCAGTACATTTATCTCCTCCTATTTATGGTAATTTACATTATTGATTTGTAGCATGTCCACGAATTTACAAACATTTTTGTTTTTATTACTAACTATAAAACGATGGCTTTCAACGCCAACTTCCACGGTGTGTGTTATTTTTATCGTCATTTTTGATTGCATTTATATTATAACAAGTTTGGAATAACTTGGTCGCTGTGGTGTGTCAGATGTGTGTGAGTGAAGGAAAACTGAATTTACGTGACGCTGAGAGGGTTATTGAGAATGGCCGTCGTGATCAGTTAGGTAGGACTTTATATTTGTTTTGCCAGTCGTTTTTCTTTGTGTCTGGTCATAGATAACACCTTAGCTTATTGCGATGTACTTACCAAAATGCAAAATACGGTCAGTCTTCGGTTCGGTGCTATTTTTTACGAGTCAAGGATAATACTTCTGCTAAATGCAAAAAATGCCATAAAATATTTAAGACTTTAGGAGGGAATACCTTTTAGGTCTTCATAAACCTCTTAAAAGTATCCATAACTTGATATTATCAAAGGAAGTACAACCAGCTTCAACAACTTGTATTGAACGTATAGCTACATCATCAAAAAGTGAGGATGAAGTATATAAACCACCGGAAAAAAGTAAGATGACAGATTTCTTCCAAAAGGTTGACGGAATTGAAATTAAAATTTCGAGAATGGCTTCTGGCTGGATAGAAAACCGTTTTGAACTTTTGTAGAATCTGAAGATTTACGTGAACTATTTAAAAAATCACAATTATCGCTACCCTCGTCTGTGGCTTCCATGTCTAAAACAATCTGACTACGTAAAATCTAAAATGCTGAACGAAATAAAGAAATTGAAGGCTGTGTTTGATCACACTTTATCACTGATTGACATAGGCAAAGCGAGCTAGTTTGATTATAAAGACGAATCAAGTTTGTAATACTTTATAAAGTATTTGGAAATAATAATGATGTATTAATTACTTAAATACCAACCCTTTGAACATAAATCTTATTCAAGTCTCGAAAGTCTCGTTTTTCCCGGGAATCCCGGGACTGGGCCAAGTCTCGATATTTTTTCCCGGGACTGGGGTTACATATCGAGACTGAAAGCCCTAACTTAGTAGTTTAAATCGTATTATTTTAAGTTTCGGAAGAGCGAAGTGCCCTAACACAGGCAATTTTTGTCTAAAAGGTCACTTCAACCACTACATGTAGTATAAATAATTATTATTTGTATAGTATTTGTATTCCACAATTCCCGCTCAGTGTGTCCCCAGCGCACCTCACGCAACGTTTCGTTTTACTCTTGCACCATCTTTTATATTCGGTAGCGGCGCACCAAAGGGACGCATTCAATTATTTACTCGTATTATTCTTGTTTATAACTGGTGTACGAATGTCCTCCGTGATGGCTATCATCATCCCCGCTAATTGGAAGCGTAAGCAGGCTAAAGTAGAACGCGAAACTAGTGCAAAAAGTTTTTATGTGATAGATGTTTGCCGCTTTTGGTTATGGTTTAATAGTGGTAATAATTGTATCAAGTTATGAAGTAAACGGTAGTTAACTTATTATATTGTAACGTGTATCTAGGGTTGCCAGATCTTCAAACCAAGAAGCCGGACAAACCAGCCAGTTTAGCCGGACCTTTGATTAAAAAGGCCGATAATTTTTTTTTAATACCACTCGGAAGATTTGCTTTTTACATTCTAATGAAATAACAAGTCATTGCTGGTCTGCAAATGCTTGCAATTGCAAGAACACATGAAAATCTATAAAAAATGGCCAAATTTAAAAAGCCTAACACAAGCCGGACTGGCCGTGCTCCGCCTGATTTGGCCGGACATACAACCAAAAAACCTGACCTAGTCCGGCTTATCCGGACGCCTAGCAACACTAGGTGAATCATTCTTTGTTTTTGTATTTACGTTTGAATTGTAGGTAATAACTAGGTACAATTCGTCCGTTATAAGTTGGCGAGTGTGAAGTTAGCACAGATATACATAGTTAGGCTCTGCGAATTTTGGCGCTTGAAATATCGTACAAAAATAAAGGTTTTAAAAAAATAAATGCCAATAGCTGTTTTTAACAGCAATAACAACTGCAAATTGCATTTATTTTTTTAAAAGCTTTATTTTTGTACGATATTTCAAGCGCCAAAATTCGCAGAGCCTAACTTCACACTCGCCAACTTATAGCGAACGAACTGTATAGCCAGTGCCGTAACTAGGGCGGTGCGAGCAGTGCCCAGGCACAGGGCTCAGACCCTGGAGGGGCGCAGAAATGGCCAGACTAGTATCTAGTTTTATCTCATACATGGTAGCTAAGCCTGGTTAGAGCATTTTTCAGGGGCGCAGTTTTGAAAGTTCTCACCGGGTGCATAAAGGGCTAGTTACGGCACTGGGTATAGCACTTTGAGCGGCCCACCCGAGATATATGTTCATACAACCCCTCTTACATGAGTATGGCACTATTTTATTACACATCATTGTCCAGATACTTTGTTTTTTAGAACTTAAAACTTGAGTAAAAATAATCCCGAAAAGCAATCTGAAATTCTGATATTTTGCGTTAACTTTGACCCTTCTTATTGTACCTACTCTCAAATAGAAAGGGAAAGATGATAATTATATTTATACAAGACAAAGATTCTGAATTACTTACCTACTAAAAATCTTTCCAAAAACTTTGAATGTTTAAAAAAACACGAGTTTCCGGAAACCTGGAACAAGTTTTGTGAAAAATGAAAGTGAATGACTGAATGCCAACATAGTGCCTCGGAATTGAGTCGTAGGTCCCGGCTGTCATTTGTAGATGTTTAACAGTCGTTACGGATAGTCAGAAGCCAGTAAATCTGACTCCAGTCTTACCTTGAAGCACCGTGTTACCCCAGTTAATGGGTTGCGGAGGTCTGGTAGGCAGCCGCTCCTCGTAAAATACTGGTATTCAGTTAAATCCAGCTTGACTGGAAGCCGACCCCAATATAGTTGGGAAAAGGCTAGGCAGATGCTCACACTAATAATTTACAGATGTGTAAGTTTGTAAGTATAAATGTTTATCATTCCTTCACGCTTAAATTTCTAAACGGATTTTACCATGGCCCAAGCACATAATATAATTATATGTATAGGATATTGTTATCCTGAAATTATGTTCTTTTAGAATAATATTCGGGTTTTCACGCGGACGAAGCCGCTGGTAGAAGCTAGTCTATCATAAGTCTATGACTAATATGTAGGTTAGTAGGTATAGTACTCTCTCTGAGGATAGGTACCTGAACTATCCACACAGGTACCTAATTGCCTAGCTTGTTTTCTATGTACAGTATCTTTTTGACAGCAATAACAATTTTTTTTTTAAACCTTTATTTTTGTACGAGTTTTCAAGCGCCAAGATTCGCAGAGACTAACTTCAGACTCTCCAAGTTATAACGGCCGTACTGTAAAAAGTTAAATAAGGTATCTTGTACTTAAACAATACGAAAATTATAGGATGTTCTAGCTAGAAATGTGAATTATTATTCTAAATAGATAATGTAAAGTTAAATCATCATTAAGGAGATTTTATTGAGGTGGCGCTATGTGGATGGACCAATTTAATTCTCTTTGGGATGGACCCACAGCTGTCAACAGGGTCACCGCTGTCAAATTTCTATCCAACTACGCGCTCTTTTCTAACGAATTTCGCATTTTACTGAAAATATTTCTTGCAATATTTTCAGTAAAATGCATACCAATACAAAGATGATATCTGTAAGCTCTTTTAGCAAGCAATTGAAGGAAAGACATACCTACAAACGGCTTTATAATTATAACTGAATAAGTAATATAACAAATCTACAATGTGTGATCCTATGAGGAGCTCGAAGCTAGATAATAACAGCCGCGCAGGTCGATCTTCAAGGTTAAGCAACGCTTGGCAAGGTTGGTCTGTGGATGGGTGACCATATTAACATAACGAGTTTCCTCCGTGCCGTGCCATGGGTCCCGGCTGTCATTTGTAGATCTTTGGCAGTCGTTACGGATAGTCAGAAGCCATGTAAATCTGCCTCCAGTCTTGCTATGAAGTACCGTGTTACCCCAGTTAATGGGTTGTGGAGGTCTGGTAGGCAGCCGCTCCTCGTAAAATACTGGTATTCAGCTAAATCCGGTTTGACTGGAAGCCGACCCCAATATAGTTGGGAAAAGGCTAGGCAGATGATGATGATGATGATGATGATGATGATAATGTGTGATCCTATGGTTTGCTTCGCCCAGGAACTTTGACCCTTTAACCTACAGTTGGCACAATCAAACACTAAAAGGTGCCCCTTACTTTGTCACCACTGCTCTCAAATTGGTGTAGGAAAGCAACATGAGGAAAGCGTTATGTCCTATAATCATCAATAATCTGGCATCTACCAATCCGTATATTGGGCTCGCTTGGTAGAATTACGAAGTACGGCCCATTCCCTCTCTCAGAGAGTAGGCCTGAGTTCGTCATTACAAGGCATCAAAGGAACATTATAAGGCTAGTTATACTATACTATTTTTTTATTTATTTTTTTATGAGCCTATTCTGTCCCACTCCTGGGCAAAAGCCTCCCTCCACTCTTTCCATCTTTCGCGAGCCCGCGCTTCCTCTTGCCAGTTCTGGCGGAATCTATCCAATTCGTCCCGCCATCTCCTTCGTGGTCTACCGCGACCCCGTCACACTGTGTCCGGGCACCAAACCTGTGTTACTTTGGCCCACTATGAGTAAATCATTACTATCTCGTCGTTTATACTGCGTACATCGAAGGATAGGAACAATTTGCCTGCTGCGGTTTTCCCGTCCGATTATAATTTGGGTATCTTCAAGACTAGAGTGAATAGGCTCTTAATAAACTAGTGCGCCTCACCATCACCGATTGCATCACTGCTTACCATCTGGTGGGATCGCAGTCAAGCACTAGTTTATGTTATATATTAAAACAAAAACTGTTTTTTACAGATCATACAAACAGACAATGTCGCAGCCTACTCACAGGACCATCTTATTAAACATGGACAAGTATAACACCTAAAAACCAAGCCAAAGAAAGTCATGCCGAGTACATCACGACCCAGCGACACGTCTATAGGTAGCGAGGATAGTGACTATGCTACTATGAGCACCATACAAGAAGCCAAAAAAACCATAAGGGAAGCTATAGAGCAGGCAAAGACAACCATAGGTGAAGCCAAGACGACCGTGCGTGAAGCCAAGCGAACCATAGACGAGGGAAAGAAAACTTTTATGGACACTGTCAAGTATGCTGTCGGAACTTACAAAAAAAGGAAAAAGAATGTTAAGAAATATTAGAAATTACTATTGTATACATATTATAGGTACTTTTTAGGGTTCCGTACCTCAAAAGGAAAAAACGGAACCCTTATAGGATCACTTTGTTGTCCGTCTGTCCGTCCGTCTGTCAAGACCCTTTTTCTCAGGTACGCGAGAAGGTATCAAGTTGAAATTAAAACCATATATTGAAATCCGCGGTCCCTTGAAGTTGTGCAAAAATCAAACTTGTAAGTTGACGGGAAAAAAAGATACGCCCGTTTATGTTGCAAAAAACGTACATTTCGACACTGTCAAAGGAATCAAAACTCATAGGGTGCTTCCCGTTGACCTAGAATCTTGAAATTTGGCATGAAGCAAGGTATTATAGCACTAATATCGGGAAAAGTCTGAAAACTGAAAATTTTTAGTTACGTCACACATTTTTGTCCGTCTGTCAAGACCCTTTTTCTCAGGTACGCGAGAAGGTATCAAGTTGAAATTAAAACCATATATTGAAATCCGCGGTCCCTTGAAGTTGTGCAAAAATCAAACTTGTAAGTTGACGGGAAAAAAAGATACGCCTGTTTATGTTGCAAAAAACGTACATTTCGACACTGTCAAAGGAATCAAAACTCATAGGGTGCTTCCCGTTGACCTAGAATCTTGAAATTTGGCACGAAGCAAGGTATTATAGCACTAATATCGGGAAAAGTCTGAAAACTGAAAATTTTTAGTTACGTCACAAGAAAAAAAAATTGAAAAGTCTTCAAGACTCGATTCGAGAGTTAAACTGTTTTTATAGGTAGGTTGGTACGAAACCCTCAGTGCGCGAGTCCGACTCGCACTTGCCCGGTTTTTTATTCAGTAAATAATTACCTGGGTACCCATTTTTGTTATTTTTATAATACCTTAATTGTCAATTTTTTAAACCCGACTTAGACTGGGCACATTAATTAGGCCACTTTCCCATCAACAGTTTTTTGATAGGCCTACAGCGTTCCAAAAGATGCAGTGTAAGCCTTCCACTATCGTTGGATCGAAGACCTGGTGAGGGTCGCGGGCATACGATGGTTATGAAACGCACGAGACCGGTCGTTGTGGCAACACTTTAGGAAGGCCTATGTTCAAAAGGGAACGTTTTACGACTAAAATGATTATGATGACGATGATGCTAAATAACGACTTTGCACACTTGAGGCTAAGAACTCACGGAGCGATTTTCGCCCGCGGCCGCCGCGGTTGCGGGCCCGCAGCTTCTATAGAATGCAGATACATATATGTAAAAAAATAAAGCACAACTCACGACGCGTTTTACGCCCGCGGTGTACGCGGTTGTTTGCGGTTCCCGCAGTGCCGGCGGGCAACTAGTAGAATCGCGCGGGTCGCGGTCACCCGCAGCCTCGGCGGGTGGCGCCCGCGCGCTCTGCGGTCGGTTGGCGGGCGACCGTGGGGGCCGGCGGGCGGCGGGAGGTACAGAAATCCAACACTATTTTGCAACCGCCCATCTTGCATCGCAACCGCGGCGGCTGCGTAACCACGCAAATAACAGTTCTCGTGAGTTTTGAAATAAAACCGCAGTTCCACGACCGCGGCGGTCGTGGGCGAAAATCGCTCCGTGAGTTCTTAGCCTTAAGCTCCGAAAATTATATCGAAATTTTATATAATCCTGAATGGAAACTATTTTATTATTTCCAAGGTTTTTAATAGTTATTTATTTACACCCAAAGGTGCGTTAAATCAGGCACCTACCTATTCAATTATTGATATTTATGAAAGTTTCGACGATCGTACCTTTCAAATCAATATTTTTTACTGTTCCATTTCCTTTTTTATCGGTGGGATATTGTTCTATGAATTCTCATCATTGCATCAATAATACTTCAAAGAAGGAGGCGACCGCATGGCCCTCTCGCTCCAGACCATGGCTTGACGCAAGAAAAGCCGCGTGAGGTAGACTAGACCTATCATGTCTGCTGTCATGTGAAGACCTAAAAAGAAGGTGAAGATGCCATGGTGCCTCTCCAGCCATTCCTCAAAGAGGACACTTATCTTATCGCCACGACCGTGGCGTGTCCAATTCGTTTCTTTAAACTGACGAGGCAAATAGATTTCATCCCTTATTTTGAACGATCACCGTCAGACAGTGGACAGTGGAGTCAGTCCAGACTACGTCCCTTAATGATGACCATTAAGCTAATTATTTAGACTGGTCATCTTTTTTTATGGCCAGGCTCGCGTTTGACCATTACCTCACCTGATAGTAAACGATAATGTGGCTGACGATGGAGCACGTTTGCCCAGAAGTAACCTACGGACTCTTGACCTAAAGTTCCATGAGTTATATCTCTGCCTTTAAAAAAATAACACCTAATACGTCAACCAACCTGTCAACCAAAAGTCTGTCAAAATTACGCGCTCTTTTCAAACGAATTTAAATTTTATTGTACCTATAAATATACCAAAAATATGGGGTCACTAACCCATTCCTCTCGTTTTCCAAGTAATTGGGCAATCTGACTTCATGACACACATCGATAATGTTTGTTCCTATGGTTCGTTCAGCACACGAAGCTTGGGAAGGACCGCCAAAGGAACATATTAAAATACCTTTAGGACTACCATAATTTACAACATAAGTTTCAAAGGGTTTAAATGAAGGTAGTAGAGGCAGTTAGTATTAGATACACCACCATAACATTTTTTCTTTGAAGTGAGTTCCTTGAAAGGCAGTGAGAGACTTTTACTGATTAAAACCTAGCCCTGTTCCTTATTCTTTCTTCCTTTGCATTCTGTGACTATTCCAAACAATCCCGCAGCTGCATTTGGTTAAGCAAATAATGGTTTTCGATTACAATAAAGAGGAAGAGATGATAGGGACTTATAGTAAGCCCACGTTTCACCAGTTCGTTAGATACGTTTAAAATCTATGTACCTAATAGGAACCAAATCCTAACCTATAGCATAGCATAGCAAAAGATCAGCCTTATATTCATGTTCCAACTGCTGGGGCACATGGCATTCGCACTGGGCCCGCGTGGCGGATTACGGCCCATTCCCTCTACCAGGGGAGGTCCGATCCTAATGCTGCGGCCAGACTATGCTCCTCGCGCTGCTCATCGCACGTTGCTCTCTCTCTCTCGCGCGCAAAGACTGACAAGATAGGGAGCAGTGGGCAGGACGAGGAGCATGACGAGTGGCATGACGAGTAACGTGGCCACACTATGTCTCTGCCTCCTTTCCTCGTTACTTCCCATGCTACTCGTCGAGTGTGTGGCCGCGGCATAACCTATGATCATCATCATTACCGCCAAAAGTCGTCCACAGCTAGACATAGTCCCAAGTGTGGATACATTGACTCGTCCTGTACCTATGTCTCGCTTCCAGTCGGTTCATGTGACCTTCATCAGGTTATCACTTCATCTTGTGAAAGGCCGTTCAACGCTGCATCTTCCGGTACACGGTCGCCACTCCAGAACCTTACGGACCTATAGTCTGTTGAGTAATGTTCCCTGTCCAGTGCCACTTAAGTTTGGCGTTCATTAGCATTCGCATTACCTACCTACTTGGTTCTCCTGCTGTAAGCCATTCTGATTCGATCACACTAGGAAACTTTAAGGCCTTGTAATAAGCTTGTCTTCTATATCGATATGTTTCAATGAATTCAACCTTAAGGACAGTGGTAGATAACACCTGTTGGGGCCAGAATCATTTAAAGTAATAAAACAACTTTAGTTTCATAAATACCTAAATGCACGTAAGTGCACTCGCAACTTCACGGACGCCTTTAAGTTTGGTTCGAACGAGACTATAAGATTCGACGTCGGGAAGCGATCTCTCACAAATTCAGAACAACTGCTACGTATTTTTTAGATATTGTTTTGCCTTTTAATTGAAAAACAAGAATTACATATTAGCCAGGAAAAAAAGAACTACAGGATACAAGACGAAGCGAGCCAACATTCATATTTTTATAGAAAGTTTCCAGACTTTCCAGTGTCTTCTTTAGCGATATAACTTTTCTATAATGAGCGGTATAGGTAGTACGTTAGCTGTCGGTAAATTAAATTAAGATTTTAATTAATTTTTTTTTCAGGTCCTTAACACAAAGGGCCTCGTCACCAGACTATTCAAAAAACTCTCTTATAGTTCACATTAAAATCTAAGTCCTGTAGGGGAAATCCTTGGAACAAACTTAATAAACACCTGCGATAACAAGAAACATGGACAAGTCTAAGTGTAGAATTTGTAACTGTCCCGAACCCCTCTTGGAGGATAAGTGTCTCGAGCCTCACACGGACGGTACTTGTAACTGTTTCGAAACCAAACCAGAGATTAAAGAAACTTTAGAAGCAGGTAAAACCTGCTACCAGACTTCCATAGAGGAAATTAAAAAATGCATCAAACTAACCATAGTGAACGCCAAGTGTGCCTTAAATGCGGGAAAATGTTGCCTTAGAACAACTGTAGATGAGCTCAAAAAGTTAATCGCCAAAATTATAGAGGAAACCAAAAAATTTATTGCGAAAATCATCGAGACAGCCACTAAAATTATTGAAGAAGAAGAAGAAGTGGCGAAGGAAAACTTATGCCAAGCAACGGAGAGCGTAAAGGAAACCATAAGGCATAGCAAAGAAAGAGTAAAACAGGCCAAGCAAAATATGTCAGAGCGCCTGCCTAATGTTAAAACAGGCCAAGGAAAAATTATCATAGTGCCTAACTGTTAATGTTAAAGAAATAGTGAGTTCAGCATCATTATCATCTGCCTTTTTCCAACTATATTGGGGTCGGCTTCCAGTCAAGCCGGATTTAGCTGAATACCAGTATTTTACGAGGAGCGGCTGCCTACCAGACCTCCACAACCCATTAACTGGGGAACACGGTACTTCATGGCAAGACTGGAGTCAGATTTACTGGCTTCTGAAGAAAAAGTGAGTTCTTACACCCAAAAAAAGAAATGTTAATATTTATGTATTCATATGTTTTAAGTAAATATCGTTCTAAATTGTTTTGTTATTTTAAAAGGATCCTTTTGACCGCCACAGTCATCTATACATGACAAAGCAAAATTAGTCCAGCCACGCCACAGTCACGAATGCATGACAGAGTAAAAGACGAGATCATAGCGTGGCGTCGAGAGCACAGTTTCGCTTTTATGAGGTAGCGGTCACAAGGTTTAGTTTAATGTTAGTGGAAATAAGAAAATTGTTTGGTAGGATGTCCGTTTTGGAAAATAAAACAGTTGATATAGTATTAATATTTAATATTATCCGATGACGTACGAGTATTTACTGACTATGTCCTTGTAGAAGTCGAATACTAGTTGGCTGGCGGAGCGGCATCGCTCTAGGGCTTCGCTGTGGGCGTCCTCGCTGAAACTACCCTCCGTGAAACCTGTGGGATTTCGAAGATTTATTATCATCTGCCTAGCCTTTTCCCAACTATATTGGGGTCGGCTTCCAGTCAAGCCGGATTTAGCTGAATACCAGTATTTTACGCGGAGCGGCTGCCTACCAGACCTCCACAACCCATTAACTGGGGTAACAGGGTACTTCATGGCAAGACTGATTTCATAGATTTATTATGTAAAGCAAAAATGTTCTACCAGCAACATCATCCGCATAAAATCAGAAAATTATGAGAGTAGTAAAGTACCCAGTATCCTTAATGCAATTCCAAGACATGGTCTACCTTTGTGCCAAATTAAATGTAAATTCGTTTAGCCGTTTTAGCGTAAAGAAGTAACAAACATACAAATGCACTCACAAATTTTCGCCTTTATTATTTATAATATTGTTGTAAACTGCTTTATTTTTTAATAGAATTGAATATTTAACAAAAGGAAACTATCATCATCAGTCTGAATCAATAAACTGCTGGCCAGGCATTTCCCAACTTTGGAACGCCTGACAAATATCGCATAGCAGCAACGCGTCCGATCAAAGCAGTAATTTGTTCGTAATTTGTCCGGTCTTATTGACATCTCACTTGTTCAAAATCCTCATATTGCTGACACCTAATTAAATTACATCTAACTTGCAATGAGCATCCATTTTAATTCTTCCGGAATATCCCTTTATTCCCTCACATGGTACATGGGAACACCTAGAAGTAACCTCTTTACTCTTAACTTAAAGATCCTCTTCCTCTTTTGCATTTCGGAGAGTGTGCACAAGAATTGCACAGTTTGATTCCTCCAAGCCGTTTCATCATCGGACCACTAGACATACAGCAATGCGCCACCGGTATGACAATGAATGTGTTCCTTTTTATCCATGTCAAACCTCACACTTACCACAAAAAGGCGTAAAGTGCTTTCCGAGGCACGGAGGAAACTCGTTATGTTAAGATGGTCACCCATCCACAGACCAACCTTGGCAAGCGTTGCTTAACCTTGAAGATCGACCCGTGCGGCTGTTATTATCTAGCCACGAGCTCCTCATTATAAGGCCGATAATGCTAATGCTAATTCCTTCTTCTGTTTCAAATTGTACACTTACCACAAACTAGGGTCTTATTCCTACTATCAAACACGAAGGTCATGGTGGCCCTAGCTGCCGCCAGCTGTGCGGGCGCCGGGTCCAGCTGTATGTCGCCCAGCTCGTCGATGGCGCAGGCCACGGCCGCGAACGTGTGCCGCATGGATAGGCCTGCGTTTAGCAGGGCTAGGCAGGTGCAGTTTATGCAGCAAGCTAGGAACTGGAATGGAAAATGTGTGTTAAGTTTAGAGGATGTAGTATATCTTGGACATCAGTAACATTTGTAGCGACTACGATCTACTACATATGACGTCACAGAATCCTGCATCGCGCAAGCAAAGTTCTCCGCGCGATTTGATTAGATACAACAGCCTGCAATCATCTATCGGGCAGTTGCCCACCGGACATAACACCTCGTCCGGTCAGAGGATCCTCCCTTTTCAACGCAGGTACAGTACGCGTCGAATAACTATGCCACTCTGAAGCTAGGCTTTCCTAACAACGGCGCAGGTACTATCGCGTAAAAAGTGTTCACTGACGTGACAATTTTTAAATTGTTTTATTTTATAATGAAAATAAATAGTGTATTTTTTTAATCACCTGATTTTATATATCTAAGAAAATGAGAAAGAAAGAAAATACGTTCGTTCGTAATTATAAGAATAAATAACAAAAAAACAACAAACTTAAAACAGGTAGGTAATAATTATACGCGTAGCACTTTTCGCATCGACGATCGTGCGAGCGGAACAAAAGCTGGTATCGGACGTATACGAGCGACTGAGATAGAAAAATAACGCATGCGCAGTGCTGTCTTTTTTCGTAAAATTGATTACTGCGCAGTGATTTGTAGCCAACTTCAGAGGGGCAAAGTTAGTTGAAGCGAACTGTATGTGCGACTTTACTCTCTGTCCACCTAGCTCCAAACATTTGTGAAGGGGAAACTTCAACAGAATACAGTCAAATGGGGTCAATAGGAACGCAGGGGTGAATAGGAACAAAAACTTGTAAGGTAGGTTTTCACGCTATTTAACAACTTTTACACGACTACGTACTGGCACAATGATTGAGCGATTGGGTGCAGCATTGCGTATCATTGGTTCGATTCTCGCACTTGTAACAAAATTAAACATTTGTATGGTCTTCAGAAAAGTGATTCAGGTCGTAGTGTCTTGTGTATTCGTTGGCTTAGAGTGAAAACCTCTTATTATCTACAACTTTAAGGAATTTTATTTTATTACATATCTGGTAAGAAGAGCTCGAAACGCACCATCTTGTGTCACGAAAAAATTTTTCATTAGTTATTTGTAACGCCGACTACGATGTTAAATGCATATCCTTCTTGAGTCAGTTTGGTGTGATAACCTCGCGAAGGCGCGTCAAAACTTGACAAAAACATTGAAAAACAAGAGAAATGAGTGCTTGTAATAAAATTAAATATTTAAAAAAAATATTTGAATAAATCACATAGAAGCACATTTAAATTAAATCATAGTAAAGGTCTAATTAGGGTTTTTTGTGCCTCCTTAAAATATACGTATTTCGCAATTACGAGGTTTTCACTGTAAGCCGTCGTCGGTGTATGAGTTTACATGTTTGTGAACGGACCTACAATACAGGAGTTGATAGAAAAGGTTCCAACTTACGCCTCCATAGTCCTCCATCTCCTGGATAGTGACGGTGATGCCGGTGCGAGGGTACAGGCTGCCCAGGATCGCTGTCTCACATGTTTGTCTGATCACATGCTCTTTGTATCTGGAATGTGAATGTTGCTATGTTTTAGACGCTGCATTGTTGTTGGACAAAGGTAAGAATGTCTTGAATGCAATATTACAAAGTGCTGTGTTGAAACTCCACAACATTTCGGGAGGTTGTAATAAAAGTCACAAATAATCATATAAAATACAATACTTGGTCAATAAAAATTAATATTTTTTTTTAAATTTTAGTTGGTTTTTAGAATAACTCCCTAAACAAACGTGCGGGAAGTGCTAGTGTGCTTTGTATCAATGAAATAGTGTTTGTGTGTGAAACTTAGTTATAAGGCGAGTATCAGACTGTCTGCGTTTTAATAAAGGTAGTTCACACATACCGATTTCCGTAATGAAAAAATAAATAAAACAATTACCAACTCATTTTATGATTGTTTCGGGTCGAGTATCACTAACATAATTACCTCCCGAAATGCCATAAACTTTCAAATCAACACATTATATTGTGTCCCAATGTCAACCATAGGCCTCTTGTTTCTTCTCCCTAACCACTCTGTCTATGACAATCTCTGGCCAAGTTTGTCTCCCAAACATGATCAGATAGTCATACCATTTGCACCCACTTTTTTCAAACCTCATTAATGTCACATGATACCAACTCTTTCATAATTTCAGTCAAAGGACGTCTACCGTTGGACATAGACCTCCCCTAAGACTCACACAAAGACCAGTCCTGTGCATCTCATTTCCATCGGATTCCAGCATCTCCTATCAAGTCGTCAAGTCCACCTTGTAGGAGGCCCAAATTCTAAGTTTTTCTTTCATTTGGTATGAGAATAAGAATCTTCAAGGCTAGAGCACCCCATCATCAACAACAGCATCACAGCTTACCATCAGGCGGGATTGCAGTCAAGCACTAGTTTACCCGCACCCGCATTTTTCGTTACTGCTCCGCTCCCGTGGACCGTAGCGTGATGGTATATAGACTATAGCATTCCTCGAAAAATGGACTATCTATCACTGAAAGAATTTTTCAAATCGAACCAGTAGTTCCAGAGATTACCCACTACATACAAACTTACAAACCTACAAACTTACAAATTTTACCTCTTTATAATCTATATATATAAAAATGAAACCCGTTTTTCGTTGTCACGACATCACATGAAAACGGCTTGACCGATTTGGCTGGTTTTTTTTAAAAAATGTTCCTTGAAGTTCAGTGATGGTTCGGAGAGAAAAATTCAAAAAAAAAAAAAGTTAGGTAAAGTAGGGTAGATAGGGTAGTGTAGGGTAGTGTAGGGTAGTGTAGGGTAGTGTAGGGTAGTATAGGGTAGTGTAGTGTAGTGTAGGGTAGTGTAGGGTAGTGTAGGGTAGTGTAGGGTAGTGTAAGGTAGTGTAGGGTAGTGTAGGGTAGTGTAGGGTAGTGTAGGGTAGTGTAGAGTAGTGTTGGGTAGTGTAGGGTAGTGTAGGGTAGTGTAGGGTAGTGTAGAGTAGTGTAGGGTAGTGTAGGGTAGTGTAGGGTAGTGTAGGGTAGGTAGGGTAGTGTAGGGAAGGTAGGGTAGGGTAGCGTAGGATATGTAGGGTAGTCATTTGACGGGAGCGAAGCCGCGGGTAAAAGCTAGTATTAGTATAGATAAAAAAAGAGATGGACTCTTGAGGAGTGTCAACTCATTTGGAGATTTGAATTTAATTTGAGAATTTAATTTCACAAAAAAATATTCTCATAACAGGTAGGCAACCTAAGTCAGATCAATTAGTTTAAGATCAATATATTAATTTTCTAGAAATAATACTAATCAGTGTCAGCAAATCAGTGCCATTACCTATCTCCAATAGCTGGCTTGCCACCCTTACTGCTGAACAGCACCTCGAGGGTGGCCTTCTCTATGCTCTGGTTGGTCATCTTGATGTCCAGGGGCCCATTCACACTCACTAAGGCGACAGTTTGACCTGAAACGAGTTAACAAGGATTCTTTAGGAATTTTTGTTGTCAGGTGTAATCTATACTTAATATTATAAAGAGGTAAAATTTGTAAGTTTGTAGGTTTGTAAGTTTGTATGTAGGGGGTAATCTCTAGAACTACTGGTCCGATTTGAAAAATTCTTTCAGTGTTAGATAGCCCATTTATCGAGGAATGCTATAGGCTATATACCATCACGCTACAACCCACGGGAGCGGAGCAGTAAACGGAGCAGTAAACCGCAGGGGACAGCTAGTCAAGTATAATTAGATAGATTCCACCAGAACTGTCAAGAGGAAGCGCGGATTCGAGAAAAATGGAAGGAATGGAGGGAGGCCTTTGCCCAGGAGTGGGACAGAACATCATCATCATCATCATCTGCCTAGCCTTTTCCCAACTATATTGGGGTGGCTTCCAGTCAAGCCGGATTTAGCTGAATACCAGTATTTTACGAGGAGCGGCTGCCTACCAGACCTCCACAACCCATTAACTGGGGTAACACAATACTTCATGGCAAGACTGGAGTCAGATTTACTGGCTTCTGACTATCCGTAACGACTGCCAAAGATCTCAAAGCTTTTTATAACTCAAAGAATTCTCGGAATCTGACCAAATTCAATACTTCCAAATCAATATATTTTTAAATGTTTATGATAGTATAGCTCATTCTTTATTCACTTTTCATAGAGTAATCTGATTAAGGAAATGAAATTTAAGTTTCTGTTAATTTTCCTAGATTTAAATGCAAGTTATACACAGATTAGATAGATAAACATATACCTTGAGATAAAATTGCTGAACCATCCGATTTACTGAGGTAGTTGCACTCGCATTTCATCGGCCTCAGCTTGAAATCTTTCAAATCGGTGTTATCGCTTCCCATTTTCGAATATTTAACAGTATTTTCATATAAATCCGGGATATTTTGTTTTGTTTTGGCCAACGAAAACCCATGTGCAAGTGACAGTTTTGACTAGCTAGGGATGGCGATCTGAATATCTGAAATCAATGAATAGAAAAATCGATTTCATATTCCTTAAAGTTCAATTTATTACATCGATTTAAAAAAAAAAATCCATTCTAAGAATTGATTTATGAAATTTGAAATCGAGATTCGGTTTCTTCCTACGGAATAAAACTATATTTATTTTAATTTAAATGTTAATGTTGTACTACTTGTACACTTAATTAGTCAACACTCACAAAATAAGTGCACCGTAGGATCATCTGTACTGTATCCAGTACCATAGGATCCAGTACCTGCATCACAGAGTACAGTAAATTATAGAGAGAACCTGCATGGTAACTAACATATCTATCAGAAATCGATATTTAAACGTCGATTGCTGTCCGATTCGAATCTCTATACTTGGTTCAATTCGAAAAAATATCAATCATCCTTATAAAGAACGGCCCTAGTTTTGACAGAATGACAACTTATTATTCGTTTTGAAACCAGAATAGGGCAAAACTTATTTCCAGAAATAAATTCTAATATTTTCATTATATTTCTTTTTAAAACATATACTTCTTGTGTAATTAAGTAATTGTAAGCAAATAGAATAAATTGCACTTTATCGTAAAAGTACAATGTTCTCTTCTTGTCTGTGAACAACAGACAGGACCTACTTTGTGATGGAGTTTTTGGCGGAATTTCTTCGAGTAAAGTGCAGTGGCTGTAACTAATCGCAAATTGATATTGTTACGTCAAATTGTTGTAAATGTATCTGAAGTAAGTGCTAAACTGGATAATAATTAAAATCATTGGCGATCTCAGTAAAATGGAGCTAAGAATTTTAATGTAGTTTTGGTTACCTCAACGAAGTTTGCCGAGGAGAAGGTTGACTTTACATTTTTATTGCTGCCAACTTCATCCCCGTATATCAGGTCTCTTCTTTAACCGAAATTGTTCTTCCTGACGATTTGTAATCCGAATGATCACTCTTCCTACAATTTTTCATCATAAAGTTCTCATTCATACCTACCTACTACATATTTGTAGTGCTAACGGCGACGTTCATAATACTCATGTTTCAGAAAATTGTAATTATTAATATCATGAATGTAAATATATATATACTCCCACTGTTTTTTATCATTACGCTTTTACTCTAAACATAACCAAAATATTTTCACTCATACTCAGAAACATTTACCAACTGTAATAAAAATTTATATGGGTAGAAGTTGATATATAAAGAGCTTATTATGCCTAGTTCGCACTATGCCTAGTTCGCACTCAGCTAGTAATTTAGTTTAGTAACGAGTAATTTAGTAGCTAAACGCGTCTGAACACCAAAAATTTAGTCGAGTAGTTTAGTAAGGAATTTAGTCCAGTCGATCCATTTTACTCTATTTTTATCAGGCGAGTAGCACCTCCCACCACGCGTCCGAGCCACTAGCGTACCGATTAAACGAGTCCGAACCTGTCGAATTAGTCGAGTTCATTAGTTGCCGCAAAAATGTCGTTTCGCTGGATCGTAGAAACTTTAAAAATTGTTTCTATATAGAATATAAATGCTTATGGAATAAATCCTCACATTATAAAAACACAAACAAAATATGAAACAATCCGCATACTTGGATTTAGAAAATACAATGAATATACAGTACGTAAAGTAAAAAAAAATAAAAGCCAATAACTGTTTTTAACAGCAATACTGCAAATTGCATTTTTTTTTTAATCTTTATTTTTGTTTGAGTTTTCATTCACCAAAATTCGCAGAGCCTAAATTCAGACTCGCCAACTTATAAGGGCCATACTGTATCTGGAATTGGCAAAAAGGCAAGAAAATTGAAAATTAAAAAATTAATCCGTTTATTTATTTTATTGCGTTGTAGGCTGTTCATCTTGCAAAACGCCACTCACTTATAAACTGTACTTGAACAAATGCCTAGTTCGCACTAAGCTAGTAATTTAGTTTAGTAGCGAGTAATTTAGTAGCTAAACGCGTCTGAACACCAAAAATTTAGTCGAGTAGTTTAGTAAAGAATTTAGTCAAGTCGATCCATTTTACTCTATTTTTATCGGGCGAGTAGCACCTCCCACCACGCGTCCGAGCCACTGGCGCACCGATTAAACGAGTCCGAACATGTCGAATTAGTCGAGTTCATTAGTTGCCGCAAAAATGTCGTTTCGCTGGAGCGAAGAAACTTTAAAAATTGTTTCCAAATATATAGAATATGAATGCTTATGGAATATTAAATCCTCACATTATAAAAACACAAACAAAATATGAAACAATCCGCATACTTGGATTTAGAAAATACAATGAATATACAGTACGGCCGTTATCAGTTGGCGAGTCTGAACTTAGGCTCTGCGAATTTTGGCGCTTGAAATATCGTACAAAGATAAAGGTTAAAAAAAAAGCCAATAACAATAGAAAGTTAATGTATAATCTTTGTATAATGTATAGATTGTGCGTTCATTTGGGTAAAATAAACTTATTTTCTTTCTTTCTTTCTTTTCTTTCTTATAACTGTTTTTAACAGCAATAACAACTGCAAATTGCATTTTTTTAACCTTTATTTTTGTACGAGTTTTCAAGCATCAAAATTCGCAGAGCCTAAGTTCAGACTCGCCAACTGATAACGGCCGTACTGTATATTCATTGTATTTTCTAAATCCAAGTATGCGGATTGTTTCATATTTTGTTTGTGTTTTTATAATGTGAGCCATACTGTATCTGGAATTTGTGAAAAGGCAATAAAATTGAAAATTAAAAAATTAATCCGTTTATTTATTTTATTGCGTTGTAGGCTGTTCATCTTGCAAAACGCCACTCACTTATAAACTGTACTTGAACAAAGTGCGAACGATTTTTGAGCAGAAGCGAGTATTTTAGCTACTAAATTACTCGTTACTAAACTAAATTACTAGCTGAGTGCGAACTAGGCAAAAGTGCGAACGATTTTTGGGCAGAAGCGAGTATTTTAGCTACTAAATTACTCGTTACTAAACTAAATTACTAGCTGAGTGCGAACTAGGCATAAGCTAGTACTTTAGTTTAGTAGCGAGTAATTTAGTAGCTAAAATACTCGCTTCTGCCCAAAAATCGTTCGCACTTTGTTCGAGTACAGTTTATAAGTGAGTGGTGTTTTGCAAGATGAACAGCCTACAACGGAATAAAATAAATAAACGAATTAATTTTTTAATTTTCAATTTTCTTGCCTTTTCACCAATTCCAGATACAGTATGGCTGTTATAAGTTGGCGAGTCTGAAGTTAGGCTCTGAAAATCTTGATGCTTGAAAACTCGTACAAAAATTAAGGTTAAAAAAAATTGCAATTTGCAGCTGTTATTGCTGTTAAAAACAGTTATGGCTTTTTTTAAACCTTTATCTTTGTACGATATTTCAAGTGCCAAAATTCGCAGAGCCTAACTTCAGACTCGCCAACTGATAACGGCCGTAGGTACTGTATATTCATTGTATTTTCTAAATCCAAATATGCGGATTGTTTCATATTTTGTTTGTGTTTTTATAATGTGAGGATTTAATATTCCATAAGCATTCATATTCTATATATTTGGAAACAATTTTTAAAGTTTCTCCGCTCCAGCGAAACGACATTTTTGCGGCAACTAATGAACTCGACTAATTCGATAGGTTCGGACTCATTTAATCAGTGCGCCAGTGACTCGGACGCGTGGTGGGAGGTGCTACTCGGCATTTTCCTAAATTTAGTAGCCTAAATGATTTAGTTACTAAATTCAGAAGAATGCAATCGCATTTAGGAAGGTAGGTTTCTAAATTTAGGAAGAAGTACGGCTACTGACTCACTAAATCATTTAGAAACCTAATTAGAAACGAATTTAGGAAGGTGCGATCGCGTTTAGTCGCTTCAGTCGGTGTGCAGCACTTTCCGCCTGTGGATGTATCGCTTGTTTTTATTTATTTTATTTATTTATTTGGCTCTTCAACAATGAATAGGTACACTATTAAATGTAAAGAAATACAATTTTGCCTTAAATCTAAGTGCCCCATCACTTATGGCGCAATTTCACTGGTCGTTAACTCGTTCGGTATACAGCATGCGGGGTGTCCCCGCATGCGGGATAACAACCAATGAAAGTAGCATGTTCGTTATACCGTCTGCGGTTTTCAAACATTTTCGGATTTCCAATTATTTATCGGAGTTGAAAATTTAGGTGAACTTTGGCGCACCCCCGTATATCTTATAGTATTCTTTGCATTTATACCTACATACTACAAAGAACAAATATAATAGGTACATTACATCCATATTATAATGATAAATCACTGATCTATTCGTACAGAGACTTGGCTTAAAGGACTAAGGGCCATGTGCACCGACATAAGTTTAAGATAACCATCTGATTAACGTCAATAACCGACGATAAGGAACAGGAAATATTGCTAAAACAGCCGTTTTAATATTAAAACAGTCGATTTGGTGTCGGTGAACATCGCCCTTAGTGTACATTCTAAAAAACAATCACAAGAAAATGTGTCTGTATATAATACATTGAAGCTAAATTGACCTTTATTGATATGAGCTGTAAAGCTTTAAGTAGCCTGGAGAAGTGGAGTCCCGGAGTTCGTGTGCCGTTTGGTAGCTTGGCGGTAAGAGCATGCGCCCTTGAGCTTGACTAACGTATGGACTTATTGTGTGGAATATTATTTTCTTTGGTGTTGACTCCGAAAGTATTCGTTACCTTTAAATATTTTTGTTGCTTACTAGTCTGGTTCTTTTTTTTTTCGTTCGTGTGAAAAAGGGAAAGCCTGCTGACTGCTTTATTAAAAACAATTACACAATTTTGTTTTTATTTAAGACACTCCATGAGGTAAGTGTAAAAACGATAATATCCGTAATTATGTGATTTAACAGTTCGCGAGCTGTTTATTGAGGTTCACGATGTTTCGATAGTTAACAATCTTGTGAAAAATGAAATTTTACGGTAACTGAACAGATACATTTCTGAGGCCATTGCCGTAGTATTATGTAGTAGGTAATATGTTACTTCTAGGTAAGCGTGTTTCATCGTCGCGCGTCGGCCATAGACATACATAGACTAATGATGTGAAAACTGAATTATTTTTTTATAACCGATAATCACCGGTTCTCATTGAAAACCCATAACAAAAGATAAAAATTAAAAGTGAGAATGAGAATTTGACCGAAGAAGTCTCTTTCAGAGAACAATAATTATGTGGATAAGTTTCTGCTCAAGGAGCTGTTGAGCAGTCGTCACTTAAGTGAGCTTGGAGGCTAAAGCTTTAGAAATTTTACCAAAATTATTGACGATAAATTTATTTTTTTTGCAGATGTCTTTATGAAAAGTAAAAATTATATGGGTGAGCTGTACTGCGAAGAGGGAGAGGAAATGTCAGATGTCAGAGAGTTGTGTAAACAAGAGGTAATCCTAGAACCTATTTTATATTTTCTTCTTCAGTATAAATGGTCTACTACCATACCAAGTTTCGTCCGAATCCATACATAGAGAGGTAATAATATAATGCAATAATATGGATTTGTACTATAATAGTACGCAGTCAAAGTGACGATAATTATATAAACCTGTAGTTTTCTGTAAAAAATCACCTGTAATCTATCACATACCCGCGAAACGAGACACAATAGTAAAACAATAACAGCGCGGTCTCATAGGACCGGTTGGGGATTCAAACATTAAAGCTATTACATCAGGCATTATATAGTAGTATACTGCGTTCACAGCACAGGCATGAATAAAAACACATCAATACTTCTTTACCTGCATTTTTTCAACAGATGAAACACGAAAGTTTTTCTACACCTTCTCCTGACCACATCCAGCCCTGTTCTTTAAAGCTGGAAAAATGCCAAGGAACAGCTATAGGAAGCCGTGATAGATCACGGTCACCACTCCTAAAATTTGAGGTTGAAATAGAATCGTAAGTTTTAAATCCTTTTTCATTCTGTGCTCGACATAACACCTTCTTGACAACTTGTTTGGCTATGATAGAAAATTAACTAAGTATAATAGACCACTTTTTTTTTTTTTTTCTGGTAGGGGAATCATCAGAATGACTTCCCCCGCTCTTGGGCGGAGCGGGAGGGCGTGTCAGACTCTTACTGACTAAACCCCTACCCCGTTCCTTCGTTGCCTTCGTTCTGGGGGGGACTCGGTATCAACCGTTAGGAATACCACATGTTCCCCCCAGAGGCTTCGGCCCTACCGGGCCCCTACAGTTTGCTGACATCTCCTTGAGGCGCGCGTGGAACAGAACGCGCCGTTGACGACTGGGCTCGGTCCAGATTATTTCCAGACTGCCGGACGGCGAGCTGCCCAGTGCTCGCCGTCCGCGAACCCATAATAGATCACTTGGGCTTTTTATTTATAGTGCATTTTTTTCAGCCAATCATCCACGTCTTCGAACTTCTCTGTTCCTAAATGGGCCATCGGTAATGACAAACTCACTAATGATCCACTAGATGGGGATGACCTAGATGAAGACGTCGAGGAACCCCAAACTTTGGCACAAGAATCACACGCGAGAGACGCGATACGCAACAAGAGAGTGATGAATGGAGAACCCAGTCAAAATGAGGAAAATTACAGTGAGGAATTGCAAGTGACAGGACGGAAACGTGTGTTAAGTGGTGCCAAAAAAAGAGATCAGCAATCTTCGTCTACATTTGCCCTAACGCTGCAAGAAATTTGGAAGACAGATGAAGAAATCGCCCCTGAGCTGAAGGATTTAGAAATTTCGAGGAAGCGAGAAACACTCGTAAATACGCAAGTCACAAGAGATAGGGCCATGAGGAAATCGCGAGCGAATTCCTCGAATGAGGTGGGCAATCGGCTTCTAGAAAGCGAGAACCATCTATTTGAATGGTTTCCTATGGAAACATTTCAACCTAAAGAGGAGCTCTTTACTCCTGAACACACGGGCTCAGTCAAGCGGTATTGGACACCATATGATGCATTTCGATCTATTTGGGACGATAGCGTATTGGAACAAATTGTCCTTTGTACAAACCAATTCGCTTGCAGCATAAAATCATCTAACTTCCAGAAAGAATGGCTCCCTACTAACAGGCACGAGGTCATGTGCCTTTTTGCATTTTGGATAATGTTAGGGATTCTTAGAATGCCTACGATTATGAGTTGCTTCTCAACAGATCCACTGCTGCGAACCGATATCTTCCGCAAAATTTTTACTTCCCAAAGGTATGAGTCGCTCACTAGGGCCTTGAGTTTTGCTAATACTGTGGACCCAATCAATAGTTCTACAGGTTCTGACAAATTGTACCCTCTGATGCCTATTATATCGTCTTTGAACGGCAAATTTCAGGAAAATTATGTTCTTTCAAAGGACATTTGTATAGCTGAAAGCTTAACACATTGGAAGGGAAAACTCAACATTATCAGGCAATACAATTCATCAAAGGGTGAGCATGGAATCAAAACTATTGAACTTTGCGAGAGTGCCACTGGTTACTTGTGGTCCTTTATGGTGTACACCGGAAAGCAAAAGAGTCCCGAGATATTGAAAATAATGGTTGATCCCTTATTTAACAAAGGTTACAGATTATTTATGAATAATTGGGAAAATGCTCTCCCTATAGCTCGCTTTTTGAAACGCAATGGTATTGATTGTGTCGCTGCCATACAACCGCGCGGGCAGGACATTCCCGTTTATATCCAACAAGCTCCGCTCAAACGAGGACAGTTCATTGCTCGACATGCTGGCGATGTTTGTGTCTTATCCTGGCACGATAATAAGCTGATCACAATGATCTCAACTTGCCATGGGGCAGCCGCTGGTTTACCCCGAGTACCATCTAAACCTGGAAGCCGTCTTCTGACATTTAAACCTCAGGTTGTATTAGACTATAACAGGTCGATGGGTGGCGTCGATTTAAAAGATCAAATGCTAGAGCCATACTTACTTGAGCGAAAAAAGTGCAGCAAATGGTACATGAAATTGTTCAAACGGCTTCTAAATGTGTCTATCTCAAACGCACGTATTCTTATGGAGTCTTCTCTCCAGTGTCCTCAAAAACAACATGATTTTACGCTTCGATTAGTGGATATGATCCTTGATAATCACTTGGCTCAATGCCCGCAGCCTCGCCGGCATGCTGCTGCACTCGCCCGGCTTCCAGACCCGATAAGGAAGGTTCCTCACATACACTGGCCCGTGCGTGTCGAGGACACGGTGAGTTTCGCGGCCAGAAACCGTAAAACACGTGTGAGATGTTTCGTCTGCGTTCGCGAGGGACGTAAAACAATGAAAACACCCTTTAAATGCGAGGCCTGCAATGTGCCTTTGTGTGTAGAGGGCTGCTTTAAGAAATACCATGTTGCGATGGATATTTAATATTCATTTTAAGCTAGTTTTCTTTGAGTCACATCTGGCGCAAATCTGTGAATTGTCTTGTGGGAAGATTTTTTTGGATCCTGTTTTTCTTTATGGCGGGATCATCAAAATGACTTGTCCAGAGGGCGCCTCGGACTTTTACTGACTAAAACCAACTCTGTTTTGGTCATAGCAAGCCCCAGTAGGCTTCGACTATGTTGGGCCCCTGCGGTTCACTGACATCTATTTGAGGCGCACGTGGAACAGTGCGCGCTGTCGACGACATCAGCTTGGTCCAGACTGTTACCGGACGTCCGGATTGCGAGCTGCCCATAGCTCGCCGTCCTCAAGCCTGCACCTACGGTGGAAATCAGGATCGGAATCTGGAAACCTGGCGTTTTTTCCGCACAAATCCGGTTCAGGATCCTCCCGAACTTCCCATGACCAGTGAGGACCTACGTCATGCGGAAGGTGAGGACGCCGTATTGCCATTCCAGCCACTCTTCAAAGAGGAGAATAACCGCCAGGATAATGGCGTATCCTTCTTGGAACCGGTGGATGATCAAATAAAATATCTAAATTAGAGCTATAAATCTTTGTGTATTTAAACAACGTGTAACATTAAATGCGCAAAACCTGAAATTAGTTTGATCAGAATAGCGAGCAGAAACAATAAAACCACTTTTTATTGTAGGTCACATTTTTCAAAAAATCTTCATTACATTCTTTGGCTGTTTATTAACAAATCAAGCCGTCACGTGTAAACCTGCACACATAGGTAAACAAACACAAATGATTGTCGTGCAATTTGGGTTTTCCCATAAACGGAATATTAATCATACTTATTTCGTTACAGATACGAATCTCAAACAAACTAAAACAGCACAATGTAAAACCTGAAATTTTTGTTTAAGATTTTTTTGTCTCAGAATTAGGTCAATTCAATTAAAAATCATTTGGGATGTCTGAGGTTTTGCGAATTTAACGTTATACGTTGTATAACTGAGATAATGATATTGCTCGGGCCTTGGCCGTGATTATAAGCATCCCTACGCTGAATAGTAGCTATGCACTCGGGTGGTAAACCAACAGTTTCTCTTAGTTCTGGTGTTACTCACGTTCAACACTGAGTTGCTGGGCTGTCAGTTTTTTACCGGTTGCAATTTAGGTATAACAATTTCGACGCATACGCGGCGTCGAAATTGTTATATAATTGCACTAAACCCGTTCCATCATCAAAAGTTCATTGTGCGTACAGATAAGGAGAGGAATTCCTCCTTCCTGTCGAACTCTTTAAATCCAGTGTGAATAGGTTACTTCTAGGTAAGCGAGCTCCAAAGTTGACCACATCGTCGCTTTTGTTTAGATCACATCACATAGTGGTCAATTAAGCGCTAACCTATTGATAATTATAAAAAATGTTTTGTAGGTTTAAGTATTATTATTTGTCAACAAAATAAAGAATTGGTTTAACCTGTATTTTTTTTATTTGTTTACTGTCTATAATTTACAGTACACTAGAATAAAGAAAAGCCGAAAAAGATGGAAGGCGGCCTTTGCCCAGCAGAGAGACAGCATAGGCTATATATTATATTAATATGATAATTCTAGAATAAATGGGCAACGGCGCACTGTGGGCTGAAAATGGCGTTTTCAGCCCACAGTGCGCCGTTTTTTGTAAACAAATTAAAATGACTATTTGTGAGAAAAAAATACTTTTTTTATGATGTCTCACAAGATAGACAATGTCTGCTATAAAAATAACGATTTCTGAAATTACAACTGTTTTGCCCTTTATGGTTTTTGTTATACATTTTAACTACCTAGTTCAAGTCAAACGTCGCTAACGGTTGCCGCCAGCTCCTTTGATCTGTTACCAAAAACCGACACTAGCCCAGATAGGCAACAATCTTAGCACCCTGCTTACACGCTTGGCACCGCAAGCGTGGACGCTGGCCGAAGTTTGGGAAGCATATAAACGCACCACTACCCGTGCGTTTCGAATTGCAACAAAAGTGATAATATCGGGAATCCGACCAATGCACAATTTTACAATTATTACCGGTACCCAAAAGCCCTTATATTTGGTACTATTAAAGGTCGAATTCGAGATTTGATCGTTATTATTGCAATATGGAACGTTGGGGCTGTCAATCGTAAAAACAATGCGTTCGCCCATCACTAAAATGCAACGTCAAACGATAATCTGTCACAACAAACCTTCAAAGGACAATCATGCTGTCTCTTTTTATCTTCAAGGTTCAGAAAGAGGTAAAAAAAGCAGCTAATGACGTCTATTACTACTGTCACTAGAGATGGGCTGAGTGATGATTTTTCTGTATCAATGATTGCATGACAATGACAAAAAAATATCGGTGACGGAAACAATGACAAAATCATCAATGATTTTTATTTAAGTATTAGATCTCGTCACTTCAATAATTGAAGTGACGAGATCATTTCAGTATCTAGTCACAATTATTGTGACTAGATACTGAAATGATCGCGGAACGGCTTAGTGAAATTATCATTAGTTATATATGGTCGCGTAAATACGCACCTCCCCAACAATCAAGTAATATTCCAATCTTACCTTCATGCTTTTTCCAGGCTTAGGACTGGCAAAGTACTAACCTGGTACTTAGTAGGTAGGCCCGATCCGAATCACCGAAGCTCGCGTTCATTCAAGAAATGATTTAATAGCATTGATGATTTTGTCGTTGTCATTTCAAAATGACATGATTTTAAAATATCTATGATTTTTACCTGTGACATGATATCGGACTCATCTCTAACTGTCACCCACAGCTCACAGCTGTCATTGTACGTCAATAATTTAATATCAATTGAGTTTTCGTCATTATTTTTCGTACGAATTTAGTGAGAAATATTATTTGAATGTTGTGAATAGAAAGAAACTAAACCGTAAAAATGAAGAACAGATTCAATACATATGATATTATGTGCATGGTCACAGAACTACAAAGGTAAGAAGGTTTTCTTATTCAAAATAGTGCTCGAATTTTTGTTGACGAAATCAAAACATCATAGTTTCATGTTTTTGTAATTGATTTATATTATTATGTAATTAACTCCATTGTAAATTAATTGTCATGGACCGAGGTTGTGGCAAAGTACCTATTCCGTTTTTAATTAAACTTAAATTGGACATGTATTTTAGTAAATAATAACCTATCATTTTGGTTATTGCTTATTCTTAGTTTCAAATAGGAAAAGGTTTTCCTTACTATATAACTTTTATTTACTTTTTATTTTCTACTGTTTTGTTGTCTTGGTTGCTTTTAATTCATGAATCCCCAACCGGTCCTATGAGACCGCTCTGTTATTGTTTTACTATTGTGTCTCGTTTTGAGGGTATGTGATAGGATTAAAATGCATGCTTTGCCTTGGCTTGAGTAAAGTCAAGGCAAAGCTAATTGTTTTATTTATTTATTTTTGTCCAGTTGCATTAGCAAACAATGATGGTAGCCCATTATTGCATACAAACGTCATATCAATTCATGGATATTAATGTAATATGGTCTCCCTTTCGCACATTTAGACTCTGTAGGCTCTTAATAAACTAGCGCGCCACACTACCAATAATGGCATCACTGCTTACCATTACGTGGAATCGTGGTCAAACGTCAGTTTATGTCACTAATATAATTTTGTTTTACGTCTAGGCTCATAGGAATGCGTGTCAACCAAGTCTACGACATTGACAGCAAGACGTATGTGATCCGACTACAACGGTCAGAAGAGAAGAGCGTGCTACTACTGGAGTCTGGTAACCGATTTCATACAACACAGTTTGAATGGCCGAAGAATGTTGCTCCATCAGGATTTACTATGAAGGTATTTCAAACAAATGTAACACCTTATAATGAAAATTGGGTAAATGTGATTATATTTTTCTGTTTGAAAAAGTAACTTGATTGAAAATAGACATATGATATATCTATACTAATATTATAAAGAGGTAAAATTTGTAAGTTTGTAAGTAGGGGGTAATCTCTGGAACTACTGGTCCGATTTGAAAAATTCTTTCAGTGTTAGATAGCCCATTTATCGAGGAATGCTATAGGCTATATACTATCACGCTACGACCCACGCGAGCGAAGCAGTAACGAAAAATGCGGGTGAAACCGCAGGGGACAGCTAGTGACATATAATATGAAGTATATGACATATAAAATAGAAAATGTCTTTCAATTTTAGAGAAATTTAGATTTAAGTTTCTGTACAATTTAGAACTTCTTTTGGTGTACAATAAAGTTTATTCTATTCTATTCTATCTGCTGAATCTACACTAATATAATAAAGAGGTAAAGTTTGTTTTTTTGTTTGTATGAGGTAATCTGTGGAAGTACTGATCCGATTGCTAAATTTTTTTCACCAATAGAAAGCTGCTGTATTCCTGAGTGACATAGGCTATATTTTATGTATGCTGGCGAAGCTGCGGGCTAAAGCTAGTATTAACTAAGCTTAAAATCTTTAAATTCTGCCTTGAGGGGAGACTGTCGGTAACAGAAAAAAGCTATGTTCCAATGCATCTCTGTGGAGGAAAATTTCAAGAAACTCTTTAGAAACAGAATATAATTGCACAATTATGGTTACATCTACATCATTTATGGTACAATTATATATTTCTGAACAATGTAGAAAGATGTTCACGCAAAATGCGCACTCAGCACAAAAAGTGCACACTTTTTAAAAAAAGCACACACAAGACAAAAAAGCGCAATGTACTAATAATAAGATGGAGTGGATAAGCACTAGTTAGCCCAATACCAAATTATTTGAATAGAAACTTTTATGTTTAGTCAAGCCGAAAAACTGTGTTACAATTTTATGTGTAAACTATTATGTAATCTTCTGAACACTTTAGCATTTATTTACTAAGTTCATTGTAGCAATCGCTGGCAAGAATTGTGCAATTTTCTATTACTAGTGCAATCTGTCTGCTTACTCATAAATGAGTTTTCAAGTAGTGTGAATCAATTGTATCATTGTAAAAATAAAATATTTATGCTGCCTCATAATAATAATAATCGTTGACTAGTTAATTTAAAGGGCCTATGATTAAGTTGCCAATATCTTACTTGGCAGATAATTTCATACAAATTCTGTTCCATTTTTAGGGTTCCGTACCTTTACACTTTGTTGTCCGTCTGTCCGTTCGTCCGTCTGTCAAGACCCTTTTTCTCAGGAACGCGTGAAGGTATCAAGTTGAAATTAAAACCATATATTGAAATCCGCGGTCCCTTGAAGTTGTGCAAAAATCAAACTTGTAAGTTGACGGGAAAAAAAGATACGCGTTTATGTTGCAAAAAACGTACATTTCGACACTGTCAAAGGAATCAAAACTCATAGGGTGCTTCCCGTTGACCTAGAATCTTGAAATTTGGCACGAAGCAAGGTATTATAGCACTAATATCGGGAAAAGTCTGAAAACTGAAAATTTTTAGTTACGTCACAAGAAAAAAAAATTGAAAAGTCTTCAAGACTCGATTCGAGAATTAAACTGTTTTTATAGGTAGGTTGGTACGAAACCCTCAGTGCGCGAGTCCGACTCGCACTTGCCCGGTTTTTTAATTTATTCTGAAAGTAGTGGCTACTCGGACATTGTGAAACAGGCCCTTATTCTCACAAAGTTATAGATAAAATAAATATGTAACTAAATGTGTGTATACAATCATATTTGTAACTAAAAAATTAAATAAAAAAATATCCAATGAATCGAAAACCTCCTCATTTTTGAAACCAGTTAACAAAAACCAGTAGTTAATTCATGAATCCCCGACCGGTCTCATGCGACCGCGCTGTTATTGTCTTACTATTGTCTCGTTTCGCGGGTATGTGATAGGTTAAAACAATTTTTAGCTAACAATATGAACAATATTTCGTTTCCAGCTCCGCAAACATTTGAAGAACAAGCGTCTGGAGAAGCTGTCACAACTAGGCGTGGACCGCATCGTGGAGCTGCAGTTCGGCAGCGGGGAGGCCGCGTACCACGTGGTGCTGGAGCTGTACGACAGAGGCAACCTCGTGCTCACCGACTGCGACTGGAGCATCCTCAACGTGCTGCGCCCGCACGTCGAGGGCGACAAGATACGGTGAGTACGAGAGACGGACCGCTGCGTGGAGCTGCAGGCCGCGTACCACGTAGTGCTGGAGCTGTACGACAGAGGCAACCTCGTGCTCACCGACTGCGACTGGAGCATCCTCAACGTGCTGCGCCCGCACGTCGAGGGCGACAAGATACGGTGAGTGCGAGAGACGGACCGCTGCGTGGAGCTGCAGGCCGCGTACCACGTGGTGCTGGAGCTGTACGACCGAGGCAACCTCGTGCTCACCGACTGCGACTGGAGCATCCTCAACGGTGAGGATCGCGGGCTTGCGGACGGCGAGCACTGGGCAGCTTGTCGTCCGGCAGTCCTGTAATAACCCGGACCGAGCCCAAGTCGTCAACAACGCATTCTGTTCACGCGCGCCTGAAGGAGATGTCAGCAAACGTAGGGGCTCAACAGGGTCGAAGCCTTTGGGGGGAAAGTATCTGATTCCGAAAGGGAAGCTTGGAGACCCCAGATCGAAGGCAACGAAGGAATGGCGTGGGGTCCCACTTGTCTAATCTGAAAAAGAATTTTATTATTACTTGCGCAGATACGAGTATTGCACAACAGGGAAACTCGAAACGACGCGCTTTGGTTTCTCCTGAGGTGTAGTTTGGCCAGAATATCTTGGCCGCTCTGAATTTTGAACAATTGGAGGCGTAGTAATTCGTTGAATCTTGGCGCGTGCGTATTGCGTGTTTTTTGGAGCATGCGTAAAAGTTCGTAACGCCATTTTCAGAGTGATCACGACGTTTCTGTTCCGACGCGGTGCCGAGCCCGCGGAACATCCAGCAGTAGGGAATTGGCGCCGCGGCGTAACGCACGCGGATCCAATTCTTTACTAACCTAAAGTCTCTAGATGATTATTAAAATTCTCAACCTACTTAAAAAAAAGAGTTTTTTGTGTGGTAGTTTTTGATAATGGGAAGATAAATGCGATGCTCTAGGTATTTTTTGTGATTTGTCTAAAGCCTTTGATTGTGTTCCCCATGAAACAAAAATCAGGAAACTACACCATTACGGAATTCGGAACTCCGCGCTACATCATATCTGAGTCAGTCAGTCAAGGATTCAGAGAGTTGACATAAACGGAAAAAGATCTCTCGGATCGGTAGTAAAACATGGGTGTCCCACAGGGTTCAATTCTTGGCCCATTTTTATTTCTTATTTAAATTTACGATTTACCTTACCTCATAATTTTAGCTGTCACTCAGAATAACTCTATAATAAACTTCTTAAAAAACAAGAATCCGTTGCGAGTACGTCCTGTGACTATGTGCTTGAGTGCATTAACCTGTCCGAGGCTCCGCCCACTTATTCTACGAAGTAACAAAACAACAACACACAATTATAATAATATAATTTATGTGTTTTTATTACAGCTTCGCAGTGAAAGAGAAGTATCCACTAGACAGAGCGAAAACGAGCTACGCAGCGCCATCTAGCGATGCGCTGCAAGAAATATTGGCTAATGCCAAACCTGGGGATAACCTGAAGAAAGTGCTCAATCCTAAATTAGGTATGTTTGGTTCTGAGGTGAGAAATTATCAAATAACCCGTCTCGTCCCGTTCCAGAGGTACTGTCTGGCCCTTTCTAACTCAAACCCACACGGGCACGCGACTGCGACTGGCCTGTTGGTCTAGTGGTTAGTGACCGTGACTGCTATGCCGGAGGTCGTGGGTTCGATTCCCACCCAGGGCAAATGTTTGTGTGATGAGCACGATCATTTGTTCTGTGTCTGGGTGTATTTTATCTATAATATGTATCATTTAGAAATATGTAAGTATGTTTATCAGTTGTCTAGTACCCATAATACAAGCTCTGCTTAGCTTGGGACTAGATGATGTTGTGTGAAAGTTGTGGAATATTATTATATTATTATTATTATATTATAATCATGGCGGTAAGTTCCGTTTTTGTGGAGTGGTTGGAAAGATGTTACGGCGGCGTCCTAACCTTCCGCAAGACGCAGGTCCTCACCGGACATAGTAAGTTCGGGAGCTTCCTGATTCCTGCGGAAGAAACGTGTGGACCGCCCGGAGGTCTCGGTTGAGCAAACGGTGGAGCTGAGCCCCGCTTGGGCGGAGCATCGCTGTGTCCACGTGGATCGGTGGCCTCGCGCCGCGCCCTGGGAGAAGCTATGGTCCGGACTTACGGAGCGAGGACCATGGTCCCCGACTTCCATTTACCGTAGGCTTTTTCGTGAGCTTGCGGACAGCCGAGGACATAGGAGTGGCTTTTTTTCACTAAAAGTCTGACGCCCTCCCGCTCTTTTCTAGATAGAGAGAAGTTATTGAATGACTTCCTACCTTAAAAAACAACCAACTTTAGTCCTTCAGTAGGTCGGTTTGCAGTCCAGAACCTCACTGAATCTTTCTTTCGTTCTTCCAGAATTCGGCTCAGCAATCATAGACCATGTTCTATTAGAGAACGGTCTCTCTGGCACCATGAAGCTGTCGAAAGAACCTGGCAAGGGCTTCAATGTGGAACAGGACTTGGAGAAGCTGGTGACGGCTCTCAAGCAGGCCGAGGAACTGCTAGATATAGCCAGGACGCAGGTGGCTAAGGTATGTGATTCTTCTTCTTCTTTTCGAATCGATGGTAAACTTGTTAAATTCTTCGAGCCTAGTAGGTGGCTATGTTAATTACTCAGATACCCGCGAAACGAGACACAATAGTAAAACAATAATAGCGTGGTCTCATAGGACCGGTCGGGGATTCAAACAACGCCTCTGGCGCTGCAAAAAAACATACCATTTTACTGAGCCCAGTCTGATATGCTGTACGAGTACACTGTCGATACCTGCGGGATTGGATCCAAGAGTTACCGCGGTTCTGGAACGTAAAGGGCAACTAAAGAACACAGTTGGGTTGTAATCAGTAAAAGTCCAACACTCCTTCTCGCTCTACTCAGAGCTGAAGGAGTCAGTCACCAAAAAACAAACCGTTAAAGAACCGTCAAGAATGAATAGGTTACTTCTGGGCAAGCTTGCTTCATCATCGACCACATCATCGCTTACCATCAGATGTGATCAAACACAAAACTATTTCAATTAATAAAAAATTGTGTTGTTCTCCACCAGGGCTACATAACCCAGAAGAAGGAGACGCGGCCGGACCCCGAGGGCGGCCCCCCCACGTTCCTGCTGACGAGCCAGGAGTTCCACCCGCTTCTGTTCGCGCAGCACCGGGAACTGCCCCACGCGGAGTACGACACCTTCGACAGGGCTGTCGACGAGTTCTTCTCCACCCTGGAGGGCCAGAAGATTGATATGAAGGTATTCCTTTCTGTATAGATTTTTAGTTTAGTGTATTTAGCCTGTACTTTCCCACTGCTGGGCAAAGCCCACCCCCAACTTCTTCCAGGTATTCTTGTCTTGTGCCTCCTCTTCTCAGGTCGATCTCAAATTCAAAATTATTATATGTTACATAGGCCTACATGGGCAATTATAAAACGTCAAATACTAGTGGACGGTTCCAAATTGGTCGTTTCCTATGAAGAAGAACCGGTAAGAACCACTTTGACTTTGACTTTGTAGATATTCTTTACGTCCGGACACCATACGATATACGGAATTAACAATCTACTAGCTTCTAACTAGTTCTAACGTTTTATAAGTGCCCATGTAGGCCTATGTGAAATAAAAATATTTTGACTTTGAAAATACCTCTCTGCCCACAGACAGTCCAAGTGGAGCGCGAAGCCCTAAAGAAGCTGCAAAACGTGCGCAACGACCACGAGAAGAGAGTGACGGAGCTGTCGCGCGTGCAGGACGTGGACAAGCAAGCCGCCGAGCTCATCTCGCGCAACGAGCCGCTCGTGGAGCAGGCGCGCCTCGCCGTGCAGGCCGCCATCGCCAACCAGGTCAGTGCCTGCATCATCGTCATCACTTCAGCTGGAAGATGTCCACTGCTGGAAATAGGCCTCCTCCCAAGCGATGGCAAAGACCTCTTGCACCGGACCCTGGTACAGGCCATGGTTTGAAGCGAGGAGGAAAGGCGTACGGTCGCCTACTTTGCTTCATTCCCATCGCTAACCAGGTCAGCATCATCATCATTTCAGCTGGAAGACGGTCATTGTTGCGGCGGCAAGGACCTATCGCGCCGGACCCTGGTACAGGCCATGGTACGGAGTGAGGAGTAATGGCAGGTAGTTGCCTCATTCCCATCATTAACCAGGTCAGTACCATCGTCATCATCATTTCAGCTGGAAAACGTCCACTACTACGGCAAGGACCTCTCGCACCGGGCCCTGGTACAGGCCATGGTTCGGTGTGAGGAACAATGGCAGATGGTTGCCTTATTCCCATCGCTAACTAGGTTAGCAACATCATCTTTTCAGCTGTAAGACGTCCATTGCTGGATAGACCTCTCCAAATGTCGGTCGCCACAACGACCAGTCCTCTCTGTCTCCCATTTAAGGCCCTACCACGAGGTTTTAACGCGATCTATTTGACGACCTAAAGTGAACTGTTAAATTATTGAAGCTATATAGGGTGTGTAGCATCATCGCTCTTTCTCGCTCGCACTACTAACATTTTAATACGTAATGGTAAGCCTTTGGTAATTGTTCCATTATTAAGGTTCTTTAAACAGCTTTTAATTAAGTGCGCAGCTTTTAATAAAATAAAAGTAAAAGGAAGAATCTCTTTTTTCTGCCCTCAGATGTCCTGGGACGACATCAACCTCTTGGTAAAGACGGCTCAAGACAACCAGGACCCCATCGCCTCGTGTATCAAACAGCTAAAGCTGAAGAGCAACCACATCACTCTGCTATTGAGCGACCCTTACGGCGAGGAGGAGGGCTTGAAGCCCAGGCTCGTGGACATCGACCTCTCCCTCACGGCCTTCGCTAATGCTCGGAGGTAAGATAACTCTGTTGCAACTGTTGCTGTAACCGTGTTGTAACATAGGACCCTTACGGCGAGGAGGAGGGCTTGAAGCCCAGACTCGTGGACATCGACCTGTCCCTCACGGCCTTCGCTAATGCTAGGAGGTAAGATGATAATATTGCAACCCGAAAGTGTTGCTGAAACGGTGTTGCTGCAACAATGTAGCTTATAGCCTCGTGTACCAAACGACACGAAAACTTGCCAAGCAATGTGGTAGAACAGATGGTCGATGGGTCGAAAGGTTCTGGTTGCTAGACGCACAGTACCGGTCGATATGGCGAAACTTTATGCAACCAAGCAGTGAACGTCCATCGGCTGAAATGCTGATGATTATTGTAAAATCAAATCTTTCAAATTGTCAAATCTTTGTTGCCGATTGTCATTACTTTAACTTATATTAACAGATAACATGTTCCTTTTTTAATACGAGACAGTAAATTAAAAACGAAATTGTTAAACACTGTTCAAATCGCGCTGAGAACTCTAATTGCACGATGAAGGATTTCGTAGTTTACCGTCAAACGGGGTGAATAGGAACGCAGGGGTGAATAGGAACAAAACTTTGATAAGATTTTTACTTTGGTTATATATTTTATATTGATTTCTGTATAAGCATCACCTTTTATTACAATTAATGAATAAATAGATGTACTTAAATGCTGGGAAAACCTGTTAAATAACGTGAAAATCCACTTTAAAGTTTGGTTCCTATTCACCCCTGCGTTCCTATTCACCCCGTTTGACTATAGTTCATATGTGGCTACTTACATGTCGTTACAACTGTATAACCTTTTTACAGGTATTACGATCAGAAGCGCAACGCAGCGAAGAAACAGCAGAAGACGTTGGAATCAGCAGGCAAAGCGCTCAAGAGTGCGGAGCGCAAGACCAAGCAGACGCTCAAGGAGGCGCACACCGTCAGCAGCATCATCAAGGCGCGCAAGACTTACTGGTTCGAGAAGTTCTTCTGGTTCATCTCCTCTGATAACTATCTAGTAAGATATTTTTTTATTTGGTACTAGCTTTAGCCCGCAGCTTCGCCCGCGTACATAAAATATAGCCTATGTCACTCAGAAATACAGCAGCTTTCTATTGGTGAAAAAAATTTAGCAATCGGACCAGTACTTACTTCCACAGATTACCTCGTACAACAAAAAAACAAACTTTCCCTCCTTATTATATTAGTGTAGATAAATGACCGCGATCCCACCTGATGGTAAGCAGTGATGCAGTCGTTGATGGTGAGGCGCACTAGTTTATTAAAAGCCAATTCACTCTAGCCTTGAAGACTCCTAAATCATAATCGATCGGGAAGAACGCAGCAGGCAAATTGTTCCAGATTTTATCTTCCTACGGGTTAGGACAAACTAATATAATTATAAGAATAATTGCTAGCAGTGGCTTCGCTTTGCTAGCAGGGGATTTCTACGCGGGTAGAAATAGATTTTTCCATACAAATGATGAAACTCCGATTCCGATTTCGGTTCTGGTAACTTTTAATCGGACTTACAAACAAGTTTATGCTTGTCGCGCGGGAAACCTCCCATATTTTGTTTGAAACTCAATATGTCGTTGTGAGTTCGCGTTTTTTTTATATTGGAATTTCCAATATAACCGTTTTGTTATATGTATCTCTACTCAATATACTGAACTTAAACATAATTGACAAAGTCCACGATGGAGGTACACCTCTGCTTTAAACATAACATAATTATAATATTTCTACTGCTGAGACTCAGGCATCCACTCTATGAGATGAGGTATACATATGGTATGAGGGAAGCCTTTGACACATAGACTTTGGACAGCATAGGCTAGGTATAATAATTATTATCGGCCTTATAATGTTTCCACTGCTGGGACTTAGACCTCCTCTCTAAGAGGGGGAATTTGCCGTAATCCACCACGCGGGCCCAGTGACCCGTAACAGAACGAGTCGGTATAATAATAATAACACGGTATAATAATAATAACACGATATAATAATAATAATAACTTCTTCCTAGACTTACAAAACCCTTCCCTCGCTCTCAGGTGATAGGCGGTCGCGACCAGCAACAGAACGAGCTGCTGGTGAAGCGCTACATGCGCGCGCGCGACCTGTACGTGCACGCCGACGTGGCGGGCGCCGCCTCCGTCATCATCAAGAACCCTGGCGACGCAGACGTGCCGCCCCGGACCCTGGCCGAGGCGGGGCAGGCCGCTGTGGCCTACAGGTATGGAGTGATCGGTATTTCAGGCGAGAGACGTCCCAACAGAACCCTGATAACGACTTCCTGTCACCGTTAGCGTGGGCTTGTGAACGACGAGTAATAGGCAGCTCACCGTTTGGTAACCGTTCGGACTGAATCTGAATCGTGGACGATACGTACAGTACGCGTCAAATAACTATGCCGCTCTGAAGCTAGGCTTTCCTAACAACGGCGCAGGTATTATCGCGTAAAAAGTGTTCACTACGTGATTTTTTTAAAATTGTTTTATTTTATAATGAAAATAAATAGTGTATTTTTTTACTCACCTGATTTTATATATCTAAAAAAAGGAGAAAGAAAGAAAATACGTTCATTCGCGGTATAACATATTTTATTTATTTGTGAACATACCTATATTCACTCGCTATCATCAGTAGACATTGCTGATACTCCTTCAATAAAACTTCTTTATAAGAATAAATAACAAAAAACAACAAACTTAAAACAGGCAGGTAATAATTTTACGCGTAGCACTTTTCGCATCGACGACCGTACGGTACTGTGCGAGCGGAACACACAAGCTGGTATCGGACGTATACGAGCGACTGAGATAGAGACATAACACTGAGGTTCGTCTATTGCATCGTTAGCCGCACATGCGCAGTGCTGTCTTTTTTCGTAAAATTGATTACTGCGCAGTGATTTGTAGCCAACTTCAGAGCGGCAAAGTTAATTGAAGCGAACTGTAGTATTGCCACGCGTGTCTCAAAGAAACGACCTTCAGTAGTCCTTTGCGGTCTTTCCGTCCTTCAGTAGTCCTGCGGTCTAGGATCACGAGTTTCCTTTTCAAAAAATCCTCTTTAGTTCTAGCAGGCATTGGACCTGTTGGTCGATATAGAATGATAGTCTCCTAGCGCCCACATTGTTAATAGAATAAATTTTATTGTACATCAAAGAAAGTAACAATTTGTGCAGAAACTTAAATCTATGGGAATCTATGATATATGTAAATGGTGGTGGTCAAAGAATATTTTCTTTTATCAACGACTTGTCTGTTGACCTTTTTAGCGTGGCGTGGGAAGCCAAGGTCCTGACGCGCGCGTGGTGGGTGCACGCGGCGCAGGTGTCGAAGTCGGCTCCTACCGGCGAGTACCTCACCACCGGCTCCTTCATGATCCGCGGCCGCAAGAACTACCTGCTGCCCGACCAGCTGCAGTTCGGCTTCAGCTTCATGTTCCGGGTGAGTCCACTACATCATTACCTGCTATTCCAACTCCTCACCACCGGCTCCTTCATGATCCGCGGCCGCAAGAACTACCTGCTTCCCGACCAGCTGCAGTTCGGCTTCAGCTTCATGTTCCGGGTGAGTCCACTACATCATTACCAGCTATTCCAACTCCTCACCACCGGCTCCTTCATGATCCGCGGCCGTAAGAACTACCTGCTTCCCGACCAGCTGCAGTTCGGCTTCAGCTTCATGTTCCGGGTGAGTCCACTACATCATTACCAGCTATTCCAACTCCTCACCACCGGCTCCTTCATGATCCGCGGCCGTAAGAACTACCTGCTTCCCGACCAGCTGCAGTTCGGCTTCAGCTTCATGTTCCGGGTGAGTCCACTACATCATTACCAGCTATTCCAACTCCTCACCACCGGCTCCTTCATGATCCGCGGCCGTAAGAACTACCTGCTTCCCGACCAGCTGCAGTTCGGCTTCAGCTTCATGTTCCGGGTGAGTCCACTACATCATTACCAGCTATTCCAACTCCTCACCACCGGCTCCTTCATGATCCGCGGCCGCAAGAACTACCTGCTTCCCGACCAGCTGCAGTTCGGCTTCAGCTTCATGTTCCGGGTGAGTCCACTACATCATTACCAGCTATTCCAACTCCTCACCACCGGCTCCTTCATGATCCGCGGCCGCAAGAACTACCTGCTGCCCGACCAGCTGCAGTTCGGCTTCAGCTTCATGTTCCGGGTGAGTCCACTACATCATTACCAGCTATTCCAACTCCTGAAGAGAAAGGCATCGAGGGACAGGATAAGAGTAAGAGTTTTTCTGATAGGGAAGCTCGTGACACCGAAACGAAGGCAACAAAGGGGGTGGGGTTTAGTCTGCTCCGCGCAAGAGCAGGAAATAGTATATTTCATTACAAGTGCGGTGCGCCTGTCATTGCAAAGAGTTCCGACAAATGTCTACCCGAGCCGAGTCGCAGTCGAAGGTGAGGGTTGACAGTCGGAACAAGTTGCAATGACGGTTCCGCACGTGTACTGAACGACTATTTTTAATATAGTTGCGAAAAAATGAAGCAATTTAATGAAATAATAAAAACACAATAAACTCAACTAACTAATCAAAATGGCGCCAACCGTAAAATAATATAAGCAGAGATTTTTTTTCTTCACCCATTCTGGGTAAGCAAAGGGAACTAAGCCCATACAGCCAAGTCTTGAGTAGAATTTTTTATTGATATGAAATGAAAATGAAATTTAATGCGATGAAATGAAATGAAACCTAACCTAACTCATTGAATCAAATCATTAAATTTGATATTGAAACAAATTAGTAGCTTCTTTTTAGAAATATTTGCACTAAAAACTGTTTTTAATACAGTTGTCCAAAAAGTGGCGTATTGCAGGAACGTATAGCGTTCGGGAAGTGGGCTATTTATTACACACTCGTGCTTTTTCTTTACCATTCCCGAACTCGTGCTTTTTCTTTCCCAACTGTCAAAATAATGTCTATTAGAAAGAAAAAATCAACCACGAAGTTTTTACTAAAAAAAGTTTTTAGTGCAAATATTTCTAAAAAGAAGCTACTAATTTGTTTCAATATCAAAAATGATTATCATAACTCAACTTCTGGTGAATGGTTCAAAAGTCTTGACTACCAGAAAACCGCCAGCAAATTTACGCCACAATCGATGTAGAAGTTGAGTGATTGGCGGCTGCGGTGCGTTTTACAGGTTCGGTTCTCCCACCAAACAAATATTTGTATAGCGCACAGATAGTTATACTGGGTCTGTGTATTTTTACATTTTTTTATTGTTATAAACAACGGTTGACTGCGAACCACAAAAACACGCACACACACATATAATAAAGAAGTAATTTTTATGTACAGAAAACCTTTTTTTTTTAGTAATACAATGAAACGAAAATGTATCTGTCATTTGTAGATCTTTCGTAGTCGTTATAGATAGTCAGAAGCCAGTAAATCTGACTCCAGTCTTGCCATGAAGCACCTTGTTATCCCAGTTAATGGGTTGTGGAGGTCTGGGAGGCAGCCGCTCCTCGTAAAATACTGGTATTCAGCTAAATCCAGCTTGACTGGAAGCCGACCCCAATATAGTTGGGAAAAGGCTAGGTATATGATTACAATGAAACAAAATTCGTAGAAAGATACCTCTACACTGTATTAAATCTACAAATTAATATTTACTAAAAACTTACCACCTTCTTAGTTGGAGGACAGCTGCATCGAAGCCCACCGCGACGAGCGCAAGGCCGTCGCGCTGGACGACGCGTCCGAAGTTACGTCCACCCAGGAGATGGAAGACCAGGAGATACTGGTCTCCGATGATGGTAACACCACACTACTATTTAGAATAGAATAAACGTTAACATAAAAGTGATTTGTGTAATAGGTAAGTCTGCTATGCTACTGTTATACTAAAGGAGAATGCCACGGGGCAGGTCCCTTTTGTGCTGTCGTGTACCTGTTTGAAATAATAACCTTAATAATATTATTTATTTATTTGTCTGCAAATTATTTTTTATATAATTTTTCATAAACTAATGGAATTAAAGTAAAAGAGACATAGTTCGATGCTCATGGTGATGTTTAGTCTGTCAATTTGTAATTATAACTTAGGTTTTTAAAACAGAAAAATAATTATATCTCCTGAACCAGGGTGGCACATTGGAAAAAGGTTTCCAATTATGAAAATGCTATGTTTTTACTATTAGGTAAAATAAAAATCTTCAGGGCACAAGCATTTTCCACTGGGACCCAACTTCCCTTACAAAACGGACGTATATTTATTCATTTGTTAGAATTACCAACAGCACATATATACACATTTTTAAACAAAATATTAGGTTCTGTTCTAATATATGTGCCAATTACGGGTAAACACAACATTTGCAACACAGGTGCCAGATTACAAGTTTACAATTGTGAAACTAAACGATAAACAGAGTATAATTAAGACAAGAGTTAGTTTATCAGGAAATAATAAAAACAGCACAATAGCAGTATAGCATCAGTCTTATAATGTTCTCCTCTCTAGGAGACGGAATGGACCATAATCCTCCATGCGGGTTAGTGGATGTCACATGTTTTCGATTTTTTGATTCTAGTACAGTCAGCATCAAAAGTCGATGAACAGAATCAACATAACAAAACACCTGTTCGCAATAAAATGTGTTTCATCTGTTCACAATAAAATGTTTGTTATGTTGATTCTGTTCATCGACTTTTGATGCTGACTGTACATTCCCAAAGATGTTTTCCTTCACCGATACTAAACTTCAAAGCCAACGTCAAAACATTTATTGCGAACTAAGTGTATTAAGTGTATTACATTGTTAATTTTCAGACGAACCCTCAGACAAAGAAGACGAAAAACCGGACTCCAATAAACTCGACGCCATAACAGAAGAGTCGCAGCCAGCTCAAGATTCAGAGGAGACAGAACAGAAGGAGAAAGAACAAGAAGAGAGTAATGAGAAAGAGGACAACGCGCCCGAGCACGAGGGAGGCTCGAGCGGCAGTGAGAGTGAGGACACGGAGAGCGATGTGCTTGATACTCATATTAAGGTAGGAAATTGATGGTCTTCTTTATTTTCTTATTTTTTCAATTCGTACATAGTACTCGTATTTTTTTAAGGTTATCTATACTCTATTTACTATTGGATTATTTATCCGTAGCGAGACCTACGGCTTAACGTGCTTTCCGAGGCACGGAGGAAACTCGTTATGTTAATCTTAACATCCCAAGGTTGGATGGGTGACCATCTGGTCACCCATCCAACCTTGGCAAGCGTTGCTTAACCTTGAAGATCGACCTGTGCGGCTGTTATTATCTAGCCACGAGCTCCTCTAGATACAAATAATAATATAATAATAATATGTATGTATAAACAAAACAAATAAAACAAATAACAGTGACTACGTTTCCAGGTCGATCACGGAACTGGGCGAGTTCTTCTTCAATCAAAATCGAGAACCTTCTCCGAGGCATCTGACAGAAGTAAGTAGAAATATCAACAACTAACTAATCTTCTTCTTCTTCTTCTTGCCCTTATCCCATATTATTTGGGGTCGACGCAACACGTTTTCTTCTTCCATTCTGTCCTGACATCCGTCAGACTATCACCAACTCCCTTTTCCTTCATATCGCTCCTCACACAATCCATCCATTTTTTCTTTGGCCTCCCTCTCCCTCTCTATCCATCGACTTGTAAATTCAGAACTCTTTTAGTAACATACATTTCATCCCTCCTCTTCATATCAAAACTAAGTTACTGTCTTGCTGGTCTAGTTATCTATATCTATACTAATATTATAAAGAGGAAAGATTTGTACCTATTTTTGTATGTTTGTAATTAATAGGCTCAAAAAATACTGGGCCGATTTAAAAAATTCTTTCACCTATAGAATGCTACATTCTTCCAATTTGACATAGGCAACATTTCAACTTCATTTTGAAAAATTTAGGGATCCTTGGTAAAATTTGAACAATGTAATCGAAGGTGTAGAAAAATGAGTCCTTAAGTCACTAAAAAATGTGTTTTATATCCAAATTTCCAAAAATAAATAATCGTCTACCCCGTGCGAAGCCGGGACGGGCTGCTAGTTATATAAATAAAAAGCATTTATTTCAGGCAACCAATTATAATAGCACCCATACATCGGTTACAAAATAGCACACACACACTAGTGTATTATAATTATGTGTATTAGTGGCCTGTACTCTATTTACTATAAGAATAGAAATTTGTTTTATTATTTCTGATCTGTCAACGGAATTTGGACTTTGTCATATCGGGCATAAAATTCAATGCTCCAAAACTTTTAAAAAATCATAGATTGTAAATTTAATAGCATAGTATCAGCCTTAAAACGTTCCCATTGCAGGGACTCAGGCTTCCACTCTAGAAGAGGGAATGGGCTGTAATCCACCACGTGGGCCCAGTACATGTTGGTGGATGTCGCATGCCTTCAAATTTTTGGTTCTAGGACATGCCGGTTTCCTCACGATGTTTTCCTTAACCGTTTTGAAAGCAGCGGTGATGAAATAAATTACACAAAGTAATGCGCCTGACTGGGTTTGAACTTGTAAATCGGGACAGTTACCATTAGGGCCCCATTACTCTGTAAATTTAAACATAACTTTTATTACTGAGTTTACTAATTACAGGCGAAGACAAAGTCCCCTCATTCCCGGCGCTCCCAAAGAAGGGCGGTAAGAAACCGCAGAAGGAGAAACAAGAGAAGTATCAGAAGCCAGAAGAGAAGAAGGACGAGAAAGGCGTGAAGAGGGGACAGCGCAGCAAGCTGCGGAAGATCAAGGAGAAGTACAAGGACCAGGATGAAGAGGACCGGGCCGTCATGATGGAGATACTACAGGTAAGGGCCTATTTCACCACCTATGATTAAGTTTCAAGTATCTTACTTGGCAGATAATTTCATACAAATTCTGGTCCATTTTTGAATTTACTCAGTGAGTAGTGCCTACTCGGACATTGTGAAACAGGCCCTAAGTGTTATAGGGATTAAAGCAGTAGTGGACCAATTTAAAATGTCACTTACGGGATATCTTCCATGATTATTTATTGTTTTGAGTTCCCGATATTTCGACACTATTGCAAGCGCCATGATCGCGGGGTGATGGGATTTTAAATTGTGAAAGTAATCCCTAAAACAGTGGTGGACCTCCCATCTAAATATTTGTAGAAGTTAGGAAGCCGCTTAAATGATAACTCTGCTAATAAAGTATGGCTAATGAAATCTATTGATAAAATTAGGTAAAAACGCACGAATGAGCATTTTTACAATATTGATGTATTGTATCACCGTGCAATATTATGGCCAGGTCAAGAAAACGTCTTCATATAGGTTAAGACGAACTGAGACGGTTAAAAACTATAAAAGAATTGAATTTACCTATTAGAGACCCTTGGGTTTTCACTTTAAAACATCATTGCAGTTACCAACCATACGTATAAAACGTATTGCAAACACATTAATTGCGCGTACAGCTGAGGAGCTCGTGGCTAGATAAAACAGCCGCACAGGTCGATCTTCAAGGTTAAGCAAGGCTTGCCAAGGTTGATCTGTGGATGGGTGACCATCTTAACATAACGAGTTTCCTCCGTGTCATATAGCTGTCATTTGTGGATCTTTGGCAGTCGTTACGGATAGGGACAGTCCCTCCACCTTCCCATGGCCCTACCAACTACCAACTGTTAAGATGGCCAAGGGTGCTAAGTCCGGTAACACGGTACTTCATGGCAAGACTGGAGTCAGATTTACTGGTTTCTGACTATCCGTAACGACTAGCCGCACGGGTCGATCTTCAAGGTTAAGCAATGCTTGCCAAGGTTGGTCTGTGGATGGGTGACCATCTTAACATACCGAGTTTCCTCCGTGCCTCGGAAAGCACGTTAAGCCGTAGGTCCCGGCTGTCATTTGTGGATCTTTGGCAGTCGTTACGGATAGTCAGAAGCCAGTAAATCTGACTCCAGTCTTGCCATGAAGTACCGTGTGACCCCAGTTAATGGGTTGTGGAGGTCTGGTAGGCAGCCGCTCCTCGTAAAATACTGGTATTCAGCTAAATCCGGCTTGACTGGAAGCCGACCCCAATATAGTTGGGAAAAAGGCTAGGCAGATGATGACATTGTAGCTACTCGGAGTCTGGAAGTTGGTGGTAGGACACTCCCGTGCTTCGATGCGCACGTGTATTTGTTAGTGCTGCGTCTGATCTGTCCCCGGTCGTGTCGGTACACTATCCTCGAGGATTATAAGAGTAAAGGAACAGAGAGTGCACCTGTGCTTGCGCACACACTTGTGCACTATAGTATCTCCATAATCTATACTTCTATACTAATATAATAAAGAGGTAAAGTTTGTTTTTTTGTTTGTATAAGGTAATCTGTGGAAGTACTGGTCCGATTGCTAAAAGTTTTTTTCACCAATAGGAAGCTGCTGTATTCCTGAGTGACATAGGCTATATTTTATGTATGCAGGCGAAGCTGCGGGCTAAAGCTAGTATACCAATATAGCGCACTTGACTAATATATGCTGAGATTGACTACCACGTACGCAACGAGGGTTTTAAGAATATTCACACCACCAGTTGGCGCCCCTCGGTTAAGGGGCGCCAAGGAGACCCTTCCTTTTTTTCTTTGAAAACTTATGCATGACCTTGACGTCTGACGGTTGACGTTGATGTCTTATAGTCCGTCTAATGAAAGCGCGACCTGAGAAAAAGAGATTAAATCCAACCATTTTGTATATGGTATTACTAACTAGTAGGAGAATCATGTCTTGACACTTCACAATTTTTTTTTATTTCCTAGAATTGTGGCTGAATAATGTTGCAATTAAATAAAAAAAAAACTCTAGGTCGCGCTTTCATTAGACGCACTTTACCAATGTTATTATTATAAGCGTTTTAACAGGTGTCTGGACTTTAGGCCTCAGTGCTGCCATCTAGTAAACGTCATTTTGAACTTATTTTTATTCTTATACAAACATTTTCTTATTCCACAGTCAGGAAAAGCCGAGAAAGAGTCTAAGAAAGCTCAGAAGAAGGCGGCGGCCGCGAAGGCCAACAAAGTGAAGACCGGGCCGCGCGGCGTCAAGATCCCCGCGCCCGCGCCGCTCATACTCGACGCCGAGTCCGACGCCGACGAGCCTGAGCCTGACGTCGATGTAAGTCATGCTCTAGCTTAAGTCCTCTTGTACAAGCCACGTTTTTCGCCGTACATAGGCACGGCAAATAAAACGTTCCATGTTCTTCTTAGTGCTTTTATACATTGAAGTCTATTACATTTTTTTACACACTACTTAGTTACAGGTAGTTTCATTTAAAAACAAAAATGGTTAGAAAATCTCCTAAAAGTTTTAATTTTATTTATAGTCTTATTACACTAGTTTTCAGCCAATAATACAAAAGAGTGGATATCAGGGTTTTTACATTTATTTATACGCACCAAATATGATTTACACATACTATTTTTCAGATTTTCGACGTTAAAAACCATGAAAACGAAATGCTTAAAACATACAATCCGGTCACATTAACTTTACCCATCCCCCCGCATTCCCTTAGCTCGCCCGGCAAGTGTTAGGTATGGTCACATGGTTAACATCTTTGTTATCGATACGCGCATCGATAATTTGGCTAGTTCTCTGTTGCTCGGCGTCGATGAAATATTGTCCAGAAACAATATAACAACAACAGAGAACTAAAGTACCCGTCACGAGAAGCTATAAATTATGTAAACAAACATCTTTTACTAAGTAAACATTTTATATTGCGAGATAATAATAAATTGACCATATTCAATCAACATGAAATCTAGACAGGTTATATAAAAGTAACAACCTATTTAATTTAGTCGGATCATATTTTAACGACGCAAAGCGCTATCGTTTGTGTTTCTTGGTACCGGAACGCGTCCGTCGCAGGGATTGTAAACTATCGGGGCGCCATTTTGAAATAAACGCGTCATATGAGTTTCGAATGCGTACGAGTTTGTTTCATTGCTTTGCATATATCGCGGATCTGGTTGTTATTGTTTCGTTATCACTTTTTTATTGTTGTTACTTTAATTGTTGCGTTAATTTTATTTGTTATTACGTATAATGGAGCCAGTAGCCAGTACATCTAAGGAAATAAATTCGCCACTAAACTTAATAATTTATTAAATCTTAAACAAATTCATTTTTTTTTTGTTGGTCCAAATGTTGTGAACTTCCTGAACACTTGTTTACAAAATTTATAGCTTCTCATGACGGTTACTTTAGCCAAATTATCGACGCGCGTATCGATAGCAAAGATGCTGAGCATTCCTGACACTTGCCGGGCGAGCTAAGGGAATGCGGGGGGAGAAGCGGGGGGATGTGAGCATTTCAGAGATGCGTCAAGTTAATGTGACCGGATTGTAAAGTTAAACTAAATAAAGTACCATATATTGATCAAACTTGTATATTCGTCCACAGACGGAGCAAACCGGGCCTGACGCAGACACAGAGCTGCTCAGCCAGCTGACTGGAGTGCCTCACACGACGGATGAGCTGCTGTTCGCAGTGCCCGTCGTCGCGCCCTACTCCGCGCTCGTCAACTACAAGTAAGTACTTACCGCTGGTCACCTGACCATCAGCTGCCTAGCCTTTTCCCAACTATATTGGGGTCGGCTTCCAGTCAAGCCGGATTTAGCTAAATACCAGTATTTTACGAGGAGCGGCTGCCTACCAGACCTCCACAACCCATTAACTGGGGTAACACGGTACTTCATGGCAAGACTGGAGTCAGATTTACTGGCTTCTGACTATCCGTAACGACTGCCAAAGATCTACAAATGACAGCCGGGACCTACGGCTTAACGTGCTTTCCGAGGCACGGAGGACACTCGGTATGTTAAGACGGCTAAGCAATGCATGGCAAGCGTTGCTTAACCTTGTAGATCGACCCTTGCGGCCTATCTAACCACGAGCTCCTCACTTTATTTTTATTTTAAGCATAATAATTACTCAATCTTTGTTTGCACCTTACAAATAAACACAACTAATGTCCCCCATTTCCCCCAGATACAAGGTAAAACTGACCCCCGGAGCCAGCAAGCGCGGCAAGGCGGCCAAGACGGCCGTGCAGGTGTTCCTCCGCGACAAGGCGGCCTCTCCGCGTGAGAGGGACCTGCTTAAGGCCGTCAAGGAGGAGAACATCGCGCGCAACTTCCCCGGGAAGGTCAAACTGTCGGCCCCTCAGCTGCATAAGCATAAGAAATAGACAATTTTTTAGGTACTTAATACTTAAGGTGAACACTTCAGGTAGCCCGCGAAATTCAAATTTTCTTACGCTTTTTGCAATTTGCAAGCCAGTGGTAGGTTGTGTGAAGTTAAAAATACTTTAGCGACTGTAAAACGTAACTAGTTATATAATTATAACCATAAAAATCATCAATACAAGCCTCCAAGCTCGCTTAGTTGCAGGAACGTTTTTGACCTCGAAAAAATCGTTCCTACACTTAGGTGAGCTTGGAGGCTTGTATTTATCATTTTTATAGTTATAATTATGTAACTAGTTACGTTTTACAGTCGCTTAAGTATTTTTAACTTCATACAACCTACCACTGGCTTGTAAGTTGCAAAAAACGTAAGTAAATTTGAATTTCGCGGGCTAACCTGAAGCTTCCCCCTTAACACAACTATACTAAATCTACACTAATATAAAAGAGAAGTAAAGTTTGTTTTTTTGTTTGTATGAGGTAATCTGTGGAAGTACTGGACCGATTGCTAAAATTTTTCACCAATAGAAAGCTGCTGTATTCCTGAGTGACATAGCTATATTTTATGTACGCGGGCGAAGCTGCGGGCAAAAGCTAGTTTGTTATATAGTCGGTCTAATGAAAGCGCGACCTGAAAAAAGAGGTTAAATCCAAAAATTTTGTAAGTGGTATTACTAACTAGAATCATGTCTGGACACTTCACAATTTTTTTTATTTCCTGCAATTGCGGCTGAATAATATTGCGAATTAAATTAAAAAAAAAAAACTTCAGGTCGCGCTTTCATTAGACGCACTCTAGCGACTTCTATCGCGTCAGTTAAGAACTAGTGAGATAAAAATCCTGCGTCACTACAATACGGCCGTTATAAGTTGGCGAGTCTGAAGTTAGGCTCTGCGAATTTTGGCGCTCGAAAACTCGTACAAAAATAAAGGTTTTAAAAAAATAAATGCAATTTAAAGTTATTATTACTTTTGTTCGAGTTTTCAAGCGTTAAAATTCGCAGAGCCTAACTTCAGACTCGCCAACTTATAACGGCTGTACTGTAATATAGTTCTCAGATACAACAACCTCTGGCAGTTACCTGGGCCAGACATAACACCCATCTGGTCTGAGGACCCTCCCTTTTCCACAGAGGCATATAGGACTATTCACCCTGTAAATTAAGGGTCTTTACGTCAAGAGTGAACTGGTTACTTCTAGGCAAACGGGATTCACATCTTACCATCGGGTGAGATGGTGATCAAGCGCAAGACTACCAATAATAATAAAAATGTCGCTCAGCGCGTTTGTCAGTTTATCAGCTAGTTAACTCCTAAACAGCGCAACAGATTTTGATGCGATTTACACTAATCGAAAGAGCAATAAATAAGGAATCTTTATGTATATATTTTGCACACAAACTTAGGGCGGGTCACTAGTTTAAATAATCGGCTTGCAACTTTTTTGCATCCCGATTTTAACAGCATTCAAATCGTGCTACATCCCATGTTATTGTATGGCTTCAGATACATTAGGGCATGACGCACAACGCTAAGACCAATAGCGCACCGGCGGCCAGGCCGCGGCGGCCATCGGGATACATACATTAGTATAAAATCGCCATAGAGCGCGCGCACCTGTGGCCGCTGGCCGCGTGCTGTATCTATGTCGATGGCCGCCGCGACCTGACCGCAGCGGCCTGGCCGCTAGTGTGCTATTGCTCTAAGGGCCCTCGCCTACGGTGACTAGCGCTACTGACGCGCGTTAGTCGCATTTGCAACGCGCTACAGCATCGCGACTGTAAGAGCGGGGGCACACGATGCGTTAGGGCACGGTGCGGCGTCGGAGCGTTGTCGCTGCGTCGTCTAAAGTCGTCTTAGCGTCAGCTCGCACCGAGACGCGACGCTGCACTCAAATTTTAATAGAGCGACTCAAAATACAACTTTATTAACTACGCGAAAAGATACACATTTCATTGTGAGAATTTAGAATACGTTGCTTCATGCAGCGGACCGTTTTTACATTCGCTCGTGTCGTGTTACCAACGATTTGTCTATGCGCCTCGCAATGTTGCGATGCGTCTCGCGGCGGCGCGCGGCGTAGCGCGAAGTCACTGGCCTCTTCCAGCATCGACGCGTCGCGTCACGTCTCGGTTTGAACTGACCCTAAATGTACTTGACAGGACATGTTTTTAGACAATTTGAATGCCTTGCTCGTCGAGTTAGGGGTAATTTTGACCCTTATTGTATCTGAAGCTTAAATTATTACTAACTATTATTAGTAGTTTGTCTACCAAGTTCTTTATAGAAATCTGGAAACGTATAAGTTAATTCTGTAAATAAATGTTACCTTAAACGATGTAAAACATTGTTATTTCGTAATAAATAATACACAATCATGTTTTCGTTTTTTTTTATTGGAACGTTTACAATCATAATTATTTGTTATATAAAATCGCTGTGAATGCGTAAAACACTAATTAAAAAAATAGTAACAATTAGGGCCTGTTTCACAATGTCCGAGTAAGCACTACTCACTGAATAAATTCAAAAATGGAACAGAATTTGTATGAAATTATCTGCCAAGTAAGATACTCGAGACTTAATCATAGGTGGTGAAACAGGCCCTTAGAAATCTATTCTCATTAAATAAGTAACTCGACCAGAGTTCCATAGGCCTTTTTCTTTTTTAGAAATCTTTGCCCCACTAGAAATTACTCCTGTATCGTAAGTATAGCAATTAAAATAAATAATATACAAGACACCCAGACAGAACACTTATCTGCAGGTCATACAAATATTTTTCCGCGCGAGATTCGAACCCACGAAAAAAAAGTTTATTCATATCGAAACACAAAAGTTTTATACGAATATGAACGTTAAAACTATAAAAATAATGTTCATATTAGTGTGAAGAATTTTTACACACTTGCTGACACAATTATGAACCTTATTGCAATAAGAATAAAGCTCTCTTTTGCTAATATAATTAGTCTTCTTCATCTTCCTCTCCTTCTTCTCCATAGCCCTCCCCTTCGCCCATGATCTCCGGTGGAGGGGGAGGGGGCAGATGGGCGATGCGGTATGCCTGGAACATGAACACATTGGAATATAGCCACAGAATCATTTTGCTAATATCCAAAAATCACTGGCCTCTTCAAGAGTCTCGGTGTGAATTGACCCTATGTTTGGCGTCTATATAACACTAGCTTTCGCCCGCGGCTTCACCCGCGTGGTGTGTTGATAAAAAGCAGCCTATAACAAAATTGAAGAATAAATAAGATTAAGTTTCATTTTTTTTTCCTTTTGACCGGTATAAAAAGTATCCTATATGTTAATCCAGGGTATAACCTATCTACGTACCAAATCGGTCCAGCCGTTTTTGCGTGAAAGAGTAACAAACATACATCCATCCTCACAAACTTTCGCATTTATAATATTAATATATATATATTATAGTAGGACAATCTAAACGTTTATACGCGTATGACAACGGGGAATGTTGTTGGTTACCTCCTCATCAGCGAAAGTAGGGTCAGCCATCTCCATGACTTCGGGCCCGATGACGTACTCGTTCTGCGGCGCCGGCAGCTGCAGCGGCGAGAAGTTCGGAGGCTGGAACTTCAGGCCCCACCCCACGTACATGCACTCCGACTTTCTGGGAGAAACGATGACATAGGCGTTATTGACCGATTTTAACAAAATTGGAGGATTTTTCCAAGTGGGGAATCATCAGAATGACTTATCCCGCTCTTGGACGGAGGGGGAAAGCGTATCAGACTTTTACTGACTAAACCCCACCCCATTCCTTCGTTGCCTTCGATCTAGGAAGAAATGAAAAGTTTTAAAAATGAATTTGCCCGTAGGCAAAGAATGTACTATTTTCTACGAAGAGCCAAAAACCTCAATCAGTTGAAAGCTAACACAGACAAAGCCGCCATCGGATTAAATCTCGTAGATGTAAGTGCGCGCTGTCGTTACTAAAATAACGATAGGAGCAGTACTAGAAATATTTTGCTTACGAGTTCGATCGTGAGTTATCCAGGTAGGTGATTTATTTTGTGTTGTTTTTTTATCACCACTGCTCTTAAAACGGTGAGGGAAAATATCGTGACGATATGTCCTAGAGCCACAAAGAACAATGGCATCCGCCTATACATTAAAATAGCTGAGATTAAATTCTAGCGTCTTTAAATGAAAAATATCTTATTAAACTCGGCGTCAACTCCTGAATTAGCTGGTGCAAGAATTTTTGTTCGAAAAGGTCGGAATTAATAGAAATTCAGTCATGAAGTTTTGTAGGTTATGTCTACGGTAATTTCAATTCGAGGAAGTTAAAAGGGCAATATTACATTATTATTTTCCAGACCCAGTTATTTTAGCATGCAATGCATTGTAAAAGGTGTAAATACTTACTCTTTGGCCTTAATTCATGAATCCCCGACCGGTCTCATAGGACCGCGTTGTTATTGTCTTACTATTGTGTCTCGTTTTGCGGGTATTGATAGGTTAACTTAGGTATACTTACTACGTACCTACTACATGACTGTGTACAATAGGACTGAGGCTGCCAGTCACCATCAGCATTGTTTTAGGTAGGTATTGAAGCAATAGGACTATAATAGAATTCCGGGATTTTATAAATACTTGCTAACTTTTCAGATAAATAAAAACAAACGCATTCAAGATGCGTATACAAAATCCTTGAATGTGTATGGAATATATTGAGTATGTTCATAAGAATCAATAAAACAAGTTTTTTCATATTAATATTTATTCTTTATAATCCTCTCTTATAACTATTTCATCCAGAAATTCTGCAGGTGCTGAAATATTTTGCTGATGTCTGACCTATCCCAAATACCAGACTAGCGTCATGACATGGGCACAACATCCTACTGTGTGCCGACCAACTAAACAATTACAACAATACTCGCTGATTCCTGTCCTACCAGGAATATCATTTTCTATAACAATATATACATAATATTGCTTCCTGAATATGTGACGTGACTTTATTTTTCCTCTAATTATTTATTTATTAAAGCTTTATGCACAAAACATTGTACAAAGACGGACTTAATGCCTTAGGCATTTTATACCAGTCGACCTTAGGTTGTTGGTGTTGTCACGCCAGTGCCTCTAAGATTATATTCAGAGGAATCAATGTTTTCACTGGAAACTTCGATTCTGTACCCACCGTGGAAATGTATATGCTCGTCATATTATGAGCGAGCTTGTCTTATTTGGTACGTTCCCAGGGCGAAGAGAATCAAGTCTCTATATTCCAGGGTTGGGAAGCATAAAACATTATCGCGATCAGCGGTAATCCGCTGATCGCGATAAAATTGTCTCGTAACTCGTAGCATTAGCTACGAAATTGTGAGGTTCGTCTATTCATGTTTAAGGCTTCCACCATATTTGCCAAATTGTTTGGTAAGTTGATCCATTCTCTAATTATTTCAAGTATTTCATTAGCATATTCATTATTTTGAAAGCGAACACCAAACTTGTTCAAAAGAGCTGTCGCGATTTGAAATATTTGCATCATGTGTGGTAAAGAGCAATGAAAATACTCTTGCCTAAAAACTTTAAAATCACTTTCTCTAGTAAACTTATACCGTCCCTAAAACCCCTATCCAGAATGAACACATCATCTTCTCTGAAATATGATCTTAAAGCACTGCTAGAAGAAAATAGACCGGACATAATTTCAGCGTCAGTTGCTTTATATGCATAAATTGGCATAAATGATAGGCGTCTGTGACATGAGTAAAACCAATCAACAATTGTCAAAGTCAAACCAAGTTATATTTTTTTTTATTTGGGATAATAGTCTTTTTGCCCGTCATTAATTATTGTCATTTATTTATTTATTTATTTATTTATTTATTTATTTATTTATTTCAAATGCTAGCTATACTTACAGTATACACCAAAGCGTATAGCTAGCCAACAACTTACAAACTAAAGAATTTTGTGCACATAGTGATCATTTCTTTACTGTTACATAAAAAAATATCTAATTTCGGTTCCTGAGCAATCAGGGCGTTAAGCAGATTGAGCGCCTGGGCTGTAGGGGCATATCGAGCCGTTAGGGTACGTGACGGTGGGGCAACAAACAGGCACCTTATAGCACAAGTTCGCGACGCCCGCAGTCTGTCCGGAGCGTATAGTGAACAGCGAGCAAGCGTAGTAGGGTCATCAATCTTATGGTTCATGAGCTGGTAATAATGAATTAACAGCGCGCATTTACGTCGCAATTCTAGTGTGTTGATACCCACCATTCCCACGACAAACATAGACGGATATAAATAGGGATAGTACCCATATAATTTTTTATATAGGAAGCGAGCAAACTTGCGTTGAACCCGTTCTATCATTAGCTTATATTTTTGCTCGTGCGGATCCCACACCAGCGAATTGTACTCGAGTTTGCTACGCACAAATGCATAATACAATGACAAGATGGCATTCCTGTCCTTAAATCCACTAGCCTGCCTCATGACAAATCCAAGTGATTGGACGGCCTTGGCACAGATATTGTGAATATGCTGATTAAAGGTCATATTCACATCCAGAGTCAGACCCAAATCTTTAATTTCGTTGACGCGCTCCAGAGGGACACCTGATATGTGGTAGCTGTTTTGAATGGGTGCTCGAGCTCGACTGAGAGTAATCGTCTTACACTTAGAGACGTTAAACTCTAAGTGATTTTCTACACTCCATTTTGCCACCATATCGATATCCGTCTGCAGCGCGTCACAGTCTTGTACACTATTAATACTCATAAATAGCTTCAGGTCATCAGCAAACATAAGACACTGCGCTGTCTTGATAACCTTCGGCAGGTCATTCGCCATCACTAGGAATTGTGGTGGCCCGAGGGTACTGCCTTGACTTACACCAGAACAGGTTACAAATGGATCAGATTTGTGCCCAAAGAGTTGGACGTACTGATGACGATCCTTGTAATAACTTGCAAATTTGGCAGAATACATATAAATAACTTTAATTTCAAATATCTTTTTTATCCGGCTTTAGCTAGTTAATGTGATACTTTGAAAAAACGTAGAAAAATAATAGAAATGCCTTCGTATATAAGTCACTTTAAGACACTCCAATAAATTTCAGCTATGAATTCGCCAAGATTCTTTGAAGACATGTGGCATTTACCAATCAGCACTGGACCGTGTGGCGAATTAGTCTATTTCTTCCTAGAGAGGATACCCGAGTCCCAGTCATCATCATCATTTCAGCCGAAAGACGTCCACTGTTGGACATAGACCTCCCCCAAGCCACAACGACCGGTCCTCTACGTCTCCCATTCATCGGATACCCGCGATCCTCGCCAGGTCGTCGGTCTACCTTGTGGGAGGCCTTCCAATGCGTCTTTCAGTAAATGGCTGCCACTACAGAACCTTCCACCCCCATCGACCATCCGTTCTAGGAGCAATGTGCGCTGCCCATTGCCACTTAAGTTTAGCGATTTTTCGGGCTATGTCGGTAAGGCTACTGGGGTAAGGGTTATTTTCATTTCGATGTGGTCTAGGTACAAAAGAATAAGACACTAACTTGCCATTCGTAGCGTAGGCAACGGCTCCCGGCCACAGGTTACTCCTGATGATGGCCAGCGCCCGGTCGGAGCACATGGTGCTGCTGACCCTGGCGCTCCACGCGCTCATGCCCTCGATCCTCGCGTCTTCCGACAGCGGCGTGAACAGGTTCGGGCCCACTTCTGGCTCCACTTGGGGAAGGCCTTCGTCGTCTTCTTCTTCCAAGCCTTCTTCCTGCCAGGATATGGTAATTCATGTAGAACCTAGGTCCCTCTCCTAGAGAGGAGCTCTGAGTCCCAGCAGTGGGAACATTACAAGGCCGATAATGCTAATGCTAGGTACCTACATAGAAATCTGCCACTTGGACGTGAACTGCAGAAGATTATATCACCTATAAAATGAAAGTAACCTAACTCCAAACTTGGAATTTGCGGAAAACGGACATGAAAGTTTTCTGAATTTATAATCCTGATGCCCTACCACGAGCCTTTTTCGACACCCACGGGAAGAGATGGGTTGTATACAACATGTAACATAATTAACGCACATCCTCTTGGGGGGTCATTGTACTCATCATTATGAACAACTTTTAGTATGGGACCAAACCTGAAATCGCGAAAAAATAATCAGCTGTTCCATACATTTTCTCGAAATATGCGAACATATATGTAGGGGACAGCGGTATGCAGCTGGATGTAGGGAAAAGTTATTTATAATGATGAGTACAATGACCCCCCAAGAGGATGTGCGTTAATTATGTTACATGTTGTATATTCTTTAAGTCCAGACACCATACGGTATAAGGAATTAACAATCTACACGAAAAGATGGTCGCTTCATTATTAAAAACTAGTGGAATGAGACCAAGTATCAGAGTATTTTGCCTGACAAAAACACACCTACGTGTTACTACAGTAAGTTGCCCTTTGTATTCCAGGTCCACGGTAACACGGTACAGGAAAAAGCCTTTTTAGGTCGGGCTGAGTGCAGCTGACGGTTTTTATATTAGAAACTAGTGCTTGACTGTGATCCCGCCTGATAGCAAGCTGTGTTAGCTATAGTCTTTTTTACATAGCATGAGTTGGGTGATAGCAGGACGAAAATATGCATCTTTTTAAGATGAGAGAAAAGGATAGATAGCTACATTGTATGAATCTGACAGCTGTCACGGAAATCATCCTATAACAAACTAGCTTTAGCCCGCAGCGTCGCCCGCGTACTTAAAATATAGCCTATGTCATTCAGGAATACAGCAGCTTTCTATTGGTGAAAAATTTTTAGCAATCGGACCAGTACTTCCACAGATTACCTCATACAAACAAAAAAACAAACTTTACTTCTTTATTATATTATTAGTATAGATTTAGTATAGTGCGCTACGATTTCAAGTGTCCTCACAATTTCCGCGTTAGGGTTCCACCAGATAGTCCTGCCCTGCTTGAGGATGTGCCGTCCGTGGTGGACCCAGTACGTCAGGTTGGAGTCCAGCAGGTCTTTCAGCGTGTGACCCTGGTAGAACGGGTTCAGGTTGAACTGCATGTCTCCTGTAAGCGAGAAAATCGTTCGTCAAAATTGTAGCTGCCGAAGAAGAAGCTATGTTTCATGGTCTCAAATCAATAGAATATCCTCCAAATTTTTTTTTTGACGTGAGAAATCATTCAATGGCTGCTTCCGCTTTAGGTTGGAGCGGGAAGTCGTATCAGACTTAAATTTTCTGTCTAAAAGCACACCTACGAGTATGTTTCTTCTTTGCCTTTGCGTTCCAGGACCACGGGTTTCATTTTCGGAAGTAAATCCATAGCTCCAGTTGACTTCGGCCCTGCTGGTCCCCGTATTTAATTGGCGACTATTCTATTGACTTCAAACAAATAGGAAGGCTTTTTAAAAGCAAGTATTTTCCTAAGTAGACGATTCAACACGAACTCAAAGTGTTGCAGCGCAGCGGTTAGAACAAACAAGGCGATCCATTTGACAACCTAAACTGAACCGTTAAAGGAAAAGAAGAGAGAGGATGGAGCGCATACCTGTCATTTTATACGTCACGGTAAGACGCCTAAGTATGAGTAGAATAAGGAATGTCGACGCTCAAAATGTCGATGAATGCTAATACGATACTACAACATCGCGAAGCACGTTATCGTGAAAGACCGTCTCAGCGAAACCACTTCATGTCGATGCACGTTATCGCGAAAGATTTTAATTGCGATACCCTATCCTACCGAAACTACCCTCGGGATTTTAATACGTACCCAGTGAAGATCTTTCGCGATAACGTGCATCGAAATGAAGTGGTATCGCTGAGACGGTCTTTCACAATAACGTGCTTCGCAATATTGTATCGTATTAGCATTCATCGACATTATCATTCCGTATTCCTTAAGGACTCCTTAGGGAGTAGAATACGGAATGTCGACGCTCAAAATGTAGATGAAAGCTAATACGATACTACAAGTATGAATGGCATTTCACACTCCTATCTTACCAAACATCTCTTATATTTACATATCGTCCTTTATTCTACGTTTTGTTATGAGCAGTTCGTTACCAACCCCCTTCTTCCATGTCAAGGTCCTCCTCCTCTTCTCCTGAGCCGAAGGTGAAGAATCCTTGCGGGGAGATGGAGGTGGCGGCTGCGATGCGCGCGATCTGAGCGCGCAGGTAGAAGCGCTCGCTACCCTCGAATGGAGGGAAGGTCACGACCTGGAGGAATCAAGTAACCTTAAACCTAATCATTAATAAAATTTGTGCAGAAAGATGTCCACTGCTGGGCATACACCTTCCCTAAATAGGTATGAGCACGGTAGCCGATCCAGTGCTTCTAGCATCCATCAGATACCTGGAGCCTACCCCCTCACCCTGGTGATGACCAGGGTTAGGGGGAGGCTCCTGCGAAGAATTAAATTATTGTTATGTATTTGACATATTGAGCAACATATTATCTATATTGGGAAAAAACCGGTCAAGTGCGATTTGGACTTGCGCACAGAGGGTTTCCGTACAAACTTACCTAGGTAAGCATACCTCAAGTTCAAATCCTGATTCAAGTTATGAAGATTTTTTCGAATCGCAAAAAAGTTACAGCTCGGCGGTGAATGCCAATGACCTATATTCTTCTTCTTCTTCCTCCTGCCCTTGTCCCATATTGCTTGTGGTCGACACACACGTTTTTTTCTTCCATTCTGTCCTGTCAATCGCCACACTATCACTAACTCCCTTTTCTTTCATATCACTTCTCACACAGTCCATTCATTCTTTTCTTTGGTCTCCATTTCCCTCTCCATCCATCTAAAGTACCCGTCACGAGAAGCTATAAATTATGTAAACAAACATCTTTTACTAAGTAAACATTTTATACTGCGAGATAATAATAAATTGACCATATTCAATCGACATGAAATATAGACTGGTTATATGAAGGTAACAACCTATTTAATTTAGTCTGATCATATTTTAACGACGCAAAGCGCCTATCGTTTGTGTTTCTTGGTACAGGAAAGCGTCCGTCGCAGGGATTGTAAACTATCGGGACACCATTTTGAAATAAACGCGTCATTCGAGTTTCGAATGCGTACGAGTTTGTGTCATTGCTTTGCATATATCGCGGATCTGGTTGTTATTGTTAATTTTGTTATTGTTCCGCTATCACTTTTTTTACATTGTAAAAAATAAAATATGTATTTTAATATTTATTTATTTTTATAATAATAAAAAACTATTTATTTTGACGAGATAAAACAATTATTACAAGAGGGACAGATTACTTCGGAAAATTGGAAGCGTTGTGTAGAGCATGTTATCAAGGAAGAAGATAATTTTTATTCCAAAATCGATGTGATGATTGATAAAACTGTAGACAGCTTCGTGATACATGTAACTGATTCTGACACAGAAATGGAAACATCTGAATCTGACGAATAATTATTCTTAAATAATATATGCTAATTAATATTTGTTACTTAATAATTTAATTAAATCTTAAACAAATTCATTTTTTTTGTTGGTCCAAATGTTGTGAACTCCTGAACACTTGTTTACAAAATTTATAGCTTCTCATGACGGTTACTTTACATGTAAACTCTTAACTCTTTTAGTAACATGCGTTTGATCCCTCCTAAATCATCATCACCATCTCAACCGAAAGACGTCGACAGCTGGATATAGGCCTCCCCCAAGTGTCGCCACAGCGACCGGTCCTATGTGTCTCGCATCCATCGGATTCCTGCGACTCTCACCAGGTTATCGGTGCACCCCGGTACGTGGCAGCCACTCTAGAACCTTCCTGTTAAATTCCAATGGCCTACTAAACAGCAAAAGTACGTACCTCTGCGTCCAGATCTCCTGTCATGCATCGCACGGAGAGCCTGGCCACCTTGATGTGTTGGGGACTCAGGTCTGGCAGACAGATCCACTGGTCTCCGGGGCGGTTGCAGACCCAGTACACCTGCGCGTACGAAACAGAAAGAACTTTAAAGTTCCATGATGGTTTTCTTCTTCCAAATACTGGTATTCAGCTAAATCTGACTACCTAAGAAGTCAACCCTAATGTAGTTGAAGGCTAGGTAGATGATGATGAGTTTTGTTCTTCTTCTTCGTCGATATGACTCTTGGTACAGTGTGGTCGTGGTCATCACTTCAGGTGTTGGTGGCAAGCTTCGCTACTCTTCTCTAATGGCCGCCTTCCTCGTGCATTCGTGAAGTGATAGCTACTCGTATATATAGGCTGTTTTCTGTATCGGTTCTTTCCTCTTTTTCGCTCGCACGACTCACATTTTAACTCGTCATGATAAGGTACTGAAATGATAATACTGGCAGTACCTATAGAGAAGTGTTGTGAAGGAGATTCAATGTGAGTAACACCATTGATTTCTGGCATCTAAAACTTGTATTTAGTCATTTTTGTGTCTGTTCAGCAGTGGGACATAATAAAAGGCTAACTAACTAAGAATTGTCTACATGCGTTCCAAGTTCAAATCAAGTCAAATCACTTTTATTGGTTAACGAAGGTGGCCAGTTTTTCTAGTGACCTGTCGCTATCCATCCATCTATGAGTTGATCCGGTGCGTTACGTCTCGGTCTACCTCACCGTCACCATCCTCTTGGACAAGCGACCCGAGGTATCGGAAGTCGGGACACATTTTTTTTTGACAACTTTCACACAATGCTATCTAGTGCCAAACTAAGCAGAGCTTGTGTTGTGAGTACTAGACAACAGGTAAACATACTTAAATATTTAATATACAAATTACACCCAGACACAGAAAAAAATATCGTGCTCATCATACAAACTTTTATCCTGGGTGGGAATCGAACCCACGACCCCACGACCTCCGGCATAGCGACGACTGACCACTAAACTAACAAGGCTGTCAGTTATGCTTGGTATGATTAAATAACAGTGCTCCCAAATTAATAATGCGCATGCAGATCTTCGCTGATTGTCGTATTCCTGGAAACAGTCGAATCAAAACAAAAATTCTACTAAATTATGCTTGAAGAAAATTCACTTAACCACTCTACATACATATCGTGTTCCGACGCTCGGGGAATGCGACCGTTGCCGAACAGTGACCAAGATTTCTATGTATTGTATGTAGGTGTGTATTGTGTTGTTGTTGTTGTATTGTGTATTGTTTCTATGTGTTGTTTGTTTTCTTTGTATGTGTTGTGTTGTTTGTGTGTATTTGTTACTTTGGGAGACCTGTACCTTCTTATTGACTCCCTGGCCAGGCCTCTCGACTGGTATGGGGACCGGCGGCACCCACGTGGACTTGGGCTCTGGAGGTAGCTTCGGAGGCACGGGCTCCTTGGAGACTGGCTCTCTGCCCTCCTCTTCACCCACTGTCAAGAGTTGGAATCATCATCATCTACCTAGCCTTTTCCTAACTATATTGGGGTCGGCTTCCTTCTTCCAAGAGTTGGAATAACGTTACAGTATTAGAAGAGCTCCTTGTGAAGGGCTTTGTTTATTTTCTTGTCAATATTTTTTTTTTATTGTTATAAACCAGTGCTTGACCGCGATCCCACTTGATGGCTTCATACTTATAGCGATATGTTTGGCGTCACATCGAGCAACAAAGTTCTCCGTACGATTTGAATACATAAAACAAATCACCATCAAATCATGTATCGGGCACACATAATACCTACCTGAATGGTCGGAAGATTCTCCCTTTCTAATGGAGAAATGTGTTATATTATACCATCAGTCACTTGTACGAATACGGAGTTCGTGGCTACATAATAACAGTCGCACAGGTCGATCTTCAAGGTTAAGCAACGCTTGCCAAGGTTGGTCTGTGGATGGGTGACCATCCTTACATACCGAGTTTCCTCTGTGCCTCGGAAAGCACGTTAAGCCGTAGGTCCCGGTTGTCATTTGTAGATCTTTAGCAGTCGTTACGGATAGTCAGAAGCCAGTAAATCTGACTCCAGTCTTGCCATGAAGTATCGTGTTACTCCAGTTAATGGGTTGTGGAGGTCCGGTAGACAGCCGCTCCTCGTTAAATACTGGTATTCAGCTAAATCCGGCTTGACTGGAAGCCGACCCCAATATAGTTGGGAAAAGGCTAGGCAGATGATGAGTCACTTTTACGAATATATTTTGTACCTACTATTTGTACTGTTTGTACCGTGTACAGTTGTGACAAATTATATTATTATTAGGTATCATTTATGAAGAATCAAGATTGCATTATATTGTATTATACGAGTAACATAGACCACAGTAAAATCCTGTGTTTTCTGCCACGCCTACAACTTTTAGACATAAACATCCAGGATAGCCCTTAGAGAAGTTCTGGTGCTGAGGGTACAACTTACAGATTTCCTGCTGTTCCTCTGCCGGAGGCTTCAACTCTTCCATCTCCCCCTCACCTTCTCCGGGCATGTCTTTCAGATCGAACTCCTGAGGATTAAAAAAAGTGTTTTGAAAGACGTTAAAACTTGCCCATGGCGAATGGACTTGAAGTACCCTCTAATTCGATTAATTTGGCACACAACCTACAGCAAACATTTTCTTTTTGGGGGAAGCGTCAGGATAAGTTTCCAAGCTCACCTAAGTGTAGGAACGTTTTTGAATCGTTCCTACACTTAGGTGAGCTTGGAGGCTTGTATTGATGATTTTAATGGCTATAATTATGTAACTAGTTACACGTTTTACAGTCGCTAAAGTATTTTTCACTCCATATAACCTACCACAGGCCTGCAAATTGCAAAAAACGTAAAAAAAAAAATTCGCGTGGTACCCTGACGCTTCCCCCTTAACAGGCTTCAAAAAGGAGGAGGTTCTATGTTCGTCTGTATGTACGTTTTTTTTGTATATGTTCACCGATTTCTCTGTCAATTGTGGACCGATTTTGAAAATTTTTGTTTTAATTTAAAGATTATACTCCCGAATTGATCCCGTTGACATTTTGTTATGATCTGATGATAGACTTCGAAGTTATGGAACTGAACTCCTCATAGGATATTAGCAGAAATGTCGTAGCAAGTAAAATTGCTGTTAATACCGTGTAGTCGATGACTGACCGAAGGAAAAAGTAGTGGGGAACCCCCAACTAAAAATGTTGAATAACATTTTACATAAAAAAACAACTACAGACATCAATATACTTACAAAATAACTTTAATTTCGGCCTCTTCGTTATTTAATACCGACTTCCGAAATCTAAGATATTTTGTACCTACTTTTTAATTACTTTTTAACATTCAGACGGTTGAACTTATTGTTTTAGATTTATAAAGTTATATCTGTGTTCGGGGTGGCATCGGTTGGTGAATAGACGCTTTTACTAACCCTGATTCTTCTATCCAGCTCTTCTAAGGTAAGGTCCGTTTCAGCCACATAGTAATTCGCTCTGGTTCCATAGATCTTGCCAAAAAATCTGTAAATACGACTAAGCGTCAGTTCACACCGAGACGCGACGCGACGCGACGATGCAGGAAAAGGCCAGTGATTTCGCGCTGCGCCGCGCGCCGCCGCGAGATATTTATCATGCTGTATGGATCAGAATGTTGGGCTGTGAAAAAGACGGATAAAAAAAGATTGCATGTAGCGGAGATGAGAATGTTGAAATGATGTGTGAAGTCACGAGAATAGATAAAGTGATAAATGAGTATATTAGAGGAAGTTTGAAAGTGGCGCCAGTGTCTGAAAAGTTGAAGGGGAATCGTTTGTCTTGGAATGGTCATGTATAACGGAGGTAAGAAATTCATGTTACTAAAAGAGTTATAAGCATACCTGTAGATGGATGGAGAGGGAGAGGGAGGCCAAAGAGGTCCTGTACTAACCTGACTGTTGAAACCGACTCCTTGATGCCTAACATTATCATCGCGATGTAGACTGCGTAGCATTCGCTGTTTGCCAGACCGTACCCGCCCTAGAAACAGTAACGTTATTAGTGGTCCAGCATAACCAGCATACACACTCATAGGCACGCCGTCATTGCGGCGGTAAGTCCCATCTTGGAGGAGTGGTTGGAAAGAGGTCACGGCGTCCTCTCGTTCCGCATGACGCAGGTCCTCACCGGACACGGTAAGTTCGGGAGGTTCCTGCATCGGATCAAGGAGGAAAGGACGCCGGGTATCACCACTGTGTGGACTGCCCAGAGGACAGGGTAGAGCACCGCTGCGTCCTTGTGGAGGCTATCGGCGGTGGCCTCACTAACTTTCGCCTTTATAAAATTTGTGTGATAGTTTGGTTCTGTTCTATTTTTAAGCATGTAGCAGAAATACTTCATTAGAGTTCTGGCTTTTTTTTATCTTTCACACAGCGCCATCTAGTCCCAAGCTAAGCAGAGCTTGTGTTATGGGTAGGGTAAAGGGAGATATATTGGTGATATAAGTAATTTAGTGATATTTTTTAAACACAACACCATGGTTCCCTATGCATAATGTGTTACTAGTATGATGATATTTATCCTCCTCACACTTGTGACAACCCGCTAGCACTGTCTCATGAATGTGGTTGCAAGGAACTGTGTGGTTATTCTGTTTTGAAAACAATATCTCCACATTACTTATATCACCAACATCCCTTGCTTTACTATACTAGACAACTGATAAACATACTTATATACTTCTAAATACATACATACACATTATAGATAAATTACACCCAGACACAGAACAAATGATCGTGGTCATCACACAAACATTTGTCCTGGGTGGGAATTGAACCCACGACCTCCGGCATAGCAGTCAGGGTCACTAACCATGCACTAGACCAACAGACAAGTGAAAGTGTCTCGTTCATGTCTCAACAATAAATACCTACTGACCTCTCTAAAATAATGGTTGTGGTCCACAAGGTCCTGAATCTTGGGCCTGTAGTTGTCTTCTTCCAGGTCTAGCTCCTGTTCCTCCTCACCGAGGTCGTCCAACTTGACCGCTTTACTTGCTACGAGCTGGACAAAACATATACAACGCACGTTAACTTAGTGACTGTAGGAGCCCAGCAGGGTGAAGCCTCTGGGGCCATGGATTGGAATAGGATTGAAAAAAAAATTGATTTAGTGAACACGTGTTGATACAACAAATTATAGCTGGGCTATTTTTTCGTACTAGTGCTGAAAACAGTAAATTACGAGCCTGAAAGTGGATGAGAGCGAGTTTTCGAGTTATTTTATTGAAAAAATCTATGCCTATGTAAATAGCTCTATTAGTGTCAGTCAGTAATATATGCGCATTCCAATTATTTATTAAAACAGTCCATTCGTTTTTGAGTTGATTTATTACAAATATATATATTTTTTAATAATAGGTATCTAGTATACAATGTGCAGTTTTGAAACTGTACTCGTATGGCATTTCGGGAGGTAATTATGTTAGTCATACTCGACCCGAATCAATAATAAAATGAGTAGATTTTTTCATTATGGAAATCGGTACGTGTGAAGTACCTTTATTAAAACGCGACCAGTCTGATACTCACCCTATAACTACGCTTTCACACTCACAAACACTATTACATTGATCCAAAGCACACTAGCACTTCTCTCACGTTTGTTAACTCTCTAGTTATTCTGAAAACCAACTAAAATTAAAAAAATAAAATAAAATGTATTATTGATTATTGACCAAGTACTTATTGTATTTTTATATGATTACTAGCTTTTACCCGCGGCTTCGCTCCCGTCAAATGACTACCCTACATATCCTACGCTACCCTACCCTACCTTCCCTACCTACCCTACACTAAACTACACTATACTACACTACACTACCCTACACTACCCTACACTACCCTACTTTACCTAACTTTTTTTTTTTAGAATTTTTCTCTCCGTAAGAACCATCATTGAACTTCAAGGAACATTTTAAAAAAAGAATCAGCCAAATCGGTCAAGCCGTTTTCATGTGATGTCGTGACAACGAAAAACGGGTTTCATTTTTATATATATAGATTTGTGACTTTTTTTACAACCTCTCGACATGCCATACACTTTCAAAACAACACATTGTAGATTAGCCGTGGTAAGCTTTCATACCTTGAACATTTCATCGATCCTCCTCACTGTCTCAAGTTGTGGGGGGGACAAGTAGATGTCATTGAGCAGGTCGAAGTTAGGCCGAAACTTCTCCTGCTTGACTTCCCACGAATACTGCTCGAAGTTGTCCACGACATCCGGTGGCTTCTGAGACAGTATCTTTTGGACGACGTCTACTAAATGATCATAGCTGGAAGAATAAAGAATGCTTTTGTTTATAAAAATCGTAGTGTCAATTGTTTTACTCGATAGCCATTGGCTGCCCCGTTGTTTCAGAATAGACATGACGTACCTACAAGTGCGTCTAAGGACGTGAGTTTCCATATGGTTTGATCACCAAATAGTACTGCATTTTTCTTGGAGCTGTGCAGTTGCAATAGTCATGGGTCTAATTTGAGCACATTGAATAGCAGTTTTGGCCATAGTCTCACCCCCTTATTCTTGAATATCGTTGACGTCCATCTTTATGTATTACGTGGTATATATTTATTTTGATGGGTTGGGTATTAGGATATATTTTCCTGTAATTTTAATCTACATCATCTACCTAGCTTTTATATATTGAGGTCGGCTTCCAGTCATACCGGATTTAGCTGAATACCAGTATTTTACGAGGAGCGGCTGCCGCGACCTGTCTAGAGTAGCTTCGTTACTAACTGGCAAAAACATTAGCCAATCAACCTAAATAAGGGTTGGAACCGCGGGCATCATCGTTCCAATAATGCTTTATCTGCCCTAGACCTTTGCTATAACCGGCGGCACGTAACTTGGCAATGCGCAGAAATCGTTTTTTAGGTCTATTTGGTGGTCAAGCGGGACGCGGGGTATGAGGTAGCGCCGATCCGGCACGCGATTGGTGCTGTATTATTATAGTAGTTTATGATTGGTGCGTTAGACGACTTTTGCCTCCGCACTGCGTTACGTCCCGTCCGCTCATTCGCTTTTTTGTGCACAATGCGCGAAACTTGCCAACTTATTTGCCGGGTATTATATCTTACTGCTATTTAACTGTAGGAAGTATCTTACAGGGAGTCTCCGGTAGCTGCACTTTGCTGCTTCAAAAAGTTCTTTGCTAGTACCAAATCGTTGTTGAGATCTGGCATAACATTTTCCGTTGCCGCTATTATATCCGGCTCTAATATAAATGTTTGCGACATTTTTGGGCCGTATTTTCATTAAAAATAATGATCTGTTGACAAATTAATTGTTGTCGGCAAACTGACCCTGCCGGATGACGCTAGATTTCAAAATTGTCCATTGTTTCTTTTTATCTTGACTTACAATAATGGTGTCTGCAAAACATGTTGTTTGTTGTTGCACTGTTTGATGCATGAATATAATTATAAACGTTTATTTTTATCATATTATATTAGATCTACTTTAATTTTCGATTGACTATTAGGGAGAATCAGCAACATTTTCCGTTCGAGAAAGGTTTTCAGACACATTTTAAGTTTCTAAACGATGCCGCAATGTCAGTTTGGTGTCAAAAAAACTTGTGTCATTTGAATTGTGACATAAAATCGCGCTTTTATTTTCCTTTCGCTCACAAGATAAAATAAATCTTCTAAATTAAAAATAACGCAATGTGGGATTTATCTTATTGCTGAGCTAAACTTTACGTAAAATCTCTTCTGGACACATCTATCTTAAACATTTCGTAACCATAACATAACCTAAAAATAAAATAACCAAAACAAACAAGATATGGCTACAAAATTCGACGTCGCTGCTTATAATTTCCGTAAGAAATGTCCTTTTGTAGCCAAGGACCTGCTGCGCTGGTTTCCTGGCCACATGAACAAAGGTTTAAAGCAAATGCAAAGGAAATTAAAAAGCGTCGACTGCGTGATCGAAGTCCACGACGCGAGAATTCCATTTACGGGTCGAAATCCTATATTTACCAAGACACTAATAGGCACTAAACCTCACATACTTGTGTTAAACAAGAAGGATTTAACCATACCTAGTCTAATACCTAAGATAAAGGACAAATTAAAAGCGGAACAGAATGTACAAAATATTATGTTTACTAACAGTAAAGATCAGCATTGTCGTGGCTTGAAGACCCTCAAGCCTCTGATGGTGGACCTGATTAAAGGTTCCAACAGGTACAACAGAAGTGAGGAACTAGATTACAACGTAATGATAATGGGGGTGCCGAACGTGGGGAAGTCTTCTCTGATAAATATGTTACGGTCGAAGAACATGAGCATCAGACATGCGCTGCCCGTGGGGGCGCAGGCCGGAGTGACCAGGAGCGTCATGACCAAGATTAGAATTAATAATGATCCTCTTATTTTTATGCTGGACACACCGGGTAAGGATGACAATGATAATGAGTGAAATAAAATTCTGCTTCTTTCTTATTTAATCTGTTGAGCCTCGAGCGGACGCCGGCGTCCTCACACCTATTGTCTTTCTATTATGTCTCTAATTACAGTACTGAAAAGATTAATTGTCGTGCGATTTCTTCTTTATAATAATAATAAAATTTATTTCAGAATTACTTCCATATATTGTTAGTATCAATGTTCTTAGCCTAGTATTAATAAAACATAATAAATTAATAGCAATAATAAGGACAATATTATTAGGCGCTTGCTCGCGTGTAGGCCTATCAAGTGCACCATCAGTACAGAGTCCCCTCGGGCGGCGCACGCGGTCAGGACGGCGCTGGGGCCGCCGCGTACCCGCGCCAGTAAAGACGCACTTCGCTTTCGTATGACAGCGATTTTGTAGAACATGCCACTCGCGCTAGCTTTATAATATTCCTAAAACCTTTACATATTTCCCAGGTATCCTGGAGCCTTCAGTAACAGACATTGAGATGGGGCTGAAGCTGGCGCTGTGTGCGTCCCTCCAGGACCACCTGGTGGGCGAGGAGATCATCGCAGACTACCTGCTGTACTGGCTCAACAAGCACGCTCAGTTCAACTACGTGGATTACATGGGGCTGCCCGAACCCTGTGACGATATTAATCGGGTAAGTTATGGTTTGTGAGTCTTTTTTTTTTCAATCTGTATAGTCCCTTAAAGCTTCCCCACTTTGCCCAGTGCTGGGTAAAGTGGGGAGGGTTTGAAGAAGATTTCTGCTACTTTTTTAGTCCCACTGTTGGGCAAAAGCCTCCATCAGTTGGATTTCTTCAATGTATAGTCCTACTTCTGGGCAAAGCTCCCCATGGCCTACACTAGTTTGTTTTTGTTTTAATATTAGTCTCCCCTTTGGGCAAAGCTCCCCCAAGGCATACAGTAGTTGTATTTTTCAACCTGTGTAGTTTCACAGCTGGACAAAGTTCCCTATGCTCTCCACCATTTGGGTTTTTCAACCTGTATAGTTTTACTGCTGGGCAAAGCACCCTATGGCCTCCACTAGTGGGATTTTTTAGCCTCTTCAGTTCCACTGCTGGGCAAATTTGAAGAGTTTGTTTCTTAACCTATCAATACCCACAAAACGAAACACAATAGTAAAACAATAACACCGCGGTCTCATAGGACCGGTCGGGGATTCATGAACTAAGACCATGTCTATACTAATAATACTAATAATAATAATTATTATAAAGAGGAAAGATTTGTACCTATTTTTGTATGTTTGTAATGAATAGGCTCAAAAAGTACTGGGCCGATTTAAAAAATTCTTTCACCAATAGAATGCTACATTCTTCCAATTTGACATAGGCAACATATCATTTTGAAAAAAAATAGGGATCCTTGGTAAAATTTGAACAATGTAACCGAAGGTGTAGAAAAATGAAACTAAAAAAAGTGTTTTATATCCAAATTTCCAAAAATAAATAATTGTCTACCCCGTGCGAAGCCGGGACGGGCTGCTAGTATTGTATAAACGTAGATATCCTGTTTTGACAAATAAATATTTATGATGATGTGTAATGATCTGACCCAATATCAGACAAAATATTAGAAAAACAATTTTAAAAAATCAGTTCATTATTAGTTTAATCCATAATGCTCTTTATTAACCTATCAATACCCGCGAAACGAGACACAATAGTAAGACAATAACAGCGCGGTCCTATGAGACCGGTCGGGGATTCATAAATTAAAGCTTATCGGCGGCGCTATTTTGTTTATTGATAGGCTCGCGCTTGACCACTATCTTATCTGATGGCAAGCGATGATGTGGCTAACGATGGAGCACCCTTGCCTAGAAGTAACCTGTTCACTCTTGACTTAAACTCTTCTAGTTTTTTGTTTCTTTGGTTTTCTAGTTAATGGGTTGTGGAGGTCTGGTAGGCAGTTGCTCCTCGTAAAATACTGGTATTCAGCTAAATCCAGCTTGACTGAAAGCCGACCCCAATATAGTTGGGAAAAGGCTAGATAGATGATGAGTTTTTGTACTGTTGATTGGTTGAAATTTTCCATTTGAATTTATCAATATCTCAGATGATCTTCTTCTTCCTGCTCTTATCCCGTATTACTTCGGATCGGCGCAACGCGTTTTCTTCTTCCATTCTGTCCTGTCATCCGTCACACTAACTCCCTTTTCTTTCATATCGCTCCTCACACAATGCATCCATCTTTTCTTTGGCCTCGATCTCCATCATTAATATCTCAGATAATCAATATACGCAATTTCCATGGAAAATTTTACATACCATGTTATTCATATAATATAATTATAAAATAATAATATTTTTCATAACATTTATTAAATTTTCCATGGAACTTGTATTGATCAAACCAGATGGTGATTTAGTTCCGATTTTGGATACGCGCCAAAAGATTGAAGTAGGTACAATCTGTGTACTCGTATACTTATACTAGCTGAACCCCGCGGTTTCACCCGCATTTTTGGTTACTGCTCCGCTCCTATTAGTCCTCGCGTGATGTTATATAGCCTATAACCTTTCTGAATAAATAGGCTATCTAACAGTGAAAGAATTTTTCAGATCGGACCAGTAGATCCTGAGATTAGCGCGTTCAAACAAACAAACAAACAAACTCTTCCGCTTTATAATATGAGTATTAGTATAGATTTTTTCATGGATTTACCTAATTCTTTAGAATTTGATCAATTGAAGCTTCCTACTTATTTATTTACCTATAAATGAGTCAGCAACGTTTTTGAGGAGACTAAAGCCAGATCCTGAATTCATAAAACCCTATGTTAATGCAATAGTTTAAACAACAGATTTTCAAGTTAATTTAGAAGTTACTAAATAGGTACACAACTTCTAATTCTCAATTTGTAAATCGGGGTTTAAATAATTTTATCAATATTCATTAGTTTTCACAGAATTCGTGAATAAATTAAATGTGAATTTCGTCATTGGTTGGTTGGAACTCTTATTGTCGAGTGGTATATAGCTACTTTTAACCTTTTACTCACCTTTGTATTTTGAATAAATTCCAACGAGTAATTTTAACTTTTTCTACCTAAATATCAGTAATTGACTAGACTGACCACTTTTGGAAATGAGATGAAACTAATATTTAAACATAACTTTTAACACGTTTGGCCAGAGATCGCACTAGACAGAGAAGTTTGGGAGGAAAAAGGGGAGGCCTTTGTCCAGCTGTGGGACACAAATTAGGATACCTACTTAAAAAAAAAATAACACGTTTTGAATGCCTTGCTTGTATTTGTTTCTAGTCATTCTGTCAGTCCTTTTGATCCCCAGATATTACTCACATTATTTTAAGACTTTATTTAGATGGGAAATGCTCAAAGAATTTCTGACGCTCTGGAAGGAGCGAGGAGTGTCAGATTTACTGTCACTACTCAGAATCTGTATTTTTACTGCTGTTACTACTAAAATTGTTATTTAATAATAAACATTAATTCATGAATCCCCGACCGGTCTCATTGGACCGCGCTGTTATTGTTTTACTATTGTGTCTCGTTTCGCGGGTATTGATAGGTTAAAGGGAGTTTCTTCTCCATACAAAAGACATTTTTTTTTGCTCGATTCTAACATATTTTTTTATCCTTACAGGTACTAATAGCCGGTGCAATAAAGTACAACCGGGTCCGACGCACTCGGGACTTTGACGGAAAAACCCGAGACGTTCCGGACTTAACCGAAGTCGCCCGCCTCATGATCAAAGCGTTCAGGACCGGAGAACTCGGCAGAATACTCCTGGATATAGAGTTACTGGAAGAAAGAAATGTGGTGGAAGTCGATAGGACGTTAGCGTGATGTACGGATTTGGATGTATTTTAGCGGTAGTGGCAAACTGATCTAGGTTCTACTTTCGTATACTAGTGTAGTACAGTACTCGGCACGTAACTTTCGCCGGACAACAAACTAATATTTGGAGGCCAGTCAGTCAGTCACGGTCTTACCCCGACATTTTTAGTTTAGCCTCGTAAAAACATCAAGTTGAAGTCGAGCTAAAATTGTATTACCTACTTAACCATAGTCTGAAAAAGTCTCAGCAAAGTAAGACCTTTGACTTGTTTATAACTCCAGATAGGTAGCAACGACCACATCGCTACCATGAGGCGAAGTAATGGTCAAACGCGAGCCTATAAATAATAAAAAAACTCTGTTTAGGAGCCAGCTCTAGTAGTTCAAGGTATAATACTTAATTTTCCTTAAGGGAGCGTTCACACTGCGAGCAACTGTCGTAGCGACCGGACGGCCGCGCACAATGAGTTTTGACACTGCACGAATGTACTTGGAATACTGTCGCTCGGCTCGGTCTCCGGCCCTAGTTTCCCATGTTTCGGTCGCCGAGGGACTGAGTCGCCGGCGACTAGTCGACAGTGCGTAATAGCCCTAAGGGGGAAGTGTCAGGGCAGCCCGCGTAATTAAAATTTTATTATATAACTTCATACAACCTTCCACAAATTGGCCTGCAAATTGCAAAAAATGTAAGAAAATTTGAATTTCGCGGGCTACCCTGACGCTTCCCCCGAGTTCCCCCCTATAGAAGAATTTTTGAAGAACTGAATTGTGTAGAAAAGTGTAAATAATTGTACAGTTAGTTATAGTCGTTACATTGTAAGCGAGTTACAAAGATGTGTATAATTATAGAATATTGAAGACTTTATTCACATTGTTTTATTTCTAACATTTGGATTACATACCTCAGGGTCAGTTCACACCGAGACGCGACGCAACGCGACGATGCTGGTAGAGGCCAGTGATTTCGCGCTGCTCCGCGAGACGCACCGCAACGTTGCGAGGCACATAGTAAAATCGTCGGCAACACGACGCGCGTCGTCGCGAATGTAAAAACGTTCTGCTGCGCAGCGCTGCATGAAGCTACGTATTCTAAATTCTCACAATAAAATATGTATCTTTTCGCGTAGTAAATAAAGTTCTATTTTGAATCACTATTAAAATGTTCACGCAGCGTCGCGTCGCGTCTCGGTGTGAGCTGACCCTTACTATACAATAATGACCAAATGATGCATAATGAAATCTTTAATTTTTTTTTAAATTCTTTATCTTTTATTATACCTCGCACGTGTCTTCTTTGTATCACCCAAAGGTTGACTGGTAGAGAATGCCTAAGGCATTAATTCCGCCTCAGTAGGTTCTTTTATGTGCATTAAGTGTAAAATAAGTAGATGACCCGGTGTAATGAGAACCGTGCAGTAGTGACCCAGTGGTACGTAACGACCCCGACTTGCGAGTAACAGGTCGTGGGTTCAAACCCAGCCAGGCGCATTACTTTGTGTCATTGATTTTATCATCACTATTCTCAAAACGGTGAAGGAAAACATCGTGAGGAGACCGACATGTCCTAGAACCAATAATTCGAAGACATGTGACATCCACCAATTCGTACTGGGCCCTCGCGGTGGATTACGGCCCATCCCCTTTCCTAGAGAGGAGGCCTGAGTCCCAACAGTAGGAACATTATAAGGCTACTCATCCTTAGGGCGTGTGACGTGCCCACAGTACACACAGAGTGGAAGGAAAGTGCCCTTCCACTCCTTCCTCCAGTTGCCCCTGAGGCAACTTAAGCGACGCCAACTTTCAGAGTGGCAGTGCCTTTTCCACTCCGTTCCACTCCTTCCTTCACTTGCCCTTGTGGCAAACATAATGACGGGTCCGTACTGACGGACCCCGGCAGGCTTCAGCGACCAGAGGGCGTAGCCCTGACGTCGCGATCATCCACGATTGGGCGTACTACCAAGGCTTGGCTTGCAGCTATTCCAGGCTTTATTAAAGCTGACAATTGGCCCTTAGCTAGCCCAGACTTAACACCCTAGACTACAAATTGTGTTCTGTGTTACAATTGTGTGCTGTGTTCTTTAAACATCAAAATAATTTGGAATCGTGCAAGGTGTGGACTTAATTTTCTTGCTTAGATTCTCTAATGAGGTCCAAAATTATTCTAAGAATACCTATGTATATGGAAGATATCAAGGAATGTTGCGAAACCTATCTCAATGAAAGACAAAAATGTAAGTATGTTCACCACGGTATAAAATTAACTAATTGGAACATGTAAGTAGTCTATTTACGTATTATAATTAAAATGCCCATAAGCTTAACATTCAACCTCAACACATAAAACCACGCGCACATTTAAATTTCAAACATCCAACGTCACTGTCAAAAAGGCGGCAAATAAAAAAATTATGAAGCAAAATTGAACTCCAATTGTTACAAAAATTAAATAAATAATATTAAAAAATACGCATAGGTACCTTCAAACATAGTTTAAACAAAACTGTGTGAACTAAGAAAATAATGGTAAGCTTGTGTTTTACGTAGCTGGAGTGAGCAACTCGGCGAATAAGAATGAATCCATTCCAGTATATACAAACATTTGTAAGTTCCATGCAAGAGTACAGATGGCTCATCGACATAGCTAACGATTGCTACCCTATCGCCCTGATGTCTAAAATCCACACAGCCTGAGAAAATGCGTTCTGAACAGAAGAACTCTCCTAGAAAAGGAGCTTCAACTAGCAGTAGAATTTCGAAGGCAAGTTATGCATCCGTTAAATCATCAGGTCTTTCAACAAGAAGCCGTTGTTCTACACGGTCGTTTTCCGCGACAGAGGATGCGAACAGGTCTGACGTTGCTACAAGGGTTACCTTGGACACCTTGAGCATGATCAGCACTCCTTGGTCTACGGAGAGTGGGTTCAGTATCAACAAGAAGTTGACTAGATCATTATCGACGTGGGCAATGAATGACTCGTTGGACAACTGGTCGAGTGTGGATCCGATGTCGACCACTGCTTCAGCCGGCAGCCTGTCGAGCGCGGTGTACAGCGCGGATACTATCACTTTGTTAACAGCAGCACCTAGTCACAGCAAGCAGATGTGCCTGCCTTTAATAGAGCCTCCATCTCTAAGAGCTGTGGACTCGTGGGCTATGTATATGGCCCCGAGTGAGGACCAGCTGTCTTTGAAGTCTCGTGTCTTCAGCGTGGGCTACCCGTGGGGCGCGAGTCCCGCTAGCAGCGCCACTGACTTCTACCCCAGCAGCACAGTTACTTTTACCCTCAAGTCTAGGAAAGGGAGTAGAGTCAGCGTCTCACATTCACTCAGTTCATCCCAGAAAAGGCATTTCCACTTCCCCATGAACTACATCAACAGTATCACTCTCCAGCACCCGGGGCTCGAGTGGGCGTTTACGAAACAACATGGTTTTCCTGTCATCACTTCAATTCCACTTTAATTGTCAGCAGGGTATAAAAAAATTGTAAAAACGATTAAAAAATTTATTACCAACAAAATATATTTTGTTTTACATTATCTTTTACTTAAAATGAGGTATTAGTTGTTTACCCATGTCATTTAATTGGATTTAGTTTATATAATATGTGAGGATATCACCGGAAAATTGTAGACTCCGTATGATTATAGTAAATCTTTATTAGATTATAATTTAGAGAAATTATAATCTAATATATATAGAGATATATCATGGAAAAATCGTTGTCTACGATAAATCACATCCAAATTCATTAGTTTCCAACAAAACCGTGGTTCCTTTAGAAAAAAATAACAATTTCTCGCGATATTTTACAATCTTACGGCGTTTGCAATTATCCGGTGTGTTCTATACAAAACAGCACATGGACTATCAACTATAATTGCATATAATCACAACATATATCGAGACTAAACAGAGTATTGTATATAATGTAGGTACCCGGTCTATGTAAATGCAAGTAGACGAACATAAAAGCGAAATACGTCACAAAATGGAAATTAATTGCAGAAATTAGAATAACGGCAGTGTATCATGCAAAGTTCAATGAAATTAAATTATTTTCAACTATGTATGTCACTCGTGTCTAAATTCTTTTCAAAACAATTTGAATTAAACGAAAACATGACTATATACTTCACAACAATGTATTTTTGTGTTGTCATCCAGTAGGTATTTCCTCATACATATGCCATACATACATATTATAAAACAAAATCCCCTAATGTGTATCTGTCTGTTCGCATAAACTCAAAAACTACTGAACGGATTTTCATGCAGTTTTAATCAATAGACAAGAGTGAATTATGAAGAAGGTTTAGGTGTGTATAACATGCTTAGCAAACCACGAGTAGCACAATCATAGAGAGAGAACTAATTTTTAATTTATAATCATTAATAGAAAAGATGTAGACAGATACATAAAATTGGTATAATTGAATATTACATAAAGGGTGGCGTTGGAATTTAATTTTCTTGTAAAGGGGGCAGTTTATAAAAGGTTGAAAAACTATGGTATAACTAGATTTACCTGACTCTTTTTAGGGTTCCGTATCCAAATGCCAAAAACGGAACACTTATATTTTTTTTAACGATGTAAACTACAACTCGGTCACATTAACTTGACGCTTGGCGTCAATAAAATTAATAATGTTCAAAAACAATATAACAACAACAGATAACTAGCCAAATTATCGACGCGCGGTGATACTAGACACTTGCTGGGCGAGCTAAGGGAATGCGGGGAAAACGGGGAGATGCTTGCATTTCAGAGAAGGGTCAAGTTTATGTCCCCTCCTAGAGAAGAGGCCTGAGTCCCAGCAGTGGGAACATTATAAGGCCGATAATGCTAATGCTAATGTGACCGGATTGATTTTTCACTTCGGACAAAAAAACTAGATGTCTAAACAATTCGCTTTGAGAACTTTAAATGGCACTTACAAAATAACTCATTCTTAGTCCGATTTCTAACTTAAATAATCGTCTACTTATTACAAATGCCGATGTCTTTCTTGTAGTACTTGGGTTCGGTGAGAGAGTCTACTAGGAAGCTCCCCAGGTCCCATTTAGAGATGATGCGTCCTGGAGACTCGGTGCAGTCCGTCACCACTGTGTACTCACTGCTTGGGGTATCTGAAAAGTCGAAAGGAAAAATTTTAGGAGATTGTATAATCTTATACATCCGACACAGCCCGAAAAATCGCTAAACTAAAGTGGCAGTGGGCAGGGCACATTGCTCGTAGAACAGATGGTCGATGGGGACGGAAGGTTCTAGAGTGGCGGCCACGTACCGGAAGACGCATCGTTGGAAGGCCTCCCACAAGGTGGACCGGCGACCTGGCGAGGGTCGCGGGAATCCGATGGATGCGTGACGCACAGGACCGGTCGGTGTAGCGACGCTTGGGGAAGCCCTATTTCTAGCAGTGGACGTCTTACGGCTGAGATGATGATGATGTTCCAGCCATAGCATCCACCATCCATGGCTAGGTATCCACAATGTTCGTGAACCTCCTCGTTCGTGACACTGCAGTTGCACATAGCACAACCTCGTGTCAATTTACTAATAATTCATTCATCATCATTATCACTTCAGCCAAAAGTCCACTGTTGGTCATAGGCCTCCTCCTAACGTCGCCATAACGGCTGGTCCTGTGCGTCTGGCGTCCATTCCTGCGACCTTCATCAGGTCATCGGTCCACCTTGAGGGAGGCCTTCTAACGCTGCGTCTTCCAACGTGGTCACCACGTAAGTTCTGCGAGCAATGTGCCCTGCCCGAAGGAACGCCAAACTTAAGTGGCAGTGCCAGTGAAGTTAGTTTCTCCTGCGCTTACAATAAGCGGCATCAGAAGGCTTAAAGTCACAATGGGCAATGGATCGGGTTATACTCGAAGTTTTCTTGCGTGATCACATTATAAATGAAGAATTTACTAATAATCAACGAAATATATTATCGGTTGTGGAGTGCTGGTAGGCAGCCGCTCCACATAAAATACTAGTATTCAGCTAAATCCGGCTTGATTGGAAGCCGACCCCAATATAATTGGGAAAAGGCTAGGTAGATGATGAATCAATATCTTTGTGGACCAAATATTAAAAAGAACTTCTTACCATCAATCCTAGGCGGGAACACCGCGATCCAATCCAGAGGGCTCTCCTTCACAGCATCCCACATTCTCTTATGATCCTTGGTTAACTCAACGAAGATCTTAGGCACCTTCTCCGGTTCGAAGAGCAAGAAAGCGGACAGACAAACAGACACTGGCTTCACATTCTTCGCCCTCATCGAGTCTAGAATGTTCTTGGTTCCTTCTGACATGTCTGAAGTGGCGGCCAGACTGGCCGGCATGTCGTGGCCTGTGCCTAACGCGATGACGACACCGTCCATGCCTTCGACAGCATCAGCTACAGAGTCAGGTTCCAGCACGTTGCCAGGGAAGATTTCCACTTTGTCCTTGTATTCGTCGGGGATCTTCTTCGGGTCCCGAACGAAGGCGCGGACTGAATAGCCTGTTTGGACAAAATTTTAATCGTTAATGATGGATTGGAGTTATTTTTGTAGAATAAATCTAAAGAGGCTTTTTATAGGATATCAAGAGGTGGTGCCTAACAAATTTACTATTTGCTAGATGCTGTCAGCGATTTCGCCAGTGTGATAGTAGAAAATTATCCCAAGGGGAGATACTCCCGGGATAAAACCACCAACAACGACCACGGGCCTCACCATCAACGACTGCATCACTGCTTACCATCAGGTGGGATTGTAGTCAAGCACTGGTTTATAAAGTAATAAAAAAAAAAGTTAGTGTGACGGATGACAGGCCAGAATGGCAGAAAAAAACGTGTTGCGCCGACCCCAAGTAATATGGGATAAGGGTAGGAAGAAGGAGAAGTTTTAAATGGCCGGACTTGTAATAAACATCGCGCGGGCGAAGCAGCTCCATCTCATATAATATTCATATATATCTGTGAACATAACTATTATGCAGTCATACAGAGAGGTATAATTGCATGAGAATGATTTGCTAATATAATTGACGCGTCATACCTACATACGGCTAGTTTTTACAAGACGATTTTTGAAAGTAAATAATTTTAGATATCCGGGGTTACTGAACGCTACTTATGTAGTATTGAGTGTTAGAAAAATAGACGCACTGCAGACTTAAAGGCCTATTACACCACCCGTTTTTACTACCGGTCTACGTAGACTGTAGTAGACTCAATCTACCAAGTAGTAAGACCGTCTTACTCTTATTACACTACGCGACGTAGACTAAGACCGTTTGTAAAAACGAGTGGTATAACAGGCCTTTGACTGCTGGACAGCTTGCAAAGTAACAGTTTGAATGCAGTTGATATTTATTTATTACTCTTTGGAGTGCCACAGTCATGTATATGTTACGGCTAATACCCGAAGTGCGGCTACACCTAGTTTTAGCCGGTTAGAACTAGGTGTAGCCACTTACTCTTGGTTAAACCTAGTACTAGCCGATTGTTTTTGGGTAAAACTAGGTCTAGCCTTCATCATGCCGGCTACAACTAGGTCCAGCCATTCCCTGTTGGATAAAACTAGGTCTATCCGATATCATTCCGGCTAAAACTAGGTCCAGACAATCCCTGTTGGATAAAACATTCTTTAAATTATAATATGCAACTACTTATTGTCTGTTGTTAAAAAAATGTTCCTGTTTGTTCCTTCCTTGCCTTCCGCCCCGCGTCACACTCATGACTCACAGCATCTGCAGCAGCGGCTCGGGGTGGAGGGCATAGCGAGGCACGCGCCTCTGCACGTTGTGAGCGCCAGGTGCTGCTGATCTACTGCAGGTCTACTAGCGAGTGTGACTCACAGCGTCTGCAGCAACAGCAGCGCGTGTCTTAGTTTTATCTAACAGGGATTGGCTGTACATAGTTGTAGCCGGCATGCTATTGGCAGAGCTTTTTTAGATATTAAAAAACATCCAATAAAAAGAAACGTAGAGTTTTTTTATTCTTATAAATCACATTGTAATCATCTGCCTAGCCTTTTCCCAACTATATTGGGATCGGCTTCCAGTCAAGCCGGATTTAGCTGAATACCAGTATTTTACGAGGAGCAGCTGCCTACCAGACCTCCACAACCCATTAACTGGGGTAACACGGTACTTCATGGCAAGATTGGAGTCAAATTTACTGGCTTCTGACTATCCGTAACGACTGCCAAAGATCTACAAATGACAGCCGGGACCTACCGCTTAACATGCTTACCGCGGCACGGAGGAAACTCGTTATGTTTAGATGGTCACCTATCCACAGACCAACCTAGGCAAGCGCTGCTTAACCTTGAAGATCGACCTAATTATTAGGAGTACAATTTTTAATATAATAGGAACAAACAGGAACATTTTTTTAACAACAGACAATAAGTAGTTGCATATTATAATTTAAAGAATGTTTTATCCAACAGGGATTGTCTGGACCTAGTTTTAGCCGGAATGATATCGGATAGACCTAGTTTTATCCAACAGGGAATGGCTGGACCTAGTTGTAGCCGGCATGATGAAGGCTAGACCTAGTTTTACCCGAAAACAATCGGCTAGTACTAGGTTTAACCAAGAGTAAGTGGCTACACCTAGTTCTAACCGGCTAAAACTAGGTGTAGCCGCACTTCGGGTATTAGCCGTAACATATACATGACAAAATAAAATGTGTTCATTACGCCACGGTCACAATTACATTACAGCTAGACGCTACGCGTTTTAATTCATGAATCCCAGACCGGTCTAATAGGACCGCGCTGTTATTGTCTTACTATTGTGTCTGGTTTCGCGGGTATTGATAGGTTATGCCCTAATACATTAGCATAAAACCATAAAACGAACACCATGGTGTTCGATTTTTTTTTATCCTAAAATATTTCTTGATTTTATGGAAAAAGATTACCTATTTTAATAAATTCTTGATAAAAGTTGAGTGTATTACTAGAGAATTTGTATGTGCGTACGAAGATACCAATACTGATGCACTACCACAGTCGTGGGTCGATTCCCATATTATTTTCCCATACTTAAATTAATATTTGAATCCCCAACCGGTCCTATGAGACCGCGCTGTTATTGTTTTACTATTGTGTCTCGTTTCGCGGGTATGTGATAGATGAATATAACTAATTTCTTGAAAAAATACCGTCTAAGCGCATTCATATAAAATTTTAATGCTTCAATTATGATGGTAACCTAATTTTCTAATTGGGATGTAGGTAGGTATTAGGGTGTGTATTATTCCAGTTACATGTTGCATAACTGCATTAAAAATAGACTGTCCAAACTTGCAGTCGACGTGCAGTTATAAAAACATCTTGTTGGCCCTGACATTTCGGCTAACTCAATTATCTATCCATAATTCGATACATTAATTCATGAATCCCCGACCGGTCCTATGAGACCGCGCTGTTATTGTTTTACTATTGTGTCTCGTTTCGCAGGTATGTGATAGGTTAAAGCCCGTTTTCAATAACATTCCGCAGTTTACAGATAGATAGCTATATCCCCGATAAACCGTAAGATTCTATCTATCCATCCACAACTTTGGTAGGAAATGCTATCCGTCGGTAGGTTATAGGAAAGCAAATAAGGGCAAAAGGATAATTTGTTTATCCTTAGTAGCTGCAACTGTAGATAGCTTATTGAAAACTGGCGAAGTGAAAAGGTTTATTAAAAAAGATTTGATTTGATTGCATTGTTACTCATCTTCATCATCTGTCCTTTTCCTTGTTGTAGAATAATCCTGGATAATTTTAATCCTGAAAAGAGGTTTCTTTTGAATGATTTTCTACCTTCATAAGGTCGAAGTCATTGGAAAAAGCTAGTATTATATCGTTTATAGTGTATAACCATTAACCAATTATCGTGACTGCATAAGCTATTTAATAGATACTACAATGTATAAAACCTGTATTTATCTACGTCATCATTTAATGTAGACGTCTTTAATGACAGGCTTTTCAATTATATCCTGACTGTACCTTTTAACCAAACTCGGCGTAGCGGCACAGATTACTAAATAGTTACTATAGTCATGAGAAAAAGAGGTTAAACAAAAAAAAATGTATGTGATATTACTAACTAGTAGGAGGATCATATCTTGACATTTCATTTTTTTTTATTAATTGCGGCTGAATAATGTTGCCAATCAAATTAAAAAAAAAACTCCAGGTTGCGCTTTTATTAGACACACTCTACGTAAGTAGATAAAAAGCGTAAAGTATTTTGTATTTTTTTTTCTGGTAGGGGAATCATCAGAATGACTTCTCCCGCTCTTGGGCGGAGCGGGAGGGCGTGTCAGACTCTTACTGACTAAATCCCTACCCCGTTTGCCTTCGATCTGGGGGGGACTCGTTGTCAACCTTTGGGAATACCACGTGTTCCCCCCAGAGGCTTCGGCCCTGCCGGGCCCCTACGGTTTGCTGACATCTCCTTGAGGCGCGCGTGGAACAGAACGCGCCGTTGACGACTAGGCTCGGTCCAGATTATTTCCAGACTGCCGGACAGGGAGCTACCCAGTGCTCGCCGTCCGCGAACCCGCGCCTACGGTGATCGGAAATTGGGATCGGGATCTCGACGGCGGCGGCGTGAGGACCGTTCCCTCACGCGCTCGCGGTCAGCAGCCTCCTTCACGAGCATTACTGCTTCGCAAAAGTAGGCGACCGCATGCCACCCCTCCTTGCTCCGGACCATGGCCTGAACCAGGGCCCGGCGCGAGAGATCGCCGCCGATAGCCTCCACAAGGACACGGCGGTGCTCCGCCCAAGCGGGGCACACTTCTACCGTGTGCTCTACCGTGTCCTCCGGGGGATCCACACAGTGGCGACACCCGGGCGTCCTCTCCTGCTTGATCCGACGCAGGAACCTCCTGAACTTACCTTGTCCGGTGAGGACCTGCGTCATACGGAACGAGAGGACGCCGTGACCTCTTTCCAACCACTCCTCAAAGAGGGGACTTACCGCCTCAATGACGGCGTGCCCAAAGTATTTTGTATTGGATTTTGTATAGGTTACTACCATCCAAAATACATATTGGTGCCGAAACGGGAATAGCTTGGGTGCCAAAAATGTTGGTGCCAAAACGGAGATATTGCCCTATTGTAAATGGGACTGGAGTAATCCCTTGGGCCCAGTTGACTAAAGACTCGGAAGTCCTTCGTCCCCCGCAAGATAAACCGCGTACATCGAGGGACTGGAACAATCTGCCTGCTGCGGTTTTCCCGTCCGATTATAATTTAGGTGTCTTCAAGGCTAGAGTGAATAGGCTCTTAATAAGCTAGTGCGCCTCACCATCAACGATTGCATTGCTGCTTACCATCAGCTGGGATCGCAGTCAAGCACTAGTTTATAACAATTTAAGAAAAAACTGATGACCTGATGAAGGTTGTGAGAATCAGATGGATTATCTACGTAGATAAAATATATGAAATGTTTTTTTTATCATTGACACAACTATTGATGGCATAAGTACCTCCACTTTTTTATGTCACGGCAGAATCTTATCATTATCCGCGGTGTGAACAGTTTATAAAAAAAACCATGTCGTGACACATTGCTAAAAGGCAGTTGATTCGTTTTTTTATCATTTGTTTGATACAAATTATCATCTACCTAGCCTTTTCCCAACTACATTAGGGTCGACTTCCAGTCAAGCCGGATTTAGCTCAATACCAGTATTTTACGAGGAGCGGCTGCCTACCAGACCGCCACAACCCATTAACTGGGGTAACACGGTACTTCATGGCAAGACTGTGTGCGTTACCCCAGCAGGAAAGTATCTCCTAGAGATATATGAGTAGAACGTATAGTTTGTGCCTTATCTGGTGTAAATGTGCCCCCACATAAAAAATGTGTGCCCCCTGTCGTTTTGAAAAAAAAACGGAAAAACGATTCCTGCTGGGGTAACGTTTTTCTAGCAGGAAAATTCTAAACGAGTGATCGGAGAGAGAAAAATTGTGCATGGCCAGAGAGCTTATATGTGTGCCACTATGTGCCCCCAAAAATAAAATCTGTGCCCCTTCAGATTTTCGAGATATTGCGTTTCCTGCTGCAGTAACGTTTTGATGAATCGTATATCTCTAAAACCATTGCATGTGCCCCTGTAGAATAAACATACACGAGTAGCTCCTAATGTGTGCCCCTGTGTGCCCCAATTAGATTTAAGAAAATATTTATAGTTTTCAAGTTATCGCGGTTTTATGAAAACCCGAAAAAACATCGCAGCGCCTAAATGAGACAAGGCATAAGTTCGCTGAAAACTGTATTCGGTCCTTCTTGACGCTAATAATAACCATACAAAGTTTCAAAACGCTTCATGCATGCGTTTTTGAATAATCTTGCTAAAAGTCAAGACGATAGTGTCATAACTTTGAAGGCAAAATACAAGGAACTGGCTAAATTTCAGATGTGTAGGTGTAAACCAAAATCATGTGCCTTTAGTCAAAAATATACGGTGAAAATATTGAGCTTGGAATGTTTCGCATTAAGTAAATATAAACAAAAAACCAAATTAAGTAAACAACGGCTGGTTATCCAACCAAATTTGAGTGACTACTAAAAAGCGACGGATTCATACATATCGATGACCTTCTTTATTGGACGTATTATACCTAAGCTGTTGTCCGTACAGTTGCGTTCAACAGTTTTGGGGGCTAATTAAAAAATATGTTAAATGCACCTTGTGAACTGTTGACTATATTAATGAAACAGCTTGTTGATGTGGAAATTATTATTTTTCTTCCCTTAATTTTAATTCTTAAAGTAATTAGCAATAATTGTAGTAATAATTATCAAATCACAGATCAAATTTCCTACGTATAAATATTAGAAATAATTTGCATGTTGTGCAGTCATTATTATTTAAATCACAGATCAGTTTTTCATCTAAGTCTAACTTATAATTAATAAATTCGCATCACAAAAATCACAGATCAGTATTAAGAATAAGTTTAGTATTGTGTAAAAAAAATATTAAATTTGAAATCACAACTAAATAATCTCTTACGAGTAATTTGCTTATACAAATTATTGCTTTTTAAAATATATTTTTATTTTTATACAAAAAGCGCCAACTCTTTTTAGTAGTAGTAGGTATTCATCATACATTTCATGAACTATATGTTTTTTAAACATCGGGACCAATCAAATTTTTGGTCAAAGACCTAGCAAATGGCAAATATCTGGATGTAATTCTTTCGTTCACACATATATTACTGGAAGTAATTTAATGAAATTTAGAATGGAGAAGATAGCTTACCTTAGAATAGCACTTAGTCTATTATTTATAATGTACTTAATCATGTGTAAGGTCATAGAAACGGCTAGTAGAACATAATCCAATAACAACTTTATTTTATTATTTATTACTTTTCTACTTCAGTGTACTCAGGCACAACACGTGTCAACCGATTAGTGAGTAAAATAAAGAAGGTCATCGATATGTATGAATCCGTCGCTTTTTAGTAGTCACTCAAATTTGGTCGGATAACCAGCCGTTGTTTACTTAATTTGGTTTTTTGTTTATATTTACTTAATGCGAAACATTCCAAGCTCAATATTTTCACCGTATATTTTTGACTAAAGGCACATGATTTTGATTTACACCTACACATCTGAAATTTAGCCAGTTCCTTCTATTTTGCCGTCAAAGTTATGACACTATCGTCTTGACTTTTAGCAAGATTATTCAAAAACGCATGCATGAAGCGTTTTGAAACTTTGTATGGTTATTATTAGCGTCAAGAAGGACCGAATACAGTTTTCAGCGAACTTATGCCTTGTCTCATTTAGGCGCTGCGATGTTTTTTCGGGTTTTCATAAAACCGCGATAACTTGAAAACTATAAATATTTTCTTAAATCTAATTGGGGCACACAGGGGCACACATTAGGAGCTACTCGTGTATGTTTATTCTACAGGGGCACATGCAATGGTTTTAGAGATATACGATTCATCAAAACGTTACTGCAGCAGGAAACGCAATATCTCGAAAATCTGAAGGGGCACAGATTTTATTTTTGGGGGCACATAGTGGCACACATATAAGCTCTCTGGCCATGCACAATTTTTCTCTCTCCGATCACTCGTTTAGAATTTTCCTGCTAGAAAAACGTTACCCCAGCAGGAATCGTTTTTCCGTTTTTTTTTCAAAACGACAGGGGGCACACATTTTTTATGTGGGGGCACATTTACACCAGATAAGGCACAAACTATACGTTCTACTCATATATCTCTAGGAGATACTTTCCTGCTGGGGTAACGCACACGGCAAGACTGGAGTCAGATTTACTGGTTTTGACTATCCGTAACGACTGCCAAAGAACTACAAATGACAGCCGGGACCTACCAACGGCTTAACGTGCCCACTTGGCCACTTTTTACAAATGATGAAAAGAAAACTGGCTAAGTGCGAGTCGGGCTCACGCACGAAGGGTTTCGTACCGGTTTGTTGTATGGGTGTCCACTCAAATATTTATTTTATCCTGTATTTGCTGATATAGCGACAACAGAACAAAACATCATCTTTAAAATTCAAGCTGGCTAGCTTTCACGGTACATGAGATACAGACTGGTAACAGACAGACAAACAGACGAATGTTAGTAATAGGGTCCCTTTTTACTCTTTGGGCACGGAACCCTAAAAAAGAGTGACGTATCTTAAATATAAAGTTTATTTGAAGTTATTATTCTAAGTAAATCCAATCCGGAAACACAATAGTAATACGGTGAATACAAAACGGAATTTTCAATGTATTAATAGCGTAATAAACCGCTCAATACAAATAAACTGAAAATCATCTAATGTAATTAAAATAATGATCTTTGACACAGCGATTTTCGTTAGCTTTAGATTAACATTGTATAAATTATGACGTTTGACTACTGTTTTATTAAACGGGTTCAAGATCATCATCATCTACCTAGCCTTTTCCCCAGGGACTTAAAAACACCGCAAAGGTTACAGAATTAATTAATAATCAAATCTGTATCACTTATAAATGTTTTTTCAATGTGTTTAACGCAAAACACTTATAAAAGTGTTAACACCGTTAATAAGTGTAACAGGTAAACGCAGCCATACTTACTGTGCAACTGATTATTTCTGTTATCTACACATATTAACACTTATTAACACATATAAATCAAACTGTAACCAGTTTGATTCGGTAACATTATTGTATCTGTTACATTTAAAAGTGTTTTACTGTAAAAACTGTTTAAAAAAACAGTGTTAAAAACAATACGGTTACAGTTTGAGTCCCTGCTATTCCCAACTATTTTGGGGTCGGGTTCAAGAAGATTGGGTAAAAAATCGGCTGCACAAAACTAACGCGGCCCACCCACGTCCGATAATCGATGACCGATTTTTTGTAGGAGAAAAATAGGACACACTGACAGCAATAGTGCAACACACACGTCCTACAAAAAGTCGGTCAGAATATAATATAGGATTATAATTTAGGCTGCTCGCCAACGCCACGTCAGACTTTTTGTAGGACAGGTAATCGGAATCAATTATTTAATAAATTAATACGATCCGCTTTTTACCCTTTGGGAGATCCAAAAACTTTTTTATTAAATCCGAAATAAAATATAAAACAAAAAATCAAACCCAAAACAAAACAACGATGATCCAACAAACATTCCATAAAAGCATGTTTGAGCGAACAAGAAGCCACTCTCTTGATAACTTGTGTAGTAAACCGACAAATAAATGCAATACTACAGAACCCTGGCAGAAAGACCAAGTGCCGACAAACAAAAGGAAGAGATCAGAAAAGAGCCCAGATATCAATGACAGCACGAAGAAAGTTTCTAAGACTACGTACTCGGTACCAACAGCGAATCGCTTTGAAATACTGGATACCAACGAAGAGAAAGCTTCATTGCCTCTGGATCAATCTAGACCACCCAAACCAGAACCTATATTTGTGACCGGAGTCTTAAATATTACATCCCTAAAAGAAGTCTTAAGCAAATCGATTCAAACTGACAAGTACACAATGACCACACTGAAGTCAGGACATATAGTTAAAATTATGCCTACCGATATAGACACCTACAAAATCATCCGTGAGAACTTCACTACCAACAACATTAGTCATTACACTTACAAACTAAAAAGTCAAAGACCTTACAGAGTGGTCCTGCGCGGCCTTCATTCCTCCCAAGATATCGATGACATAAAACATGCGCTAAATGAGATTGGACATGAGGTAAGACAAATTGTAAATGTGAAGCATAGAGAAACTAAAGAACCACTTCCCCTCTTCTACGTGGATCTGGAACCGAAAACTAATAATAAAGATATTTTCAAGGTGGAAAAACTCGATTACATGAAAGTTACTTTCGAGGTCCCATATCGGAAAAAGGAAGTACTACAGTGTAAAAGATGTCAAAGATTTGGACATACGAAAAATCAATGTTGTAGACCCTACAGATGTGTAAAATGTGGTGAAACACATCCATCGAATGAATGTGCTAAACCGTCTGACACTGAAGCGACCTGTGCCAATTGCCAGGAAAAACACCCTTCCAGTTACAAAGGATGCCAAAAGTACAAGCAATATAGAGAACTCATATTGAAACCTAAGCAAAAATCAGGTACAAAAACTACACAAAAGAGCACCGAACGCAAGCAGGAGATACCTATAAACAATAAAAATCAGCAGGGTATTAACCAACAAAAAACTTCGACACGTACATACGCTGACATCACCAAGAACAGGGATTACCCTAAAATAAGACCGGAGAATAGTTACTATAGTAACAATCCTGACAACATAGTGAACGTTCTGGACACAATGTTCGATCGGTTTCAAAACATCATGAGCAACATGCTCGACAACATGATGGATCGCATGATCCAGCTTATCACGCAAATTATACAAAAATGCCCCTAAACCTTCGAGTTGTAACCTGGAACGCCAACGGACTAACAGAACGCCTTAACGAACTTAAAATATTCCTCAACACTGAAAAGATTGATGTCGCCCTAATCTCTGAAACAAGAACAACACTTAAGTCTCACATAAACATTGGAAATTACAATACGTACCTAACAAATCACCCATCAGGAAACTCCCATGGTGGCACAGCAGTTATTATCAGGAAAAATATAAAGCATTACCCCTTGGAAGAACACCAAACAGAGAAAATTCAAGCCACATCAGTGAGAGTTCAAATCGGCGGTACGGAGACTACCTTATCAGCCATATACTGTCCACCTAGGCACACTATATCCAAACAGGAATTTACTGCCTACTTTGCGGAACTTGGAAATAGATTTATATGCGGCGGAGACTGGAACGCCAAACACGTTTACTGGGGATCTCGTCTAACACTACCAAGAGGCAGGCAGTTATACGCTGCCATAAATGACCTATGTCTTAATTGCATTAGTAATGGAGTTCCTACTTACTGGCCTACTGATAATAACAAAGTACCTGATCTTCTGGACTTTTACATACTGAAGAATATCCCTCTATGCTATGTCACAGTTGAAGAATGCACTGACCTGTCTTCAGATCATACACCTGTCATTTTAAATGTTAGTGGAAGGATTTTGGAAGTAGAAGCCCCAATTGCCCTGTATAATTACAAAACAAACTGGACAGAGTATAGCAATATTATTACACGTAACGCGGACCTCAACATTTCTTTAAAAACGCAAGAAGAAATTGAATCAGCTATAGAATCATTCAATACATTAATCCATCAGGCTGCTAAAAACTCTAGCCCAATCACTAAGTCGAGGAGCCCCAAACTTAAACAGTATCCAAAACTGATTAAGGACCAAGTACATGAACGACGGCGATTACGGAAAATATGGCACAATACAGGTAACCCTAGCGATAAAAGGCGCTTCAATAAAGCATCAGTCGATCTGAAAAAAATGATCAACCAAAACAATAACGAAAATCTCCAAACTTATTTAAGTAGTCTTTCCCCCACGGTTGATACAAACTACTCGTTATGGAAAGCCACCAAAAACTTGAAAAAGCCCAAAAGTCAAATACCACCAATTAAAACAGTTGCCGGCACTTGGGCCAGATCAGTACCTGATAAGCTAAAAGCCTTCTCTGAACATCTACAGAAAGTATTCCAACCGCATCCTAGTGCCTGCCCTGTACATGATAAGGAGATATCTAAATATTTAGAGAAACCTCTACAGATGTGTTTGCCGCTCAAAAGTACTAGCCCAAGAGAAATACAGAGGGAGATCAAGAGATTAGAGGAAGGTAAAGCGCCTGGGTATGATATGATTGACGCAACTCTGCTGAAGCACCTACCGAAGAAAGGAATTACCCTAATCACAATCATCATTAATGCGTGCCTGAGACTCTCCATCTATCCTGCGCAGTGGAAGATTGCTCAAGTAATCATGGTGCCAAAGCCCGGAAAACCTCCCCATGAGGTTGGGTCCTACCGACCCATCAGCCTTCTCCCAGTAGTTGGAAAACTTCTGGAAAGAATTATATTAAACAGAATGCGTCCTTACCTAGATGAAGTTATCCCTGAACACCAGTTTGGATTTCGTGAGGGTCACGGCACTATAGAGCAAGTTCACAGAATAACTGACACCATTAGTCGTACACTAGAAAACAAGCAATACTGTGCAGCTGTCTTCCTCGATATCGGTCAAGCGTTTGACAAAGTCTGGCATAAAGGCCTCTTATACAAGATTAAGAAGGTGCTCCCACACTCTTTCTTCCTTATAATGAAGTCCTACTTGAGTATGAGAAGTTTTGAAGTTAAATATGACAATGAGAGCTCTCAACTAAGTGGCATCTTTTCGGGGGTTCCTCAGGGCAGCATACTTGGCCCAGTACTCTACCTCTTATTTACTTACGATCTACCAACACACGCTGACACCATTACTGCTACATACGCTGATGACACGGCTTTACTATCAGTAAGTGATAACCACCAGACAGCCTCAGCAAAACTTCAGCACCATCACACAGAGCTAGAATCTTGGTTTGATCGGTGGCGAATCAAAGCAAACCAAAGTAAATCCGTCCATGTTACTTTTACCATGAGGAGACCGACCTGTCCACCGGTCCGTCTGTATAATGAGGAAATCCCGCAAGCTGAAGATGCTAAATACCTTGGCGTCCATCTAGACCGTCGCCTTACTTGGAAGAAACATATATGGAGTAAAAGAAAACAACTCGACACCCGAATGCGTAATATGTACTGGTTGGTTGGACGCAAATCTAAACTTTCAAACACCAGTAAAATGACAATCTACAAGGCTATCCTCAAGCCAATATGGGCTTATGGCATCCAACTGTGGGGCACAGCAAGTCACAGTAATATAGAGATATAGGAGAGGTTTCAAAGTAAAACTGTCAGATCCATGTTAAACATTCCCTACTACATAAGTAATAAATACATATACACAGACCTGGGTTTAAACACAGTTAAGCAGGAAATTTCACATTACAGCAAGAATTATCAAGACAGACTTCGGACACACAGAAATTTACTGGCCTCTAGGCTGAAAGGGGAAGGAAGTGTAACACACACACGGCTTAGAAAGCACAGTGTCTCTTCTCTAACCAGCAGATTCAACTGAATCGAAGACCAAATGATAGACAGAGCACTCACTGGAGTCTCGTTCTAGCTACATTCCAAAATTCCAGTACAATAGTACAGCTAATAGAGTGGCTCATTGTGTTAAACACAGATCGCCATATTGCAGAAAAAAAAAAAATAAAAAAAAAAATCCGAGATGCTCAGTAAGATAAAGCACTTTTTATCCTAGGATTATGTCCCTTAGGATAGTTTGCTTGTTGCAAACAAACGAAGTCGCGGGCAGAAAATTGTTATTAAATAGCTTTGAAGGTCTCGGGAACCCGATGGATGCAAGACGCACAGGACCGATCGTTGAGGAGACGCTTGGGGGAGGCATATGTCCAGCAGTGGACATTATAAATTTAGGCTGAAATGATGATGATGAAATAGCTTTACAAAAATTTCGAACAGAGTGGTTTTTTTGCGGTTAGATTTAATAATAAACCTATTAGCACCTATAGCTGTTAGATACAACCGCGTGATTTTAGTACAGTTGTGAATTATTCAAATAGTACTCGAAAAAAATTGTTGATCATCTTTTTTCTACTATTTTATTTATAGATCTTAGTCCATCTGAAGGTTGTCTGGTACATGTTTACTTATACTAACTTTTTCTGATGTTCCAGGACGCGTTTCGCTAAGAACGAGCTAAGCAAAAGTTCGCGAGCCCGAAAAACATAAGAGATAAGACAAGCGTAGGAAGAGTCGACACTATCCTTACTTGACCAATATGACGGGAACCATCCTCAAGCCTTAGGGCATAAACTGCGTTAAGCGTGCCTCTCGCGTGTCCATACAAAAACGACCCGCGCGTGCCCATGCGCGTGCACACGCTCGTGAGCCCGTCGCGTGATACTTCCGTGCAATGGGGCACGCATGAACGCGACGTGATCACGCATCACGTTGGACGGGTCCATTCAATAAACGGGCTTACTGGCTGTCGTTTTTTTTTTGCTAGTCGTCGTTTTGCTATGTAATAATATATTAAGTTCTCCATCGACACGACTATACAAGCACACCGTTAAAATTGAACTAGCGACACTGCGTAAATCGGTCTCCGCGACGGGTCCCCGCGACGGGGACCGTCGCGTAGCCACGGAGCCCACCCGCGTGTCCACGCGCGTAGACACGCGACGGTTGCCCGTCGCGGGCGCCCGCTTAACGCAGTTTCAGGCCTTCAGGTATGATTCCAAACTCGGCAACAAGCAGCAGTGCTGTTGCCACAGTGCTGTCGCGGCACTACTGCTCCGGGCCATACAATCTCTATAAGCTTATATGAGATTGCATTCCGAGTTAGGCTGCAATGTCGCGGCAGCACTGCTGCGCGTCAGTGTCGCCCTACCGCCGCGACAGACCAGTAGTGACGAGTCTGCAGCAGCAATAAGAGTAGAAAAGGATGAATTTCTCTGATTCAGAAGAGAAACAGAGCGACACTGCCGCGACATTGCTGCCTAGCTCGGAATCAACGCGGCAGGCAGCACCTAAGTGGCAGCCGAGTTGCCGAGTTCGGAATCATATATTTACTTGACCAATATGAAGAGAACCATACTTATCAAGCCTTATAAAATAATGATGATGAATGAATCGTTTGAATCCCCAACCGGTCCTATGAGACCGCGCTGTTATTGTTTTACTATTGTGTCTCGTTTCGCGGGTATCTGAGTAACTACTGTTAGCGTATGGTATAGGTGCCGAGTTGCCGACTGCATACTTAGCTGCATCGTTTAGAGATCTCCCACTAAAGACTCAAAGGAGAGTTTTGGCCGAAGGGTGTCGTGTATCGACGGATTCGTGGAAGAACACCGACCTTGCAGAGAAACATGATGCCGTCACTTCGTGCGCACTTATAATACTTCAATCATTCGCTGTTATGTTTGTTTTAATATGTATAATAACTCGTATAATTATTACGTTGAAGATTATTTTTGTATTTTGTACCTTAGTTACCTGACAATAAATAATAATTATTATTAAATCACACTATTTTTAGGTTTTCCCATTTATATGTCTCCGCAATGGGCCCGTGCGGTGGATAATGGCCCATTCCCTCTCCAAGAGAGGAGGCCTGAGTCCCAGTAGTGGGAACATTATAAGGCCGATAATGCTAATGCACATGCGAGACGATTCGTGATGACTCTGGAAAACAACTTGTAGACATGGCTCAGAAGTGAGATGGGCCTGTAGTTCTTAAGGAGGGCATTGTCGCCCTTCTTAAAGAAAAGTACCACCACACCTCTGCCCCATGCCTGTGGCGTTTTGCCCTCGAGTATGACGGAATTAAATAGCTTCTGAAGGGCCTTAAGGACCGGTTTTCCACCCGCCTTCAGAAGTTCGGCCGTAATTCCGTCCTCACCCGGCGCCTTATTGTGTTTAAGTTGTTTCAGAGCCATCCCAATCTCGTACATACATGTCTACAAGTTGTTTTCCAGAGTCATCACGAATCGTCTCGCACGCAGGTTCGACGACTTCCAGCCTCCTGAACAAGCCGGATTCCGAAAAGGCTTTAGCACCGTGGACCACATACATACGCTACGGCAGGTTATACAGAAGACTGAGGAGTATAACCTGCCTCTCTGCTTAGCGTTTGTGGATTACGAGAAAGCCTTTGATTCGATCGAGACTTGGGCTGTACTGCAGTCTCTCCAACGGTGCCAAATTGACTATCGGTACATCGAAGTGCTGAAATGTTTGTACAAAAACGCCACCATGTCAGTCCGACTCCAGGATCAGACCTCGAAACCTATCCTCTTACAGCGGGGTGTGAGGCAGGGAGACGTTATCTCTCCGAAACTGTTCACGGCCGCATTGGAGGATGTCTTCAAGGTTCTGGAATGGAGAGGGCGAGGCATCAATATCAACGGCGAGTACATCACTCACCTTCGGTTTGCCGACGACATAGTAGTCATGGCTGAGACTACGGAGGAGCTCAGTACAATGCTCGGTGATCTCAGTAGGGCTTCCGAAAGAGTGGGACTCAAAATGAACATGGACAAAACCAAAGTCATGGTAAACATCCATGTAGCTCGCACTCCTATCAAGATCGGAGACTCTACACTCGAAGTTGTGGACGACTACGTCTACCTGGGACAGACGGTCCAGTTGGGTAGATCTAACTTCGAGAAAGAGATCAATCGTCGAATCCGACTCGGCTGGGCAGCGTTCAGGAAGCTTCACGGTATCTTCTCGTCCAACCTACCGCAGTGTCTCAAGACAAAAGTCTATGACCAGTGTGTGTTGCCAGTGATGACATATGGCTCGGAAACGTGGTCGCTCACAATGGGCCTCATCAGAAGGCTTAAAGTCACCCAAAGAGCAATGGAAAGGGCTATGCTCGGAGTTTCCTTGCGCGATCACATCAGGAATGAAGAGATCCGCAAGAGAACTAAGGTTACCGACATAGCCCGAAGAATCGCCAAACTTAAGTGGCAGGGCACATTGCTCGTAGAACAGATGGTCGATGGGGACGGAAGGTTCTAGAGTGGCGGCCACGTACCGGAAGACGCAGCGTCGGAAGGCCTCCCACAAGGTGGACCGACGACCTGGCGAGGGTCGCGGGAATCCGATGGATGCAAGACGCGCAGGACCGGTCGCTGTGGCGACGCTTGGGGGAGGCCTATGTCCAGCAGTGGACGTCTTTCGGCTGAGATGATGATGATGATGATGATGATGATGAATGCTAATGCTTTATATGTCTGTTTGTTACACCTTCACGCTGATACTGCTGAAGAGATTTGGATGAAATTTGGCACATGGATACAGTCTTGAAATAGCACATAGAATTTTATTCTGAGATTATGTTCTCTTAGCAGCAAAGCCGCTGGCAGAAGCTTTGGGTATATGGCAAATTATTTTTGCCTGTATTGCCCCATGTCTGGGCAATGACCTCTATCCAATTCTTCTATAATTGTTCCCAGTTATGGACTGCTTCTTGTCAATTCTTAAGGATGACATCTACGACCTCCAGCCATCTCCTTCATGGTCTACCGTGACTTACAATACGTATGTGTTTTAGAATATGTATAATTAATTCATGAATCCCCGACCGGTCCTATGAGACCGCGCTGTTATTGTTTTACTATTGTGTCTCGTTTTGCGGGTATGTGATAGGTTAAGAAACTACAATAGGGATTTTTATATAAAAATATTGTATCACAATGTTTGTTAATCGAGTTCCTATGAAACAGTTCAACCAATGTTTATGAAAAAAAACATTGTGTATTTGGTAGGTCCGAGATTAGGTTGTAGGTATTTAACTCCTACCCTTTATTTTTTTTGTTTGGTAATTAATATGGCAGAAAAATTATACAGGTTGTGTCAGACATTGATGCACAAACTAATACTTTGGATCCAGTACTGTTGTAGTAAGCCCACAAAAAATTCCACCCCTGGGGAGTCTAGAATCATGTACTGATTCCATCGTATTTTTTTGTGCATCAATGTCAGACACATCTTGTAAGTAAAATTGAAAATCACGCACATTACACCAGCAAACATATCAAAATCTTTCCTATATTTTTTGTTGTATGATTAGTTAATCTATCTCTAAGCTGTGTAATAAAAAACCAAGTAGCAAAGAGTAAACATAAAAACAAACGTAAATAAAAACTTTTAATTACTAACCTTTTTTTAAAGCGGCGGCGACGGCGCAAAGGCCAGTCATGCCAGTGGAGCCAAAGATCACAATTTTCATTTTCTGCAAACAGTAAACACAAATTAATGAAGCACTTTACCTACTAACAGTCCTTCTTAACCGGTAAAACGAGTTTATCTAAGTACTAGGTATTTTAAATCCCTTGCAATATCTTATTGGACTTTCTTATCATGAGAATTTTCACAGAAACCGACACTTTTTTATCAATAAAAGTAATCGCATGGTTAGATAAATATTTCACGCTCACATAACAATTTTTCGGAGCAGCTTTAGCCTATGCAATGATTTTTATCACATCAATTGCAATTTGATAAAAAATGCAACTAATGTTTTTACATTGAAATGGACAATTCAACTTACATTAGCAACGAAAAGCAATAATTTATAATGCCGGCAAATATTTTGGTGTAGATAAATAATTAGTTACGATAACTAATAACTACATACCGGTGTGTGGCGTGATGTAAGTTTAACTCACCGTAGTTTTAGTTAACTTCTGATGTGACAGCAACTTTAAATGTCAATCAACTGAATTACAGAATCTGAGAAAGTGAAGACGTCATGTTTTACTTGACTCTCATCACCTGTTAAAATGTCTTGCTATCTCTTTTACTTACCCTGATTTAGTAAAGGACCAAAGATGAGAAGACGTTGTCAATTTTTCAGTATACAAGATTTTCAATTTTCCACAGTTATACAGGGATGTCTGACCACTGTCACGTTCGTCTGCTGTCAAAATGTGTGATGTCAGGAAAATGTATCTTACTAAAATAGTAGATTTCAATTTCCGATTTTAATAAAAAAGGAATTGTTTGATTGTCGAGATGTGCTGACTGACTTATTCGTGGCATTCAATGATCTGGACTCGTAAAACATGCCTATTTGTGATACAACTAACTTGTAAAGTTGTGTTTTTAAACAAAAACATAATTTAGCTATATATTATTATCACACTATAAAAAATATGATGCGAGGATAGCCTGCGATCATTTGGGTTTAGACTTGTACCCACACTTGGATCCTTCATAGTCTTAGTTTACCAATGGAGGATTTCGGGCTTAGCTATCTATTGCTGGCTGAAAAGATGCGTGTGAAAGTAAATGATAAGCACAAAATCCTGGAATTGCAAATTGATGAAAATGGAAGCGGGAAACCTTATCATTATCAAACCATTTGGGGTTGTCAAGCCAAATGGTTTTTCAAAAACAAATGAAACAACAGAAAACATGATAATGTTTGTATTGTATCATTTATTTTACAATCTCCAGTATGCCAAAACTGAAGATCGATAGGTTATTGGTTTCGGCCGTTAACAAACGAATCTATCGTTGAGTGAAATAGTTGTAGTTTGCAGAAGCAGAAACCCACCACTAGTCTACAGAACATCTACCTAAGGTTTAAAGAAAAGAGAGATTTCAAAAGTTTATATTTAAACTATCAATACCCGCGAAACGAGACACAATAGTAAGACAATAACAGCGCGGTCCAATGTGACCGGTTGGGGATTCATGAATTTAAAAAAATGGAGACTCTTTGTTGCAGAACTTTACGATTTAACTGCAACATGCAAAAAAAATCTTGTGAAGGCGAATGAAGTTAACACCGAAAAGTTATCATATCGAACAATTTACATTATCAGCTTATGCAAAAATGCTTCACAGTGAAAAAACAGGTGAACTGAACTAGATTTATTTCCCCTTACGCGCCTCGTATGAAATAAAAATACTTTGTACAAGGTTTAACGGAAAACTATTGAGAACTGCTTCTACTCATGGAAAAACTACATCTGCCTTTTCTGGAAGCACCTAATAAACTGTTGTTCGAAAAAAAAAATGTTTAATTAATTAAGGGAAAAATTAAAGAGCTATCTCGAAATTTTTATTTAAAAACAATAGAGACCGTGCAATGTTAACCACTCAAACGAACAACAAAACAACAAAACAAACAAAACAACAACAACAAAACAAAACAACAAAATAATTAGCTAGATTAGTGTTAGAATTTATGAAAATTTAGTTGTTATTAAAAGACACAAGTAGCAACACTTTTCGTTGACGTTTAGTTATAGCCATAGAGGAAAATAATATAATGGGAAGTTATAGCTAAAATCGTAATATCCGTGCCCAGTCTGTACTATAATCTTTTTCCATATCAGTGATTTTAGATTTGTACTTTCATTTTATCATTTTCAGAAAGTTCTCAAAACTTTTTATTTATATATTATTTGGTCATAAAAATTATAAATTACTAAAACTTCTGACAGATGTTCAAAACCAAATGTCAAATAATTACCACGACAACTAAACGGAGATAACCTATATTTCTCATGCGTAAACAGATGTGGTGCGAGTTAAGTTGTGATTTAGAAATTAATAACAGAAAATAATTATGGTCGACACCGAGGAATACTTTCCTCGTGGAGGAAAGAAGCCTACAACAACATACTTCAAACAAAGTGCAAACGTAAGTTTAAAAAAAATAACACGAACTTTTGTGTTTAGAAACTTTCCGGTTAATTTTGGTTTTTGTAGTTTTTAGGCGCTCCTGAGAAAGGAGAAAAGAAGAAGAAGAAGCCAAAGAAGAAGTCTGAAGGAGACGATGGCTACTTGTCTGACGAGGGCACGAAGGAGATCGACCAGTCGTTCAAAAACTGTGCTTTCGGTTTGAGCTATAAGGTTTGTTATTTTAATATAATACTTCATTAATTATTAAGGACATACCTTAATAAATTCAGTTAGTTACTGTACAATCGAAGTTTAACGTGGTATTATCGATACATTTATTTTTATTACTATTTATTGTGCAACAAAACTATTTGTTTTGGTTAATTATAAAAAATATAGTAAACTAACTTTTTCCAACAGTTTCGCTTGCATGAAAGTCGTAAATGATTACAAGAGAATGTAGGTACCTACTAACAGAATAAGAAACTAATATCAAGTTCTTGTCCTAGTGTGCCAAGTTTCAACCAAATGCAATAGTTGAGGTTAGGTGGTGATTTACTTTTTTTTTGACGAGGTATAAAAACAGATGGTAGGTGAAATTTGGCGCAAGGTTTTCTTTTATAATGTAGGCAAGCGCCATGAGAGGATTTTCTAAAATTCATCCCCTAAGGTAAAGAATCTGTGTTCCAAAGTTTAGGCAAACCTAACCACTTTTAATATAATTATTATGCTTCCTAATATTTTTTATGTGTAAGTTAAACCTATTTTTTTCATTTCCACAGACAGTTAAAGAAGGTCTACTGATCCTGGGCAGAGTGAAGACCATCCTTGAAACGAAGGTAGTGGTCAGCCTGCCGTGCCGACTGATCGGCTCGGTGATGGCCTGCCACATCAGTGAGCCTTATAATAAGGAACTTGAAGCTTACGTTAATGATAAGGTTGGTATTTACAGAAACAGATTAGAAGAATGTAGATAAAACAAAAAAAAAAACTATTTGGAGGCTTGCAAGGGGAATTAATCATATCATAATCATATCATGAACATATCATAATCATGTCATAATCATATCATAGTCATATCATAGTCATATCATAGTCATATCATAATCATACCATAATCATATCATAATCATACCATAATCATATCACAGACCCACCCATGTACTGTCTCTTTTCCATAAATTTTTTTTCTTCTTACATTTTAGATAGTAATACTTGTGGAATTGTCTCCTCGAGCCCTTCATATTACTATTCAACATTATCGTCATCTTCCTGTCCTTGTTCCATCTTATTTGGAGTTGGGTTAACATATTTCTTCCATTCTTAATAACAAGTTAATGTCACCGAGTTGTACATACATACTATGGAAAAAAAATCGCTTTCGAGTAAACACAGAACTAAAACAAAACCTCTTTTCTCTCTTTTCTAGACTGACAAGGTACTAGAGTTAGGCCAGATGTTCCGGCCCGGCCAGTACATCGCTGTCAAAGTGCTGGAGGTCAAGGAACTCAGTCTCATGCTGTCGGTGATGCCACAGCATGTCAATGGACAGACCACCATCAAGGACTTACAGAAAGGTATCAAATCAAAAATGATTTTTATTTTACACTAGCGACCCGCCCTGGCTTCGCACGGGTCCAAATTTATCAGTGTTCTTCTACTATATCATGCATGTATTTATACATATAATACCTTCCTCTTGAATCACTCTATCTATTAAAAAAACCGCATCAAAATCCGTTGCGTAGTTTTAAAGATTTAAGCATACATAGGGATATAGGGACAGAGAAAGCGATCCAGCTGTGTACCAGTAAAACATAAGGAGGTTGGTGCCCTGAAATCGCACGACGGGGTTATGGCAGACCAAGAAGATGGCCTGACGACTTGGATTTTTTTCTTAAGAATTGGCAAGAAGTAGCTCAAAGCCGGGAACGATGGAAGGAATGGAGGGAGGCCTTTGCCCAACTGTGGGACAGTATTGGCTAGGTATAATAATAATATAATAAAGGCCAAAAGCTTCGACGACCATCTGCCGAAGCTGTCGTTGCGCGGTCGGATCAAGGGCCTGATACAGAAGGCAGTACTCCTTGATACGGCTCGTATCGTGAGGAGGTTCCTGTCTCTGGAGCCCTAACCACCGGTAGTTTGGACCCTGCTCCCGCTATTGGTGGCATTCTATTTTTTATATTTTTAACGTTTGAATCCCCAACCGGTCCTATGAGACCGCGCTGTTATTGTTTTACTATTGTGTCTCGTTTCGCGGGTATCTGAGTAACTACATGTTTTTTTTTCCTTTTTTGTAGGTATTTGTAAAAATATAATTTATATGTGGATAATTGAATAAAGAATATAATAATATATTGTGTGGTAGGTAACCTGATCCAAGCAGCAGTGGCGTCGGTGGAAGATCACGGCTATGTGATGGACCTCGGCGTGCCCGGCACGACGGCCTTCCTGCCCAAGGCTAACTCCAACCCAGAGATCGAACTAGGTAAGCGCTATGTAATGACATTTTTTCCGTTTTTGATTATTAGTCTAGTGCCTGGGGGTTTTTACCCAGAACTTTTTTGATTGTGGACGGATTTTAAAAAGAAAAATTGTGATATGTAGCTAATAACAAGCATAAAAAAGTTTACCTATTTAAAAATTGTGATCTTCAGCTTTTTCCTACATATTTTTTCTGTTTTCCTTTTTAAAATCCATCCACAGTCACTAAAGTTCTGGGTTTTGATGATTTTAACGTCCCAGTCACTGGACTATATATTATTTGACTAATTAATAACTTATTATTGACAGTGTATTATTGACTAATTATTAATTAAATTTTGATATTGTGTGCCACAGAATGAATTTGCAAATTTAATGATTTATATTTTTACGGACTATTTTAATCATTTGTCACTAGTTAAATAATTGTTTTTTTCTTAATTATTTCATTTCATTTCAATGTAAGTAGACGAAGAAGTATTGTGGGGGTGTAGACCTAATGAAAAGGATTCTGTGCTTTAAATTATTATGTACTCGTACTAGCAACCCGCCCCGGCTTCACACGGGTGCAAAATTATCAGTGTTTCCCTACTGTATTATATAATACTGGGTGTAAGGGACAGCCGTCCAGTAACTTTAAGGGCTTGCTCAGTAGACGAATCTGAACATCCTCCCACAAAGGAGGGCTGTCCCTAGGGGCGTAGCTACCGCCGTATCAATTATACGGGGCCCCCAGGCTTCAGGGGCCCCGGTTGGTAGCATAAAATTACTGTTCAAAAACTCAAATAAATGATAAATGATAAATGATATTTATTTTGCAAATAGGTTTCACGAAACACTTTTACACGTCAATTTTTTTTTTGTCAAAATTATTAATCTAGATGAGGCCGGTGTTTCCTAACTGACTACCCTGAGAAGAAACACCGAAACAAACTCAGGGGTCACAGTCTCTTTTAAAAAAAAATCCATACAAAATGTATTGGTCAAATCATATGCGAACTATGCAGATTGGTGTCTGAGATGGCCTTTTAAAGAAAGAACCATGCAGATTTGAGCGGACCTGTCCAGTCAGTGCAAGCATTTGTCATTTTCCTCGTAAAGCTCAACTCGGGGCTACTAAGGAGCTCAACGACTTGACGAACAATGCAAAGGAAAGGACATTTGGTTAGGCCGTAGAAAATACTCAAATTGCCAGACATAAGTTAAAGTGACTGAAACGAAAGGAAAAAGCAAGCTATCCACATAGTCCTCACATACACAAAAAAAATAAAAAAGATATAAATAAAATTTACAAAAAGTAATACTTAACAAAGTAAATATTGTTGTCAAAAAAAAAATTAAAGAATAAAAAGAAATTAGTCGAATTGTATATAAAAAAAAAATGTCGGATTGTAAAAAAAAGAGAATATCAATGTCAAATTGAAACATAAGTTAAAAGAATAAACGACAGTACAGCGAGTACTGGAGCAGGTCAATCCCAAGCCTTATTGTCCTCAACATAGTCCTTTATAGTATAAAAAGCCTTTTGGCAAAGTTTACGCTTTACAAATGATTTAAATTTATTGAGGCTTAGTTCTTGAATATGACTGGGAAGTTTATTATAGAAGTGTACACATTGACATCTAAATGAGCCCCCTATTTTTTTGAGCCTAGTTGCAGGAACTACAAATTTGTGTTTATTTCTAGTATTAAAATTATGTATATCACTGTATTTTTTAAACATGTTTTTGTTCTTATGGGCATACAGGATATTCTCATAAATATACTGTGAAGGCACAGTCATTACCTTGATCTCCTTAAATTTATCTCTGAGGGAGTATCTAGGACTTAAATTATAAATGGAACGAATAGCCCTTTTCTGTAAAATGAAAATTGTTTGGATATCGGCGGCATTTCCCCACAGTAGGATACCGTACGACATGACACTATGAAAATAGCTAAAATAAACTAAACGGGCTGTTTCTAAATCAGTTAAATTTCGAATTTTTCTTACAGCATATGCTGCAGAGCTAAGTTTTTTAGATAATTTGTCTATATGTGGGCCCCACTGAAGCTTAGCATCTAAAGTTATGCCCAAAAACACTGTAGTAACTTCAGGACTCAACTCCTTTCCCTTTATTAGCACACTAGTTTCTACTTGCCTAACATGGGGCATCGTAAACTTTATGCATTTAGTTTTCTTTTCATTCAGATGTAGGTTATTTACATTAAATCAGTGTACTATTTTAGAGATAACTATATTTATATCGTCAGTAACCGACTGCTGACGTTTCAGTTTAAACAAAAGTGAAGTGTCGTCTGCAAACAACACTATATTATCGTTATCCTTCATGAGGTAAGGTAAATCGTTAATATAAATAAGAAACAAAAATGGACCAAGAATTGAGCCCTGAGGGACACCCATTTTTACTACAGACCCAGGAGATCTTTTTCCGTTTACATCAACTCTCTGAATCCTATCGCCCAGATATGATGCAAGAAGATCCAGGGAGGAGTTCCGGATTCCGTAATGGTGTAGTTTCCTGATTAATGTTTCATGGGGAACACAATCGAAGGCCTTAGACAAATCGCAAAAAATACCCAGGACATCGCATTTGTCTTCCCATGCATCAAAAATATGTCCTAAAAGTTCAACACCAGCATCGGTTGTTGAACGACCCCTTGTAAAACCGAACTGTTTGGTATGCAATAATTTATGTCTATTAAAAAACTTTTGTAGTTGCTTTAAAATGAGTTTTTCATATATTTTACTAAAAGTGGGTAGCACTGAAATAGGTCTGTAATTCGTGGGGTCAGATGTACTACCCGTTTTGAACAAAGGTATAATTTTACTATTCTTCATTAAATCAGGAAACTCACCGCGATCGATACAATTATTAAAAATAAAGGCTAATGAAGGAGCCACAATATGGATTATAGACTTAACAACGTCCACAGAATTACCCCATAAATCTGCAGTCTTTTTTACATTTAAGGACTTAAAGGTCTTAACAATATCTGCACAAGTAACATGTTCGAAATTAAAAACAGAATCGCAAACTTTAACGTTTTCTTTAAGCAGAGAATCTGCAGCTGTGGGTGATGAGTTCAGAGATTTTGTTGTTGATATAGGGATCTCTGAAAAGAAGTTCTCAAAAGCCGCAGCAACCTGTGAGTCTGATGTGATCACATTGTCATCAATTATAAGTTTATAGTCACTAGATGGGCTCGTAGACCTTCCAGTTTCACTATTTATAACATTCCAAGTAGTCTTAATTATATTTTTACCTTTTTTTAATTTTGGAACTCAAATAACGCGATTTCGCTAGAGAACAAACTTTTTTAAATAATTTCGAATAATTTCGAACATATAAATTAAATTCAGCAGTATTAACAAGAATTCTTTCGTCATACAATTCGTAAAGCCTAGTTCTACTTTTATGAATACCAGTGGTAGCCCATTCACTGAACGACACATTACTGTTAACCGAGAGAGTCTTAGGTATGAAAGTAGAATTAAATTGATTACAGTACATGTTAAAGAAACCTTCATATTGATGATTGAGTTCATCATATGTAGACAAGTCGGGTAAATTATTAATAAGTTTAGTTTTAAAACTTTCTAAACGACTTGCAGTTTTAGGGTTAACAGTGATATTCTTTTTAGCCACTATGCTGTGCTTGTTTTGAAAAGTAATTAATTGCCCACAATGATCAGAATCTAATAAATTAATGACTTCTTTGCGACTGGGTACAACATCCGTATAAATATTATCTATACATGTGGCACTATTAGGAGTTATTCTAGTGGGCTCCAAAAATTGGTTAACCAGATTGTAGGACTTAAATAGACTTAAAATTTTACTACATAAGCTTGAGTTTTCTAGTAGATTAATATTAAAATCACCACAAGTGATTATGTACTTATTTGAATTGCAAATCTTGTGAAACACTTCATCCATTACCTTTTCGAAGCAGTCATACAATCCGGAAGGGGGTTTGTAAACACTTAATATAATAAATTGATCCAATTCAATGCAAGCTATTTCAACTGACCGCTCAACAGATAAACTCACAATGTCCTGCCGTTCTTTATATTTCAGGTGGTTATTTACAATAATCATTGAGCCACCACGTATAGCATTAATTCTGCTGAACGAACCACCAATCTGGTGATTACTAAAATTAAACATTAATTGTTGGCTTTTAAGCCAATGTTCAGTTAAACAAAGAATATCAATATTATTACAATTTAAGAAAAGTTCTACTTCTAAATCTTTGTTCATAAGACCTTGAATATGTTGATGCACCAGGTTGATATTATTTGTTGAATTTAAAACTTTAGTGGAATATTCGTTCAGCATGTTCATAGTTTTTATGCCAGAGATTGACTCCGTTGTCTTAATTACTAATTTAAATCAACATTGATTTTAATATTTGATGCCAAGTTATTGGCAAAATCATTTGTCAAAACATTGCTTTGCTCAACAGAAGCAATTTGTTTAGCCAAGTTCTTGGCTGTAATAACAAAATAATATGATAGCGACACAGCTATTTGTCTCCTACAAAACAAAGAAAGATAGTAATTATCCTTATGATATCTATCTTTTGTCAAATAAAAGTTAGTACCAACATAATTGTTGGTGTCAATGAAATGAAATAATTGATTGTACAATGTCACATTGTACAAAGTTGTATTTAGCTTAAATCTAAGATTATTTTCTTCCTGTGGCAAACTTTGACTATAAGGAAATGTGAACATCACAATTTTTTTTACAGTTAGGTGACTTAAGGTCTTATAAATTGTTACTAATAAAAGAATCTCAAGTTATTGGCCTGTCGAATCACCGAATTGTCAGTTGATATTTGAGTTTGTGTTTATTGCGAAATACATAAACCCAATCAAATAAAAGGGAGGTCACAATTTTTTTTATTATACGGGGCCCCATAGGGACTAGCTACGCCACTGGCTGTCCCTTACACCCAGTTAAACTATTTTCAAGTTTCGCACACTGAACGTTACACGTTGTATGTATTAAGAACAAGTCCTATTTGTGTTATCCTCACCAGATGTGGGCATGGTATGCTGGTGCACCATCAAGTCGTCTCCGGCTCCTGGCGGGGGCGTGGTGACGCTGTCCAACGAGCTGGTGGCGCTGCAGAACTCCTGGCTGCGGCACAAGACCAGCGGGCCTCTGCTGCCGGGCTCCAATCTAGACTTCCTTGTGGATACGGTATGTATAATCGGCGGCACGTAACTTGGCAAGCGTCGTTAGTTTCGCAGAAATCGTTTTTTAGATCTATTTGGTGGATGCCGCGGGATGCGGGGTATGAGGTAGGCGATTGGTGCAGTATTATAATATAGTAGTTTATGATTGGTGCGTTAGTCGACTTTTGCTCCCGCACTGCGTTACGAGTTCGTTCATTCGCTTTTTTGTGCACCATGCGCGAAACTTGCCAACTTATTTGCCGGGTATTATACCAGCTGTTTCTATCATCATTATTTTGTTATTGGTGCTTACTTAAGAGAGCAGTGGTGGCCCTGTGGTAACTGCCCCGACTTTACGCCCATTTTCAATTACTTACCGCAGTTCATAGATAGATAGCTATCCCCGATAAACAGTAAGATTCTATCTATCAATCCACAACTTTTGGTAGGAAATGCTATCCGTCGGTATAGGAAAGCAAGTAAGGGCAAGAGGATAGATTTGTTTATCTAAAGTAGCTGCAACTTTAGATAGATAGCATATTGAAAACGGGCGTTACAAGTTATAGGTTATGCTATAGCAACTTCGAACAAAACGAAAATTCACTTTTTTCGTTAAAACAGCGCCATCTATCAAACGTTAAGGGAAATTAATTGCAGTGTTGCTACAGTTGTTCGCATAAATGTCACTAGATGGTGCGACATGTATTGATCTGTGGTTGAAGTGTGTATAATTTTCAAGGTTTTTTTTTTTTTTGACTTTCTTAAGATCTATTGAGAACGAACGCGATTGATTTACTAACAAAAATAGCCAGAATTGCCAGAGGGACAATTTCTTTGTGTGGGATGAGCTGAGATGAGGGCATCTGTATGCTAGTATATTATATTATTTGTGACAGTACTAACTGACAGTACAGCAGTTGTTTATACACCTAGCTATACATTTACTTATATAAATAGTCCCTTAACGAAAAACTAGATGTCGCTGAGTTCGACAACTTCTCAATATTAAAAAATACGGTAGAGTTGCCTGTCTATAACCAGTATACTGTAGAAGTCTTTGTTATTTTTTTCTAAACTGCGATTTTCTGAATTTTATTTCGTAAATTTTCAGTTTAACTGAATCAGGCGCATTACTTTGTGTAAATTATTTTATCACCGCTGCTCTCAAAACGGTGAAGGAAAACATCGTGAGGAAACCGGCATGTCCTAGAACCAAAATTTTAAAGACATGTGACATCCACCAATCCCCACTATGCCGGAGGTCGTGGGTTCGATTCCCACCCAAGAGGAATGTTTGTGTGATGAGCACGATCATTTGTTGTGTCTGGGAGTAATTTATCTTTAATATGTATGTATTTGGAAATATATAAGTATGTTTATCAGTTGTCTAGTACGCATAACACAAGCTCTGCTTAGCTTGGGACTAGATGGCGTTGTGAGAAAGTTATTCTATAATATTAATTACTAGCTGTCCCCTGCGGTTTCACCCGCATTTTTTGTTACTGCTCCGCTCCCGTAGGTCGTAGCGTGATGGTATATAGCCTATAGCATTCCTCGATAAATGGGTAAAACTAAAACTGAAAGAATTTTTCAAATCGGACCAGTAGTTCCAGAGATTACCCCCTACATACAAACTTACAAATTTTACCTCTTTATAATATTAGTGTATATAGTATAGAAGTATAGATGTGTCCCGACTTCCGATACCTCCAGTCGCTTGTCTAAGAGGATGGTGACGGTGAGGTAGACCGAGACGTAACGCACCGGATCAACTCATAGGTGGATGGATAGCGACAGGTCACTATAATAACTGACCACCCACGTTAACCAATAAAACCGACCAAGAGCGTGTCGGGCCACGCTCAGTGTAGGGTTCCGTAGTTTCCCGTCCGTTAAAGGGGACAAACACACATTGTTTTTTACTTTTGGAGCAATTATTTCCGAAATTATTGATATTATCAAAAAATTATTTCAGTAAACCCCTATTAATTTTTAATACCTATCCAACAATATATCACACGTTAGGGTTGAAATAAAAAAAAAACTACTTTCCACTTTACATGTCGGGGTACTGTAATAAAACATTTTTTTTTCCAATTTTTATTTTACTAAAAAGTAATTTAATTTGAACTTGGAATACAAAATCGTGAGCGGGTAGCTAGTGGCCCATTCGCCAGAGAACCCTTATATTTTGTATTTAAAAGTTGTGGACTATATATATGGTAAGTTGTCCCACATTGAACCAGGTAAATTTCAAAGTCTCATAGTGGGCTGGATGTTCAATCAATGCCTTTAATTTTTTGTGTATAGTTAGCATATTTATTTAGCTTCAATTTTGTAAAACATTAATTTCTCATATTCCTTTTAGTTTCGGTGTAAAACAGGTTTTTATGAAAAATGATTTTTGGTTCAATGAGTACAGTCAGCATCAAAAGTCAATGAACAGAATCAACATAAAACATTTTATTGTGAACAGATGAAACACATTTTATTGCGAACAGGTGTTTTGTTATGTTGATTCTGTTCATCGACTTTTGATGCTGACTGTACCACAGGTGGTACACATTTAACCAGGGTATCGTCCACATTGAGACACCTTATTAACGATGTCTTCTAGTTCAATTTATAAGGCAAATACTTTGTAATAATAATAAACAGTAATAATAAAAATCAGCCTTATATTTATAAAAATCACTTTAAATCATATGCAATTAAACCGAGAGTCTTAGTTTTATACATCACAAAACCTTTTCAGTCAAATTCTTATCATATTTTAGTAATAAAAACAAAAGTAATAGTTTTTAATTATAAAAACAAAAGTACCTTCCATAATATAACAAATTAAAATTAAATTAAAATAATTGTAAAAAACACTCCTTTAACGACTGGGGTGTACACAGTAAACCGTGGTTCAAAGTGTAACACCCTCAGGTGGTTCAATGTGAGACACACCACGTTTTATCACTAAACTCAAAATTTTACCGGCAAATCAATCTCTTAAAATCACGAATTATAGCGCTTTTAATTGCTAAATAACCGTAGAAAACAGTGTATATATAAATAAATTGATATTATTTAAACGAAAAAAGCATGAAATTGGCAAAAAATATTTACTTTTTGAGTCAGTTTGCTTTCGAATACTCCTCATACAGCCACTTTGCACGCGATCGCCACGCAAACTAGTGGGCAGGAACGGAACGTAAATACCTCTCTTTCACTCATATTAGTGCGGTTTGGCAATGTCGCATTTTCGAGATTCGGCGGTGGTTCAATGTAGCTGCCTAGTTCAATGTGAGACACCCGACCCTATATTATATTATTTTCTTGCAGCCATTGGACAACGGCATCGAGGGTCATGTGTTCGGAGACACCACGGCGTACGTGCAGCGGCAACACGCCGACACCGTCAAGGGCAAGAAGCCTTCTCTCGGCCAGAAGGTAACTGTACTCAGTATCATCATCTACCTAGCCTTTTCCCAACTATATTGGGGTCGGCTTCCAGTCAAGCCGGATTTAGCTGAATACCAGTATTTTACAAGGAGCGTCTGCCTACCAGATCTCCACAACCCATTAATTGGGCTAACACAGTACTTCATGGCAAGACTGGAGTCAGATTTACTGGCTTCTGACTATCCGTAACGACTGCCAAAGATCTAGAAATGCCAGCCGGGAGCTTAACGTGCTTTCCGAGGCACGGAGGAAACTCGGTATTTTAATATGGTCACCCATCCACAACTACAATCGTTTATAATAATAATAATAAATCAAGGCAACAAGTGGCCACGTGTCAACTTCCTGTAAATCTAGATATCGTACCGTCGACCTTCAAACCACAAAGTTGCTAGGATGAATCATATGAACACATGCGCAGTAGCTGTTGATAACGCTACAATTCATTAATTCTATATTTATTTTCAATTTTCTCGGAATATAACATTATAACTACTGTGTTACTGGTTAGCAACTGATATTACACGTGGACATAAAAATAGCCTTTAACACTATATACAGGAAAAGTTTTTAACCACTGCGTAATTTTTTTTTGGTGGCTCAGTGTAAGTAATAGAACACATTACGATCTTCAATGTTAAGCAACGGTTGCCAAGGTTGATCTGTGGATGGGTGACCATCTTACATAACGAGTTTCCTCCGTGCCTCGGAAAACACGCTAAGCCGTAGGTCCCGGCTGTCATTGGCAGCCGTTACGGATAGTCAGAAGTCAGTAAATCTGACTCCAGTCTTACTATGAAGTACCCTGTTACCCCAGTTATTGGGTTGTGGTGGTAGGCAGCCTATGCATTCCGAGGCATGGAGGAAACTCGTTATGTTAAGATGGTCACCCATCCACAGACTAACCTTGGCAAGCGTTGCTTAACCTTGAATATCGACCTGTGTTCTATTACTTACACTGAGCCACCAAAAAAAATTACGCAGTGGTTAAAAACTTTTCCTGTATATGTATGTAGGTAGATGAATGTACCAAATATTTACATAATTATTCAATATTAATGACATATTACTAATTCAATATAATTTTTAATGACAATATTATTGTATTAATTTATTCATAATTAATAAGCCGGAAAAGACCGCCGGAAAAGATTGAAGGAATGGAGGAAAACCTATGCCCAGCGGTGAGACAGTATAGGCTATGTATATAATAATGATAAGGACATTAAATTAATATTAAAGATAATAAGTTTGACCTTAATTTTTATTGAAATACTAGCTATTACCCGCGGCTTCGCTCCCGTCAAATGACTACCCTACCTATCCTACGCTACCCTTCCCTACACTACCCTACTTTACCTGTGTTTTTTTAATTTTTAGTATTTTTCTCGCCATAAAAACCATCTTTGAACTTCGACGAACATTAAAAAAAAGAATTGGCCAAATTGGTTCAGGCGTTGTTGAGTTATGCGCTTACCAACACATTTTGCGATTCATTTTTATATTATAGATTTTGGACGCCATAATATGGCAGGGTATGCTGGAATCAAAATTGTTGTTTGTTCTTCCCAGGGTCCCAGAGATGAGCATAATTATGGATGTGTGTGTATGTGTATAGTCACATGCAAAATTTCATGGATAGTACAGGAAAAAAATCGTGTGAAGCGAGAAATGACGCGATGAGTATTTTTCGAACACTTGAACTCTAACGTTCACGGGAAAATAGACATTAAGGTATCCATTCTATTTTGCATCGGACTTTACAAGTAGACAATTGTTTAGCATAAAGTTTGTAAAATTAAAAAAAAAATCCGAAGGTTTTCATCGTCTGTTTTTTATACCCTGAGACTAACGGCCGAAACCAATAACCTATCGATCTCCAGTTTTGGCATACTGGAGATTGTAAAACAAATGATACAATACAAAAATTATCATGTTTTCTGTTGTTTCATTTGTTTTTCAATCTCCGATATGTGACAGATAGGTTATTGGTTTCGACTGTAAATTGACACAAGTAATGTCAAACTTACTATAGGAATGATGGCAGTTCTTTTGTGTTGTAATGTCATTTTAGTCTCAGGATATAAAAAACAGACGGTAAGTTTTCTGTTTAAAAAAAGCTTGTCTGTCTTCTAGATTCGTGCTCGTCTCCTGTACGTGATGCCGACCAGGAACACGCCCTTCCTGACCATGAGGAGTATCTTCGACTCCACCTACCCTGACCTCAGCTCGGAGCAGCAGCTCAAAGATGGCCAGATCATCGAAGAGGCACAGGTAATGTTACTGACTATATACCGTGTCTCATACATTTTTGCGTTATCGGCCTTGTAATGTTCCCACTGTTGGGACTCGGGCTTCTTGTCTAGGATAGCAAATCGGCCGTAATTCATTATTTAACCTATCACTTACCCGCGAAACGAGACACAATAGTAAGACAATAACCGCGCGGTCTCATAAATTTAATAAATTTATTTATAATTAAAAATTAATTAATTAAAAAGACATCAGTGTTGACAAAATCGTTCTTCTAATCAACCCGTACGATATTTTTAATTTAAAAAGTAATTATTCATTTTTTTCTCTAAAAATGAAAAGTTAAAATTATAATTCAATTACAATTGAATAACAGACGATGGGATATATTTCTACTACCGGATCTCATACTATTACGCCCGTTTTCAATAACCTACCGCAGTTCAGCTATCCTCGATAAACAGTAAGATTCTATCTATCCATTCACAACTTTGGTAGGGAATGCTATCCGTCGGTAGGTTATAGGAAAGCAAGTAAGGGTAAAAGGATAGATTTTTTTATCTTTAGTAGCTGCAACTGTAGATAGGTAGCTTATTGAAAACGGGCGTAAAAGCAAATCGGCCGTAATCCATTATTTAAATTATGTACTTAAATCTTAATATATATAAATCTCCTAATATTATAGACCTACCTGCCCGCACGCCAAAGTGACGACACTGTTTAAAATCTTACTCCGTTAAAATATTCAGAAAAGTGGTAAAAAGTTATCATTACTAAAAGTGTTATATATCCCCATGAAGCTGGGATTTCGGACAGTGCAGTGGTATAAACAACTTTTCTGGACTCAAATGCGTTCGTGAGTAATTAGCAAATAACTTTCAAAATCTTTTTCTAACGACTGTGTTGTTGTCGCCTCCCTGACCTTGGGCAAACCGCAGATCGCTCGCTTCTACGCACACATACGCAGCGCGTACATGTACGCGCTCTAACTTCAACCTCACTGGTGTAAGCTTTACGCTGCTACTACCTAATTACTGCTGCTTTGCTTGCGCTTGACAATTTATGAATTGCAAATTGGGTTTACAATATTGTGTTTGATAATTATGGCCCCAAACCGAAGTGTATGTGCTGGATGCCTAAAAGAAATAAAAGGTATGGAGTTTATGAACTGTTGCGAGTGCAAATCAAGATATGATATTTCCTGCGTAAATATCCCAAAAAACAACTTTTATTTGATGGACCATGACTATAAAAACAGCTGGAAGTGTCCAGAATGTTGCTGCAAACAGCAAAAAGCTGACAACACTAATACACCTGTGCGCCCGACTAACAGCACTGCGTGTCTGCGTCACTCACCTACTCGAAAACAAATACCGAGCCCTAAAACTGTTGCCATTCAAAATACCCCACCTGACTCGAATGTGACTCAAAGGAAGAAAAGTGGTCAGTCCAGGTCAGTCGAAAGTAAACAGGATCAATGGTTCAGCGAAAGTGCGCTAAGAGATATTATTAAAGAAGAGTTGGCCGCGGCTTTAAAATCATCGTTCAAGGATCTAGTGGCTAATCAACTGAAAAACATAACAGGTGAAATATCAGAGTTAAAAGGTTCCTTCGAATTTTTTAATCAGCACTTTGAAGAATTTAGGAAACTCTTTGATGAAAAGGATGCCCTAATCAATCAACTACGACATGACAATAATAACCTACAGCAAAATGTTAATGAACTCACTACTCGAATAAATGTTATGGAACAAAACATGCGCGAAAGCAACGTGGAAATTAGTGGCCTGCCTGAAAATAAGTCTGAAAACTTAGTGAAAACACTCCAAAAAATTGCTAACGTAACAAATTGTGAAATTGGAGACAATGACATCATACAAATCACAAGAGTGGCCAAACTTAACAAGGAAAGTAGCCGTCCACGCACTGTTGTCGCTAAGCTGCGTAGTCCCCGGCAACGAGACAATCTGCTAGCTGCTGTAGGAGACTTCAACAGAAAGCAACCCTCAGACAAATTGAATTCGTGTCACTTAGGTATTACCGGTAACCGTGTGCCCATTTTTATTAGTGAACATTTATGCCCATCTAGCAAGCAATTGCATGCGGCAACGCGAAAACTAGCTCGGGAGATGTCATACAAATTTGTCTGGATACGTAACGGACGAATTTTTGCTCGCAAGGATGTTTATTCAAAGCCTATCTTCATTCGCAATCAGGATAGTCTAAAACTGATGAAAACAACTGACGTCACAATCTAGATTTTTTTTTTTAAATGTTCTTGGTGTTAATCGTATTAGCAATGCTTGACATTTACTATCAAAATGTTCGCGGAATGAGGACTAAGACTGAAGATATCCTAAAAAATATTTTGCTGACTAATTACGATGTCATAGCATTTACCGAATCTTGGCTAAACCCTCACATTGCAAACGGAGAGTTCATTGACACACGGTACGTGGTGTATCGTAGAGATAGATCAACTTCTAAAGTTTCCAAAAAAGACGGAGGCGGGGTCATGGTTGCTGTCAATAGTAAGATTAAATCTGTAAGAGTTAAAAACTGGGAGAGTGATCTGGAAGACTTATGGCTATCTTTAGAGTTAAATGTTAATAATGTAATTAGGAAGGTTGCTCTTTGTGTTGTATACATCCCTCCGCCTGTCAAACTGGACTCACTACAGTACTTTTTAAACAAAGTAAATACCGTGATAGATAATGTCGACGATGTTGTGATTCTTGGGGACTTTAACTTGGGTTTTATCGATTGGAACAGGAAAGACAATGACTTGCACCTCTCACCTTCAAACTATGAGACTTCACTGGGTTACTCGTTGGTGGACTTCATGTCAGTTAATGATCTACATCAATGTAATAATATTGTTAATACTGACTCTAGAATTCTTGATCTAGTCTTGAGCAATATATCAGATGTAGTAGTTAGTAAACCTGATGACCTGTTGAGTAAACTTGACTCTTATCACCCGAACTTACTTATCTCAATTCCGTTTTCTAATATAAAGCAGTTAAAATCTAAACATCGTTCCGATTATAATTTTTTTAAAGCCGACTATGAACAAATACTTATTTTTCTTAGAGATATTGATTGGTATGACTCATTCCTTGGATGTGATAATGTTAATGAAAGGGTTGATATTTTCTACAGAGTTTTACAATGCGCTATCGATAAGTTTGTACCCAAATATACTAAGAAAAAAACTCAATATCCCTCTTGGTCCACCTATTCGCTAGTTAGGGCTTTGTCTGAAAAAGAGAAATACAGGAAAAGTTTTTAACCACTGCGTAAATTTTTTTTGGTGGCTCAGTGTAAGTAATAGAACACAGATCGATCTTCAAAGTTAAGCAATGCTTGCCAAGGTTGGTCTGTGGATGGGTGACCATCTTAACATAACGAGTTTCCTCCGTGCCTCGGAAAGCATAGGCTGCCTACCAGACCTCCACAACCCAATAACTGGGGTAACAGGGTACTTCTTGGCAAGACTGGAGTCAGATTTACTGACTTCTGACTATCCGTAACGACTGTAAATGACAGCCGGGACCTACGGCTTAGCGTGCTTTCCGAGGTACGGAGGAGACTCGTTATGTTAAGATGGTCACCCATCCACAGATCAACCTTGGCAAGTGTTGCTTAACCTTGGAAGTCGACTTGTGTTCTATTACTTACACTGAGCCACCAAAAAAAATTTACGCAGTGGTTAAAAACTTTTCCTGTATAGACAAAAATACCTTAAATATAACAATCCCCGAGACAGGCTCACCTTTGAACTACTCCGAAGTCGCTGTCACTCTTTGATAGACAACTGCTATAGTGAATATAAGCGTAAAATCGAAAACGATATTCCCGAAAACCCTAAAGCATTCTGGCGGTTCATAAAAGATAAACGTCGTGGATAAATGATAAATGATATTTATTCTGCAAATAGGTTTTTTCAAACTCTTTTACACGTCAATTTTTTTTTTTTGGACTTTTTTTTTTTGTTACTAGATGAGGCCGGTGTTTCCTAACTGACTACCCTGAGAAGAAACACCGAAACAAACTCAGGGGTCACAACAAACTCAGGGGTGGAGAATCCTGCATTCCTGCCAACATGTTTATGAATGATAGGGCGGCCAGCACTGGGCCTGAAATTGCAAACCTAATTGTGGATCAGTTTGTATCCGTTTTTAGTCGAAACTCTACGGCCACTACCAATGCCACCAACAAATTTTCGGGTATTGATAGTGTTATAAGCACTGTTAAGTTAACGGAAGAACAAGTACTTAACAAACTGAAACACATAGATGCATCGAAAGGTCCCGGACCTGACTTAATACCACCGTCATTTGTTAGACGTTGCAGTCATGTACTCTCCTCGCCATTACAGATTATCTTTAATTCCTCTCTCAAGGAAGGAATTTTTCCTGAGGTATGGAAAAGCGCTAGAATCGTCCCGGTTTTTAAAAAGGGCGATCCTGCAAATGTTAAAAACTACCGTCCCATCTCAATTTTATCGTGTTTTTCAAAAATCTTTGAGGCTCTTGTCTGCCCAGTCATCACTTGCCATATTGATAAAATTATTTCTCCAAACCAACATGGATTTAAAGCTGGACGCAGTGTGGAATCAAACCTTGTAGAGTTTGTGTCTGATATTACTCTAGCTCTTGATAAAAGATTAGAAGTGGATGCCATCTACACGGACTTTAGCAGTGCATTCGATAAAGTTGATCATTCTCTTCTGCTGTCAAAGTTAGAATATAATGGTATACATGGTTCACTGTTAAATTGGTTCTCATCATATCTAGCTCGTCGATCTCAAATTCTTGTCGTTAATGGTTATGAATCTTACCCATACTATGCTGACTCAGGAGTTCCCCAGGGATCTCACCTAGCCCCAGTTCTATTCTCGCTCTTCATAAACGACATAACAAATGAAATCCGTAACTGTAAATATTTAATGTTCGCAGACGATCTTAAAATCTATAGAACAATCAGTACAAATGAGGACACAGTTCTTATCCAAGAAGATTTAGATAGGATTGAGCGATGGTGTATCCTTAACGGCATGCAACTTAATGTACAAAAATGTAGTCACATACGATTTACTAGAAAAAAAGATTCAATAGCTGTAGCATATAATGTAAACGGAGTGATATTGGAATCAGTGAATGAAATTCGGGATCTTGGCGTCATTATGGATAATAAATTAAATTTCAGAAGTCATGTTGATGGCATCGTCACTAAATCAGCACGGTTACTTGGATTCCTTAAGAGAAGTACAAAAGGTTTTAAGTTGGTAAGAACTAAAATCGTATTGTACAATACATTAGTTCGAAGCCATTTAGAATTTGCTAGTGTGGTTTGGAGCCCTCACTATGTAGTGCACTCACAGAGAGTCGAGAGTATTCAAAGAGCCTTCACTAAACATTTGGCATATACCTCTGACAAAATATCTCCCAGGTGTCCATATGAACAACGTCTTCAATGCTTTAGCATGAATTCTCTGCGCGATCGCCGACTGACACAGGATCTAACATTTCTTTACAAATTGGTAAATAATAAATTGGATTGCCAAAAGCTGATTGCGCAAATTGCGATAAAAGTCCCTTACAACATGCCTAGATTCCCAGTTACGAATATATTTTACGCTCCACCATGTAGGACGAATGTTGGCATTAACTCACCAATAAACAGACTCTGTAGAGAGATGAATTCCTTAGTAAAATCCGTACCTGAGGTTGATATTTACCATGACTCCTTAAAAGTCTTTAAAGCCAGAGTACTGAAGTCCCGGAGAACGTTTGACAATTGTGTTTAGGTTATTCATATAAAGCGCTCACATTATTATTGAATTTGGATATATGAAACAATTTTTGTGTCTAGTTTAATTTTATAATTTTAATTTTTATATGTACTTAATTTAGTTTTTCATTCAATTTGATTTTAATTTTAAATGTGTAATAATTGATTTTGATTTTATTTTGTTATGTGTTAGTTTACAATTTGTTTTTTTTTTCTCATTGCAATTTTATATTAAGTATGTAATAATTTATGTCACCCTTATTATATGAATACTGGTTGACCTGTAATTGGCGACTATGTAAGACTTAGGCCAATTGTTATTTATACCCAAGAAATGCTGTACATAGAAGCTGTTGGTTTTACCTTAATAAATAAATAAATAAATAAATAAATAAATAAATCTCGTGTCACAATGTTTGTCCTCAATGGACACCATGTGCAGTTCGATCCAACTTGAGAGATAGGATAGTTGAAAACAAAAAAAAAAGTTAGGTAAAGTAGGGTATAGGGTAGTGTAGGGTAGTGTAGGGTAGTGTAGGGTAGCGTAGGGTAGCGTAGTGTAGCGTAGTGTAGCGTAGTGTAGCGTAGTGTAGCGTAGTGTATCGTAGTGTAGCGTAGTGAAGCGTAGTGTAGCGTAGTGTAGCGTAGTGTAGCGTAGTGTAGCGTAGTGTAGCGTAGTGTAGCGTAGTGTAGCGTAGTGTAGCGTAGTGTAGCGTAGTGTAGCGTAGTGTAGCGTAGTGTAGCGTAGTGTAGCGTAGTGTAGCGTAGTGTAGCGTAGTGTAGCGTAGTGTAGCGTAGTGTAGCGTAGTGTAGCGTAGTGTAGCGTAGTGTAGCGTAGTGTAGCGTAGTGTAGCGTAGTGTAGCGTAGAGTAGCGTAGTGTAGCGTAGTGTAGCGTAGTGTAGCGTAGTGTAGCGTAGTGTAGCGTAGTGTAGTGTAGCGTAGTGTAGGGTAGTGTAGCGTAGTGTAGCGTAGTGTAGCGTGGTGTAGCGTAGTGTAGCGTAGTGTAGCGTAGTGTGGCGCAGTGTGGCGTAGTGTGGCGTAGTGTAGCGTAGTGTGGCGTAGTGTAGCGTAGTGTGGCGTAGTGTGGCGTAGTGTAGCGTAGTGTAGCGTAGTGTAGCGTAGTGTAGCGTAGTGTAGTGTAGCGTAGTGTAGCGTAGTGTAGTGTAGCGTAGTGTAGCGTAGTGTAGCGTAGTGTAGCGTAGTGTAGCGTAGTGTAGCGTAGTGTAGCGTAGTGTAGCGTAGTGTAGCGTAGTGTATTGTAGGGTACTGTAGGGTAGTGTAGGGTACTGTAGGGTAGTGTAGGGTACTGTAGGGTAGTGTAGGGTACTGTAGGGTAGTGTAGGGTACTGTAGGGTACTGTAGGGTAGTGTAAGATATGTAGGGTAGTCATTTGACGGGAGCGAAGCCGCGGGTAAAAGCTAGTACAAATATAAATTTCTTTTAATTAAAAATTTATTGATCTAAAAGGCAATGGTGTTGATAAAATCGTTTCTCTAATCAACTCGTACAATATTTTTAATTTAAAATAGTATATTTCATTACAAGTGCGGAAAGTCTGTCATTGCAAAGAGTTCCGACAAATGTTAACCCGAGCCGAGGCGCAGCCGAAGGTGAGGGTTGACAGTCGGAACAAGTTGCAATGACGGTTCCGCGCGTGTACTGAACAACTATTTTTAATACAGTTGCGAAAAAATAAAGCAATTTAATAAAATAATAAAAACACAATAAACTCAACAAATCAAAATGGCGCCAACCTAAAAAAAAAGCAGAGATTTTTTTTTTCTTCACCCTTTCTGGTTAGGCAAAGGGAACTACGCCCCATACAGCCAAGTCTTCAGTAGATTTTTTTTATTGATATGAAATGAAAATGAAATTTAATGAGATGAAATGAAATGAAACCTAACCTAACTCATTGAATCAAATCATTAAAATTGATATTTAAACAAATTAGTAGCTTCTTTTTAGAAATGTTTGCACTAAAAACTTTTTTAGTAAAAACTTCGTGGTTGATTTTTTCTTTTTAATAGACATTATTTTGACAGTTGGGAAAGAAAAAGCACGAGTTCGGGAATGGTAAAGAAAAAGCACGAGTGTGTAATAGCCCACTTCCCGAACGCTATACGTCACTGCAATACGCCACTTTTTGAGCAACTGTATTAAAAAAGTATTTATTCATGGAATATACAGGGTGTCCCAAAACTCAACGATAATCAGGGACCGGATGAAAGGCCAAGCTATACCAGTTCTGGAAAAAATAAAATCCATTTTACTCAGTTCAGCGATAATAGACATTTAAAAAAAAAAAGTTGAAATTCGACACCCTTGGTCGCATTTTCAAGGATTGTGATCACCAATGTCACAATTTCGCTGTGATTTTTTTAATTTCGTGATCTTTATTAACGATGCTATTAATTATTAACAGAGTTATTCCAACCTAACCTAACCTAAGTTAGAAATAGTTTAAGGAAGTTTGACCAAGTGCTGCCCAGAATGAACACCTATTTCCTTTTTTAACGAACAATATTTTTGTGAACCATGACTCACTAAAACTTAACTTATTTTATTAAATTAACAATAATTTGCAATAATTTGTAGTTGTGATTAAAAGCATCGTTAATGAAGATCACGAAATTAAAAAAATCACAGCGAAATTGTGACATTGGTGATCACAATCCTTGAAAATGCGACCAAGGGTGTCGAATTTCAACTTAAAAAAAAAATGTCTATTATCGCTGAACTGAGTAATATGGCTTTTATTTTTTATTTTTTCCAGAGCTGGTATAGCTTGGCCTTTCATCCGGTCCCTGACTATCGTTGAGTTTTGGGACAGCCTGTATATCTGCTACCGGATCTCATACTATTAGTGTTCATTCTGGCTGTGTGTCAGTGTTTGGTAACAGCCGAACCCAATAACCTATCTATCACATACCGGAGATAGAAAGACAAATGAAACAACAGAAAACATGTACATATCATTTTTGTATTGTATCGTTTGTTTTACTATCTCCAGTATGCCAAAACTGGAGGGAGATAGGTTATTGGGTTCGGCCGTAAATCAGCTGAGCTCGGATACACCCTATCCTTAGCCTCAAGCTTGCTATTAGAATTGTATCAGAATTGTCGATCATTGGTTTCATAATTGTTGATTTTGACAAGTTTACCTATCACATACCGCGAAACGAGACACAACAGTAAGACAATAACAGCGCGGTCGCATGAGACCGTTCGGGGATTCATGAATACCAAACTTGTCAATCAATTGTTGAATTTGTAAAGTTAACAATACCAAACTTGTCAAAATCAACAAAATTATAGATCATTGGCTTCATCATTGTTGAATGTGACAAGTTAACAATACCAAACTTGTCAAAATCATCAATTATGAATTCAATGATCGATCATTCAGATATAATTCTAATAGCAGACTTGAGGCCCTATTGTTTATACCAAATAGTCACACCACCATTATTACTTCACTTTAGCTACAATTTTTATTAACAGGAAAAATAAAACAAATACAGCTATTTATATACTTATTTATTCGTTATGAAGTACCGTGTTACCTCAGTTAATGGGTTGTGGAGGTCTGGTAGGCAGCCGCTCCTCGTAAAACACTGGTATTCAGCTAAATCCGGCTTGAGTGGAAGCCGACCCCAATATAGTTGGGAAAAGGCTAGGCAGATGATGATGATTCGTTATGTAATGACAGATGAGAAAACTATAAGGTGCGTTGTGGTGTACACACTCTTGTAATTTTGTACAAGAATAATCTCTTTGGGAGTACAGTTAATAAAAACACGCTGTTTAAATCATTTATTTATTATTTAGTAAAGAATACAAATATTAAAAACTTACAAAACTAATAAATTGAAGTACACAAAATACTACAAACGAAAAAAAAATTGGTATGTCCAGTATAAGTAGTAAAAAGCCAACACGTATTTAGAAAAATATTTATATTTCAATCTTGTAACATCACATCAAATAGTAGGAATAAATTTCTTCAGTAATACATTGAAGTACACACAATTTTTATTAAAACAAAAATTCATATCAACTCGTAGTACAGGAAAAAAATAATAGTCAGTATTTATTTAAATATTTATTTGTTTTATTAAAAAAACAACCAGATAAAACTTGCTCTTTGAATTACATAAACTCATTTATAAGAGAAAATAATCAATTAAAAGTATTAATTATAAAATAAAATAAAAACTTGATTAAAAAATATTTATTTTGAAATAGTAACATAATAGGTAAATGCTTAAACTTAAAAAACTAGAATGTTGAAGACGTAATAAAATCTTATATTCTATGAATATTAGTAGGTAGTAGTCTTATATACTAAGATATTAAAATTAGCGGGTCTACAGTCGCTCCTTTTTGTATGAAACAGTCCGTACCATGACGTGTAACATTGTCAGTCGTGCAAGCGAGAAAGAGGGATGGAGTTATACACCTGATACAAGTTCTCTCTCTATAACAGTCCACTTTAAGTCGTCAAATGGATCGCGTTAAGCGCTCGTGGTAGGTCCTCACTAATCGTGCCTGTGTATGTTGAAAGATGATGAGAGAGATTCGCACATTCTGTGTTTGTAACCCTCATCGCGTATGCTCCTGAAAACGCGTCATAGGAGTACCTAGTGTGAGTAGTTTTTTTTTTTCACGTTACCGCTATCTGTATAATGACGTCCGGTGTTCCGATTGGCCCGATCCAAATTCTTAACCAGTCAGTGCGAAACGCGGCAAACGTTTCGGTAACGTTGACGTCAAAATAATTCGCACTCGAACTGTTTGCAGTATAGAGGCTCATTCCATCTTTCTTAGCCAGTCCAGGTATTATTGTGTTGTATCAAGGTACTGGGCATACAGTTTTTGATTTTGATGTGACCAGTCATCAGTGGCGAAGGGTAAACATACGTGCGAGTGAATCCGCTACTTAAACCAAAAATTATTGGCATTGACGACAAATGTTGTATACATTTAAAAAAATCGAAGTAATTGAACAATATAAGGGTTGTTGGCCTATAGATTTCTGTTTCAAAAGGGAACTCGACAGGAATGGTGTTATATGAACGCTTCGCGACTGCCAGTCATACAAAATTCTTCTTTACTAGATTTTTTTCTTGAGTGTGATAATTCATCATGTAACTTTTCTCGCTCTAGGTCGAATGATAACTTTTACCGACCATCCATTCGTCTTCCTTCAGTTATCTTTTGCGTCCCAGGGCCGCGGTAACTCTATCAAACGATCAAGCTGAATTTAGACATATTTTTAACTTTCTTCAGTTGTACTTTCCCTTTCAGGGCCGCGATAACTCTTTCAAACTATCCCGCAGAAGTTTGATATGACTTAGCTAAACGATTAAAAACTAACATTTGTCGATTAAACCTTTAATGTATAAAACAAACATTCATATAAAAAATACCCCAATTAACTGGCTATCAAATTTTGGATTCAGTCAAAGTTTCTGCTGGCTAAAACCGAAATCGATCTTTGATAGCGTAAATTACGTAATAAATTTTGCAGAATTGTCAAAATGTTAAAAAAAGTCATGAATGCGTTAATGCGTATCTGCGTTACGCTTTAAAATCTAATAAATATTCTAGAAAAATACAAATAATTATAATCTTAAAAAACATCAATATTATTAATATAGAAGAAAAAATTAAGTCCTATAGGCTGAGGTAGTCATTTTGCTGTCAAAATGCCTTATAAAATCGTCTCTTTGGAGCTGAAGATCCTAGCTGGTTCTCAGTTCTTCAACATCTTTACGACATTAGCTCTCTAGCTGTGCCAAAATGGACTTTATGTCGCCCAATTATACTCTCAACTTCCTTAACAGAATAACTGATTTTGTTGTGTTTTGACCTCTCTAAAATTTGACATATTATTATGTCAGGGTGGGATTTGAATTTCGCCTTAGCTTTGGCATGTTCAATGGTTCTAACTTCTATGGTGCAGCTGTCACATGCAGCCTGTCGTTTCGTTTACTTTCGCGCCTCAATTCTTGTCAGAACGTGACCTTTGCCAGAAGCGAGGCCAGCGGGAAACCGAGGCCGAATTACTGGCGTTGTCATTAGGAAGATCTTCTTCGTCAGACAATTCAATTGTTCCGAGGTTTGTTGCTGCAGAGGTCGAAGGCCCCGAGAAGAAAAAATCTATTGCTTGCTGTCGCACGTGGGGCAAGGAGATTGTCTCTCTTCTAGAAACTTCTACCTCGTTACTTGAAGCTGTATTTTTATTACGCAGAGCCTGAATATTCATCTGAATATTTCTTTTCTCTTGGGCCCTAATTTCATTCATCTTTTGAATTTCAACTTCAATTTCTTTTTTCTTTTTCTCTTCGTCTTGTTGCAAAGCTTCAATATCCTTTTTAAATTCTTCTTGACACTTGATCAATGAATTTTGCAAGGCATCAATATTTTTTTCAATATTTTCTTTCTTTATGGCTTTAATTTCGTTCAGCCTTTGAATTTCAGCTTGAATTTCACTTGTCCTTTTAGCCTCGTCTTGTCGCATAATTTCAAGGCTCTTTCTGAAATCTTCTTCGTGATTAACTAACATGACTTGCATATCTTCAATTTTTTTATCCATGTTGCGTTTATTTTGGGCTTTAATTTTATTATAGCTTTCAATTTTGGCTTCAATTAAACTTGTTTTTTCAGCTTCTTGTTGTTGCATGGCCTCAGTTTTCTTTTTAAATTCGTATTCGATCATAGCTAACTGAGCTTCCAACGCTTCATTACTCTTTTGGGATTTATCGAGCATCTGAGCTTCACTCTCTTTCAAGTTTTTAATTTGTGTTTCCAATTTGCTCGTTATCCCTGATTTGTATTGTTGTATTGCTCCAATATTTTTCTGCATCTTGTCTTTAATCTGATATGTCTGTTCTTTAAGTTTCTGAATTACGTCTTCAGCTTCTTTTTTCTTTTGTTCTTCGTATTGTTTCATGGCGTCAATGTCTTTCTTCATATTGCGTTTCATCTCGTCGATCTGTTGTTGTAATGCTTTAATACTCTTCTCAGTACTCTCTTTAATATCAGATTCTATTTTTGTCATGTTTTGGATTTGTGCTTCATATTCTAACTTTTCTCTGTCCTCACATTGTTTCATTGAATCAATATTTTTTTCGAACTCTGCTTTGTTAATAGCTAACTGGTTTTGCAAAGTTTCTATAACTTTCTTAATATGAGCTTTCTTCTTATCTTCAAGTTCTTTCATTTTCTGAATTGCAGTCTCAACTTCATTCTTCTTTTCTATTTCGAATTGTTGCAAAATTTCAATATTTTTGTCATGCTCCGCTCTATTGATAGAAAACGTGTTTTCCCAATCTGCAATATTCTTTGCAATGTCATATTTCTTTTGTGCTTCGATATCTTTTATTTTTTGAATTTCACATTGAATTTCAGTTGTTTTCTCGTTTTCATATTGTTTCATAGCTTCGATGTTCTTCTCTAATTGATCTGTATTCATTGATAAAGAGTTAGGCATTAACTCGACATAATTCTCTCTTTGATCTTGATTCATCAGTAAGATGTTTTGCAATGCTTCGATATTCTTCTTGATATTTTCTTTCATCTTAGCCTCGCTTTCTTTAACTCTTTGAATTTCAGTTTCGATTTCATTAGTTTTCTCTGCTTCGTATTGTTGCATTTCTAGAAGGTTCTTTTCGTGTTCGACTTGGATCAAAGCAAATGTGTTATTCAATTCATCAATATTATTTTTAAATGTTTCTTTCATCTGAGCTTCAACATTTTTCATGTTTTGAATTTCGGCTTCAACTTCGCTTTTTTTGCTATTTTCAATTTGTTGCATTAGTGTAAAGTTCTCTTCCATTTCTTTTTTAAGTGTGGCTAACTTGTTTGTCAATGCTTTAATATTACAATCCATTGCTTGTTTCTTGTTTTTCTGAATTTCCTGCATTTTTTCAATAACTTTTTCAATTTTTGCTTTTTTCTCGGCCATGGACTTTTTTGTTGCATGCATATTTTTCTTAAATTTGCGCTTTTTAATCTCAAAAGTATCTTGCCATGCTTCAATGCTATCAACTATTTTAGTTTTAGCTTGGGCCTTCTTTTCTTTGATACTTTTGATTTCAGCTTTAATTTCCTCTTTTTTCTGGGATTTGAACTTTTCTATTGCCTCGATACATTTGTCATGTTCGACATTTTTCTCAGCTAACTTGTCTAGCAAGTCTTGAATTTTTTGGTCAGCTTTGATTTTTAAATGGGCTTCTTTATCCTGCATTTTTTTAATTTTGTCGTCGTATTCCTTTTTCATTGCAGCTTCTCGTTCTTGTATTGTCTCAATGTTCTTCTGTATGAGGGATGTTTGCTTCGACTCGTATTGTTGCATACATACGATTCGGTCCTCGGATTCATCTTCCTCAGTCTCAAATTTCTTTTTCATGGCCTCAATATTGTTTTCAATTTCCTTTATTTTGCGAGCCTCATTTTCTTTTACTTTTTGGATTTGAGTCTCAATTTCATACTTAATCGCTATTTCTTGTTGTTTCATGTCCTTAATATTTTTATCTATTTGATCTTCACTGATAGCCAGCGAGCTTTGCAAAGCTTGAATATTGGTCTCCAGGTTGATTTTCGCCATAGCCTCTCTTTCTTTCATACTTTGTATTTCGGCGTCAACTTGCCTCTGTTTGTCAGCTTCATACTGAAGGATGGCTTGAATCCTGTTCTTATATTCTTCTTTATTTTTGGCTAAAGTGATATGCATTATCTCAATATTTTTGGCCATATCTTTTTCTTTTTGTGCTACTTTTTCTTCCAAGTATTTAATTTCAGCGTCAATTTCTCTTTTCCTTTCATCTTGGTGTAAATGCATGGCTCCAATCCTTTTGTCTGATTCTTCTTTTGCCATATTTAAAGTTTTTTCCATTTTCCTCATCTCCACCGCGTTACTGTCTTTTAAGTTTTGAATTTTCCGGTCAAACTCAACAATTTGCTCTTCCTGTCTTTTCTGCAGCACCTTGAAGTCCATTTCCATTTTCTGTTTGGTCTCAGCAAATTCTTTGCGTTTTTCGTTGATGGTTTTATCTATCTTCGAGTGCTCTTTCGACTCGATTTCCTTTAACTTTTTAATAACGTCGTCAATTCTAGCTGTTATTTGAGCTCCTTTTTCTTTCTGTTTTTGTATATTCCTTTCGAATAGTTCTTTTTTCAAGGCTAATTCACTTTGTTTTGCTTCAGTAGCCTTTTTAATATTGTTTATCTCGATAGCTTCAGCCTCTTTAATATTTTGAATTTCGCTGTTTATCTTATCTTTGTCCTCAGCCGCACGTTGTTTTACGGTTTGAATATTCTGTTTACTTTTCTCTTTAGCTACCTCTAACGCGTTTTGCATTTCCTGAATACTTTCCTCCATTTTGGCTTTGGCTCTCTCTTCCCTTTTTTTCCATTTTTCAGTTTCTTGGTCTATAAGATTTTGACCGCTAACTATTTTGTCATTCATTTCTTGAATGTTATTTTTAATTTTTTCAATTTCTCTTGATGTGCTTTCCATTGCTCTTTCAACATTCTTGTCTTTTTCAATATTTTTCCTCGCCATAATTCGTAAAGTTCTCTCTAATGCCTTTTTAGTATTTTCCATGCGAGTCACTAATTTCCTTGTTCTTAACATCAACTGCTCTGTTTGCAGTTCTTTCTGCGAGTGCTTGTATTTATTCTTGTCTTTCAAAGCTTTCTTTTTCAGAGCTTCCAATTTGGGACATTGGCTTTTAGGTTTGTATTCCCTCTTTTTGATGGGTGTTTTCGTTTCCTGTGAACAAACAAACATCCTTTGTAAATAAGTGAAGCTTAATTTAATATAACTTATGATTTTTTCTGACATACAGGGTACTTTTCAATGCCAGTTTTTTTTGCAAACTAGAGAAATTAAGAAAAAAAAGGAAAAAAAGAAAATTAAGAGTTATCAATCAGATAAGATTTTAAAAAATTAGTATGATTTATGTGAAGGTAAGATGATGATGAGTATGAGGTGTTTACAGGTCCTGAAGATCACAGGGCGGTCCATACATTTCCGCCTGGGTGGTGGGTGCTTCGGCACCATGAGTCTGAAGCGGATCCAGGTGGACGAGGACCTCTCGGATGAAGAGGTGGTGGCAAAGTCCTATCCTATAGGTAAGTTAGAGGTTACTCATCATCTACCTAGCCTTTCCCCAACTGTATTGCGGTCAGTTTCCAGTACTGGTATTTTACGAGGAGCGGCTGCCTACCAGACCTCCACAACCCATTAACCTTTTCCTTAATAATATTGTAATACGAAAATAATGTAAAACATTCACTGTTTTAAAAGAGTAACCATGGAGTTTCTTGCCGGTTCTTCTCCATAGGAAACAACCAATTGGAACCGTGCGCTAGCTTCTGACGTTTTATAAGTGCCCATGTAGGCCTAACTATCTATTTTCTATCTATCTATATATATAAAAATCAATTGCTGTTCGTTAGTCTCGCTAAAACTCGAGAACAGCTGAACGGATTTATTTTATCTTAGTCTTGAAATGTTCGTGGAGGTCTAGAGAAGGTTTAAAAGGTGAGAAAAAATCGAAAAAAAAAATCAGCAGTACGAAGTCTGCCGGGTCAGCTAGTATGAAATAAAAAATATAGAATTTGAATGTGACTGGCCTGTTGGTCTAGTGGTTAGTGACCCTGACTGCTATGCCGGAGTTCGTGGGTTCGATTCCCACCCAGGAAAAATGTTTGTGTGATGAGCACGATCATTTGTTCCGTGTCTGGGTGTAATATATCTATAATATGTATGTATTTAGAAGTATATAAGTATGTTTATCAGTTGTCTAGTACCCATAACACAAGCTCTACTTAGCTTGGGACTAGATGGCGTTGTGTGCAAATTGTGGAACATATTATTATTATTATATATTGTGTACAGGAAGCAGTCATAAAGTCCGCGTGCTATGCTACAACTTGTCTGACTACGTGTACTCGGTGACGGACCAGCCTGACGTGGTCTCCGAGAAGTACTTCAGCCTGGAACAGCTGAGGAGCGGCGACCTGGTCGACGCCACGGTCAAGAGTGTCGCCGACAATCATGTTCTACTCAACGTGGGGAGGGTTTCTGGTGAGAATCGTTATTATTATTTCATTATATATATTTTTTGACTTTTAAATATTTCTTTACAAAACATATAAAAAATAATAATAAGGAACACAAAAAAAGCACAAAAAAAGGCGGACTTAATGCCTCAGGCATTTTCTACCAGTCAACCTTTGGGCAATGCAGAGAATATTAGTGGTAGGTGCAATAAAAGAGAGAAATATATTGAGAAGATATACAAATGAATCCAGATACAACACAATATAAATATAATTTATACATAATTCAATCAAATCCCCTCCTCCTTTTTAGGGGTCCGTACCCAAAAGGGTAAAAACCAGACCCTATTCTATAGGTATACTCCGCTGTCTGTCTGTCGATCTCATGCACCGTGATACACAGATGAAATTATCAATATTTAAATTTCTGTTTATGAAAACATATAGAGTTATTTTTAGATGATTTTAAACATTTTACTGAGCTCGCGTGGTAGATGTTTGCCCTTTCCTTCTCCTAGAGAGGAGGTCTGAGTCCCAACAGTGGGAGTATTATAAAGCTGATAATGAAATACTAAGCACTAGCTACTCGCCCCGGGTTCGCACGCGTGCTAAATTATCAGTGGTCCTCTAATATTATGTATTTATTATACACCGCATCAAAATCTGTTGCGGAGTTTTAAAGATCTAAGCTTACATAGAGACAGACAAACAGTGGGTAGCGACTTTGTTTTATACTATGTTGTGATATAGTCCGGTGCCTGGGGCTTAAAATCATCAAAACCTAGAACTTGGTTGACTGTGGGTTGATTTTAAAAAGAAAAACTGTGAAGCTACTAAGAAGCATAAAAGAGTGTACCTATCAAAAAATTGTGATCCCAATTATGAAAAAAAAAATCTGGGTAAAAACCCCCAGGCACTAGACTAATAGTGATTTTATAGCTATACAATGTTAACGATTTATCATGTTTCCGTGCCTAATATCATTTGTTTTCCTTTGAAAACCAGTTAAAACATAGAAATAGGTCAAAAGTGCAACTACGCTTTATTACCTATTGTTAACTAGTTAATATCTTTGTAGGTTACGTATCGCAAGCACACCTGTTCGATTCTGGGATCCTGGTCGACAGCAAAAAGCCTACGAGTTCAAAACTACCGAAGAAAAAGTATAAAGTAAGTGAGCATTATCTACCGGATCCGGAGCTTGAGCCACAAGGTAAACAAAAAAATCATTTTTTCAATATGGCGGGTATAACCCGACCGATGACAAAACGTCACATTTTAATGTAAAATGTTCCCAGTATCTGTGGTCTACAACTTAGTAATATTAAAATGTCATTTTAGGTTCTTTTACATGTGAACTATTTAATGCATAATTAATAAAAATTAAGAAAATAATTTAAGGTATTTAAAATGTTTGATTTCAAATAAATCTGAAAGGATAACATAAGTTCCACAGACATCATTCTAAAATATAATTTCTAATGTTGTCAGTGTAGTTATTAATTCCATACTTATTTTTATATGTTCATTACATCAATCGTGACATATAAAGAACCCTTTTTATGGTTTGTTTACCTTTTGGCTCAACCCTCATTGAATACCCTATAGCCTTTTCCCAACTATATTGGGGTTGGCTTCCAGTCAAGCTGGATTTAGCTGCATACCAGTATTTTACGAGGAGCGGCTGCCTACCAGACCTCCACAACCCATTAACTGGGGTAACACGGTAGAGTTAGTGAGCATACTGACATTTAAAGAAAGATAGAAAGAAAATATTTGGCACACCATGGTTCGAGAAAAACAAGTAATGGCAAACTTAAATTAAACATGTTGAGATTAACACGGTGTCTTCAAGGCTCTTAATAAACTAGTGCGCCTTATTATCAACGATTGCATCACTGCTTACCATCAGGTGGGATTGCGGTCAAGCACTAGTTTAAATCTATAAAAAAAAAAACAACAGTTGCTATGTTCATGGCTGCGCCAAATAAGTCCAGTTCAACATAATAAGCAGCATAATTTGAAAATCTGTATTTGTCTGTTTCTGATTTTTGTCGTGCCTAGAGCAGTGGTGGCCCAGTGGTAACTGCCCCGACTTGCAAGTTGTAGGTCGCGTGTTCATACCCAGTCAGGCGCATTACTTTGTGTAATTTATTTCATCACCACTGCTCTCAAAACGGTAAAGGAAAACATCGTGAGGAAACCGGCATGTCCTAGAACCAAAAATTCGAAGATATGTGACGTCCGCCAATCCGCACTGGGCCTGTGCGGTGGATTACAGCCCATTCCCTCTCCTAAAACAGAGGCCTGAGTCCCAGCAGTGGGAACATTATAAGGCCGATAGTGCAAAAAAAAAAATTGTCGTTGTATAACCGCTGCACCATAAACGTTTGATTTAATATTCAAATGAACTTGTGAAGTCTAGTTTCTAATAGTGAAAGAATTTTTGAAATCGGTCAAGTAGTTTCTGAGTTAAATCGTATCATACAAACAAACGAAAAATCAAATCTTTCCTCTTTTTAATATTAGTATAGCTCTTTAATTTCCATGTTTAAATACTTTTAACGGTCAAGTTATCCTCATTAGATTTCTGTTACTTTCCTGAGTTTTCCGTTTTCCTCATTGAGTGATTTATATAAATGAATTGTCGTTCATTAATTTTAATAATTATTTTTAAATTGAGGAAACACATGAACATAATTATAAATATAACTACTTATTTTTTTTGCATTATCGGCCTTATAATGTTCCCACTGCTGGGACTCAGGCCTCCTCTCTTGGAGAGGGAATGGGCCACAATCCACCACGCGGGCCCAGTGCGGATTGGTTGGACGTCACTTGTCTTCGAATTTTTGGTTCTAGGACACGGCGGTTTCCTCACGATGTTTTCGTTCTCCGTTTTGAGAGCAGTGGTGATGAAATAAACTACACAAAGTCATGCGCCTGACCGGGTTTGAACCCGCGACCTACAACTTGCGAATCGGGGCAGTTACCACTGGGCCACCACTGCTCAGTCGGGGCAGTGGTGGGCCAGTGGTGATAAATGATATTTATTTTGCATGTTGGTTTTTCCATACATCACGTAATTTTTTTTCGTCAGTTTATATGTAATAGATGAGGCCGGTGTTGCCTAGCCAACTACGCGAAGAAGAAACACCGAAACAAACTCAGGGGTCACAATCTCTTTTAAAGTTCTTGTTCCTTGTATCATTATCTTCAGATCTTTGGCAGTCGTTACGGATAGTCAGAAGCCAGTAAATCTAACTCCAGTCTTGCCTTGAAGAACCGTATTACCCCAGTTAATGGGTTGTGGAGGTCTGGTAAGCAGCCGCTCCTCGTAAAATACTGGTAAGACGTCCACTGCTGGACATAGGCCTCCCCCAAGCGTCGCCACAACGACCGGTCCTATGCGTCTTGCATCCATCGGATATTCCTTTGTATGTTAGTCCTACTAATATTATAAATGTGAATGTTTGTTAGAATGGATGTGTGGATGTTTGTTACTCTTTCACGCAAAAACGGCTGGACCGATTTGGTTGAAATTTGGTATGTAGATAGGTTATACCCTGGATTAACATATAGGCTTTTTATCCCGGTCAACAGGAAAAAAATTAAATCTTATCTATTCTTCGATTTTATTATTTTTGCTATAGGCTGCTTTTCATCAACACACCATGCGGGCAAAGCCGCGGGAGGAAGCTAGTGAACTATAATATCCCCTCTTTTGCAGGTGGGTCAGCCGGTGAAGGCTCGGATCCTGGTCGTGGACCCCAGCAAGCAGACCCTGTTCCTGACGCTGAAGCCTTCGCTGCTGTCTCCAGACCTCCAAGTGCTCGACAGCTACGAGAAAGCTGTCCAGGGGCACGTTTACACTGGAGTCATTAAGGTATAGTGGATCCTATCTATAACGACTGCATCACTGCTTACCATCAGGTGGGTTGGCGGTCCACCTGATGGTAAGCAGTAGTAGTCCTAGTTTATATAAATACATTAAAGGCAAAGTTGAGTGTGTTTGCTACTTCGTAACGCTCGAACGCCTGAACAGTTTTCGAACAAATTTGGCACACGCGTAGAACATGTTCTTATTTATTTATATACTCTTTAATTCATGAATCCCCGACCGGTCCTATGAGAACGCGGTGTTATTGTTTTACTATTGTGTCTCGTTTTGTGGGTATGTGATAGGTTAATTGCACACCATAAAAAGAACACAACACAACATGCATACACACACATACAAAACAACACACATATCACAACAACAACATAACATGTTCTTTTTATCCCTGACGTAAGTTCCCTTGGGACAATTTTCTACCGACCTTTCCCGTACTTTTCCGATTTTTCATTATTCTACCTATGCTTGTAACACCCCGTTTTTTTTTACTAATCTTTGGTTTTTCAATTTCAGACCATAAAGGACTACATATTAGTGTCATTTTTCAACAACGTGACAGCTTACATACCGAACCAGTTTATCAGCAAGGAGCCTCTTGAAAATATGGCACAGGCCTTCCACATTGGACAGATTGTAAGTACATATTGTAAATAGTACAAAGTTCTAAGTATTTTCACATCTTGACGTAACTTAGAACCTTGTCATAATTGAGCAGCAGCATGATTGAACAGTTTAAAGTGAAAATAGACTACATTATAAGTAAAATAAAGTTGTAAATATTTTAAAAGAGCATATGACAAGGTGTTCGGTTGTGCTATTACGAACTCTATTTCAGTTGTGTATAAGTTCATTATCAATTGCCTTCGAGATATGAATATTTAGTGTTATAAACGATTTCGTATTTTCAGGTAAATTGTACGATATTGAGAGTAAATGCTGAGGAAAAGAAAATGTCTGGTAGTTTTATAACACAGCCATTTACACAAGTAAGTACACCTCACATTATATTCCTGCCTGTGTCCCGTTTTATTTGTGCAACATTTTTCTTAATAAGCTAGTGCACCTCACCATCAACCGCAGTCAAGCACTAGTTTATAACAATTAAAAAAAAAACTGTCCTGTCACCCGTCACGCTGTCACTGACTGACTTTTCTTTCTCATCACTTCTCCCACAATCTATCTATCTTTCTTTTGGCCTCCCTCCCCCTCTCCATCCACATGTATACGGGTAACTCTTTTAGTAACATGAGTTTCATCCCTCCTCTTCACATGGCCATATCAAGACAAACGATTCCCTTCCAACTTTTCAGTCACTGACCCTACTTTCAAACTTTCTCATTCCTCGATCACTTTATTCATTATCATCACACCACAGAACTTATGTGTAACTAACCTATCCTAACATTACACTCAAATATTTGTATTGTATCAGAAATATGAGTGACTAGCTTTAGCCTGCAGCTTCGCCCGCGTACATAAAATATAGCCTATGTCACTCAGGAATACAGCAGCTTTCTATTGGTGAAATTTTAGCAATCAGACCAGTACTTCCACAGATTACCTCATACAAACAAAAAAACAAACTTTAACTCTCTTTATAATATTAAGTATAGATAACATCAAGTCCACGAAAGATGACCAAACTTTGAGATTCTTGGCTATAATTATATTCAGTCATTACAATTTGTTTTTCTTCAGACTAAAAGAGAGAAACCCCACAAACGCAAATCACCACAGGACGATGAAGTACCAAATGAAGAAGCTAAAACCGACCAATCAGAAATCAAAAAGAAGAAAAAGAAACATCTAGCAGAAGAAACAGAAGAAAAAGTTGAACAAGGCAATGTAAAAACAAAAAAGTTGAAAGCAAAACTTGACCAAGACGAAGATGCTGCAGAAACAGGAAACAAAAAAGACAAAAAGAAAAAATCTAAACAGAAGACAGAGGAATCTAATACAGAAGGAGAAATAGACGAAGTTGTAGAAGAGAAAGTTACTAAGAAAGATAAAAAGAAGAAACTAAAACAAAAGACAGAAGAATCTGACTTAGAAGAAGAAGAACTAAAAATCAAAGACAAGAAGAGTAAGAAACGGAAACTGGAAGAAGAGAACTCTATAGACACCGTACTCGATCCACAAGACGCATTACTCATAGACATGAGCGAATGCACAACCCCAAAACAATACAAGAAAAGAGTAGCATCCTTACAAAAATCAATAAAAAACAGATCAAAACGCTTAGCCAAGATAAATAGAAAGATTACGAAGCTAGAAGAAAAAGGACTAAATTCTGAGACAAAAGTATTCCACACAGCAATGCAGACTGATAGAATCTTAGTCCAAGAAAGAATTAAGAGATTGACGGAAGCGTTAAAAATAGCGCAGGAGAAATTAAAGGAGACGGGAGTAGAGTTTAGTAAGCAGGAGTATAAGAAAGAGAAGGTAAAAGAAGAGAAGAAGGTACCGTTAGAAGTGAAGGTGGTGGAGAGTTTGGAGCCGGCGTTGGAAGCTCCCAGTGCGCAGGAGTTCTGGTCTGCTGCAGGAGAGGAGCCGGTGAAGGTTGTTGAAGAAGAGGAAAGCAGTAGTGAAGATGAGGTCAGTGTGATTCTTCTGTTTGTTTTAAAAGAATGACTGCTGAACGAGGGGAAAAGAAGGAGAAAGCCGCAGGTCCCGGCTGTCATTTGTAGATCTTTGGCAGTCGTTACGGATAGTCAGAAGCCAGTCAATCTGACTCCAGTCTCGCCATGAAGTGCCGTGTTACCCCAAGTTAATGGGTTGTGGAGGTCTGGTAGGCAGCTGCTCCTCGTAAAATACTGGTATTCAGCTAAATCCGGCTTGACTGGAAGCCGACCCCAATGTAGTTGGGAAAAGGCTAGGCAGATGATGACTGCTGAGCGAGAGGCCCGGGCTCGATCTCCGCGTTGCGTTATAGTAGAATTTTTATTTTATTTTTAGAGCCATTTTATTTTATTTTTTAAGTTTAAGGTTAATCAATTATTTGAAATCCAGGAAACCATATTTTTAAACTATTATTATCATATTGGGTGTAAGGGACAGCCCTCCACAAACTTTAAGGGCTTGCTCAGTAGACGAATCTGAACATCCTCCCACAAATATTGTTTTTCAGGAAACGAGAAATCGACCTCTCCATACAAACTGTCCGATAAAATTTATAATTTTGTTGTGTAAATTCTAGTTAGTAATACCACATACAAATTTATTGGATTTAACCTCTTTTTCTCAGGTCGCGCTTTCATTAGACGGACTATACTATAGGTACTATATTTACTATAAGGAAAGAAATTTAAAGAAACTTGTTTTACCGTCCGTTCAACCGATTTTGACTTTTATTGCGTTGGTGACATGACAAATGACGGCTGCAGAAATAGTATTGTAACCACATTTATTGCTTTTAATGTCATCCTTATGTCTACGGAATGGAAGTCAAAATCGGTTGAACGGACAGTAACATAAGTTTCTTTTGTTTTGTTTTCTTATAGTAAATAGAGTATAATCTATATCTAACTTCACAGGAAAAAGACCAGCCAAAGAAGAAGCGTAAGAAGTTGACGGTAGCCGAGAAGCTAGCCAAAGTGCGGGAAGAAGAGGAACGAGTGAGGGAGATGGAGCGGCGTGCGACAGAGAGCGAGCAGCAGCCGCGCTCCAGCGAGCAGTTCGAGCGCGCGCTGCTCGCCAACCCCAACTCCAGCCAGCTCTGGATCGCTTACATGGCCTTCCACCTTCAGGTACATTTCAACCCCAACTCCAGCCAGCTCTGGATCGCTTACATGGCCTTCCACCTTCAGGTACATTTCAACCCCAACTCCAGCCAGCTCTGGATCGCTTACATGGCCTTCCACCTTCAGGTACATTTCAACCCCAACTCCAGCCAGCTCTGGATCGCTTACATGGCCTTCCACCTTCAGGTACATTTTAATCCATAGTCTTAAGGGGGAAGCTTCAGGGTAGCCCGCGAAATTCAAATTTTCTTACGTTTTTTGCAATTTGCAAGCCAGTGATAGGTTGTACGAAATTAAAAATACTTAAGCGACTGTAAAACGTAACTAGTTACATAAATATAACCATAAAAATCATCAATACAAGCCTCCAAGCTCACTTAGTTGCAGGAACGTTTTTGACCTCGAAAAATCGTATTATATAAATATTTTTAATTTCATATAACCTACCACTGGCTTGCAAATTGCAAAAAACGTAAGAAAATTTAAATTTCGCGGGCTACCTGAAGCATTCACCTTAAGCCTGGAAACTTCGAGTTGGCATCGACTTGCCGTTCCATAGATTTAAGTTTTTGGATAAACTGTACTCATAAACTCATAACGACGTTTGACTGCACGGTTAGCGCAGTGGTTAAGCGATTGACTGCTGCGCTGCGTGTCCCGGGTTCGATTCCCGCACGGAACAAATATATGTATGATCTACTGATAGTTGCTCCGGGTCTGGGCGTCTTGTGTATGTGAGTTTTCATGTTTGTAAACGCACCCACGATACAGGAGTAATTCCTAGTGTGGGGCAAAGTTAGAAAAAAATCTATACACTAGACCATCAGGCCAGTTAATGGTTGTTAAATATATATTACTAGCTGTCCCCTGCGGTTTCACCCGCATTTTTCGTTACTGCTCCGCTCCCATGGATCGTAGCGTGATGGTATATAGCCTATAGCATTCCTCGATAAATGGGCTATCTAACACTGAAAGAATTTTTCAAATCGGACCAGTAGTTCCAGAGATTACCCCCTACATACAAACTTACAAAGGAGAATGCCACGGGGCAGGTCCCTTTTGTGCTGTCGTGTAACTGTTTGGAATAATATCCTAAAAATATTATTTATTTTTTTGTGTACAAATTATTTTTTATATACTTTTTCATAAACTAATGGAATTAAAGTAATAGAGACATAATTCCATGCTCATGGTGATGTTTAGTCTGTCAATATGTAATTATAACCTAGATTTTTAAAACAGAAAAATAATTATATCTCCTGAACCAGGGTGACACAATGAAAAAAGGTTTCCGATTATGAAAATGCTATGTTTTTACTATTAGGTAAAATAAAAATCTTCAGTGCACAAGCATTTTCCACTGGGACCCAACTTCCCTTACAAAACGGGCATTCTCCTTTACCTCTTTATAATATTAGGATAGATTTAAGTGTACTTACAGTTTTCTTTTCCTCTGGCAGGCTACCGAGGTTGAAAAGGCCCGTAAGATCGGGCGGAAGGCCCTGGCTACGATATCGTTCCGCGAGCCACTGGAGAAATTCAACGTAGCGGTCGCCATGCTGAGCGTCGAGTGCAGGTTCGGCACCAAGGTCAGACATCTGCAAAAATATTATTTGTTAGCTTCCGCCCGCGTGGTGTGTTGATAAAAAGAAGCCTATAGCAAAAATAACAAAATCGTTTCTTTTTTTCCTTTTGACCGGGATAAAAAGTAGCCTATATGTTAATCCAGGGTATAATCTATCTACATACCAATTTTCAACCAAATCGGTCCAGCCGTTTTTTCGTGAAAGAGTAACAAACATACATCCATCCTCACAAACTTTCGCATTTATAATATTAGTAGGATTTAATTATTTTTTTACCATCAAAGAATCAAAATCAAAAATGTTTTTAAACACTGTTTTAGGCTATCACGGTTTATTTCACAATTTAATTTAATGTCACAACAATCACGGAAGATATCCCGTAAGTGACATTTTAAATTGAAAAATGTTTTTATTTTACATAGGCCTATAAGGGCACTTCAAAGTCGAAGCTAGTGCACGGTTCCAATTGGTCGTTTCCTATGGAGAAGAACCGGCAAGAAACTTCATGGTTACTCTTTTCTAAGACGCAGCGTTGGAAGGCCTCCCACAAGGTGGACCGACCTAGCGAGGGTCGCGGGAACACGATTGATGCGAGACGCACAGGACCGGTCGCTGTGGCGACGCTTGGGGGAGGCCTATGTCCAGCAGTGGACGTCTTTCGGCTGAGATGATGATATTATAATTTTACGTTATTGTAATATTGAATCGAAACTTAAGTTTATAGTTTATACCACATCACACTAAAGAACCTTAAATTTATATCACGTTACTTCTCGCTCGAACGGATGAATGGATTTTGATGGAACTGTAGTACGCGGGTAGACTATGTCCTAGGATAGCATGGACTTATCTGGGCAGTATTTACCCTTCGGATAATTTTCTACTGTCACGTGGACGAAGCTGCAGGCAGCAACTAGTATATGTTAATAACAATACCAACAAAATTAGAAAATAAAGAAAAAAAAAGTGAAAAAGTGTCGTGTATGCTGTTGTAGGTCGTCTAGCTGTGTTTTAAGTTTCATCGAAAAACATTCAGTAATCTTCGTGTGAGAGTAACAAACATCCATCTATCCTACTAATATTACAAATGTGAAAGTTTGTGAGAATGGATGTGTGGATGTTTGTTACTCTCACGCAAAAACGGCTGGACCGATTTGGTTGAAATTTGGTATAGAGATAGGTTATACCCTGGATTAACATATATGTAGGCTATTTTTTTTTTGTCGGGCGAAGCCGCGGGCTGAAGCTAGTACATACATACATATAAACTTTCGCGTTTATAATATTAGTAAGAATTATATATTGTTTCCATTATCACAGTGTAGTCTTCATCAAAATGCAAACAGAAAAACAAAATAAAATGCGGTCCAAAGGTTGACTGGTAGATAATGCCTTTTTACATTAAATCCGCCTAAATAATACTACTAGTCAAAATATAAATAAATTGATATATATAAGTATTCGAAATGGTATCTTTTGCTCGCAATTTTACCTAAATACTTATAAATATAAACAGGAGGAGGAGCTCGTGGCTAGATAATAACTAGGTCGATCTTAAAGGTTAAGCAACGCTTGTCAAGGTTGGTCTGTGGATGGGTGACCATCTTAACATAACGAGTTTCCTCCGTGCCTCGGATAGCACGTTAAGCCGTAGGTCCCTGCTGTCATTTGTAGATCTTTGGCAGTCATTACGGATAGTCAGAAGCCAGTAAATCTGGCTCCAGTCTTGCCATGAAGTATGTACCGTGTTACCCCGTTAATGGGTTGTGGAGGTCTGGTAGGCAGCCGCTCCTCATAAAATACTGGTATTCAGCTAAATCCGGCTTGACTGGAAGCCGACCCCAATATAGTTGGGAAGGGCTAGGTAGATGATGACTTATAAACAGGAGTTATGTTTTAAACTACGCAGTTGATCGGTACTGCGCCTAATTTATTTTGGTGGCTCGACCACGCATACATAACAAAGAATGCAGTATTCAAACCAAAATGCAGCGTATTCAAATGTCTTTAAAGTTCATTTTTCTTTGATATTGTTCTCATGAGTGGAAGGAAATGCAGTCTGAATGTCTAGTGACTAGACTAGACTAGTAATTTTTGAGAAAATTTAATGAAAATCTTATTTATAATAGTCCGTATTTATGTAGTAAAGGTCATTTTGACGCCATATTTTCGGTTAGAGTAAGATTTAGTGTTTAGTTTTAATTTGTTAAGTATTTTTTTTCATGTTATATCTGTATACGATCAAACTAAAAGATTATTTTTATGAAACATGGAGTTTTTGATGGTTTTTCTCCTTAAAGACTGAAATTCAAATCAAAACAAAAATTTTAACTAAACTTTTGATTTCACATAGGCTTACATGGGCACTTATAAAGCTTTAGAAGCTAGTGCACGGTTCCAATTGCCAAATTGAACCATGCATTTAGCTTTTGACATGTAAAATATACATAAGGCTAGTGGTTAGGCTCTTAATAAACTAGCGCGTCTCATCATCAACGATTGCATCATTGTTTACCATCAGGCGGGATCGCAGTCAAGCACTCGTTTATATTATTAAAAATAAAATATATGGAAGTACATTTGATTGATTAAAAAAACATTACAGTGTTGATTTTATTAAGTACGATTTATTTAAAAAAAAAAAACTGGAAAAGAAAAATAGTTAATATTTCTGTTCTGAATTGCTTTTATCTTTTAATGATAAAAATATATATTTCTCTGCTCCTAATCTAAATAACAATGCGTTGCAATGAGATAACTTTAAAATCATCACCTGCCTAGCCTTTTCCCAACTATATCGGGGTCGGCTTCCAGTCAAGCCGGATTTAGCTGAATACCAGTATTTTACGAGGAGCGGCTGCCTACCAGACCTCCACAACCCATTAACTGGGGTAACACGGTACATCATGACAAGACTGGAGTCAGATTTACTGGCTTCTGACTATCCGTAACGACTGTCAAAGACACACTATGTGTGCTAAATGAAATATCTTGTTTCTTTAATATTTATTAAATTACATAATGCTTTTTTAAAATATTCAAATCGTTTATATCTACGACTAGCTTCTGTTTCTGGCTTTGCCCGTGTTATTATCAAGACAATCAAAATCTTCATACAAATTTTAGGGTCCAATTTTATCGACTTAAGGGCTGAATTTTGAAAAATCCTTTCCTAGTTCATGAATCCCCGACCGGTCTAATAGGACCACGCTGTTATTGTCTTACTATTGTGTCTCGTTTCGCGGGTATTGATAGGTTAATGTTTGTCTTTATCATATAAGGAAACCCTGTGCATAATTTGACATTCTTAGTCCCAGTAGTTTCTGTCTGGGCGTCGTTATTAGTGAATCACTTTCTCCTTTAACGTTTGAATCCCCAACCGGTCCTATGAGACCGCGCTGTTATTGTTTTACTATTGTGTCTCGTTTCGCGGGTATCTGAGTAATTAAATACTAAATGAGGTACCTAGTTTTTTCTCACTGTATTGGTTTAGTCGTTTGACCACTACCTGACCTTGTTATTGTTTTTAAACCACTCAATATAGAGAAAACAAAAAATTCCATAAGTACCTATAAATATTCAATGAAAAAAACTTCAGCATATAATTAAAACCTGCATTGTTTTGACTTTTGAAATCTAAAAATAGCCATGCACGTTGTTGTCGACTCAGTCAAAAGAGACGATTGCACAACCATAAATTTAGTTTATTTACACACCTTATATTAAAACTTCTCAGAATTCCGTCTAACTCATTAGAAAGTACTTGAAATAAAGTTTTAATAAACACAAGTCGGTCACGTAGGCAAAGATAAGAGCCACTTTACTTTTGGAGTATAACTTTGTTTAAAAAAGTGAGGTTATGGAAGAAAGCTCGCGGCTGTTCTACGCGGTCGCCTGTGTCAGACTGGAGTTAGTGTTCACATCGATCTGAATGCCGGCCGGCGCATTTACGATCATAATATAACCTATAGGTCGAATATTCGTACCTAATGCTGACCACACACTATCAAGCCAAACTCACTGTGTGAGAGAACTTTTCTTTTATCTATACTAATATTGCCGTGGCCGAGTACTGGGCCAGGCAAAGTATCTGACTGGTTTTGAAATCGACACGCTAAGAAGAAGAATATAATAAAGAGGTAAAGTTTGCTTTTTTGTTTGTATGAGGTAATCTGTGGAAGTACTGGTCCGATTGCTAAAACACCAATAGAAAGCTGCTGTTTTCCTGAATGACATAGGCTATTTTATGTACGCAGGCGAAGCTGCGGGCTAAAGCTAGTATTACATAAACCAGTGCTTGACTGCAATCCAACCTGATGGTAAGCAGTCATGCAGTCGTTGCTGGCATGTCCTACAAGAATTTCATATAATTTGTTCTGTGTCTAGGTTTTTTTTTATTACGTGGGAATTCATTAGAATGTCTTCTCCCGCTCTTGGGCGGAGCAGGAGGGCAGGTCATACTTTTACTGTCTAAAACACACTCCTTTGTTGCTTCTTTGCCTAAGTTTCTTGGCAAAGAAGCAACAAAGACAGAAATACATCATCTTTAGTTGCCTAAATATGACGGTTCGTGAGATACGACCTGATGACAGACAGACGGACAGCGAAATCAGCACTAAGGTCTCGTTTTTACCTTTTGGTTATTAGGCCTAAAAAAATCTCACACACGGTCAGTTTGGCTTGATCAAGCCTATTTGATAAAGCCACTAGATCAAGCGGCTTGATGGTGAGTGGCCTCCATAACCTAGAGGGCTGGAGGATTCGAGGATATGTATAGGTACTTGTGATTTTCCTACTCTTTGTACAAGTGGCCATTCATTTACTGCGTAGTTCTTATCAGACGCTTATCATTGGAGTGTTGCGATACAGGATTTTATGCATCACACTTTGTTATAATTATGATACATACTAAATTCCTGGGACGACATAACGAGCTTCCTCCGTGCCTCGGAAAGCACGTTAAGCCGCCAGTAAATCTGACTCCAGTCTTGCCATGAAGTACCGTGTTATCCTAGTAAATGGGTTGTGGAGGTCTGGTAGGCAGCCGCTCCTCGTAAAATACTGGTATTCAGCTAAATCCGGCTTGACTGGAAGCTGACTTCCCAAAATAGTTGGGAAAAGGCTAGGCAGATGACCAAGTTTCTGGGAACACGGATACTCCAAAGTAAGCTCCTGTCCTCAGATTGAAGGCAACTAAGAAACGGGGTGGGGTTTAGTCAGTAAGAGTCTGACACGCCCTCCCGCTCAACCTAAGAGCGGGAAAAATCATTCTGATCAGTCCCCCCCACTGGTATAGGGGTGGGGGCAGTGCAACGGGGCCCCTCAAACTCGGGGGCCCCCAATATCTGATTGGCTAACATCTTGTTGACATAAAAAAAAATCTTCCACCTTTGAAATCTAAATAAAGAGAATAGTAACAATACTTTGATTTTTCATAATATAATGTTAATTGCAATAGTCGAGGGACTGGAACAATTTGCCTGCTGCGGTTTTCCCGTCCGACTATAATTTGGGTGTCTTCAAGGCTAGAGTGAATAGGCTCTTAATAAACTAGTGCGCCTCACCATCAACGATTGCATCACTGCTTACCATCAGGTGGGAACGCAGTCGAGTACTAGTTTATAACAAATAAAAAAAAACTCACAAACTACTAGTTTGAAATAGTTGAACTCAGAAAGTACTAGTTTGAATTAAAATATTAGTTTTAATGTTGGATATCCATTTATTGAGGAAAACTAGGCATAAGTTATACTATTACTACTAGTTTTTAATATTTGTAGGTATAATTATTTCAAGTTATATATAGATTACCTAGTTATTTTATTGTTTGTCCTGTGAGAGTCACAAATATTTTTGTTCTTCTACTTCATTTTTATTATATTTTCGCGGTTGACCACTGTCTCATCTGGGCCTCACAAGACACAAGTTATTATTCCATCTGCCTAGCCTTTTCCCAACTATATTGGGGTCGGCTTCCAGTCAAGCCGGATTTAGTTAAATACCAGTATTTTACGAGGAGCGGCTGCCTACTAGACCACCACAACCCATTAACTGGGGTAACACGGTACTTCATGGCAAGACTATCCGTAACGACTGCCAAAGATCTACAAATGACAGCTGGGACTTACCGCTTAACGTGCTTTCCGAGGCACGGAGGAAATTCGATAGGTATGTTAAGATTATCACCCATCCACAGACCAGCCTTGGCAAGCGTTGCTTAACCTTAAAGATCGACCCGTGTGGCTGTTATTATTTAGCCACGACCTCCTCAACACACAAGTTATTATTAATTCATGAATTCCCGACCGGTCCTATGAGACCGCGCTGTTATTGTTTTACTATTGTGTCTCGTTTCGCGGGTATTGATAGGTTAAACTGTGCTTTAAATCTAGCCATTAGCTTTTTATGAAACTGTGTAAATATGTGTTACGTCAACGAATAAAAAAAAACAAATGAAATCTACATCATATTATTATATTCATGAATCCCCGAGCGGTAACCGGTGACCGCGCTGTTATTGTCTTACTATTGTGTCTCGTGTCGCGGGTATCTGATAGGTTAAACACGTAGTAACTATTCAGTAATCTGTGGTTAAACTAGCGACCCACCCTGGCTTCGCACAGGTGCAAATTTATCAGTGTTACTCTACTAATAATATGCATGTATTATACATATAAACCTTCCTATGAATCACTCTATCTACTAAAAAACACTGCATCAAAATCCGTTGCGTAGTTTTAAGATTTACCTAAGTATAAATAGGGATATAGAGACAGAGAAAGCGACTGTTTTATACTAGACTACCTAGTGATTACTCGTCGATTTATCTCATGCTGTTGTTCAAAGAAACAGCGAGACACCAAAAAGGTTATATTATGGACACATGTCACATAATTATCTTTGTTTTAAAAACCTGTTTTGATAAGATAAACAGCGAAAATTATTCGATCAAAATACAAATTGAGATTCACAAGATCATTAACATTATTTTGTTTATAAAAAGTGTCACAAACCTCGAACTTGGAGTAGGTTATCCGAAGTCACAAAACGGTTTTAATAATCACGAATACACAATAATTTGGTGATTTGTTATGTCCTAATCAGTGTACTATATATTAGTCTTTGGTCCTAATTTAGGACACCTAAGTGTTGCTTAGTCAAAGTTAAGAACTACACTAAACTGTGACCGTGTCTGCGGTCGGGAATCAACAGGGTACAATTAAGCATGTATATGTAGGTATCTATAATATGTACACATTATTCGGGCGACCTGATAAACAACTGGTGTTCAAAGAAAATTTAACTTTACCCTCAATAATATAAGGTTCAAAGTAAAATAACACATTGCATTTCGAGATTCGCATAAAGTTTTTATTCGTTTAGGCATATTAAAAGCTGCCAATGAAAATAGTGGATTTGTAATTGACGGATATTATTGTGCAAAATTAAAGAGTCGAACGATTTCTATGGCTTTCATCATAATTGTCTGCTTTCATCATAATCTGGTTTATCCCTCGTTTTCGTAACTTGTCTCGCTCTAGGCGGGATAACAGGCAGTTTTTTTTTATTAAGGTGGGGAATCATCAAAATGACTTCCCGCTCTGGGCGGAGCGGGAACGGGTCAGACTTTTACTGACTAAAACCCAGGGTGTGTTGAGTCAGACTTTTACTGACTGCGGGCCGCAGATATTCTCTGTTGCAATCCTGCTGCCCTGATAGGGTCTTCATCCTTCTTTATCTTATCCCCTTTATAGGTGGGAAATCATTCAATGACTTCTCCCGCTTTAGGGCGAAGCGGGAGGGTTAGTCAGACTTTTACTGACTAAAATACATCCCTGTGTTCCTTCTTTGGCTTCGTTCCAGGGCCTAGAGGTTCTCTTTCGCACAACATATGGTCCCAGTAGTGTTCGACCCTACTGGGTCCCTACAGTGAGCTAGGTACTGCTCGCCGTCCGTAAGCTCAAGCTCACGGTGTATCTTATCCCTTTGTTTTACTTGTGGTCTTATAGGAACGAGCATTGTTTTGGTAGGTATAGTAAAATAAAATAGCATTGCCAGGCGTCCGGATAAAGCCGGACACGGTCAGGCTTTTTGGAGGAGCTTTTTGAGGAGCTCGTGGCTAGATAATAACAGCCGCACAGATCGATCTTCAAGGTTAAGCAACGTTTGCCTAGGTTGGTCTGTGAATGGGTGACCATCTTAACATAACGAGTTTCCTCCGTGCCTCGGAAAGCACGTTAAGCCGTTGGTCCCGGCTGTCATTTGGAGATCTTTGGCAGTCGTTACGGATAGTCAGAAGCCAGTAAATTTGACTCCAGTCTTGCCATGAAGTACCGTGTTACCCCAGTTAATGGGTTGTGGAGGTCTGGTAGGCAGCCGCTCCTCGTAAAATACTGGTATTCAGCTAAATCCGGCTTGACTGGAAGCCGACCCCAATATAGTTGGGAAAAGGCTCGGTAGATGATGATGGTCAGGCTTTTTGGTTGTGTGTCCGGCCAAATTAGACGGAGTACGGCCTGATCGGCTTTTGTTACCTAGACTTTTTAAATTCGGCCATTTTTTAATAGATTTTCGTGTGTTCTTGCAATTGTAAGCGTTTGCAGACCAGCAATGACTTGTTATATCCTTAGAATGTAAAATTGATTACTTAAAAAAAAAATTGCCGGTCTTTTTAATAAAATGTCCGGCTTAACTGGCTGGTTGGTCCGGCTTTTCTGTTTGAAAATCTGGCAACCCAGTCGCACTCAGTAGCAGATTGTATGTAGCTCTTATTAAAATATATTTTTTTTTAATCGGATCAGTACTGTAATGACCTCGCTAGTTTAGATAACGCTACAATAATCAGCTTTGTTATTTTCTCTCTCGTTATAATTCTAGTTTTGTCGCCAATTACGTCATCCGCTCCCGAAATGCGTCTCTTTGCCCCATCGCATGTCCTTGACCTTGAGAGATTATTGACCGGTCTATTTTGACGGGCCTTCCCGGAAACATAGACAAAACTATTTTAAATTCAGAATCATAGAGTGTGTCATGTGTGTGCGTAATCACTAGTCTATGTTTAACTTTATGGTAACTCTTAAAATAGGTAATGAATTAAAGATTAACCTTTTTTCTAAATTCCCTTTCTCGTGACCACATTTTTTTGCTGCAGAATTGTTTGATGAAACCTAAACACTTTTTATAACAACACACACTTAATTATGTATCTCGTTTTCAAACTCTTTTAAACACAAAATATTTGCGTTTATCCTCCTCACAATACAAATACACAACTCGGAAACTTTACATCGTTGTTATGTCAAGTTACAACTTTTCTGTTTTGGAACAAAACACTATCACGTGTTAAAACCTTATAAAAACACAGTCTGGAATGTAAACAAGTTAATAAATTACACCACAAATGTATGCTACGACGCAGAATATAACTTTAGGCGTGCACTTTGGTCGACAGCATAGGTATCTACTACATTATGCGGAATGAATGCAAAATTTTTGTCCCCGAATAAAAATTTATTCGTCGATATTCGACGTATCGCGAAAGATTCTAGACCGGCTTAATACTTACTGTGTTAACAGATAAGATTATGATACCAGAAGTTTAAATTAACGTAAGTAACATTTTTACGTTTTGCGTAAGGGACCCTTACGTCCATAGTCATAAGGGACACTTTTACAGTTTTGGTAAATGTCATATATTTCATCCTTCTGTTATCGATAACTTGTTTTTGTGTTTATTTCGAGTGAAGACAGAGAGTTACATTACAGCAAATACATTGATAATAATATGTTAATCGATGGTTTTGCAATTCTTTAGTCTAAAATTAATATTGTGTGAGATAACCGCATAACCTGTGCTGTTGATTCAAGGAAGCCATTTAATGTTGAGATAGCGTTTAGCATTATCATTACTAGCATTATCGGCCTTATAATGTTCCCACTGTTGGGACTCAGGCGGATTGCATTGTTGGGATGAGCCGTAATCCACCACGCGGGCCCAGTGCGGGTTGGTGGATGTCACATGTCTTCGAATTTTTGGTTCTAGGACATGCCGCTCACGATGTTTTCCTTCACCGTTTTGAGAGCAGTGGTGATGAAATAAATTACATTACAGTACGGCCGTTATAAGTTGGCGAGTGTGAAGTTAGGCTTTAATTTATAAATCCCCGACCGGGCTCATAGGACCGCGCTGCATATTGTCTTACTATTGTGTCTCGTTTCGCGGGTATTGCTAGGTTAATTTGCAGTTGTTATTGCTGTTAAAAACTGTTATTGGCATTTATTTTTTTAAAACCTTTATATTTGTACGAGTTTTCAAGCACCAAAATTCGCAGAGCCTAACTTCAGACTCGCCAACTTATAACGGCCGTACTGGAAGTAATGCGCTCAGCTGGGTTTGAACCCGCGAACCACAACTTGTAGGTCAGGGCAGTTACTACTCGGCCACCACTGCTCTTCGTTATAGCGTTTATTCGATGTTAGATCCATCGCCTTTCAGTCAGTTTATTGCATGTCAGAAAAATGATCTGTCGAGACACGATTCGTTGAGATTTTGTCTGTTGGAATCATCATCATCTGCCTAGCCTTTTTCCAACTATATTGGGGTCAGATTCCAGTCAAGCCGGATTTAGCTGAGTACCAGTATTTTACGAGGAGCGGCTGCCTACCAGAGCTCCACAACCCATTAACTGGGGTAACACGGCACTTCATGGCAAGACTGGGGTCAGATTTACTGGCTTCTGACTATCCGTAACGACTGCCAAAGATCTACAAATGACAGCCGGGACCTACGGCTTAACGTGCTTTCGTCTGTTGCGTCATTTTGTCTGTTGGAATAAATACGTATAGTACGCTCTACATTTTATATTGCATACTGTTTTAGGATCCAAAATTATATATTCTAATAAATTCTTGTCGTCACGAGCATTTTTGTGTGTGCGTCCACATTTCCACATTAGTATGCGAAATGGTATCTAACCATTTTGAATACCAATGTTATGTGTCGATGTTTACTTACACTTCTGATAACTTATTTCTTATAAAATCACCACCTAAGTGCATTTAGTTCATGAATCCCCGACCGGTCCTATGAGACCGCGCTGTTATTGTTTTACTATTGTGTCTCGTTTCGCGGGTATGTGATAGATTAAATAAATTCATCAAGTTCATTTCTGAATTAAGATTGTAACTTAATTTATTTATTGAGTTTTGTTTTGAGATGGGATATCATTAGAATTACTTCTCCAGCTCTTGTATGGGCGAAGCGGGAGGGTTTGTCAGACTTTTACTGACTAAAACCCACTCCTTTGTTCCTTTCTTTGCCTTCGTTCCAGGGCCCAGGGTCTTCTGCATTATTTCAGTTAATTACCTACATCATCACTACATAGTATAAAACAAAGTCGCTTTCTCTGTCCCTATATCCCTATGTATGCTTAAATCTTAAAACTACGCAACGGATTTTGATGTGGTTTTTTTAATAGATATAAACCTTCCTCTTCAATCACTCTAGATTCAAGAGTAAGGTTTATATAAGGTAGGACGGACGCACAGACAGACAGACAGACATGACGAATCTTCCGGTTCCGTTTTTTGTCATTTCGCAAGGAACTCCGAAACCTAACCTAATTAAAAGTAATCTAAAGATAAGCGTGGAAAAACTCCTATTTATCAGATAATTAATTGTGCAGAAATGTATCAGACAACTGGGTGGGCCTTAATTGGAGAAAGTACGTAAACAAAGCTCTCAAATTAATGATCTAGTCTATTAGCTAATTAATTACTTGGTGTGGGTGACATAGGTATTGCGTTGGGTCATATAGTGTCATTTTGCTTTCTGAGAATAGCCGGTACACGACACCCGTCAGCCTAAATTGTAGTCTTCGTAGATATATGATGACTGATGAGGCGATACTCGCACCATAAACGGCCCACGCTGAAAACCAGCGCTGTGGACTAGTCGCACTATACGTGGCAAGATAATAACAGCTGCACAGATCGATCTTCGAGGTTAAGCAACGCTTGCCAAGGTGTATCTGTGGATGGGTGACCATCTTAACATAACAAGTTTCCTCCGTGCCTCGGAAAGCACGTTAAGCCGTAAGTCCCGGCTGTCATTTGTAGATCTTTGGCAGTCGTTACGGATAGTCAGAAGCCAGTAAATCTGACTCCAGTTTTGGCATGAAGTACCGTGTTACCTCAGTTAATGGGTTGTGCAGGTCTGGTAGGCAGCCGCTCCTCGTAAAATACTGGTATTCAGCTAAAGCTGGCTTGACTGGAAGCCGACCTCAATATAGTTGGGAAAAGGCTAGCTAGATGATGATGGAGTAAATTATTATGTACCTATGTGTGTAGTCTGTGTAATTTATTACAGCGACACAGAAAGGTTAATTCATTTTAAGTTTGTTTTTCATTGATATTATTTCGATTAGTTATTAACATAATTTATTATACAACGTCTAACGTTAAAAGCGAAAAACCACAGATACCCCAAATGATTTTTATTTCAATTGACCTAATTCTGAGAGTTTTTTTTTTAAGTTTTATGTGTTGATTTAGAAGAAGAAGAAGACATTAAATTAAAAACTATTATCATATCGCCTACGAGAAGATTTAAGTAGGACGACAACCATATGAACCCATACCAATTTTGGCAAGGCTGCGCGCGTGATGGCTTGACCTACGAGTATTAATAAAATCGAAAAAAGTCAACATTTTTAATGAAGATTTTTTGTAAAATGTGACCTATATTAAAAAGTGGTTCAATTGATTCTGCTCGTTATTCTGATCAAACTATTTTCAAGTTTTGCGCATTTAATATTACAGTATTATAATAAGGCAGTTAGCAGTGGTGGCCCAGTGGTAACTGCCCTGACTTGCAAGTTGTAGGTCGCGGGTTCAAACCCGGTCAGGCGCATTACTTTGTCTTATTTATTTCATCACCACTGCTCTCAAAACCGTGAAGGAAAACATAGTGAGGAAACCGCCATGTCCTAGAACCAAAAATTCGAAGACATGTGACATCCACCAATCCGCAATGGGCCCGCGCGGTGGATTATGGCCCATTCTCTCTCCAAGAGAGGAGGCCTGAGTCCCAGCAGTGGGAACATTATAAGGCCGATAATGCTAATAAAAATTTAAGATTTATTAGCGTATCTATTCTTGTATTCATGACGTGTGGAATCCACCAATCCGCAATGGGCCCGCGCGGTGGATCACGACCCATTCTCTTTCCTAGAGAGGAGGCCTGAGTCCCAGCAGTGGGAACATTATAAGGCTGATGCTATGCTGTGCTATTGTATCATCATCACCTTTGGTCATATGCCTTCCCTAGCTAGGGGACTAGCTGTCCCCTGCGGTTTCACCCGCATTTTTCTCTACTGCTCCGCTCCCGTGGGTCGTAGCGTGATGGTGTATAGCCTATAGCATTCCTCGATAAATGGGCTATCCAACACTGAAAGATTTTTTCAAATAGAACCAGTAGTTCCAGAGATTACCCCCTACATTCAAACTTACAAATTTTACCTCTTTATAATATTAGTATAGATTTCCCCAAGTGTCGCCAGAACGACCGGTCCAGTCAGTGTGGCCCACATCCATCGGATTCCCGCAACTCTCACCAGGTCATCGGTCCACATTGTGGGAGACCACGCCAACGCTCCGATTTCCAGCACTACGCTATACCATCATCATCATCATCTTCCTACCCTTTTTCCGTTTTATATTCGCAACACGATTTTTCTTCCATTCCGTCCTGTCACTCGTCACGCTATTACTAACTCCAGGTGTAATTAAAAAAGTATATATTTATTTATGTAAACTTTATGCACATAAATGTACAGAGGCGTACTTAATGTCTTAGGTATTTTCTACCAGTCAACCTTTGGGTGATGCAGACAAGATTAGTGGGTGGTGCACTCATCATCTGCCTAGCCTTTTCCCAACTATATTGGGGTCGGCTTCCAACTATAGTGGGTGGTGCACTAAAACAGAGAAAAAATATTTCATTAAAGATATACAAATGAATCGCAAATGATATGAATGAATAAAATATAAATACAAATACATAATTCAATAAACTAAACTAAACTTATTACGCATAATAAATCGGTACAATTTACTAAAAGTGTTGTTAAATAGATAACTACTAGAAAGAGTTTGATTAAATGGAAAACTACAACAATAAAATGTGAAGTACGAAAGATAGCTGCCATAACACCTGATATTGTTCACTCGAGAACCTAACTAGATTACCCACTACACACGCACAAACCCACACACACTACACACACAAACACACAAACACATGACACACACTACACTTTCTAGATTTACCTACTTGATAAATGAGTACTTGATAAATGAGTACTTGATAAATAGACCTGATACGCGAAGAGCAACTGAAGGAACACGTAAAACGGTAAAAAGTCACGTTTGTTGTAAGTATGGAAGCGTACTTAAATATTTTTTTAGTATTTTTTGTTATAACTGCAACATATTTATATGTATACATCATCAATACTTACCAGTATTTTACGAGGAGCAGCTGCATACCAGACCTCCGCAACCCATTAACTACACGGCTTCTGATTATCCGTAACGACTGCCAAACGTCTACGAATGACAGCCGGGACCTACGACTAAACATGGTTTTCGAGGCACGAAGGAAACTCGGTATGTTAAGATATAGTCACCCATCTAAGGACCAACCTTGACAAGCGTTGCTAACCATGGAGATCGACCTCATCGACCTGTGCGGCTGTTATTGTCTAGCCACAAACTCCACGTTTTACTCTTTGCGCACGGAACCCTAATAACGGCAATTAGGTAAATAACTATTATAAGTTATTGCGGTACTTACTAATTATATCAATCAATCAATCAAAATATTTATTTGCTAGAATATGGTACATAAGGTGTTACAATACATTTGTTTCAGCATATCCTGCCATAACATGGCGTGCAAATATATTCACAGTCAGTGTCTTTCATCTGTTCTGTGGTCACTGATGTCAATTAAGTACTATACCGTACTACTTGCAAATATATCTAACAGTCTAGTAAGTAGTTGGTATATTACAATTATAATTAAAGTAGAATTAATAATTATATTATTATGTATAATAACATGTGCATGTGGTGTTAGCCTATAATTGATTGCTACACTAATCAATGAAGTTAAAAAAACAATGTTAAATGTCAATGTATTGTGTAAGCAGTTGTTGGCTAACCAAATAAATAAATAAACAAAAAAAAAATAATTGTACATTCCTAAATTCAGTCGAGTGAGTAAACATGTGACGCATCCAAATATCGACCAACCTCGATGACCTTCAAACGTCGGGACTTCCCGTCCATAGAGTTTGCGCGCGCGATAAGATACAGCTGTTGAAGTGAGCGCTTCGATCGAATAAATACTCTATTCGATTATTGTCGATGGTATTCCGAGTTTTTATTTATTAACACTTCATGCAACTTAACGCTGCCGTCCACGTCAGGTTTTTTGTAGGACCGGTAATCGTAACAAATTATGATATTTTTAGTGTGCTGTGTTATTCTAAATTTTAATTATATAAATTGTATATTTTAGTGTGCGTCCATTTAGGGTGGAATAAATATGTTTTCTTTCTTTCTTTCTATCCTACTAGCTTCTACCCGCGACTTCGTCTGAGAGGACTTCAGAAAAAAAATTCGGGATAAAACGTAGCCTATGTTCTTTTCCATGTTAAAGGATGGCCTTTAACATGGAAAAGAACATAGGCTACGTTTGGGTGAAATTTGGCATACATATGGATGTATGCCAAATTTCAACCAAATCCGTTCAGCAGTTTTTGGTTGATTAAGTAAATATCCAGACTTTCACATTTATAATATTAGTTAGGATAAAGATAGAAGATTCTGACCGACTTTTTGTAGGACGTGTGCGTTGCACTACTGTTATTAGTGTGTTCTATTTTTCACCTACAAAAAGTCGGTCACCGATTATCGGACGTTGGCGGGCAGCGTGAAGGTATGTACATGTACGTACATAGGAGTATACGATTGAATCTAGAATATTTTTGGTTATTATTCTGATGTCTCTAATCACAATATTATGACTGGCCTGTTGCTCCAGTGGTTAGTGGCCCTGACTTCTATGCCGGAGGTCGTGGGTTCGATTCCCACCCAGGACAAATGTTTGTGTGATGAGCACGATTATTTGTTCTGTGTCTGGGTGTAATTTGCCTATAATATGTATTAGATTTAGCATTTTAGCAATAGCGGCATTTTTATGTTCCCACTGCTGGGACTCGGGCCTCCTCTCTAGGAGATGGAATAATATGTATGTATTTAGAAATATATAAGTATATTTAGCAGTTATCTAGTACCCATAACACAAGCTCTGCTTAACTAGAGACTAGAAGGCGTTGTATGGAAAGTTGTGGAACATATTTTAAATATTTATTTAGTTCATGAATCCCCGACCGGTCCTATGAGACCGCGCTGTTATTGTTTTACTATTGTGTCTCGTTTTGTGGGTATGTGATAGGTTAATGAATGATTTTGTTTAGTAAAGTTGTTTTTTTTTTCAAAGGAAGCAATAAAATGTAAATTGCAGAGGTTAGTAGACTGTCGACAAAGTCAGTAAAAGTCATTTCAAATAAGCTTATTTACGCACATAGTCAGGAACAATTTAGATGTTATGTACAAAAAAACAGTCAGTCAGTATGCATTTAAGCGGAAGTTGCGGAATTATTTTTTACACAAATAGCGGAGTTGTCTCATAAACCCCTTTCTTTTGCTTTATAAATATATGTATGTAGGTATATATTATATTACATCATATGTATGTGTGTTTATTTTATTTATTTGTATACTAGCTGTGCCCGCGACTTCGTTCGCGTGGAAGTCGGAACTTAACATTGTATTTTTTAGTGCGAAGCGCTGTTGGAGGATACCGATACAAATAATTATAGTTTATTTATTGTAGTCGTTCTTTATAAGCAACATTGGCTGTGAAACCATCTGGAGCGTACACAAAAAGATTATTTGGGTTGTTTACCCGTGAAAGAGTTACGTACTCGTATAGTTGACCATGGGAAAAGCGTTCAATACTTAGGTCCACCCCCGCAACAGGTAATGTTTGGTCCTGACTTTATAAATCATCAGGGCATAACAGACACTAACTGGGAATCGCACTCGTTTGAAAGAGAAAGAAAAGTTGCTAGGTATTATAAGTATTTCTTGGAATAAAAACTATATCACCGGCGCCGCAACCAGTTAATATTTACGAATTCTTCAGACAGGCAGCAATTTCATCGGCTCTCGTACCTCGGGGTACTATCGGGAGTATCTGCCGAAAATCACCGCAGAACAGCACCGTTATGCATCCCATCAGCCCGTCATTTTGCTTTACATCGTGTAAAGTTCTATTCACTGCTTCTATAGCTTTGCGGTTTGCCATTGTGCACTCAACCCAAATGATTAACACACAATCGCGTAAAATCCTTGCTTTATCGCTATTTCGCGATATGTTGCAAACGTGGCTTTCCGTACGGTCTAAGTCGATAGGAATTTCAAATGTTGTGTGTGCCGTTTTTCCTTCAGGCAATAATGTGGCTGCTATCCCTGAGGAGGCGACAGCAAGGGCAATTTTATTTTGGTTCCTTATTCGAGCCAAAATAACTTTGGTTAAGAAAGTATTACCTGTTCCGCCCGGTGCGTCTAAAAACAGGATTTTACCCGAGACGTTATCTACACTGCAGCATACCCTATTAAACGAACGCTCTCGGTCAGCTGATAATCGTGCTTTGCGATCCTCGCTGCTTTCTTGGGAGCGCAAAGTCGCGGTAACAATTCTTTGCGAATTTAAGCGCAACTCCCTTTCGGTGAAAGTCTCAGACTCGCGTGAGAGGCGTAAAGCTCTCGGTCGGCCAATAAACGCGCTTTGCGTTCCTCCAAAACTCTCCTGTGATAGAGAAACTGCCATAAGAGAACGCGGTATACTAAGTCGTGACTCACAGTGGGTAGGCGTTTCTGACGCAAGAGTACTGACTTGCCTAGCTCGAACTGCTGATACCCTCGTTACGATCTTCTTCTGATTCTTGGGACGTACTTAGTCTCACCCTTTTTGCATCTCAGCTACGCTGCAAAAGGCTTGTTTTTTTTTTAGAAGGCATTTAAAAAAAACTGATCAAACTAATAAAATATGGAACCAAATAATTCACAACAGCACAAACTTTCAAAATGAGAATAAAGTTTATTTGACTCAAATTGCAAGATACAATTTACTTCGCACTTCAATACTTAAACCGAATGTAAAACTCTTTTTATCGAACGATTTAACTATGTTATTCAGTCAAGGCCTTTTCAAAGACAGTACTGTAAAGACACCTAATAACTAGGGCATCGGAACCGGTTTTTCCCGGTTCTAAAAGAACCGGGATTTCCCGGTTCTGAGGGACCCTGAAAGAACCGGTTCTGTAAAACGGAGAACCGGGTTTTCGGTTCTTTCGGTTCTCTCTTAAAATAAATTTAGAAATAATTATTTCTATACTTAATACCTACTCTTTATGCTAAATATCAAGTTACAATCCGAATTTATAATCCAAACAGAATAAATACTATTATTTCACTATGTGAAAATATTAGGCATTATAAATAAAAGGTCTCTAAATTAATAATCTTATAAGTTTCTTATCTCTAGATAAGAGAGGCTATGGTAGAGCGTGCGAATTTCTCCCTCGAGGCAGTCTCCAAATGGGACGAAGCCAATCTGGTAGAATTTAACGCTGCCAAAACATAAGCGTGTCTAGTCACTGCAAAAACGAGCCCGTTCACCTTGACTCCTAGGTACTTTCCGGAATGTGTCACTGGAGTGCACCGACCATCTTCAGATTTTGGGTGTTGAAGTTTCTTCAGGCCTTAACTTTGGGCGGTTCATTGAGTCCAAAGTCAAAGTGGCTGCAAAAAAACTTGGCGTTCTGGCAAAGGTCCGACGGTACTTCGCACCGGGACAGCTTCTTATGCTATACAAAGCACAGGTCCGATTGTGTGTGGAGTACTGCAGCCACATATGGGCTGGTGCTGCAAAATGCCATCTAGCAGCTTTGGACTCGGTGGAAAGGCATGTGAAGAGGCTAATTGGAGACCCTGATTTGGTTAAATCCAATCTGCAAAGCCTAGAGCACAGGCGTAGGGTAGCCAGCCTATCGGTGTTCTACAGGATGCATTTTGGAGAGTGCGCAAGCTAACGATTTTTTAAGGAATTCGGAAAAACATTAAGGTAAATGCTCCAGAATATCCCGTGACATTAAAATTTTGACATTTAATTTGCAGCTCAGCCTCAGATAGAAAGTTATGGTGGGTTACGTTACGGCATCGTAAACACGTCCTGTAGACCCTTTTCACTTTATTCAATGAAAACATTCAAATCATATACATTTCTTATCTTCACATTGTCAAGAATACAATTTTTGAATAGTCTATCATGACTTTAGTCACTAAACGACATCAGTCGAAGTTGACTTAGTTTAGAAATCCACCTTAGAGCGACGGGTTTCTAGTACAATCGCGATAACTCATTTTCTAGAAGTGTTATTTTGGTGCGATTTTTTGCGCTAGCGACCTAAGATAGGCTACTTCTTATTATAATTATTTGACAAGAAAAATAATTTCCCGCAGCGCAATTTTCCCCTCCCGGCAAATTTAGAATTTTCACCAAAATTTTTATCTTTAAAACCTTTAGTCTTTTTCGATTTCTTTTTTCGGTCTAACTTCCCAATCCACTGGACTTATATTCTGGCTAGCGTTAAGCGAACCCAAATTGAGGTTCAGTTTACTAAATTAGCAATTTTCAACAAAAAATCTGGTTTTTTCCGATGAAAAACCGAAATTTATTTGGCTATAAAATCAATTTTAGCGTGTTTGGCTAGGACTCGCCGAGGCGCGTCTATTGACACCTCGCATGCGAGTCTAGCTCAACTACAACACGTGAAAATTCACGGGAAAAAGAAACCCGAAAGAACCGAAAAAACCGGGTACCCGGTTCTGGTTTAAGTTTGGAACCGAAAGAACCGGTTCCCAAAATAGGGCCGGTTCTCGATGCCCTACTAATAACCTAAGAGCCCGTGAACGCCAGACCTATTTTGTAAAAGCTGAAAGGGAATTGCTCAGATTGTTAGGGGAGTTTGGCTGAGTGTGAACATTAACTATAATATTTAATGACTATGGTTTTTGATCTTATATATACCAGAGAAACCAATTATAGTATTAAAGTTACAGGAGTTTACATGGTTTATGTGTAGTAACACATGTTATGAAAAAACTTGTCGCTGAAAAGTTACTATTGAATTTTTGATTTTTGAATTGATTCAAAAGAAATGATACCTTTAATATAATTACATTATCTTCCGAGTACTTTGAATGCACTAGTAAGCATATCTTGAGGAAATAATTTAGTGAAATAAATAAAACTATACATTTTCTAATGATTTTTATTCAGAATCATAAATTATTAAAATGTTATCTAAAAACTGGGCAGGTGGCCTAATATTATTTTCATGTCTTGCCCAACTTAGGTACCATATAATGGTCATAACGTGAGCACAGCAACCCACAGTCCTTCTCCCTACAAGACAATTGCAGTAATATTGTGTTATTGCTTCTCTGCCTTGCAGATTATTATTTGTTATAATATATACAAAATATATTTTTCGGCTTATGTGCCTGCTTTGAATTTTTCCTCTTAATAGAGTGCAATTGTCAGGAATTGGTAAACCTTCAAGATTGCTAGATCTCTCTGTACACACTTCAATAGAATAGGAACCGTCATTCCTTATATGCTCCCCATAATAGGACCGCGCTTGCTTAAGCTGATAAGTTCCACAGGCAAATAAAATAAGCTCACTGTATGTCAGTCTTGGGAAGATTACATTATTGATATTTACATTTATATTTAAAAACTGTGATCGTCTTCTGTTTACATTATTTTGGATTACAAAATCAGCCAGTGTATTATTCATGTAAAGTCTTTCATTAACTATTTCAAGTATTAGGCTTGCATCTTCTCTATTTCTAACTCTTTGGTGAAACTTATTTATCAGTGCGGCAGCCACCTTAAAATCTATTATGGCATGCTTGGATGCCAAGTTAAAAAATTCATGGCGGAATATTTTAAATGAGTGTTTAAATATCCCATTCACTGCTTCTACAACCCATGGACATATTGTAACGGTTCTTGATTTATTTGCTGCCAACGTTGATAATTGAGTTTCACCTGCTTGTAAAGATGCAGGCATATGTACAGAATAACCACACTCATCTATTAGCGATACACAGTCTCTGAATCCCCTATCCAGAATAAAAACATCTCCTGCCTGAAAATACTGTCTCAAAGGGTTTGCCTCAGATCTAAATGTATATGTATCCATCAGAGCATACCATCAGGAATGGTTTCATTAGGTTCCTGTACTTGTGCAAGGAGTATGTATTTTTTTGATAGAGATAATTGGAACTCTTTTGCACGTATAAATATGTACCATCAATTAAAACAATTGGTTTTCTTTCTTCTCCACCGAACAAACCATTTGGAATGATAAGGTTTTTTTGAGATATTTCTGCCCGTGTTATATGATTTGTACCTAAATTATGAGGAACGAAATCCTCGTTTAAGATATCACGAGCCTTGCCCATCAGCCTAGATAATGTCGAGCGTGATACATTTAACAATGATGAAATTCGTTCATCGCTATCGCCAGTTCTAAGTTTAATTAAATATGCAATTAAGCCCAATGTCCCATTGTGTAACATAGATAACCTTGGAAGGTCTGCTTTTAACTGACTGAGTTGTGGTTTGGACAGTCCAATCCAGAAATGGACAATGTCATCTGACATTCCTTCTATATTGTTAAAATCAAATGTTTGGTTTCTTTCTTTAATAAACGTTGCAAAATCTTGAATATGTGCAGCAGTAAATGTATGGTTAGGATGAGAAATATTTGACAAAAGCTCTGCCCAGTTATTATCTCTTAAATGAAACTCACATATTCTACAGTTTTTAGGCACATAATAATTAAAATCAGTAAACAACTTCACCCTTAGCCATGTTGGGACGCTCAGTCGCTGTGGTGAGTCACAATCTGGACAAAAACAATAGGCTTGTGTATCAGCTGCTCGAGTATAATCTGGTAATGTTATTGTTTCTGTTGATACTGGTACATTTGCAGATATTGAAACAGGAACTGGTGCTCTATCAGCTCGTTGCCAACATGGGTGGCAAATGCGATCTGTCCCATGAACCTGAAACAATTTCATTCTAAGTTAGTAGTGCTAGAACACAAGCTGTTACTTTTTATTTACTGTATGACAACTTTTATTGAACAGTTTCTAAAGTGTGCCTACATTTCATTATTTATATTTTTTATTACATATATTCTCAATGCAAATGTCAATTACCTACATAAAAAATAACTACTAGTACCTGTTGTGGTGATATCTACTCGCTAATTACATTTCTTATGTGCGTTTCTCTTGCGGAATTTGTGTGCAAAACATGAGATCTAGATCGCAGTATTGAAGATCTACAATTCACACATAATTGTCGTTGACGACCAGTACTCGTACTTGGTTCATCTTCCTGTGATGCAGAGTTGTTGAGAGCCAACATCCAGCAAGAATGACAGACCAAACTCTGGGCTGTTACCTGCAAATAAGACATAAGAATAAGTACTTATTCTTTATTCAGTTTCTATGAAAAATAGAGATTATTTTGTATACAAAAGTCGTTATATTTACAAAATGAAACCATATCTAACAAAAATAACTGTTGCATTTAGTATGTTACACATCACCTTACAATAATAAACAAAAAGAACAGACCTCTTAACACATTTTTTCATACGATAAGCAAAACAAAACAGTGTCAAGTGGCCGACCCGAACGGCAGCCAAAAAAATAGGTATGTCATGCCTGTGTTGTTCTATATTATTATTTTTGAGGACATTTGTTTACATTTTAGACGACGATTCGCGCGACGACTTCAGAAGTCGCTTTTCACAAGTATATAAATCAACAACTGTAGGAGGCGATAGTCAGTCGACCGGAATAAATAAAACAATAGCTTACCTGTAACAGCAGTCCATTGTCGAATTACTGATAGTATTTCAACGGGTTCCAGAGTGCGACTCCTGCGGTGCGTAATATCACTTCCGCAATTGACGCATCGCACTGGTTCTTCATTACCACTAGGGGCATTAAGATCGTGCGCAGGAGATTCAATATTTTGATCTAAAGCCGGTTCATCGTTTACCAAATTAATAGCGCCAGGGTCGTTGTTGTAAGCAGATTCGGGGTCCAAGGGTAAAACCAGGTCATCAAATGGTGCGGTATCGGAATCCATTATAACAAAGCCACAAAACAAACGGGGGAAATAATAAGCAAGAAAATATTCGTATGCACAGCAGCGACGGCGAAACGAATGTTTTGTTTTTCATTGTATATCTTTATTGACAGTTGGTGTTGCCAGATAATAAAAATAAAACTATTTGAACAACAATCGAATTATTTCTATAATCGAATATAAAACTGATTTAACTGCATGTCAAAACCAACGAGTTTATTTTAATGTAAATAAAGGAAAATGAATATAAAACCTTTGAATTCTATTAGATTAATTGTCACGAAAATATAATTATACTTAACAGATTTTTTTTTTCAATTTAGATCTAAAGATCGATTACAGTTAAATAATCGATTTCTAGATTCCGAATTCTTATTTTAAATCTGGCAACATAAAATCAGTCCGCAATAAAAAAAATGGCGGAGAACTTTCAAGTGACTTTCAATGCAATTGGTATAAATACTTATAACACGAATTATTTTTATACTCATTTTCCAGCGACGATAAATATAAAAATATTAACTGTCGATTTAATTATATTGTTGCGTAAAATTACTTTTTGCTGAACAACTTGTCCACGAAAAGCCAAGAATGACAATTCCCTTTGTCAGTGCATGATCCAAACACAGACCTAACAACGATGGTGATAGTAGAAACCCCTTGCCAGATACCTTTATTGTTTATGAAATTATATAATTGTTAACTTTTGTACCGATAGATGGCGTTGTTAGCTGAGCGTGTTATCTTAGGCGCCCCACACACTGCACCGCGTCCGGCAGATTTTACCGTTGTATGCAAATATCTCAATTTGTATAGAAATCAGCCTAGCACAGCAGACTACCGACGCGGCGCTGCGCGGGAAGGCGTTCTGCGCGCAGTTTCTGCCAATCTGCGCAAGAGCGCGGGGCGTGCCGTGCGGTAAGACACACTGGCTCCGTAGTCCCGCGCGTGATTTGATATTGTAAAGTCGTTCGTAAATAGGGATATATCCAAAACCTTCTATGGACGCAGTGTCTTTTAATTCTTGTATACAAAACCTAAAATGACAATAATATAATTGCAACATCTTGAAATTTAATAATTTCGTCCATTCTCCACGACGATCGACAGCACAGTGAACATATGAGTTTATTTAGCGTGAGGCCGTCGTAATCTGCTTCACCGCGCAGGGGAGCAGATTACACCGCTAAGTAAAGCAGATCTGCGCCTCCGTCGCCGCGCGCGTTAGCGCACCACGGCGGAATGCGGTGCAGTGTGTGGACCACCTTAACATCGTGATTCAGAATTTAGTGTCAACTAACAACGCCATCTATCGGTACAGACGTTAACAATTATAATATTATAATTTTTTGAAATATATGCTCACAAAATTTTGCCTTTAAGTGTATGCTATGAGATCAAGAATTAAGTTAGTATTAAATTGGTAATTGAATTGGTTTTAAATCTTTTTTGATTTACTAACAACGCTGATTTTATATATACTGCACGCAGTTGATCTCTAAGTATGATAGATTCGAAAAGACTATTATATTTTTTTTATTTTATCATAAGGTATGAACTGATTACGATGAAACAAAAAACTTAATATTACTACAATTCGCACAATTTATTGTTATGTATAAAAGTTACGTGAAGTAATAAGACCAAGTAAACATAACCCTAATTTTACTTCTGGAAAATTTTAAATTCTAATATCTTTTGCTAAACTGAACCGATTGCAATGAAACAAAGACTAAATGTTACTATAAGTTACGCTCAATCCTTGTGTCTCAAAATTATCTACATTGCTTTCGTACATTTAACGTGATGCCCGAACAAATAAACAGACAAACAGACAAACAGACAAAAATTCTAAAAATGCTGGAAATGGGTTCTGCTGGTTGTTCTTTAACACCCTAGCTATTTTTTTTGGATTTCTTTTTCATGTACAAAAACCACTTTTCTACAGATTTATTATATGTATAGATTTGAACCCTTTGTTTTCTTTACATTGTTTTCTTTTTCTTATGCGCCTGGTAGAGAATGCCCAAAGCATTAAGTCCGCCTATGTACTTATATGTTGCATGAATTATCAATAAATAAATAAAAAAACCATGTAATTATCTCTGTCTTCTGCCACAGAAAGTGGCCTACCATACAAATGTTAATAAAATACGTATATTTATGTCCGTACCTATCTCTGAAAGCAGTAGTGGCCCAGAAGTAACTGCCTCGACTCACAAGTTGTAGGTCGCGGGTTCAAACCCAGCCAGGCGCATTAAGCATCTGCTTATAATGTTCCCACTGCTGCGACTCAGGCCTCCTCTCTAGGAGAGGGAATGGGCCGTAATCTACCACGCGGGCCCAGTGCGGGTTGGTGGATGTCACATGTCTTCGAATTTTGGTTCTAGGACCTTTTTTCACAATATTTTCCTTCCTTCATGGGGAATCCGATGGATGTGAGACACACTGGACAGGTCGTTCTGGCGACATTTAGGGAAAGCCAATATTTAATGTCTTTGGCCCTATGTAAAAGGTATTTTGGGTTAACATGATGATACGATAATGTAGCATCAGCCTTATAACGATGTTCCTACGGCTGGGACTCAGGCCTCCTCTCTAGGAGAGGGAATGGGCCGTAATCTACCACGCGGGCCCAGTGCGGGTTGGTGGATGTCACATGTCTTTGATTTTTGGTTCTAGGACATTCATCAATACATTTTCGGTTTTCTTACGATGTTTTACTTCACCGTTTTGAGAGCAGCGGTGATGAAATAAATTACACAAAGTAATGCGAGGCAGTGGTGGCCCTGTGGTAACTGCCCCGACTTACAAGTTGTAGGTCGCGGGTTCAAACCCAGCTATGACTAAGGAATACGCTAGTCTGGAAAGGCTAGCTTGCCATCAGGTGATCTAGTGTTCAAATGCGAGCCTATCCATAACAAAAAGAAAATAGTAAGTATAGGCCTAAAAAAACATGAGTACGATATTATTAATGTGAAAGTGTAAGGGCCTGTTTTATAATGTCTGAGTAGGCAGTACTCACTGAATAAATTCAAAAATGGAACAGAATTTGTATGAAATTATCTGTCAAGTAAGATACTCGAAACTTAATCATAGGTGGTGAAACAGGCCCTAAGTGTTTTAAGCGGCTTGTAAAATTATTTTTAAGGTGTACAATAAAGTATATATCAATCAATCAATCAATCAAAATGTGGATATTTGTTACTTAATCACGTAAAGGATTTGTATGAAATTTGGCATGCATATGGACTTTGCCATGGAAAAGAACATAGCCTACCTTTTATCCCGATTCTTTTTTGTTGTCACACAGACGAAGTCGCGGGTAAAAGCTAGTAGCGTGAATCCACAGACTTCGTTTAGTTTAAATGATAACAAAATCAGTTTCTACCTCCAGGAATCCCTTCAAAAAACGTTAGAAGAAGCTCTACAAACGAACGAGCCGTTCGACGTGCACTCTCGTCTGCTGGACATGTACGTGGAGACCAGCAAGCAGCAGGAGTTGCTGGCGCTCGTGGAGCTGATGATGAGGAAGTACAAGCGGCGGCCTGCGGTGTACGGGCTCTGCGGCGCCGCCTGCTTCAAGCTGGGCCTAGTTGATAAGGCGCGACAGGTATGCTTTTTTATTATAAACTAGTTTTAGCCCGCAGCTTCGCCCGCATACATAAAATAGTCTATGTCACTCAGGAATACAGCAGCTTTCTATTGGTGTAAAAATCTTAGCAATCGGACCAGTACTTCCATAGATTACATCATACATCATATAATAAACAAAAAAACAAACTTTACCTCTTTATTATATTACTAGCTGTCCCCTGCGGTTTCACCAGCATTTTTCGTTACTGCTCCGCTTCCGTGGGTCGTAGCGTGATGGTATATAGCCTATAGCATTCCTCGATAAATGGGCTATCTAACACTGAAAGAATTTTTCAAATGGGACCAGTAGTTCCAGAGATTACCCCCTACATACAAACTTACAAATTTTACCTCTTTATAATATTAGTATAGATAGGCTCGCGTTTGACCACTATCTCACCTGATAGTAAGCGATGATGTGGCCGACGATGGAGCACGCTTTCCTAGAAGTAACCTATTCACTCTTGACTTGAAGACTAAGTTGTAGCTATCAGGAAACACAGACTCCGGCAGGGAATTCCACTTCTTAGCTGTACGCATAATAAATGTGTTTCCGAACCGCTTTGTGCGTATGGGTGGAATGTTCACCATATATCGGTGACGCATCGCCGTACGCCTAGATGTACTGCATGCATGGCCCTCACGCCCTCGCCGCTGGGGTTCTGAACCCGATTTCCAGCCACCTTAGGCGCACGCTTGCCTAGGTTGGTCTGTGGATGGGTGACCATCTTAACATAACGAGTTTCCTCCGTGCCTCGGAAAGCACGTTAAGCCGTTGGTCCCGGCTGTCATTTGAAGATCTTTGGCAGTCGTTACGGATAGTCAGAAGCCAGTAAATCTGACACCAGTCTTGCCATGAAGTACCGTGTTACCCAGTTAATGGGTTGTGGAGGTCTGGTAGGCAGCCGCTCCTCGTAAAATACTGGTATTCAGCTAAATCCGGCTTGACTGGAAGCCGACCCCAATATAGTTGGGAAAAGGCTAGGCAGATGATGATGATGTAGGCGCATGCTTGCAGCCGGACGGCGAGCAATGGGTAGCTCGCCGTCCGGACGTCTGGTAGCGGTCCGGACCAAGCCCATGTCATTAACGGCGCGTATAGTTCCACGCGCGCCTCAAATATATGTCAGCAAACTCTAGGGGCCCGACAGGGTCGAAGCCTTCTGGGGCCTGGGTTGACGAAAGAGATCCCCGGGACCCCGGAATTAGGGCAAGGAAGGAACAGGAGTGGGTTTTAGTCAGTAAAAGTCTGACACGTCATTTTGATGATTCCCCAGCTAAAAAAAAAGTTTTTGGGTACCTAAGTAGTGTGAAAAGTTTTATAATTAAGTATGAGGCCAAAGAAAAGATGGATGGATTGTGTGAGAAGTGATATGGAAGAAAAGGGAGTGAGTGATAGCGTGACGAGTGACAGGACAGAATGGAAGAAAAAGGCGTGTTGCGCCGACCCCAAATAAAACGGGACAAGGGCAGGAAGATGATGATGATGATGATTTTTTTCTTTTACAGGTCATGCAGAAAGCCATTTCCGTGCTTGAAAAGAAAGAACGTAAGTCATTCAGTACCTACTTAAGTATTAGTTTAAACTTAATGATGAGTAAAAATAAACTTTTATAAACCTGTGATATATTAGGGGACAATATTTCCGTGAATACGACTTGAAAAAAAAATCGAGTCAAGTGCGAGTTGGGTTCGCGCACTGAAGGTTCCGTACCAACTTACTTATGAAAAAGAAACTTGCAAAGTTAGTTGTAATTGTAAATTATTTCCCGTCTAAAAAAACAAGTAGGTACTTATTCCAGTTTCGGCACCAACATTTTCGACACCCAACCTGTTCCCGATTCGGCAGCAATAGGTATTTTGGATTAAGATTTTGTATAGGTTACTATTCCTCTTAATTCATATAAGTCGAGGAACGATTTTTTCGAGGACAAAAAACGTTCCTAGACTTAAGTGAGCTTGGAGGCTTGTATTAATGATTTTTATGGTTATAATTATGTACGTTTTACAGTCGCAAAAGACTAACTTCATACAACCTACCACTGGCCTGCAAATTGCCAAAAACGTAAGAAAATTTGAATTTCGCGGCCTACCCTGACGCTACCCCCTTAAGCAAGTTTCACTGTATTATGTGCCATCATCACATACATGTAAAGATTTATTATTTATTGCTCATTCTATTTGTACACGTGCAGTTATTATCTTTACATGCCATGCCCATACCATAACAATATAGTACCTATACTATGTCATTCCTATTTTTAACATCAACTCGATAACATAGCACTATGGAAGATTCCTATGCGTCATCATCAGCCTAGCCTTTTCCCAACTATGTTGGGGTCGGCTCCCAGTCAAGCTGGATTTAGCTAGATACCAGTATTTTACGAGGAGCGGCTGCCTACCAGACCTCCACAACCCAATAACTGGGATAACACGGTATTTCATGGCAAGACTGGAGTCTTTAGGATTTTACTGACTTCTGACCATCCTACCTACGGCTTAACGTGCTATCCGAGGCACGGCGGAAACTCGGTATGTTAAGATGGTCACCCATCCACAGAGCAACCTTGGCAAGCGTAGCTTAACCTTGTAGATCGACCCGTGCGGTTGTTATTATCTAGCCACGAGCTCCTCCGAGAGGAAGGTTCCTATGCACTACTTGAAATAAATTATTTGAAAGGGACTTTAACCTATTGCAATAAGGTGTGAATTGTAATAATTCAAGTGCGTTCCGCGTGAAAATGCAATGTAAAAATGAAGTATACTTTGCTTTGCTCGGCTGAGAAGGCTTCAAATAGCTTCTGAAATACACTTCCCCAAATCCCGGTGTTATCGTTTCCGCTTTCACCACGCAATTTATTGTTTTCGTAACGACTGCCAAAGATCTACAATTATTATAATAATAATAATATATTCCACAACTTTCACACAACACCATCTAGTCCCAAGCTAAGCAGAGCTTTTGTTATGGGTACTAGACAACTGATAAACATACTTATATATTTTTAAATACATACATATATAGATTGACAACCGGGACCTACAGCTTAACCTATCATATACCCGCAAAACGAGACACAATAGTAAAACAATAACAGCGCGGTCTCATAGGACCGGTCGGGGATTCATGAATTAACGTGCTTTCCGAGGCACGGAGGAAACTCTAATATATAATAATATATATTGTATACGGTGATGATGTTGTGCCAACAGACGTGGCAGTGCTGGTCCAGTTCGCGCTGCTGGAGAACCGCAGCGGGTCGCGGGAGCGCGCGGAGGCCCTGTTCGAGCAGGTGCTGGCCGTCTACCCCGCCAGGGTCGACGTCTGCTCCGTCTACGTCGACATGCTTCTGAAGAACCAAGACCACGATCATGTTCGGTAAGTTAGCACTCTAAAGCCGGATATCAACTTAGGTTCGCCGTGGTTTGCGAACGCGCCCGCTCCGCAAACCAAACATAATGGATACGTCGTGATCGCGGAGCGCGACTGGAGCACGATCGGAGCACGGCGGAGCGCTCGGGAAACGGTTTTTTGCGCGATCTCAAAGGTAAGCGCAGTTTAAGCACTGATGTTGCAACCTAAGTGTGTACACTGTACACGTTCACGTTCGCGGAGCACAGTGTTCGCAAACCACGGCGAACCTAAGTGGATACCCGGCTTAAGAGCATTAGTGGGCGTGGTGGGTCAGTGGTAACTGCCCCGACTTCCGTGTTGTAGGTCGCGGGTTCAAACTCCATCAGGCGCATTACTTTGTGTAATTTATTTCATCACCACTGCTCTCAAAACGGTGAAGGAAAACATCGTGAGGAAACCGCCATGTCCTAGAACCAAAAATTCGAAGACATGTGACATCCTCCAATCCGCAATGGGTCTGCGCGGTGGATTATGGCCCATTCCCTTTCCAAGAGAGGAGGCCTGAGTCCCAGCAGTGATAAATGATAAATTATATTTATTTTTGTAAATAGGTTTTTTCCAAACTCTTTTACACGTAAATTTTTTTTTTGGACTTATTTTTTTTGTAACTAGATGAGGCCGGTGTTTCCTAACTGATTACACTGAGAAGAAACACCGAAACAAACTCAGTGAAAACATTATAAGGCCCATAATGCTAATGCTAAGTTAGTACTGACAAAAACAGACAAAACAGCGTGGAGCTTTGGCACAAATGAGTCAGGACAAATTCAAGCGCTCAACCATAGCCTCTAGGAGAGACTGGATCTGTGACCCACTAGTTTGTGCACTGAAAAAGAAAAAAGAAAGATCTATTGCCGATTTCAAATTAATATCTTTACTTTTTTCAATGAGTACTTAAATATATTTTACAACAATTTTTGTGTCATCTAACTTAGTTGAAATTACATTACCTTTATATCTAGTTTGTCCCTTTTTTACTAAATAATTACGTATTTCTACTATCAAGACATAATTTTATTCCAAAATATCAACCATAATATTCTTAATCTATTAATAGATATACACAATGTTCATTCTACATAAATGCGTAGAAGCAGCAAAAAAAATGTACCTATGTGTTTTCTACTTACATGCGGACGTTATGTGGAGTTGTCGTAAATAAAATCACATAATTATGAAATAACTAGCGACCCGCCCCGGCTTCGCACGGGTGCAAATTTATCAGTTACCCTACTAGTTTGTGCATGTATTTATTATACATATTTATAAGCCTTCCTCTTGATTCATTCAATTTATTAAAAAAAACCGCATCAAAATCCGTTGCGTAGTTTTATAGATTTAAGCATACATAGGGATATAGGGATAAAGAAAGTGACTTTGTTTTATACTATGTAGTGTTAATATGTTTTGCATTTGTTTCTAGGCAAGTAATGGAGCGCATCACCTCGCAGAAGTTGCCAGCGAGAAAGATGAAAATTCTGTACAAAAAGTGGATAGAAGTTGAAGAAAAAATAGGGGACCAAGAACAAGTGGACAGGATAAGACAACGAGCCATGGAGTTTATTGAGAAAGCCAAGTTTTAACCAATAATGTTAACAAATGTTGATTAAATATAATTAAAAATACCTTTGATTTTAATTTTATCCCTATAAGGGCCTGTTTCACAATGTCTGAGTAGGCACTACTCACTGAATAAATTCAAAAATGGAACAGAATTTGTATGAAATTATCTGCCAAGTAAGATACTCGAAACTTACTCATAGGTGGTGAAATACGCCCTAATACTTGCGTAGTTGTAATAAGAATGTAGATATCAGAATCTAAAATGATTTTTCAATCCATCTATTCGAAAAGGACGACTTTGTTCGCCTTTAAGTGCAACCAAAGGCAGTGTTTTCTATTAGAAACTTTTAGCGGGCGGCAATGAGTTTTTAATCTTCTTTATCAAAGTCAAAGTCAAAGTCAAATATTTTTATTTCACATAGGCCTACATGGGCACTTATAAAACGTCGAAAACTAGTGCACGGTTCCAAATTGGTCGTTTCCTATGGAGAAGAACCGCCAAGAAACTCCATGGTTACTCTTTTCAAAAAAACTATTGCGTTTACAACATTTCCATATTACAACACAGACACTTATGCGAGGACAGTGTAGACCAGTCAATATTGCACCCAAAACCACAATAAAGATAAAATTAGTCAAAAACTGGGTTCAAAAAGGTAGTAATTAAAATCTGTAGTCTACAGTGCCCACTCATTCACATTATACGATAGAAGCTATATAAATATAAGAACAAAAAAACAATTATAAAACTTATCAACGAATGAGATGTTAACACAAAAAAAAAATCACGACTTAATGAATTTAAGGTGATTGGGATCCGAATAATATAAAAATATTGCAAAAGCTTGAGTAAATAAATAAAATAAGACAAACATGGAGCAGTTAATAGACATGTTTACACAATAATGCAGTTAATGAGTTATCAGGGGGCCACATGTGCAGAAGCAGTTAATGCCAAACAAGCGTGTCTTCGACGTAGTCTCTAACCTTGTAATATGCTTTTTTGGTTAGGACACGCTTAATATGCGTTTTGAACTTTCCCTCGCTAAGTTCTATAACGGACTTGGGCAACTTATTATAAAAGCGTATACTATTGACAAGGAATGACTTGCTGGTCTTCGCTACTCTCCATTTAGGTAACACGATTTCGTGTTTCCTACGCGTATTTTTGTCATGTAAATCACTTCTAATTTTAAAAAGTCCTAAGTTTTTACGTACATACAATATACTTTCTAAAATATAAAGAGAGGGCAGAGTTATTATATCAATTTCTCCAAATATATTTCTAAGGGACTCGCGAGGACCCATTTTATAGATAGCCCGGATTGCTCTCTTTTGCAATATAAAGATTGATTCCGCATCAGCCGCAGACCCCCACAGTAAGATGCCATAGGACATAATACTGTGGAAATAAGCATAGTACACTAATCTGGCTGTGGCTACATCTGTCAATTGCCTAATTTTTCTTACTGCATATGCTGCTGAGCTTAATCTACCAGAGAGAGTTCCAATATGAGCACCCCACTGCAGTTTAGAGTCTATTGTTACACCTAGGAACACAGTTTCCGTAATAGCATCAAGTTTTTTACCGTCAAGCATTAAATTAAGGCCTACTTGAGGGACATTTGGTAATGAAAACTTTATACATTTAGTTTTGTTCGCATTTAGTAAGAGGTTATTAGCTGCGAACCATTTCGAAAGAACAGCCAGACTTTCATTAACATGCAAGACATCAGCATCTTTTCTGTCTACTTTAAAAATAAGAGAGGTGTCATCAGCAAATAGAATTATATCGGATAAACTAGCCATCATGTAAGGAAGGTCATTAATATAAACCAGGAAAAGGAAAGGGCCAAGAATTGAACCCTGGGGCACGCCCATCTTTACTAAAGACCCCGAGGACGTCGCCCCATTAATGGTTACTTTTTGCTGCCTGTAAGATAAATAGGAAAAAACAAGATCAGCAGCTCGTCCACGAATTCCGTAATGATGTAATTTACAGATCAGAGTATTATGGTCAACGCAGTCAAATGCTTTTGAGAGGTCACAGAATATGCCAATAGCATCCTGGGACTTCTCCCAGGATTCCAAAATGTGACTGATGAGTTTCACTCCTGCATCTGTCGTTGACCTTCCTTTCGTGAAGCCAAACTGATGACTATGCAAGATCCTATTAGAGTTAAAGTGACACAACATCTGGTCCAGCATGATTTTTTCATATATTTTACTCAATGCTGGAAGCACAGATATAGGTCTATAATTAGAGGGATCACTCTTACTTCCTGATTTGAAAATTGGTACTACTTTACTATGTTTCATTAAATCAGGGAATGTACCACTATCTAAACATTGGTTAGATATTCCTGTTAGGATAGGAGCAATTGTATCAATAATATCTCCAAGAACCTTAACAGATATACCCCATAAGTCCTCCGTGTTTTTTACGCTAAGACTTTGGAATGTTTTTTTAATTGTATCGATAGATATACGCTTGAATTCTAAGTTTGGTATATCCTTAGTGAAATTTTCTTTTAAAAAAGATTCAGCAAGCAAAGATGAAGAAGGGAGAGATTTCGTAACTTCTATAGGGATGTTAGTGAAAAAGTTTTCTAATGTCTCTGCCACTTCTGACTTATCTGATATGATCTTATTATCAATTCTTAGCGACAAATCATTCCGATCACGTTGATTTGTCTTTCCAGTTTCCCTGTTTATTACCCTCCAGACAGTTTTGATTTTATTATTAGAATTTCCTATTTTCTTACTTATTGACTTAGATTTAGCTTGGCCGCAGACTCTTTTGAATATCTTTGAATAAAGTCTAACGTGGTTATGCAAGTTAGGATTAGATGATAACGATTTTTCATAATATAACTGATATAAGATATCTCTGCTTTTTCTAATACCAGCAGTTGCCCATTCATTAAATTTGGATTTATTGTTTATTTTAATTTTTTTAAGTGGACACGCCTTATTGAATTCATGGCATACTGTAGAAAATAATGTAGCATAATTTACATTGGGGTCTTGCGAATCAAAATTGGCTGTTGAGAATGAAAAACATTGTTATTAAAACTGTTTAATTTATTTTTAGTAAGCGGTCTAAACTCTGCAGTTGAATCCAATTGGAACTTCTTGACTAACTCAAAAGAAACTAGCTGACCAGTATGGTCAGACCTCACGCCACTAATTAAGGATGAGTCTTTTATATTAAAATTAGTAAATATGTTATCTATGCATGAAGCTGAAGTAGGTGTTATTCTTGTAGCTTCATTAAATATACATTTTAGATTAAAAGAACTAAATAACGAGAGAAGTTTACGCGTATCAGGAGAATTTACCAAAAGATCAATATTTAAATCTCCACAAACGAAAACTAACTTGTTATCTCTAATAAGTTTATTTAGTATTTCTTCCATAATGATTAAAAAGGATGTCAAGTTTGAAGCAGGTGGTCTGTAGACACATAAGAATGTTTGGCCCTCCACCTCTGCACATGCTACCTCACATAGGCGATCAACAGAGCAAGCAGTGATATCTTTCCTTTCCTTCTTCTCTATCTAAACTAAGTGCGCTGCAATTTACTTTGCCACACACTTATTGATTTTGGAACATCTTAGTGTTTAGCGCCAAAGAAATCGAACGCAAATATTGTATGAATTAAGACAAATAATAAAATGATATTAAGTGATAAATAGTGATCGGCATAGTGCCATTTGGGGTCAATGAACTTGAATGATAATGTTAACATGGATATGCCCCGGGATTCCCGGGATTCTGAAGAATGTTTTCCATGTATTTATTTCATGCTGTTGAACAATCGTGTAATATTAGTTCTAATACAGGGTATAAACCATTAATAAAAAATGAGAGAACCGTTTTTATGGACCTATAAATATAATAAAATAAATAAATAAAATATTTCCCGGGACTAGACGGCATATCCATGTTAAGATAACTGTCACAAAATCCCGCGAATGGCACTACCTACGCCGCCGATCACTAGTGATAAATGACAAAATATGATAAATTATAAATGATGAGGCGCCTTTTATTTCCTCATAGAGGGTGATGAAAAGTAGAGTGTATGACTCGGGCACAAATATTTTTTTGGCTCGAGCGACGTACTTTGAATCCCTCGCTACGTTCAGGATTCTACTAAAGAACCCCTCTACTACCAATACCTCACTTCGCTCTGGATTAAAAAAACACCCACGCCGTAAAATTATTACTTTGCTCCCTTATGATACAATCTACTATTATTGCACACTAGCTTTTGCCCACATGAAAGTCGGAAACTAAGTAACTGCTAACTAAGTAATAACTTTTTTACATAAAATATAGCCTATAGCACTCAGGAAGAAAGAAGCTTTCTATCAATATATATTATTTTTATGCAATCGAACCAGGATCTTCAGAGATTATCCCATACAAACAAAAAAACAAACTACCTCTTTATTATATTAGTATAGATAGGCCTACATGTTGGAGGAGCTCGTGGCTAGATAATAACAGCCGCACAGGTCGATCTTCAAGGTTAAGCAACGCTTGCCTAGGTTGGTCTGTGGATGGGTGACCATCTTGACATAACGAGTTTCCTCCGTGCCTCGGATAGCACGTTAAGCCGTAGGCATTTGCTGGCCCATTTGCTGGCATTCCCGGCTGTCATTTGTAGATCTTTGGCAGTCGTTACGGATAGTCAGAAGCCAGTAAATCTGACTCCAGTCTTGCCATGAAGTACCGTGTTACCCCATTTAATGGGTTGTGGAGGTCTGGTAGGCAGCCGCTCCTCGTAAAATACTGGTATTCAGCTAAATCCGGCTTGACTGGAAGCCGACCCCAATATAGTTGGGAAAAGGCTAGGCAGATGATGAGATAGGCCTACATGGGCAGTTATAAAACGTCAGAAGCTAGTGCGCGGTTCCAGTTAGTCGTTGGAGAAGAATCGGCAAGAAACTCCGTCCGCAGGAGAACGTCACCGTCCGACTGTGCGGTAACCGTCCGTCCGAGCCCAAGTCGTCGACGGCGTGTACCTACAATTCGTCCACTATAAGTTGGCGAGTGTGAAGTTAGGCTCTGCGAATTTTGGCGCTTGAAATATCGTACAAAAATAAAGGTTTAAAAAAAATTTAATGCCAATAACTGTCTTTAACAGCAATAAGAACTGCAAATTGCATTTATTTTTTTAAAACCTTTATTTTTGTACGATATTTCAAGCGCCGAAATTCGCAGAGCCTAACTTCACACTCGCCAACTTATAGTGGACGAATTGTAGTGCTCTACGCGCGCCTCAAAGCGATGTCAGCAAACCGTAGGGGCTCAGCAAGGTCGAAGCCTACTAGGGCCGTGGGTTGTGCAAAAGAGACCTCCCGGAACCTGGAACCAAGGCAGAGAAGGAACAGGAGTGCGTTTAGTCATTACGATGATTTCTCACCTAAAAAAAACCGGGCAAGTGCGAGTTGGACTCGCGCACCGAGGGTTCAGTACCAACTTAATTACGGTTTACGATTTATGAATTACTAAAAAATAACTACTTACTAGATCTCGTTCAAACCAATTTTCGGTGGAAGTTTGCATAGTAGTCTACATCATATACAACGTGTAACGTTAAATGCGCAAAACCTGAAATTAGTTTGTTCAGAATAACGAGCAGAAGCAATAAAACCACTTTTTAATATAGGTCACATTTTACAAAAAAATTTAATTAAAAATTTTGCTTTGTCTATTTATTAACAAATAAAGTCATCACTTGCATAAACCTGCGTAAATAGGTAAACAAAGACAAATGGTTGTCATCCAATTTAGATTTTCTCATAAACGGGATAATAATCATACTCCTTTCGATGTAAATACGAATTTTAAACAAACTAAAACAGCACATAAAACCTTCAATTTTTTTTTAATATTTTTTTTTCTCTCAGTATTATGTCAATTGGATTAAAAATCGTTTGGGGTGTCTGAGGTTTTGCGCATTTAAAGTTACACGTTGTATATTATATTCTCTTATTTTAGAAGTTACAGTTGGGGGTGGAGGACCAACATTTTACCACTTTGGAAGTCTCTCGCGCAAACCATTCAGTTTAGAAAATAATGATATTAGAAACCTCCATAAATATCATTTTTGATGACCTATTCATAGATACACCACACGTATGAGTTTAATGAAAATATTTTTTTGAGTTTCAGTTCCAAATATGGTACAGTCAGCATCAAAAGTCGATGAACAGAATCAACAAAACAAAACATTTTATTGTGAACAGATAAAACACATTTTATTGCACAGGTGTTTTGTTATGTTGATTCTGTTCATCGACTTTTGATGCTGACTGTAGGTACCTCCAAAATTTTTTGTTTTTTATTTACACCAGGGGAAAAACGCCACTAAGCTTGGGAGCAGAGATCCTAATTTTGTTTATTTAAGGCACATAACATTTTAGATAGGTTGATGAGGTGTAGGTACTGTTAAAAATTAAAACTACAATATATAAATAAACTAATATTCATTTTACAAAAGAATATAATACTGCAACTGCAAACATAAATAAAAAAAACTACCTAACCTAACTACCTCTACTAACTTTCGTCAATGGCAAATGCGTGCCGGGGTTCGAACCTACGACCTGTGACTTGGCAGTCTAACGCTCATATCCTTAGGGCCATGTGCACCGACATAAGTTTAAGATAACCATCTGATTAACGTCAATAACCGACGATAAGGAACAGGAAATATTGCTAAAACAGCCGTTTTAATATTAAAACAGTCGATTTGGTGTCGGTGCACATGGCCCTTAGGCTATTATTGCTTCTAGAGATTACTTAAACACTCACTGACGGAAGAGGAACAGTCCATGGCCCAATTGTTCTTTGGGTGAAAAGTTATTGGTCAAAACATTCTGTTGGTTAAGCATTCCCTGACGTAGTGTGATGTTGACGAAACGTTCGTGGACGAAACGTTCTTTGGACGAAAAGTTAATGGGTTAAAGATAATGTTGACCAACCGTTCATGGACCAATCGACTGTTGGTAAACCGTTTCAGTTTCCTTGTATCATAATGTACTATTACATCTTTAATTAATTAAAACTTTTACCAAAGTATTTTCTGTTTATATGCAATCTCATTCTTATTTTTTCTAAGCCAACAGCTAGAGTAGCTAGTCTATGGCCGCCATTTCTCGCGCATTTAAGAAAAGTCAATTTTTTAGCCGCCATATTTAAAAATAAAATACAGATTTTATAAATACATCTACAACAACTATTTATGAGGAAAATGATGTGCTGTACGCAAGAAAATCTATGTCATGGGACCACTATACAGTCAAAATAGTTAAGTACCTATAACTTTACTGACTGCACATTTACGAACTGTGTCTTTAGATAAACTTTTCATATAAATGAAGTTGATTTTTAATTTATTTTCTTCACAAGTGTGTCGAAAAACGTCGTATGATATACCTAATAACTGTTAAAATAATAAAAATGTGATATCAAAAAAATGATTATCTATAAGTTTATTTGTCGTCCTGTCGGAACGTGCACACTGAATTAACTACTGACTGATTTCTAATACAATAATATCGTCCTGTGTTATTGTATTCTGATGACTAATCTTATATATGTCGCAGGTTTTTCATAAAATTAGGTTTATGATCAAAAACCTAGGTTTTTGATGAAAAACCGGAAGATGACACATATTAAACTCAATTTCATCATAAACCTGTATCGATCCAGATTTTTGATCAAAAACCTGAACTAGTTTGGGTTTATGATAAAGTTGTTGTCAAATCCACGTTTTAGCTTTGTTTTATGACAAATAAATCAGTTTAAATGAAATAAATAAAACAATCCATCATCATTTGCAACTTAGTAAAAAGAAAACTATTATCTCTATGTAGCAAAAATGGTCCATGGGATGTTATTTTGTCCAATTCCAAAAAAAACCTTTCTTTCATAGGACCATTCAAAGGACACCATGTAAGGCTTTGTTTAGCACAGAGCCTAAAATAGGACTGAAAACACACATTCCAACAGACTTATTAGACAAACTTATTACGGAAGAGGACTTGGAGAAGTTTTTGAACTCAAAGAATTATGCTGAAGTAATCGAAAAACAAACCAGTTCATCAAATTTGCGGGAAGATATTATCAGAAGAAAATGTATCAAAGATTCTGTGTGATTTATGTCAAAACGAACAAAACATACTTATTGAAAGGGAACATGCCGTAGAAAATTCAAAAATGTCAGCAAAAAAAATGAAGGCAGCTTCAGAAAAATTTGGAAAAATCGATATTAGTGCTACAATTTTAGTTAATGTGCCATAAATAGAGGGCCACTGAATACAAGTAACGTGATAGGAAAGTTAATTGACAAGAAGAACGATTTATTCAAAATTGGTATTTCTGTAGGGGTTCTAAAAGACTGGCTGCCTAGAAACTCCATTTAAATGGTTTGTTACAAACGCCACAACGATGTGCTCCAGAGGATTCCGACATAAACACACAACTTTATCATAAACCCAAACTAGTTCAGGTTTTTGATCAAAAATCTGGATTGATACAGGTTTATGATGAAATTGAGTTTAATATGTGTCATCTTCCGGTTTTTCATCAAAAACCTAGGTTTTTGATCAAAAACCTAATTTTATGAAAAACCTGCGACATATATACCGGAGATATAACACGTACACAGACGCAGTCGCTGTGCATAGCTTACTGAGCTTAATCATTTGAGTTTCATTCGTTATCAAGCGGTTGCGGAGTGCATTGCGTGAATATAATTACTTCGTACGTTTACAGATGACCTTTGTTGAATCCTTTGTGCGCATTTTCTACGTAACAGCATTTAAGAGTTGAAGAGACCTAAGGTACGAAAAACTTAATTAATGTCTTTTATTTATTTATTTATGTATAAGCAAAAACGAAAAGAACTAACTATAAAGTCATCATCATCATCAGCAGCAGCGCGAGGTCTGCTGTCCTAAAATATAATTTCTAGACCGACACGGAATCAATTTACAATGATTGATTGCATCATCATTGAATAATCTGAAATAAAATATTGGTGAATCTGTTTTACTTCATTGATTTGAAAGATTTAAGGTTTAAAGAAAGATTTAAGGTTGTGGAGGTCTGGTAGGCAGCCGCTCCTCGTAAAATACTGGTATTCAGCTAAATCCGGTTTGACTGGAAGCCGACCCCAAAATAGTTGGGAAAAGGCTAGGTCGATGATGATGATTTGAAAGATTTAAAGATTTTTTTTATTCTTTTTTTTTTATTATTTTACAATTGAAATCTAGGAGTAGGTACTTATACGAAAATTCCCAGTTTGTGAAAAGTTGCTCTCATAATTTATCGATTGCAAGTCTGGCATGCTATAGTTATAACTACATATTTTACCATCGGACAAACCGTCGCGTCGTACGGCGAATATCCATCCTTATGTTGTTGAAACCTCTACGGTCCGGATTAAGCGCTTCGCTTCGTCGTTTATACCGCGTAAGTACATCGAAGGACTGGAATAATTTGCCTGCTGCGGTCTTCCCGTCCAATTATAATTTGGGTGTATTTAAGGGTAGAGTGAATAGGCTCTTAATAAACTAGTACGCCTCACCATCTAAGATTGCATCACTGCTTACCATCAGGTGGGATCGCAGTCAAGCCCTTGTTTATATAATTAAAAAAAAATATAATACCGTTATAAATCTTTTTTTTAATTACGCACTAAAAAGAGCGTAAAATGTCGAATGAATCGGTGTAATTTTACTGCGATTTTATTAATTTATGTTGCTATAACTATTAGGTTAGGTATAAGTAGGTCATTAGGTTATTGATTTTTGAAAAATACAGTTTATAAAATAATAAAATTATTATTGCATACATTATTAGATAATAATGTTAATAAGCTATACAAAGTTATTTTTAAAATGATGACAGTAATAATGTGTATTACTGTCATCATTTCATTATTAATTTATTTATTAATGGATGATTTAATTACATTGCGTCACAATCTTCTAATAATCTTAATAATATTGACATTACAGAATGTAAATTTGTTAAGAACTTATTTAGTCTATAATAACCCTTTTGTTTAGGTGAATTAGGTGCATTTTAAGTGCGTTTACAAATTTATTGTCAAATTCTATGCCTTTAATCTCATTGGCTAATCTTTTATACAACGTGTAACTTTAAATGCGCAAAACCTCAGACAGCCCAAACGATTTTTAATCCAATTGACCTAATTCTGAGGGAAAAAAATATTGAAAAAAAATTGAAAGTTTTATGTGCTGTTTTAGTTTGTTTAAGATTCGTATTTACATCGAAATGAGTATGATTATTATCCCGTTTATGAGAAAATCTAAATTGGACGACAACCATTTGTGTTTACCTATTTACGCAAGTTTATGCACGTGAAGACTTGATTTGTTAATAAATAAACACAATTTTTTTTTTTTTTTTTGAAAAATGTGACCTATATCAAAAAGTGGTTTTATTGCTTCTGCTCGTTATTCTGAACAAACTAATTTCAGGTTTTGCGCATTTAACGTTACACGTTGTATAAAAATGAATCGCAAAATATGTGAGTAAGCGCATAACTCAACAACGCTTGGACCAATTTGGCCAATTCTTTTTTTACAATATTCGTTGGAGTTCAAAGATGGTTTTTACAACGAGAAAAATTGAAAAAAAAACAGATGTTAGGTAAAGTAGGGTAGGTAGGGTAGTGTAGAGTAGGTAGGGTAGTGTAGACTGTAGGGTAGTGTAGGGTAGGGTAGTGTAGGGTAGTGTAGAGTAGGTAGGGTAGTGTAGGGTAGGGTAGTGTAGGATAGTGTAGGGTAGGGTAGTGTAGGGTAGTGTAGGGTAGGTAGGGAAGGTAGGGTAGGGTAGCGTAGGATAGGTAGGGTAGGTAGGATAGTCATTTGACAGGAGCGAAGCCGCGGGTAAAAGCTAGTTTATTATAAGTTTTTATGCATATGACAAGAGGTCCTGAATGAAAAATAGTAAATATACCTACACATTAATAGATACAATACATACATTAAATTATAATAATACATATCTATAAACAGGAAAAGTTTTTAATCATTGCGTAAATTTTTTTTGGTGGCTCAGTGTAAGTAATAGAACACAGGTCGATATTCAAGGTTAAGCAACGCTTGCCAAGGTTGCTCTATGGATGGGTGACCATCTTAGCATAACGAGTTTCCTCCGTGCCTCGGAAAGCATAGGCTGCCTACCAGACCTCCACAACCCAATAACTGGGGTAACAGGGTACTTCATGGCAAGACTGGAGTCAGATTTACTGGCTTCTGACTATACGTAACGACTGCCAAAGATCTACAAATGACAGCCGGGACCAACGGCTTAACGAGCTTTCCGAGGCACGGAGGAAACTCGTTATGTTTAGATGGTCACCCATCCACAGACCAACCTTGGCAAGCGTTGCTTAACCTTGAAGATCGACCTCTGTTCTATTAGGTACTTACACTGAGCTACCAAAAAAAAATTACGCAGTGGTTTAAAACTTTTCCTGTATCATCATATCTATATTACATGATAATAGAGTTTCTATGGTCTATCGGTTCGTTTAGTCGTAAAATGCCTAATTCGCAAAATGGCACCCGATTCTCAAAAGGGCCAATTCGCGAAATGGCTAATTCTCAAAAGGACTAATTCGCGAAATGGCTAATTCTCAAAAGGACTAATTCGTAAAATGGCTAATTATCAAAAGGACTAATTCGTAAAATGACCAACTTTTACCAACTCATTTCATGAGTGAAATGACATGAAAGAACATGCATACATACAGTTTAACATGATTAAAAGTAGCTCCACCTAGACAATGGATGAGTAAATAGATGTTGTTCTAACGTTAGATAAAGAATATAAAAATCACTAGGTATTGGCCTCATCTATATTTACTAGGATTATTAATAATAAAACAAGTGTGCAAGAATTTGACGCCTATAAAGGGGCTGTTTGAAAAAGCATTTGACACAATGAATACATCGAGCAAATCATTACCAACATTTCATGAAAAAAAGGACACTTTATATAAAGCAAGGAAAATTTGTTTTAAATGTCGATAAACTGACTTTTCATACACTCAAAGATGTATCTGTACCTGAAAGCCTTGCTCATAATTTTTTATCAGCACAAGATGGAGAAGAAGATAAAATGCTGGTTTTCACTTCAAAATTATCTCGTAAAATTATAAAAGAATCAAGTACCCTTTATTGGTACGGTGATGGAACATTCAAGAGTGTTCCAAAACCCTTTTACCAACTTTATACATTACACATAGATCTAAATTCTGATGTAAATACAACATCAGTAGCTCCCGTGCAGCATTGCACCCGTGGATTACGTCCTATTTGGAATAGTCACACGAGATTTTGCTACTAAACCTGAAAAAGAACCCTTTTTTGGATTAGAGGATCAAAGGTCTGCCTTCGTCCTTCCTGGGAAAAGGCTGAGGAATCTTTTCCTAATTTATTATATTTAACTCTAAGTCTTCAAAAATAAAGAAGCCTTGTCAAGAATTGTGAACTTCTTTTCCGTGCTGGACAAACGATGACAACATCCCCTACAGTAGTTTATTATTAATAATCCTAGTAAATATAGATGAGGAAAATACCTAGTGATTTTTATATTCTTTATCTAACGTTAGAACAACATCTATTTACTCATCCATTGTCTAGGTGGAGCTACTTTTAATCATGTTAAACTGTATGTATGCATGTTCTTTCATGTCATTTCACTCATGAAATGATTAGGTAGTTAACTAAAGGTAAACAATCTTGGTATGTCTTTTTATATTAAAGAGGTCGTTTACAGGAAATTTTTTTAACCACTGCGTAATTTTTTTTTGGTGGCTCAGTGTAAGTAATAGAACACAAGTCGACTTCAAGGTCAAGCAACGCTTGCCAAGGTTGGTCTGTGGATGGGTGACCATCTTAACATAACGAGTTTCCTCCGTGCCTCGCAATACGGTAAATACCTAGTTGAGAAGATTTTTACATACAATTTTTAGACAACTTTTAGATAAAAAGACATGCCAAGATTGTTTACATTTAGTTAAGTACCTAAACCGATAGACCATAGTATCTGTTAAAATGTTTTATTCAATCATGTAAGTTGTGGTAAGTCGCCTCTTTGAGGAGTGGTAAGACAGACGTCACGGCGTCCTCACCTTCCGTATGACGCAGGTCCTCACCAGATATAGTTCAAAAGGTGCATCGGATTCAGGCGGCAGAAACGCCCGGGTGTCACCACTGTGTGGATCTCCCGGAGGATACGGTGGAACGGTGGAACACACGATTTTTCCTGTCATCGAATTTGGTGACGTATGTTAATTTGACCTGAACGCGGTCTCGGTGGCGACGCTTGGGGGAGGCCTATGTCCAGCAGTAGACGTCTTTCGGCTGAGATGATGATGATGATGATGAACGCGGTCTTGCAGGAGAAGGTGTATATATTATGTCAAATATCTAAAAAATTTTGGTTCCAGGATATGCCGACTTTCTAAAGATATTTTCCTACATACTTCAGCTAAATCCGGCTTGACTAGAAGCCGACCCCAATATAGTTAGGAAAAGGCAAGGCAGATGATGATGATGATGACGTCAGGCCCGTGCTGGCTATCAGCTTTCTTCTTGAATGCACCCGGGATAGACAGTTTCGAATCGTGATCAGTCGGAAGCTTACTCCATGACTAATTTAAACTTTATGTTGTTTCCAGATGAGTAATCCTAACTCTGAAGACCCAAAGCTCCAAGATGATGAGTGTGGAGACGCACAAACTGATGCAGAGTGTGGAGACGTACAAACTGAATGGATCAATGATGTCAAGAAAAGGAAGGTAGACTATCGCGATGTCTGCCAGTTTATCAACATTAGTCAACTGCCTGACTAATGCTACTGACAAAGTAGTAAAATAAAAATTGGAAAAAAGGTTCTATTAGGGTAGCCCCCCTACATGTAAAGTGGAAAGAGATTTATTTTTTAATTTCAACAATAACGTGCGATATATTGTTGGATCTATTGATAGGTATTCAAAAATGAATAGAGGTTTACTGTAATAATTTTTTGGATAATATCAATATTTTCGGAAATAATCGCTCTAAAAGTAAAAAATAATGTGTGTGTGTGTCCCTCTAACTTTTGAACCATAAGTTTAGAAAATATGAAAAAAATCTGGAAAGTAGAGCTTTATAAAGACTTTCTAGGAAGATTATTTTGAAGTTGATGGGACGAACTGTTTTTGAAAACTTGGGGACACTTTTTGTGACGGACGGGAAACTACGGAACCCTACACTGAGCGTGGCCCGATACGCTCTTGGCTGGTTTTATATCATAGTAGCGACCCGCCCCGGCGGATAATATTTATTAAAATGTCAAAAGCTTGTGTACGGTATCAATAGGTCGTATTTCCTATTGGGAAGAACCGGACTAGCACTGTTTTTTTTAAAATACTGATTTATTTATCAATCTTTTTCGTAACCACTGGCTTTTCCTAATACTTTGTGTAGCCTCCCTCATGTAATCGGATTCTATTTAAGTCCAACCTACCATCGTCCTATGTGCGGCCATGCTCGTAATTAATCGTGCCTCGGAGAGCACGCTAAGCCGTAGGTCTCGGTAGTCGGTTGTCATTTACAGTCGTTACGGATAGTCAGAAGTCAGTATATCTGACTCCAGTCTTGCCATAAAGTACCTTGTTACCCCAGTTATTGGGTTGTGGAGGTCTGGTAGGCACTGTAGGCAGCCTATGCTTTCCGAGGCACGGAGGAAACTCGTTATGTTAAGATGGTCACCCATCCACAGACCAACCTTGGCAAGCGTTGCTTAACTTTAAAGATCGATTTGTGTTCCATTACTTACACTGAGCCACCAAAAAAAAAAATACGTAGTGGTTAAAAACTTTTCCTGTATAATATACACAAAGATTATTTAAATTTAATTCATTAGCTAACATCGATTTAGGTAAATACCTAGTTGAGAAGATTTTTACATACAATTTTTAGACAACTTTTAGATAAAAAGAAATGCCAAGATTGTTTACATTTAGTTAATTACCTAAACCGGTAGACCATAGTATCTGTTAAAATGTTTTATTCAATCATGTAAGTTGTGGTAAGTCGCCTCTTTGAGGAGTGGTAAGACAGACGTCACGGCGTCCTCACCTTCCGTATGACGCAGGTCCTCACCAGATATAGTTCAAAAGGTGCATCGGATTCAGGCGGCAGAAACGCCCGGGTGTCACCACTGTGTGGATCGCCCGGAGGATACGGTGGAACGGTGGAACACACGATTTTTCCTGTCATCGAATTTGGTGACGTATGTTAATTTGACCTGAACGCGGTCTCGGTGGCGACGCTTGGGGGAGGCCTATGTCCAACAGTAGACGTCTTTCGGCTGAGATGATGATGATGATGATGAACGCGGTCTTGCAGGAGAAGGTGTATATATTATGTCAAATATCATAAAATTTTTGGTTCCAGGATATGCCGACTTTCTAAAGATATTATCCTACGTACTTCAGCTAAATTCGGCTTGACTAAAAGCCGACCCCAATATAGTTAGGAAAAGGCTAGGTAGATGATGATGATGATGATGTCATGTCAGGCCCGTGCTGGCTATCAGCTTTCTTCTTGAATGCACCCGGGATAGACAGTTTCGAATCGTGATCAGTCGGAAGCTTACTCCCTGACTAATTTAAACTTTATGTTGTTTCCAGATGAGTAATCCTACCTCTCAAAGTCAAAGTCAAAGTCAAAGTCAAAGTCAAAGTCAAAGTCAAAGATTTATTTGCAGATAAATATGGTTACAAAAGTTCTTACAATGGTAGTATTAGTAGCTTAACATATTCAATCATAACTTAATGACATGCAAATTTTTGGTATAGGTAGAATTCGAACATTAATTTAATTTATAATCAAAAAATTCTTTTATATTATAGAAGGGATTCTCAATCAACCACCTGCGTAATGCCCTTTTGAAGCGGACCATTGGAAGTTCTTTAATTTGGTTCGGAATCTTGTTATAGATCTGAATACACATAGGATAACAGCTTCGCCTATATAGTTCCGTTTTTATTCTTATAGGATTTATTAATCTATTAGGATATCTGGTTTTAAAACTACATTTATCTCCCAATTTTTCGAACATTTCAGGGTGAGATTTGGTAAATTTACATACTTCCTCAATATAAATACCAGTTAGTGTAAGTAGTCTAAGTTTTTTAAACAGCGGTTTACAGGATGTAAGTGGGTCTACATTACAAATCGCACGTATACACCGCTTTTGTGCGATGAAGGCTCTTTCGAGATGCACCGAGTTTCCCCATACCAGTATACCATAGCGCAGTATTGAACCAACATATGCATGATAAGCCTGCAATGTGGCTTGTCTACTTGTAAGATTAGATAAACGCCATAGAGCATAAGCAAACTTACTGAGTTTTCCACATATCATATCAATATGATTAATCCAAGAACACCTCTCATCTAGAACTATCCCAAGAAAAGTAATACTGTCTAATTGTTGTATTTGTTTACCTTCATAAGTTATGTTTAAACCCATGTTATTCCAGTTTTTGTTTCGAAATTGTACATATTTGGTTTTATCTAAGTTAGGTTTAAGGTTATTCTTTTCCATCCAAGTTATTATTTTGTCTACGGTACTAATTATTTCTTCATTATAGTTTTCTTTAGTTTTAGGGATAATTACGGAGACATCATCTGCAAAGAGTATGCAGGGATGGTCAGTTACTTTTGTCAGGTCATTGATATATAGCAAAAAGAGTGGGGGCCCCAAAATACTGCCCTGTGGAACGCCTGTACCATTGTAACCTAATTTGGGTTTATATTTCTGTTCACCGTTTTGATTTGGTTTATCCACAGTAATTTCTACAACTTGCGATCTGTTTGTAAGGTAACTTTTTAACCATGCATTTGCTTTACCGCGTATTCCATATTTATCAATTTTTTTAGGAGTAGCTCGTGCGATACAAAGTCAAAAGCTTTTGACATGTCAAAAAAACAACAGTTGTCGGAATTTTCTGGTCAATATTTTTGGTAACTAGGTTAATTAAGTTAAATGCCGCTGTGGTTGTCGATTTTCTTTTTTGGAATCCATGTTGATCTCGATTCAAAATGTGGAACTTATCAATAAAATTTATTAATCGCGCATGCATGACCTTTTCGTAAATTTTTGCTAAAATAGGCAACAAGGCTATCGGTCTGTAATTATCAACAAGTTTTCTATTTCCTTTTTTGTGTATTGGTTTAATAGCTGTCATTTTTAATTTCTCAGGAAACACTCCCGTGAATAATGATAAGTTTAATAAATGTACTAGTACCGGAGTAATGATAGGGCCTATGTATTTTATAATCTTTGTAGGTATTTGATCATAACCTGTTGAATTTGTATCCTTGAGAGATTTAATTACTTTTTTTATTTCGTCATCATTGGTGGGCATTAAAAACATACTAGAATCAATAGGATCAATGTCATAATTATTAGTATTAATGTCAAAATCGTTGTTCGTCAAATTAATATAATAGTCATTTATATAATTGGCAATGTCCGTGGGGTTTGTTAATGGTCCGGTTTCAGTTTCTATCTCGTTAATGTATGATTCCTGAATTTGATTATTATTATTGGAATTATATTTTATTAAGTCCCATATTGCCTTGCATTTATTTTTAGCCCTAGATATGTAGTTTGTGTTATGGATTTTTTGTGCTTTCTGTATACATTTTTTAAGTAATTTATTATAGTTTAAGTATTTTAATTTATTGCCTTTATCAGATGAGAAATAGTATTTAAAACGCAAGTCCCTTTTAAGACCCAACGCTCCAAGATGATGAGTGTGTAGACGTACAAACTGATGCTGAGTGTGGAGACCCACATAGTGAATGGATCAATGATGTCAAGAAAAGGAAGGTAGACTATCGCGATGTCTGTCACTTTATCAACATTAGTCAACTGCCTGACTAATGCTACTGACAAAGTAGTAAAATAAAAATTGGAAAAAAGGTTCTATTAGGGTACATGTAAAGTGTAAAGCCCCCCTACATGTAAAGTGGAAAGAGATTTATTTTTTAATTTCAACAATAACGTGCGATATATTGTTGGATATATTGATAGGTATTCAAAAATGAATAGAGGTTTACTATAATATTTTTTTGGATAATATCAATATTTTCGGAAATAATCGCTCTAAAAGTAAAAAAATAATGTGTGTGTCCCCCTCTAACTTTTGAACCATAAGTTTAGAAAATATGAAAAAAATCTGGAAAGTAGAGCTTTATAAAGACTTTCTAGGAAAATTATTTTGAAGTTGATGGGACGAACTGTTTTTGAAAACTTGGGGACACTTTTTGTGACGGACAGGAAACTACGGAACCCTACACTGAGCGTGGCCCGATACGCTCTTGGCTGGTTTTATATCATAGTAGCGACCCGCCCCGGCGGATAATATTTATTAAAATGTCAAAAGCTTGTGTACGGTATCAATAGGTCGTATTTCCTATTGGGAAGAACCGGACTAGCACTGTTTTTTTAAAATACTGATTTATTTATCAATCTTTTTCGTAACCACTGGCTTTTCCTAATACTTTGTGTAGCCTCCGTCATGTAATCGGATTCTATTTAAGTCCAACCTACCATCGTCCTATGTGCGGCCATGCTCGTAATTAATCGTGCCTCGGAGAGCACGCTAAGCCGTAGGTCTCGGTAGTCGGTTGTCATTTACAGTCGTTACGGATAGTCAGAAGTCAGTATATCTGACTCCAGTCTTGCCATAAAGTACCTTGTTACCCCAGTTATTGGGTTGTGGAGGTCTGGTAGGCACTGTAGGCAGCCTATGCTTTCCGAGGCACGGAGGAAACTCGTTATGTTAAGATGGTCACCCATCCACAGACCAACCTTGGCAAGCGTTGCTTAACTTTAAAGATCGATTTGTGTTCCATTACTTACACTGAGCCACCAAATAAAAATTACGCAGTGGTTAAAAACTTTTCCTGTATAATATACACAAAGATTATTTAAATTTAATTCATTAGCTAACATCGATTTAGGTAAATACCTAGTTGAGAAGATTTTTACATACAATTTTTAAACAACTTTTAGATAAAAAGACATGCCAAGATTGTTTACATTTAGTTAATTAAGTACCTAAACCGATAGACCATAGTATCTGTTAAAATGTTTTATTTAATCATGTAAGTTGTGGTAAGTCGCCTCTTTGAGGAGTGGTAAGACAGACGTCACGGCGTCCTCACCTTCCGTATGACGCAGGTCCTCACCAGATATAGTTCAAAAGGTGCATCGGATTCAGGCGGCAGAAACGCCCGGGTGTCACCACTGTGTGGATCACCCGGAGGATACGGTGGAACGGTGGAACACACGATTTTTCTTGTCATCGAATTTGGTGACGTATGTTAATTTGACCTGAACGCGGTCTCGGTGGCGACGCTTGGGGGAGGCCTATGTCCAGCAGTAGACGTCTTTCGGCTGAGATGATGATGATGATGATGAACGCGGTCTTACAGGAGAAGGTGTATATATTATATCAAATATCTTAAAATTTTTGGTTCCAGGATATGCCAACATTCTAAAGATATTATCCTACATACTTCAGCTAAATTCGGCTTGACTAGAAGCCGACCCCAATATAGTTAGGAAAAGGCTGATGATGATGATGACGTCAAGCCCGTGCTGGCTATCAGCTTTCTTCTTGAATGCACCCGGGATAGACAGTTTCGAATCGTGATCAGTCGGAAGCTTACTCCCTGACTAATTTAAACTTTATGTTGTTTCCAGATGAGTAATCCTAACTCTGAAGACCCAAAGCTCCAAGATGATGAGTGTGGAGACGCACAAAGTGAATGGATCAATGATGTCAAGAAAAGGAAGGTAGAAGACTATCGCGATGTCTGTCGCCTTATCAACATTAGTCAACTGCCGAAAGAAGTGAGATATTTACCACACTTATATAAACAACAATATAAACTTAAATTATTTGATTATTAGATATGTACTAGAATTTGCCAGTGGCTTTGCCTCTGTCACATAACAGCCCTGCCCTTGTATAATATTTGGTGATTTTAACGAACCCTCTCCATAGGTCATTCAAATTCAAAAATTTCAAATCCAAAATGTTACTTTTTAGGTTTCCGTAGCCTAATGGCAAAAACGGAACCCTTATAGTTTCGCCATGTCTGTCCGTCCGTCCGTCCTCGCTTAATCTCTGAGACCGTTAGCTCTAGAAAGCTGAAATTTGGTACCAATATGTACTTATATCAATCACGCCGACAAAGTAGTAAAATAAAAATTGGAAAAAAGGTTCTATTAGGGTAGCCCCCCTACATGTAAAGTGGAAAGAGATTTATTTTTTTAATTTCAACAATAACGTGCGATATATTGATGGATATATTGATAGGTATTCAAAAATGAATAGAGGTTTAAAATAATAATTTTTTGGATAATATCAATATTTTCGGAAATAATCGCTCTAAAAGTAAAAAATAATGTGTGTGTCCCCCTCTAACTTTTGAACCATAAGTTTAGAAAATATGAAAAAAATCTGGAAAGTAGAGCTTTATAAAGACTTTCTAGGAAAATTATTTTGAAGTTGATGGGACGAACTGTTTTTTAGGGTTCCGTACCTCAAAAGGAAAAAACGGAACCCTTATAGGATCACTTTGTTGTCCGTCTGTCCGTCCGTCTGTCAAGACCCTTTTTCTCAGGAACGCGTGAAGGTATCAAGTTGAAATTAAAACCATATATTGAAATCCGCGGTCCCTTGAAGTTGTGCAAAAATAAAACTTGTAAGTTGACGGGAAAAAAAGATACGCCCGTTTATGTTGCAAAAAACGTACATTTCGACACTGTCAAAGGAATCAAAACTCATAGGGTGCTTCCCGTTGACCTAGAATCTTGAAATTTGGCACGAAGCAAGGTATTATAGCACTAATATCGGGAAAAGTCTGAAAACTGAAAATTTTTAGTTACGTCACAAGAAAAAAAAATTGAAAAGTCTTCAAGACTCGATTCGAGAATTAAACTGTTTTTATAGGTAGGTTGGTACGAAACCCTCAGTGCGCGAGTCCGACTCGCACTTGCCCGGTTTTAAAATTTGGGGACACTTTTTGTGACGGACGGGAAACTACGGAACCCTACACTGAGCGTGGCCCGATACGCTCTTGGCTGGTTTTATATCATAGTAGCGACCCGCCCCGGCGGATAATATTTATTAAAATGTCAAAAGCTTGTGTACGGTATCAATAGGTCGTATTTCCTATTGGGAAGAACCGGACTAGCACTGTTTTTTTAAAATACTGATTTATTTATCAATCTTTTTCGTAACCACTGGCTTTTCCTAATACTTTGTGTAGCCTCCCTCATGTAATCGGATTCTATTTAAGTCCAACCTACCATCGTCCTATGTGCGGCCATGCTTAAACGAAAAGGTAAAGGTAGGGTTTGGTAAAGGTATGCTTTCGTAAACGTATTATGTACGCTTGTACGAAACGCCTTAAGATTGCCCTTCCCTTGCATGTGTCCCGGGGTTGACCGATCATCGATCGGGGTGATCCGATAAATAAACGTGAACCTTGGGGTTGAATGATCAATTTTGTAGATAAAATCGCAACTCAGACAAACAGATAAGGTGTGACATTTTTGTTTCAGGAATATGAATTAAAAGCTAATATAGTATCAGCACGTCTGTCAATACGCGTAGAAAAAAAAATGGAGTTGATAGATAAAACATGTTCTGCGTTAGAAAAACACATTGATGAGTTAAAAGATCTTGTTAAAAAGAAAAGTAATAAAACAGACCAAGTTATTGAAGCATACAAACAAAAAGCGATCAATATTAAATATGCTGTTGCTGAAGAATCTCGGAAATATGAAATGGATAAAGCTCGGGCGAAAGCTGAAGAAGACGAGCTTAAGGAATTGGAAAACAGTTTAGCTATGTGTCACAAGCAATGTGATGAAATACGAGAAAAAGGAAAGAATGAAAGGAAGAGACTTACATGTGAAATCAATAAAATTAAAGAAAAAATAGCAAGCAAAGAAGATAGAAACAATAAAAATATTCAAAACCTAAATGCCGAAAAACGCAGAGAGCAACAGGTAATGGAGAAAAAACATTATGAAATGCAAGAAAAAATGGATAGAGAGGAAAGACATTTAGAACATAAAATTAAAAATTTACGAAAAGACTTAAATACGAAAAGAATGGAATCTCAAAATAAACTTCGAGAAATGAAACAACAAGAAACCGATTTGCTGGCAAAAATTGCAGATGTAAAGAAAGAAAATATAATAAACGAAAATAAACTACAAGACAGTATTACGAGCTTGCAAGACATGTTACAAATCAATAAAGATCAAAATGATAAGATGAAATGTATTGAGTTAATGCAGATCAAATTTGCTACAACTAAAGAACAACATGAGAAAAATATGCAACTTATTCAACAGATTGAAACTAAAATGCTGAGTCAAATTGAAGCTGGAAAGGCAAAAATGAAACAAGACATTGAAAGCTTGAAAAACAAATTAGCTGAAAAACATGATAAGCATATTGCGGCTATTGAACAGATTACGGCAAGTCTTTATTAAAAGTATGGTGATTTAAGCTTAATTTAACATAAAATTTTAAAAAAAAAGTAGTTTGCGAGCGGACGTGTTTTTTGCGATCTAAAGATCTTAAAAAGTTTTTTATATAAAATAATAACTAGATGGATACGAAATGTAGCGGCTGTGATGATGTGATCAAAGACGATAGTCTTTGATCACATCTGCATATGATCTACATATGCAATGTTCATCGGATAAATGCAAGAAAATATATCACTCGAAGTGTCTAGCCTTAACAGAGGCTCAGTTCAAGGCGTTCATTCAAGATTTCCTGAACAGATGGATATGTCCAGAATGCGTATATACTACTCCAAAGACGGGAAACAATGCTGTAACACCAATCCGAGGCAACACCATGATGTACGATACTTTTTCACCGAGTTATGTGAACACTGAGCGCGGGTCGGGTCGGCGCAATCCAAAGGAACGCACTGTTACTGACAACGGGAACCAAATGCTGGATGAACTACGCGAGTTTCGCTTAGAGGTTAAAACTCGTCTGGATGCGCAAATGAAGGAGTTCATACTACTGCGGAACCAGTTAGTCAACACAGAAACAGAATTGAAATACGTCAAAAGTATATTGAAGGTAGTTCAAGAAAAAGCAAATAAAGTGGATATTTTAGAAACGCGAATTAATGAATAGTTGAAAAAAAATGAACAGTTACAATCCATGGTTAATAAAACAAATAACAAGGATAGTCCAGTCAAATTAGCTCAATTAAGTTAAGAATCTCGGAATTCGAGATACCCAGCTGTAAGTTTGTAAATAGTTGTATATTGACACCCTAAAAGTTGTCTCAAAACCTACATAATTATGGTAGGGTGTACGCAACTATTAAATTTCATGGTCGGGGGTCACCAAAATCGGGTTTTTGCGCTTTTTTTGTAAATATCTCATTTCCTATAGGTTTTTTGCTATTTGTATATATAACAATATTGTAGAATATAAAATTCTCTACAATATTTGTTCAGAAAACTTTTTCCTACGGTGAACCGTTTTCGAGATATAGGGCGGAGACCGCGCGGTCACAGCATCACTTTAGGTCAACTGGTGCCTCCGGTCGAAAACGCGCCATACTCAATCACACACACCACATAACTATCGATAAATCAATGATTATAAATATTTGTCTGAATAGTCGTGACTATTCGGAGAAAAATACAAAAAAAAAATATCACACAAATATTTTTTAAGTAATAAGTGAAATAACACAAATAAATTCTTTTAAAATTTAGATCTGTTGTGATATTTTCCTCTACCATTACCACAGTTGTTTAAATATTGCTGTAGCGACCACCTGAATAAAACTGCTATCTACTGCTATTCTTAAAAAATCCAGAATTCCTCTAGATTTTTCATAAAAATGAATGAAACTTATGTGATTACCCAAATTAATTGAAGATTTTTACTTTTAGCCAACTTTAGCTTGTCCTGGTGTAAAAAAAAGTATGAACACTACTATGGCAAGTTTTTTTAAAAATTGGTGCAACTGATCAAGTTTCCAAAATGGTATACTACTTTATTAAAACCAGCCACAAAAAAAATAATATTTATACAAGTTCAAAACAAGAAACTATTTTCTTAAATTATTGTTAACAGTAATCACTTTTCCTACGTGCCCAAAATAGGTTCTTGCTACAATTTCTATTAATGAATGACATACCCTAGTTATTTACTTTGAAAATTAAAGCAAGATAGAGATATTTAGTTAAAAAAAGCATAGCATAGTAAGAGAAACTAATTATTCTCAGTAAGTCAGTTCAGTTCAGTACGCACTGCTCCTTTCCATCGTACATCTGTTCACAAGCCCATGCTGGCGATGGCGGACGGCGAGCAATGCGTAGATCGCCGTCCTGTCGTCCAATTACCATCCGGATTGCGCTCAAGTCGTCGACGATGCGTAATGATCTATGCGTACTTCAAGAACATTTCAGAAAATCGTAGGTGCCCAGCAGGGTCGAAATCCACTGGGGCCATGAGGTATGTGAAAGGGTACACTGACTGGGGCCATAGAACAAAGGCAAAGAAGGAACAGGAGTGGGCTTTAGTCAGTAAACGTCTGACACGCCAGGTAAGTGTTGTTAAATAAATGAATACTGAATAAAAAGTGGATAGGTTAGGAAAAAAATCATAAAATATAATATAATAGTTAATAAAAATTGACAAATATTTATAATCATTGATTTTTCGATAGTATCAACTTATATGGGGCGTTTTCGACCGGAGGAACCAATTGACCTGAAGTGATGCTGTGACCGTGCGCTCTCCGGCCTCTATCTCGAAAACGGTTCACCGTAGGAAAAAGTTTTTAAACAAAATTTGTAGAGAATTTTGTATTCTACAATATTATGAAATATACAAATAGCAAAAAACCTTTAGGAAATGAGATATTTACAAAAAAAGCGCAAAAAAACTATTTTTGGGCCCTTTGACCTTGAAATTTCATAGTTGCTTACACCCTACCATATGTAGGTTTTGAGACAACTTTTAGGGTGTCAATATACAAGTATTTACAGACTTACAGCTGGGTATCTCGAATTCCGAGGTGAAAGTATACTATAATGACTGGACTAGGAGAAAAGTGAGACGGACCGAAAACAAAATACACCGGTTATGTCATTCGCAAAAGTAGTGACACAAAATCAAACGGAGGTAATCAGAAGTTTACCAACAAAAGAATGTGTGGCCATGAAATCTGCCCACATAGCGATGAGTAGGGAAACACCTAAAATAGGGAATGCGAGTCTTGATGAATCTGTTTATATTAAGGAAAAGGAAAGAAATTCAGGAACGGAAGAAAAATGGACAGTAGTTAATAGGAAAAAAACCAAATATCCTAATAGCGAAGTAAGAAAAGGAGGAAGTAAGAATCAAACTGAAATTCAGGGAAAGGAGAAATTTAAATATCTTCATGTATGGCGGTTGCAGAAGGAAACGACTTTGGAAAATTTGGAAAAACACGTGAAAAAGTTATATGGAGAGAAATTAGTACAGGTTAAAATAGAAAAAATAAAACACAAGACGGAAAGAGACTATGCTTCCTTCATTTTACGAGTCCCAGAGAGCAAGTATGAGATATTGTGTCAACCAGAAAGTTGGGCTGTAAATATTGAGTTTTGTGAATGGGTGTGGTTTCGGAGACACACAAATAAACCAAAACCCCCGGAGTAAATTAGTTTAGATATTTTACCAAAACGTGAGGGGTCTCCGCACTAAATTAGAAGACTTTTATTCAGGAGTTATGTCTTCCGACGCAAATTTGTTTGCCATAACAGAAACAGGATGCAACAATTCTATTCACGACGCGGAATTAATTCCTCCTGGTTACTCGATTATAAGATGTGACCGAGCAGACGGGCGTAAACACGGAGGCGCTGCTCTCGTGGCCACACCGCGGTTCGAGTAGCGTCGACGGAGGTCAACATCGATAATCAGCTGTTTGAACTAGTCAGTGCATTAGTGTTCCAACGTGATAGATTATTGTTTTTGTTGTGTGTGGTCTATATCCCACCTAATAGTAGCGAAAGTGAATACATGGTGTTATTAAGAATAATTGAGCAGTTGTGTAAGCGTTATAAAGATACTATTGTAATTGGGGATTTCAACTTGCATTCTTGCCCGATAAACGTTTGCAATTATTTTCAATGCTTTCAAACTCATTGTGGATTCACTCAGAGTAACGAAGTAGGTAATTGTAATGATCGTCAGTTGGATTTGACATTCGGGAGTGATGGGAGTGTGAGTGTGCGCGCGGCGGAGGCGCCGCTCGTGCCCGTCGACGCCTACCACCCGCCGCTCGACGTGACGGTGAGCCTGCGAGTGCGCCAGCGCCTGCGCGCCGGCTCCTCGCCACCGACTACAGGTACACCTGAACCTACAGGTTGGAATTTCAATAAAGCTGATTTTCCTTTATTGTATTCATCAATTGCGGCCGTAGATTGGGATCCAATGTACAATTTAGACTTGCAAACGAGTTTAAATTATTTTTATGACCACATTAATACAATTTTGGATGACTGTGTTCCCAGAAAAAAGCGAAGTCGTGTGACCTCAAGGTACCATTACCCTGAGTGGTACACTGTTGAATTAATTCGCGACATTAAAGCAAAAGCGATCTTACATAAACGGTACAAAACAAGTGGGGCGAGGACTGATTACGAAGCGTTTTCACAGTGTAGAACCAAAGTTAAAAAGTCGATATCCTGTGCACGAGAACAGTATGCGCACCGTGTTCAAAGTCAAATGCTCGAAGACCCTAAGTCGTTCTGGAACTATGCAAAATCTAGGCAAGGTAGTAGGAGTCCGCGAAAGATTTTAAAGAATGACGAGGAGATGACTGATGAACAGTGTGTTCAGGAATTTGCCGAATATTTATATTCAGTATATGATACCGAGGAGGCCGCGTTGAATGTGAGTTCGGCTATGATCGAAGCGGGGGGAGACAACGGAGCAGCGCTGGTTCACCTCGATTATTTACAGCTGCCTGAGGTATGTGGTGCGCTTCAACAGCTCAAACCAAAAAGGTCTTCTGGCCCGGACGGCATTCCACCCTACATCCTAAAGGATTGTCGGTCGACGCTAGCCAAACCACTGCAATACATTTACAACAAATGTTTGGAAGCAGAGGTGATTCCGGAAATGTGGAAGGTTACCCGCGTCGTTCCGGTGCCAAAGGGAGGTCCAGGGACAGGGGTGGATGGCTACAGGCCTGTTGCAGTGCTGTCGACTCCGGCAAAGGTTTTCGAAGCTGCTATTCACAAGAGCATATTTCAGCAGGTCAGTAGTCAGCTTTCGGACGCTCAGCACGGATTTCGACCAGCAAGAAGCACTACTAGCAACTTTCTCAGCCATATGGCTAATCTTCTGCTGTCAGTGGATAGTGGGGGGCAAATTGATGTTGTTTACTTCGATTTTAAAAAAGCATTCGATCTTGTAAATAATGATATCTTGCTCAAAAAGTTAGCAGCAGTTGGTTTCACCCCACATCTGCTAAGGTTCGATAGACAGCAATACGTAGAATATGAGGGACATAAGTCAGAGCCATATTTTACCAGGTCGGGTGTGAGTCAGGGCAGTAACCTTGGGCCTTTGGAGTTCATTCTTATGATAAATGACCTTCCAAAGGTAGTCAAGGACGCCCAATGCTTACTTTTTGCTGATGACCTCAAGCTATCACTCGAGATAAATGAGTTGGCCGACTGCGACAGGCTTCAGCGAGATATAGACGCGGTAGTGGCCTGGAGCACCGCTTGCAGTTTAACGTCTCCAAGTGTGTGGCGATCACTTTTGCTCGCGTGCGTTCTCCTATCCCCTATAGTTACAACTTGGACGGGGTGCAAATTGCCAGAGTTACGCAAGTTAAGGATTTAGGAGTTAATTTCAACACTGGGTTAACGTTTCGTGACCACGTCGTAAGTTGCTGTAGGAAAGCTTACCGTAATCTAGGTTTCATGCTCCGTATGGTGCGTGACTTCACAAACATAAAAGCGGTTATTGCTTTATATAATGCATTAGTTAGAAGTCAGTTAGAATCAAACGCAGTCATTTGGGCTCCACATGAATCTAAGTATAGGCTCATGATGGAGAGAGTACAAAACAAGTTTGTCAGGTATTTGTACTTGCGCTTGTATGGTGTGTATCCATTTTACCCATTGATGTACCCAACCTTATTTATTTTGGGTATGGTTGGATATCACGAGTTGAGGGTCAGGAGAGATCTCGCACTCATCTCGTACGTATTCAAAGTACATACTAAGAGGAAAGGTACACAATGCAGATATATTGGGGCAGGTGGGTTTATGTGTTCCTGACCGGTACGTGTGGCGACGACGACAGCCCCGGCTGCTGGCCGAGCCACGCACTCGAACCAATCGGTTACGGGAGGCGCCGCTGACGCGGGCACTCCGCGCTCTCAACCACATAGCTAGTGACACGGACATATTCCATTGTTCTTTAAGTGAATTCACAATGAATGCCTTATTTGTTATAAGTTATAGATTAATGTAAGTACAATTACTACTAATTATAGTTTATAAGATTAATAACTAGACTAACAAGGGAAAATACTCTATCGCATTAGGTTACCCTGTAAAGATAGCTGTAAGTTGGAAAATAAATAAATAAATAAATCATAGTTATAAAAATTATTAAAACTAATTGTTGTTCTCCTCATCGCTGCCACTGTGGCGACGTTCTCAACAGCCTCGGACACCACGGTCTATCATGCAGGCGAAGTGCGGGTCGCATAGCGCGAAACGCGAATATCAACGACATAATCAGACGCGCTCTTGTCACCGTCGGCGTTCCAGCTGTATTAGAACCTCATGGCCTGGCACGCGACGATGGCAAGAGACCGGACGGTATGTCGTTATTCCCTTGGAAGATGGGTAGGCCTTTAGTATGGGATGCTACTTGTGTCGATACTCTTGCGCCATCCCATCTTCCAAGCTCGTCGTGTTGTGCTGGTTCCGCCGCTGCGGCTGCGGAGAACCTCAAGCGGCGGAAATATAATAACCTTGTGGGAAGTTATATTTTCGAACCGTTTGGGGTTGAAACTCTTGGTTCGTGGAGTCCGAATGCTCACAAATTGTATCTTTCGAAGCGCCTTGTTGACACTTCGCGTGACCCAAGGGCTGGCTTTTACTTTGGACAGAAAATAAGCATTGCCATTCAGCGTGGCAATGCTGCCAGTCTTTTGGGCACATTACCAGTCGACAGCGATGTGGAGGAGTTTTTTGACGCCATATTTTAGTTTGTTTTAAGTTAGTTTTAATTAGTTTAGAGTTAGTTTTTATTATACTGTAAATACCTTGTACCTATTGTCATATAAAATAAATAGGAATTAGTTTAAAAATGATTGTCTTGATTTTATCAATTTTGTAGGTATTGCAAAAAAAAATATTTTTATAATTTAAGTCGATGTTTCTATAATAGTAGATGTAGTAGATGTGTACAAGATAGAGTATGTCAACGAATATGTTTATTTAGGACATTCAATTTCGTTCAATAGCTGCACCGATAATGAAGTTAATAGAAGGATTGCAATAGCATGGAAAAAGTATTGGATTTTGAAGGAAGTTATGAAGAATAAGAATGTAAACATTAAAACCAAGAAAAAGATTTATGATGTAGTGATTCTTCCAAGTATAACCTATGGATGACAAACTTGGTCTGTGAAAAAGAAGGAAGAAGAAAAACTAGCAGCCTGCCAAAGAAAAATGGAAAGAATTATGTCAGGTATTAAACTGATAGATAAAATAAATAATATAAAGATTAGAGCAATAACGAAAATTCAAAACATAAGAGAAAGGATTCGGTTACTGAAATGGAACTGGGCTGGTCATGTATGCAGAATGGAAAACGATAGATGGACAAAGAAAGTAACAGAATGGCTACCAAGAGAGGAAACAAGAAGTAAAGGACGACCAAAGACTAGACACACACACAGAGACATATTTACACAAAAAGTTGGGCCGGATTGGACGAGAAAAGCTAGAGATAGGGAAATGTGGAAAACACTGGGAAGGCCTACGCCTAAGAGGCGACTATTATCTAAAAGTATATTTTTTTAATGTCATGATAATGAATTTATTTAATGTTATGATAATGAATTCATACAATTTTATGATTATGAATTTATTATTATTATTGTGTAGGGATTATTTAATCATTAGTTTTGTATGAAATTAGTAATAATGAATTGACATTGTAATAATTAAAATATGAAATTTTTTATTGAAGATAATTTAAATTAAAATACAATTAGATTTCCGTTTCAAAACGTATGTAATAAGTAGAAGCAAAATAAATATAGTAAATAGATTATTAATATGTAATCGAATATTTGCATTTTTATTTATTGAATTATTGCACAGGCTGATATAATTATAATTATTGATTTTGGAATGTTTTATCTATTGTTAGTTTTGTAGTTATTGTTTAAATAAAGGTTATTTTGTTTTATTTGTTTTATTTTATTCTATAATAGTGTTGTCCTTTCCAATCACAGAACAAAGAAGTAGTTAGAAGTGCCCTTACACTGGCTATGCACGGAAACCCGTGTCGCCAAACTCACACATTTGCAAATCAAATTGTCCATTACACTCATAAAAAACAGTGATACGATTGGCTTCAAATTACAAACGTAACTTTTACATATGATCTTCTTATTGCTTTCCAAAATAAAGTCTTATTACAACGAACGAAAGTTGTTATTTTTTGACATGACACAAACAATAAAGACGTTTTTCGTCTGATAACCTCATATTGACTAATTTACGAGTTCAGCTACTCAACGCTAGATGGCGTTGTAACCAATGTATTCTATTCAGAACGTTAAAAGCTTTGAAATAGATGTCATATTCGAATGCACATGTTATCTGTCTTGCTACTCATTGAGAGATGTAGACAGATTTCGATGTTTTAATATCGATGATACGTATTTCATTTAGATGATCAATGTCATAATAAAATTTATTAACGATAATCAACTTTTTCCATAATAAGCATTAGTATGATATATGATATATATATGATGCTTAATAATGGAAAAGGTTGATCATCTTTAAATTATCAAATCTATGTTAAAGACCAGTGACGCCACTGCTCGGGGCGTGCCTTGTCGGGGCCCCGTATAAAAAATTTGTTTGGAGGCCCTTATATGGGGGTAAAGATTTCTCACAAAAGAAAAAAAATATTGTGAAAAGAAACATTTATTTATCATAACATAATTTAACCATTTTACAAATAAAAATCAAAAGAACAATGGCGAATTCATAGCTGAAATTTATTGGAGTGTCTTAAAGTGACTTATATACGAAGGCATTTCTATTATTTTTCTACGTTTTTTCAAAGTATCACATTATTATTATTTTTCTACGTTTTTTCAAAGTATCACATTAACTAGTTAAAGCCGGATAAAAAAGATATTTGTAATGAAAGTTATTTACTTATATTTATTCTGCCAAATGACAGCAATTACACCATTATTTTATTAAAATCAGTTTTTGTTTGTTTTTTTTTTAATATCTACTAGAAATTTAGAGACTTTTGGTCACAATACGACCACGCCAGCCCCATCATAACCTAATACAAAATTTTTAACGCTATTCCGACTTAAAAACCTTATATACTATTTTGTACGGTAAAATAGCTGCATTCGAAACAGGCTCTGATAAAATAGTTTGAACAAAACCAACATCTATCAAATTAATTTTAAATGTATTCATCAGCACCTCTCTAGCAGCTCGGGTCCTGACGCATTCCACCAACAAGTGATGGACATCCTCCATCACATCACATTGTGCACAGTTGGGACTGTCACTTTTCCCCATTAAGTGCCGAAACTTGTTGAGTGGAACGTGTCCCGACCGTAGTCTATGCGCTATTATTAAAAAATTTCTATTAAGGTGGATGTTCCGATAGCCTGTTCATACATTTTTCGCGGGAGTTATATTCTATACATAGACACTTTTTGATCAAAACGAATCACTTTGTCACTTTTCTAACATTTATTTTGTTCCGCTTAAGACTTTTTGGTAAATAATTTGCATTATCTATTGAGAAAAACAGTCTTGAAAACCGAGATAAAATTGACATTTCTTTTACTTGTGTGAATGCAATTTGACAACTAAACATAGGTACCGCCATGATTGGATTTAGGTTATAATATTTAACGCTAGATGGCGTGCACCCAGTAATGTAAATATTTACTAATTTTATAACAATGGTTTTCATTTAAAAAAAAACATTACAATAACTTAAAATTAACTATCGTAAACGAAAACATAAAACATTATAGTTGTTTTCAAAAAATTGTTGGCGTTAGTTATTATTATTGTCATTGGCACCAATAAAAATGAATAAATTCGTACGTAGACAAAATACGACGTTGCCGTACCGACCCTTGATATGACCCTTTGACCTTGATGAAACATATTTTGTTTCTAAGACACGTTGCCAAACTTACTTAGTTCCATCAGATGGTTGAGTTGAAATAAAATACATTGTATTGATTACTTTTATGGTGGCGTAGTGGTAATGATGTTAAAATAAAACAAAAGGTTCAGGGTTCGATTCCCGGTTGAGACAAAATTGATTTTAAAAAATGACATGGCAAAATCTGTGCATATTTTTATTCTATAGTATTTGAAATCTGGTTTTTGGTTTTTGGTCTTTTTATGGAACGTATGCTCGTTTTGATTTTCGCTTCGCACGGTGGTTAATTAAGCTTGTTTATCTTAGGGCGGAGTACAGCCTTCCATTATAAGGGGCAGAAAGCTTTGTGCTCAAAATCTAGCGTAAAGAAAACGATTCATCGACGGAGTCTGAAAATGAAACCTGACAATTTTCAATTCGACAAAAAATCATCACCTTGATGGCCTCCACTACCATCGTCGATGAAAAATCTCAACCTGCTATCCGACGATGAAGTAATAGATGTCCAAAAAGCGGTCACTGCATCACCATTGCTAGCGTCTCCAGTCACTCTACCAGTCGCGCAAAATTTAACACAATTGGTATCAGTACGACAATAAATGTGTCACTGCCGCAAGCAGCTTTGTAGATGCCCACCCTATATCAACGATCCAAAGAAAAACAAGGAGAAAAAGATGAGGTTAGCGATGCGTTGTCCTGAAATTATAAAACGTTACAACGCCCATATAGGCGGTGTTAATTGAGCTGATATTCTAATTGCTCTCTATAGAACTGAACTGAGGGGACAAGAGTGGTACCTACCATTGTTGATATCACTGCTGTTAAACATATGTATATATAATAGGTGGATTTTAAAGCGGAGAAAAATCGGTAATGGTTCAAATTCAGGTACAATATTGCCAAAAACTTGGTGCTCAGAACCACTACGAAACATACGGACAATAATGAAGAGGGTCTAACCTCATGAAAACCAATAAAAGTGCCTAATGCTAATAATTAAATAAGTCGCGGTGACCAGCTTCGCTACTTCGCGACTTTTGGAACAGAAGGAAGGTGCAAACTATGTATCAAAAATCAAACCGCTGTGTCATGTACTAAGTACTAAGGAGTCAGATTATGCTGAGTACTTGGCAGAAATAGTTTTTATACTTTTCACAACCAGTAATTTCCTGTTAAACGATCTCACCAATTAAAAAATACTATTTTATATACCATTTGTATTATTACCTGTTTTTGGCAGTGTGTCTTGTGGGATACATTCAACTGAGATAGTAATTCCTTATAAACATGGCAATGTATCTCACAGGATACGGAAGGTATTTCAGGAAACAAAAGGCTTTGATTTTTTTTATTATTTTTCTCTGCGTTCTATGTTCATATAAAATAAGATTATTTGAAACAAAAAACAGTTATTCAATTTTTATTTCTTTGCCAAGTTAAGGGATAATGGAAAAAGTTGATTATCGTTAATAAATTTTATTATGACATTGCTCATTTAAATGAAATACGTATCATCGATATTAAAATATCGAAATCTGTCTACATCTCTGAATGAGTAGCAAGACAGATAACATGTGCATTCGAATATGACATCTATTTCAAAGCTATTAACGTTCTGAATAGAATAAATTGAATACAACGCCATCTAGCGTTGAGTAGCTGAACTCGTTGTAAATTAGTCAATATGAGGTTATTAGACGAAAAACGTCTTTATTGTTTGTGTCATGTCAAAAAATAACAACTTTCGTTCGTTGTAATAAGACTTAATTTTGGAAAGCAATAAGAAGATCATATCGAGGGTATAGTGTTCAAACCCAATAAGTGTCGAAAAATCAAAAATCGTTTTATTAGTGCATCTTGATGCATTTTTGACGCTCTTTCCAGTGGTCTAAGCCAATAAGTGGAATTTGCAGTAGAAATAAAGTTACGTTAGGTAATAACCCAATAAAGTCACCGTGTTTGACCAATACTTAAAAACTGGTACCCTATAAAGCGTGTTATCTTGTTACATCATATTTTTATTTCACGCTTAAACCACATAAAGCTTATTATTGGCATTGAGTGTTCAATAATTTTAACTAAAATAACCCAACGGCTTCGAGGCAATAATCACTATCTGTATTTATCGGGTTTTACCTTTAAATACGTAGATAAAAAAAACAACAAAAACCAAAAGCTAAATAAAAAAAAATGTATTTGTCGGGTTTTATTGTTCGATTATATTTGAAATGTAACAAGTTATGTCTAGTTATATAGTACGGTACTAGCTGTTACCCGCGACTTTGTCCGCGTTAAGTTCGAAAAGAGTACTATCAATCTGTGCTTGTAATTCATTCCGAAAGCATCGAAATTATTAATTTAACTTTGATAAAAACCGTTTAAAAGAAAAAACACAAATGACCAAGAGGAAACATGTTGTGTACACACTGTGACTGAGATTGCGTAGCAGCCGCACACTTACATGATAAATGTGTGCGTAAATGCTAACGCGTGAAACACAACAGGTATTATCGTTGTGTGCTACAAAGTAACTCGTCGTTTATACACTCACACTCTTGCAAAAACACGACTATGAAAATACAGCAAAAATTGGCCACTGTAGTTAACGGCGCCATGGCGCAATGCGTATGATATATGTCTTACGAGTAAGAGGTCCCAAGTTCGATTCCAATCGTCTGATGAAACAGAAAGTTTGCTTGTTTTTATTTTCTATATTTGATTTACCCCTGTTTTTTTAATAATAATGTTATAGTTACTCTCATAATAATTAAAATATTTTGAAAATATTGTGACAAAGAAAACTGCGACAACGATCCAACTATGTTTATTACAACTTATTAATTACATACATTAAACGGAATGGTCACAATTAACGAATTTGTTCATGATTATCCTTAATACAATATATAAAGTGAAAATATTCTAAGTCAGACAAGGATGGACGTCACGTTTTTTTAAGTTTTTTATTAGTGACATAAATCAACATGTTATCAAGAATGAATTATGATAGATATCGCAACTCTTGATCTCAATAACAATAACATCATGTCACATAATACAACAACAGTATAATTACCTACAGCTTACTTCTTAGTCTTTTTTTTACTTATCAAAGTTATCAATCAACATGTTTTAAAAAATGAACTGTGATAGGTATCGTAACTCTTGATGTCCAAGTAACCTTGACTGGTATTGCGACCCCCTACCTCCACTAACTCACCGGGACCCATCGATGACATCCAGCCCCAATAACCTAACGTAATGCGACCACTAGACCTGCATGGGAGAATATTTTTGTGATGGTAACGTTCTCCATCTTTTCTCCATAATATTTTACGCCCATCCTTATCTGACTTAAAACACTTTTCATCACTAAATATAACTATGTTATTGCACCAATCAAAATCTATAAATTTTCTTGCAAACCGCATCCTTTCTTCCTTATGCAACGCCGTCAGTAAATTTTTTTTCGCAGGCTTGCGACATTTAATTTTTACTGCTCGTAAGTGGCGTCGAACAATTGTCATAGACACGACGTGCATAATCGCAGTGTTTCTTGTTGTAGCAAAGCCGTCAGCGCTATACGTAGCAACAATATTTCGATGCAGTGGGTTCTTTTTTTTTTTTTTTTTCTGGTATGGGAATCATCAGAATGACTTCCCCCGCTCTTGGGCGGAGCGGGAGGGCGTGTCAGACTCTTACTGACTAAACCCCTACCCCGTTCCTTCGTTGCCTTCGTTCTGGGGGGGACTCGGTATCAACCGTTAGGAATACCACATGTTCCCCCCAGAGGCTTCGGCCCTACCGGGCCCCTACAGTTTGCTGACATCTCCTTGAGGCGCGCGTGGAACAGAACGCGCCGTTGACGACTGGGCTCGGTCCAGATTATTTCCAGACTGCCGGACAGCGAGCTACCCAGTGCTCGCCGTCCGCGAACCCGCGCCTACGGTGGTCGGAAATCGGGATCGGGATCTCGGCGGCGGCGGCGTGAGGACCGTCCCCTCACGCGCTCGCGGTCAGCAGCCTCCTTCACGAGCATCACTGCTTCGCAGAAGGAGGCGACCGCATGCTAACCCTCCTCGCTCCGGACCATGGCCTGAACCAGGGCCCGGCGCGAGATGTCGCCGCTCCCGATAGTCTCCACGAGGACACGGCGGTGCTCCGCCCAAGCGGGGCACACTTCTACCGTGTGCTCCACCGTGTCCTCCGGGCGGTCCACACAGTGGCGACACCCGGGCGTCCTCTCCTGCTTGATTCGATGCAGGAACCTCCCGAACTTACCGTGTCCGGTGAGGACCTGCGTCACACGGAAAGAGAGGACGCCGTGACCTCTTTCCAACCACTCCTCAAAGAGGGGCCTAACCGCCTCAATGACGGCGTGCCCAGCACTGGGTTGCGACAGTCGCAGTCGCCATGCCACCCTAAGATCCCGCCGGAACTCTGTCCGCCATGCCGCGACTTGTCGCGGCAGCGGAGTTTCGCCCCGGCGTTGCATCTCCACGCGCAAATCGTGCATGCGTGCAAGGACTGTTGCCTCCAGATCCCACGGTGGCAGGCCAGCGAGGAGGCTCGCCGCTTCGCGGGAGATCGTGCGGTATCCCCGCACCATCCGGATGGCCATGACCCTCTGGCAAGCGTTCAGCTTGGCCGCCGGTCGCTTACCTAGCGACGGCGCCCAAACCGGCGCCCCGTAAAGGGCCATGGACCGAACGATCCCCGCGTAGAGCCTCCGGCAGGGGGCGTCTGGACCCCCTAGGTTGGGCAGGAGCCGCTTCAGAGCGGCCCCAGACCTGTCCAGTTTGGGGGCCAAACGTCGGAAATGCTCCTCGAAAGTCCACCGGCTGTCGAGGACGAGTCCCAGGTACTTCATCGCCGACCCGACGCCGATGTGGACCCCCCCTACCGTTATTTGGGAACCCGGAGGTGGCGCGTACCGAGGGCCATGAAAGCACCTGGCCTCGGACTTGTGCAATGCCACCTTGAGTCCCAGTTGCTGGATCCTCTCCACGACTGTCGCAATCCCGCGTGTCGCTGTTTCGGCCGCCGCCTGGTGCGACTCTCCCCGCGCCAGGACCAGCGTGTCGTCTGCGTAGCAGACCACGCTGACCCCGTCGGGGAGGTCGGATGCAGTGGGTTGGCATCCGTATATGCAATTGCTTTTGGACCCGGACGTTTGGCATCGATTGTCCCTTCAGCTGCATTTTGTTTATATAATACTACTATCTCAGCCCTCAAAAGTGTAGACAAATGAGACATGTTAATTATTACTTGTAAAAAGTATCACTTTCCACAACGATTAATTATTTTTTGTCTCGGAGTAAGTTGTAGAACACACGATCGTGATAGGCAAAAGCGTTATGCCAGGTTAACTTATTATCCGACTTATTTCTTAGTAAATAACTAATAAAGTGGGTAGATGATAATATTCATACACTTAGTTTTTAAAGCAAATATTCTAAGTTTTTAGCTTTATTAAACTTCGTTATCATTATACTACAATAAAGTAGAAAAAAAATGTTTTGTCATTGGCTAGGATCGAACTCGGTACACCTTTAACGGTAGGCAAGCACTTAATAATCAGTGCTAGATTTCCATCTAATGAATGAAGCGAATTTGTTTATCTGATTCGTAGCAAACACATATACAAATATGTGTGTGTGTATATCGAGTAGTAAACGAGTTTTATTTTGTTTGCGAGTTGAGCTGGAGACATAATATTACTTGAATAGGTGAATTATTGTAAGATGGCATGCTCGGTTTTACTTTGTTTGTTTTATACCCACAGCTACTTGATTATTGTGAACATTATTACTGATTACCTACCCATATCATAAAAATATACTTTCCAAAGATTAAGTGTAAGTGTTTGATGTTAATTTAAATAACTATAATAATTTCATAAGTGAATGTTTGCGAAAATAAAAAAAAAGTTGACAATTTAAGTATTGTCAACTAACAATAATATAATAATAACGTATTATTATATTAAGTAAATAATATATGTATTATATATATATTATAAAATTATTTATATTACAAGTTATATACAAAAATTTCGTTAATTAATTTCGTAAATATACATAGTTTATATGTATAAAATTACAAAATTATATTTCGAATATTTTAATTATTACGAGAGTGTAACCATAACATTACTATTAAAAAAAAACATGAGTAAAACAAAAAGAAAATAACAGATAATTAATTATTATGAGAGTAACTGTAACATTACTATTAAAAATACTGGGGTAAATCAAAAAGAAAATTGGAACTAGATTGGAATCGAACTTGGGACCTCTTACTCGTCAGACATGTATCATACGCATTGCGCCACGGCGCCGTTAACAACAGTAGCCAATTTTTGCTGTATTTCCATCGTCTACTGTTTTGGAGATGAATAAAATACTTCTTCGATAGAATTTAGGCGTATAATCATGAGAATATAGTTCGCATCCTCGTGAAGGCGATCGGCGGCAGCTACCTCTCGCACTGGTTTTCTGGTACAGGCCATGTTCCGGAGCGAGAAGAAGTGGAAGGCGGTCGCCTCCTTCTGCGAAGCAGTACTGCTGGTGAAAAAGGCAGCCGCACGCGAGTGGGAAGGCCCTCCTGCCCCCACCACCGGAATTCCAATCCCACGGACGGCGAGCAATGGCTAGCTAGCCGTCCGACAGTCTGGTGATAATCCAAACCAAACCCAAGTCGTCATCGGCACGCGCCTCAAAGAGATGTCAGCAAAACTGTACTGCTGTGTGCATACCAGGATCGAAGCCTCTGGGGCCATAGATTGGCTTCTGAAAGGAAAACCTGGGACCCTGGAACAAAGGCAGAGAAAGAACGGAGCGGGTTTTAGTCAGTAAAAGTCTGACACGCCCTCCCGCTCCACCTAAAAGCGGAAAAAGTCAATACAATGATTTTCCATCTTAAAAATTAATTATTTAATGTAAGTTTATGTTCTTCTGTTGTTCGTTGTAAAATAATTTGTTCATAAAAAAGGATATACACGCGATATATTTCTAGTTACACCAAATAAATGCTTTTAAATGTAGGCTCTAAAAAATGTATTGATCGGTGGAGCTGACCCTGTGGTGGGCGCCCGCAACCTTAAGGGTTTGCAGTTCTGCATCTTTTTCTTAAGGTAAATCATCGAATATCTTATCCCATTCTGGGCGGAGCTAGAGAGACTGTCAAACTTTCACTGACTAAAACCCATTTATGTTACTTCAGTTGCCCCGGATCCGGCTGGTTCGGAATCGGCGGAGAAAATGTCATCCTGTCATCTCATTCAATGAATCACTAATTCGGTCGAAGGAGAGAAAGAAAGAAATAAAGATCCTTTATTTGTTAAACATGCGTATACATAAACTGACAAGGCAGACATGCAAGGTATTGAGTTAATATATTGTGTGCGTTCATGTTTTGCCAATAGCGGCGTACAAATTGTATAAGTAATTAATAATTTCATTTAATTGGATTAACATTCATAATCATTTCACTAATAATTTATATTAGCGGCGTACAAACTGTATTAGTTATTAATAATTTCATTTAATTGTATTAATATTCATAATCATTTCACTAATAATTTATGTCAAGATTTAAGGAGGTGACTGTAAATATGAGGAAATAGGATATCCTCTCGCTCCGTGAAGCTTCCGGGTGTCAAGCTTTAGGGAGATTCCCAAGCACCGCAAGCACGGGCTTGTGATGGTGCCATCGAGCCATCGAGTGAAAGCAAGCCCGAGTCGACAGCGTGACTCCAAGTGATGTCAGCAAATGGAAAGGCCCTCTACGGCCGATGTCTGCTAGTACTGCGAGACTTTTGACAGAGTTACTTTCTATAAGAATTTTAGCTCGGATAATATTTTCTCTCAGAGTTACACAATTTTGGTAGAAGACAATAAAAGAAAAACATCGGGACACCAACCTTCAGCTGGATAACGTGTACTGATAGCGCAAGGTTGTAAACGAATTCAAAAACTACAGACATGTCGTCTTTCTTAACAACTGCACTCACAAAGAATTTGCGAGAGCATGCTTACATTAATTGTACGTTTTTGTCGTTTAAATTACTTGTTCATTTACCCAGTATTTTTTGGTGTATATTTGCCTAATGTGTGAAGTATGTAGTATGTTCAACTTTTAAATGAATTTCGGCGAAATAGGTAAAGTACGTACATCATCTACCTAGCGTTTTCCCAACTATATTGGGGTCGGCTTCGAGTCAAGCCGGATTTAGCTGAATACCAGTGTTTTTGGAGGAGCAGCTGCCTACCAGACCTCCACAGACCATTAACTGGGGTAACACGGTACTTCATGGCAAGACCGGATTCAGATTTACTGGCTTCTGACTATCCGTAACTACTGCCAAAGATCTTCAAATTGCAGCCGGGACCTACGGCTTAGCGTGCTTTCCGAGGCACGAAGGAAACTCGCTATGTTAAGATGGTCACCCATCCACAGACCAACCTTGGCAAGCGTTGCTTAACCTTGAAGATCGATCCATGCGGCTGTTATTATCTAGCCACGAGCTCCTCGAAATAGGTAAAGTACAAAATATGTTTAATTTCTCTAGATCTAAAACCCAATAAGTCCCTTTGTAACTTATATTTTTATTACGACAAAATGAACTACCTCAGGAAATCAATAATACTGTTTTACACTAATTCAACGTATCCACTTTTACTACAAATACTCATTATAATGATATTATTTGAATAACATAGGTATTTTTGCCCATAAAACTTAAATATTGAATATCTCAAAAGTGTCAATTTCGTACTTATTGGGTTTGAGCACTATACCCTCGATATGTAAAAGTTACGTTTGTAATTTGAAGCCAATCGTATCACTGTTTTTTATGAGTGTAATGGACAATTTGATTTGCAAATGTGTGAGTTTGGCGACACGGGTTTCCGTGCATAGTCAGTGTAAGGGCACTTCTAACTACTTCTTTGTTCTGTGATTGGAAAGGACAACACTATTATAAAATAAAATAAAACAAATAAAACAAAATAACCTTTATTTAAACAATAACTACAAAACTAACAATAGATAAAACATTCCAAAATCAATAATTATAATTATATCAGCCTGTGCAATAAAAATGCAAGTATTCGATTACATATTAATAATCTATTTACTATATTTATTTTGCTTCTACTTATTACATATGTTTTGAAACGGAAATCTAATTGTATTTTAATTTAAATTATCTTCAATAAAAAATTTCATATTTTAATGATTACAATGTCAATTCATTATTACTAATTTCATACAAAACTAATGATTAAATAATCCCTACATAATAATAATAATAAATTCATAATCATAAAATTGTATGAATTCATTATCATAACATTAAATAAATTCATTATTAAAAAAATATACTTTTAGATAGTAGTCGCCTCTTAGGCGTAGGCCTTCCCAGTGTTTTCCACATTTCCCTATCTCTAGCTTTTCTCGTCCAATCCGGCCCAACTTTTTGTGTAAATATGTCTGTGTGTGTGTGTCTAGTCTTTGGTCGTCCTTTACTTCTTGTTTCCTCTCTTGGTAGCCATTCTGTTACTTTCTTTGTCCATCTATCGTTTTCCATTCTGCATACATGACCAGCCCAGTTCCATTTCAGCAACCGAATCCTTTCTCTTATGTTTTGAATTTTCGTTATTGCTCTAATCTTTATATTATTTATTTTATCTATCAGTTTAATACCTGACATATTTCTTTCCATTTTTCTTTGGCAGGCTGCTAGTTTTTCTTCTTCCTTCTTTTTCACAGACCAAGTTTGTCATCCATAGGTTATACTTGGAAGAATCACTACATCATAAATCTTTTTCTTGGTTTTAATGTTTACATTCTTATTCTTCATAATTTCCTTCAAAATCCAATACTTTTTCCATGCTATTGCAATCCTTCTATTAACTTCATTATCGGTGCAGCTATTGAACGAAATTGAATGTCCTAAATAAATATATTCGTTGACATATTCTATCTTGTACACATCTACTACATCTACTATTATAGAAACATCGACTTAAATTATAAAAATAAATTTTATTGCAATACCTACAAAATTGATACAACCAAAACAATCATTTTTAAACTAATTCCTATTTATTTTATATGACAATAGGTAGGTACAAGGTATTTACAGTATAATAAAAACTAACTCTAAACTAATTAAAACTAACTTAAAACAAACCAAAAATATGGCGTCAAAAAACTCCTCCACATCGCTGTCGACTGGTAATGTGCCCAAAAGACTGGCAGCATTGCCACGCTGAATGGCAATGCTTATTTTCTGTCCAAAGTAAAAGCCAGCCCTTGGGTCACGCGAAGTGTCAACAAGGCGCTTCGAAAGATACAATTTGTGAGCACTCGGACTCCACGAACCAAGAGTTTCAACCCCAAACGGTTCGAAAATATAACTTCCCACAAGGTTATTATATTTCCGCCGCTTGAGGTTCTCCGCAGCCGCAGCGGCGGAACCAGCACAACACGACGAGCTTGGAAGATGGGATGGCGCAAGAGTATCAAAACAAGTAGCATCCCATACTAAAGGCCTACCCATCTTCCAAGGGAATAACGACATACCGTCCGGTCTCTTGCCATCGTCGCGTGCCAGGCCATGAGGTTCTAATACAGCTGGAACGCCGAAGGTGACAAGAGCGCGTCTGATTATGTCGTTGATATTCGCGTGCCGTGCTATGCGACCCGCACTTTGGCTGCATGATAGACCGTGGTGTCCGAGGCTGTTGACAACTTCGCCACAGTGGCAGCGATGAGGAGAACAACAATTAGTTTTAATCATTTGTATAACTATGATTTAAGCTTAAATCACCATACTTTTAATAAAGACTTGCCCTAATCTGTTCCATAGCCGCAATACGCTTATCATGTTTTTCAGCTAATATGTTTTTCAAGCTTTCAATGTCTTGTCTCATTTTTGCCTTTTCAGCTTCAATTTGACTCAGCATTTTAGTTTCAATCTGTTGAATAAGTTGCATATTTTTCTCATGTTGTTCTTTAGTTGTAGCAAATTTGATCGGCATTAACTCAATATATTTCATCTTATCATTTTGATCTTTATTGATTTGTAACATGTCTTGCAAGCTCGTAATACTGTGTTTTAGTTTATTTTCGTTTATTATATTTTCTTTCTTTTCATCTTCAATTTTTGCCAGCAAATCGGTTTCTTGTTGTTTCAAATCTCGAAATTTATTTTGAGATACCATTCTTTCCTTAATTAATTTTATTAGTAATGTTTTATTTTTATTTTCTAAATTTCTTTCCTCTCTAGCCATTCTTTCTTTTATTTCATATTGTGTTTTCACCATTTTCTCCATCCAAAACGCAGAGATCAACATCTGTTGTTTTTCGTCATTTAGGTTTTGAATATTTTTATTGTTTCTATCTTTTTCGCGAGCTATATTTTCTTTAATTTTATTGATTTCACATGTAAGTCTCTTCCTATCATTCTTTCCTTTTTCTCGTATTTCATCATATTGCTTGTGACACATAGCTAAACTGTTTTCCAATTCCTTAAGCTCGTCTTCTTCAGCTTTCGCCCGAGCTTTATCCATTTCATATTTCCGAGATTCTTCAGCAACAGCATATTTAATATTGATCGCTTTTTGTTTGTATGCTTCAATAACTTGGTCTGTTTTATTACTTTTCTTTTTAACAAGATCTTTTAACTCATCAATGTGTTTTTCTAACGCAGAATATGTTTTATCTATCAACTTCATTTTTTTTTTACGCGTTTTGACAGACGTGCTGATACTATATGAGCTTTTAATTCATATTCCTGAAACAAAAATGTCACACCTTATCTGTTTGTCTGAGTTGCGATTTTATCTACAAAATTGATCATTCAACCCCAAGGTTCACGTTTATTTATCGGATCACCCCCGATCGATGATCGGTCAACCCCAGGACACATGCAAGGGAAGGGCCATCTTAAGGCGTTTCGTACACGCGTACATAATACGTTTACGAAAGCATACCTTTACCAAACCCTACCTTTACCTTTTTGTTTAAGCATGGCCGCACATAGGACGATGGTAGGTTGGACTTAAATAGAATCCGATTACATGAGGGAGGCTACACAAAGTATTAGGAAAAGCCAGTGGTTACGAAAAAGATTGATAAATAAATCAGTATTTAAAAAAAAACAGTGCTAGTCCGGTTCTTCCCAATAGGAAATACGACCTATTGATACCGTACACAAGTTTTTGACATTTTAATAAATATTATCCGCCGGGGCGGGTCGCTACTATGATATAAAACCAGCCGAGAGCGTATCGGGCCACGCTCAGTGTAGGGTTCCGTAGTTTCCCGTCCGTCACAAAAAGTGTCCCCAAGTTTTAAAAAACAGTTCGTCCCATCAACTTCAAAATAATTTTCCTAGAAAGTCTTTATAAAGCTCTACTTTCCAGATTTTTTTCATATTTTCTAAACTTATGGTTCAAAAGTTAGAGGGACACACACACATTATTTTTTACTTTTAGAGCGATTATTTCCGAAAATATTGATATTATCCAAACAATTATTATGGTAAACCTCTATTCATTTTTGAATACCTATCAATATATCCAACAATATATCGCACGTTATTGTTGAAATTAAAAAATAAATCTCTTTCCACTTTACATGTAGGGGGGCTACCCTAATAGAACCTTTTTTCCAATTTTTATTTTACTACTTTGTCGGCGTGATTGATATAAGTACATATTGGTACCAAATTTCAGTTTTCTAGTGCTAACGGTCTCAGATATTAAGCGAGGACGGACGGACGGACAGACATGGCGAAACTATAAGGGATCCGTTTTTGCCATTAGGCTACGGAAACCTAAAAAGTAACATTTTGGATTTGAAATTTTTGAATTTGAATGACCTATGGAGAGGGTTCGTTAAAATCACCAAATATTATACAAGGGCAGGGCTGTTATGTGACAGAGGCAAAGCCACTGGCAAATTCTAGTACATATCTAATAATCAAATAATTTAAGTTTATATTGTTGTTTATATAAGTGTGGTAAATATCTCACTTCTTTCGGCAGTTGACTAATGTTGATAAACTGGCAGACATCGCGATAGTCTAGCTTCCTTTTCTTGACATCATTGATCCATTCAGTTTGTACGTCTCCACACTCTGCATCAGTTTGTGCGTCTCCACACTCATCATCTTGGAGCTTTGGGTCTTCAGAGTTAGGATTACTCATCTGGAAACAACATAAAGTTTAAATTAGTCAGGGAGTAAGCTTCCGACTGATCACGATTCGAAACTGTCTATCCCGGGTGCATTCAAGAAGAAAGCTGATAGCCAGCACGGGCCTGACGTCATCATCATCATCATCTGCCTTGCCTTTTCCTAACTATATTGGGGTCGGCTTCCAGTCAAGCCGGATTTAGCTGAAGTATGTAGGAAAATATCGTTAGAAAGTCGGCATATCCTGGAAGCAAAAATTTTAAGATATTTGACATAATATACACCTTCTCCTGTAAGACCGCGTTCATCATCATCATCATCATCTCAGCCGAAAGACGTCCACTGCTAGACATAGGCCTCCCCCAAGCGTCGCCAGCGAGACCGCGTTCAGGTGAAATTAACATACGTCACCAAATTCGATGACAGGAAAAATCGTGTGTTCCACCGTTCCACCGTATCCTCCGGGCGAACCACACAGTGGTGACACCCGGGCGTTCCTTCCACCTGAATCTGATGCAGGAACCTTTTAAACTATATCTGGTGAGGACCTGCGTCATACGGAATGTGAGGACGCCGTGACGTCTGTCTTACCACTCCTCAAAGAGCACACAACTTACAAGATTGAATAAAACATTTTAACAGATATTATGGTCTATCGGTTTAGGTAATTAACTAAATGTAAACAATCTTGGCATGTCTTTTTATTTAAAAGTTGTCTAAAAATTGTATGCATAAATCTTTACAACTAGGTATTTACCTAAATCGATGTTAGGTAATGAATTAAATTTAAATAATCTTTGTGTATATTATATACGACCTCTTTAATATTAAAAGACATACCAAGATTGTTTACCTTTAGTTAACTACCTAAACCGATATAGTCCAGTCATTAAAGCTTAATTAAGGTAAGATTCTCGGAATTCGAGATATCCAACTGTAAGTCTGTAAATAGTTGTATATTGACACCCTAAAAGTAATCTCAAAACCTACATATGGTAGGGTGTACGCAACTATTAAATTACAAGGTCAAAGGTCACAAAAATCGGTTTTTTGCGCGTTTTTTGTAAATATCTCATTTCCTGTAGGTTTTTTGCTATTTGTATATTTAACAATATTGTAGAATATAAAATTCTCTACTATTTTTGTACAGAAAACTTTTTCCTACAGTGAACCGTTTTCGAGATATAGGGCGGAGACCGCGCGGTCACAGCATCACTTTAGGTCAACTGGTGCCTCCGGTCGAAAACGCGCCATATATAGTTAATGAACTATCGATAAATCAATGATTATAAATATTTGTCTGAATAGTCGTGACTATTCGGAGAAAAATATCACACAATTATTTTGTAATAAGTGAAATAACACAAATAAATTCTTTTAAAATTTAGATCTGTTGTGATATTTTCCTCTACCATTACCACAGTTGTTTAAATATTGCTGTTCTTTTTTTTGTAGCGACAACCTGAATAAAACTGCTATCTACTGCTATTCTTAAAAAATCCAGAATTCCTCTAGATTTTTCACAAAAATGAATGAAACTTATGTGATTACCCAAATTTATTGAAGATTTTTACTTTTAGCCAACTTTAGCTTGTCCTGGTGTAAAAAAAAGTATGAACACTACTATGGCAAGTTTTTTTAAAAATTGGTGCAACTAATCAAGATTCCAAAATGGTATACTACTTTATTAAAACCAGTCACAAAAACATAATATCCATACAAGTTCAAAACAAGAAACTAATTTCTTAAATTATTGTTAACAGTTCACTTTTCCTACGTGCCCAAAATAGATTCTTGCTACAATATCTATTAATGAATGACATAGGTACCCTAGTTATTTACTTTGAAAATTAAAGAAAGATAGAGATATTTAAGTTAAAAAAAGCATAGCATAGTAAGAGAAACTAATTATTCTCAGTAAGTGAGTTCAGTTCAGTACGCACTGCTCCTTTCCATCGTACATCCGTTCACAAGCCCATGCTGGCGATGGCGGACGGCGAACAATGCGTAGATCGCCGTCCTGTCGTCCAATTACCATCCGGATTGCGCTCAAGTCGTCGACGACGCGTAATGATCTATGCGTACTTCAAGAACATTTCAGTAAATCGTAGGGGCCCAGCAGGGTCGAAATCCACTGGGGCAATGGGGTATGTAAAAGGGTACACTGACTGGGGCCCTAGAACAAAGGCAAAGAAGGAACAGGAGTGGGCTTTAGTCAGTAAACGACTGACACGCCAGGTAAGTGTTGTTAAATAAATTAATACTGAATAAAAAGTGGATAGGTTAGGAAAAAAATCATAAAATATAATATTATAGTTAATAAAAATTTACAAATATTTATAATCATTGATTTATCGATAGTATCAACTTATATGGCGCGTTTTCGACCGGAGGAACCAGTTGACCTGAAGTTGCCTGAAGTGATGCTGTGACCGTGCGCTCTCCGCCCTCTATCTCGAAAACGGTTCACCGTAGGAAAAAGTTTTTATACAAAATTTGTAGAGAATTTTGTATTCTACAATATTGTTAAATATACAAATAGCAAAAAACATTTGGGAAATGAGATATTTACAAAAAAAGCGCAAAATGATTTTTGGGCCCTTTGACCTTGAAATTTCATAGTTGCGTACACCCTACCATATGTAGGTTTTGAGACAACTTTTAGGGTGTCAATATACAAGTATTTACAGACTTACAGCTGGGTATCTCGAATTCTGAGGTGAAAGTACTATAATGACTGGACTAATAGACCATAGAAAATCTATTATCATGTAATATAGATATGATGATATACAGGAAAAGTTTTTAACCACTGCGTAATTTTTTTTTGGTGGCTCAGTGTAGGTAAGTAATAGAACACAGGTCGATCTTCAAGGTTAAGCAACGCTTGCCAAGGTTGGTCTGTGGATGGTTGACCATCTTAACATAACGAGTTTCCTCCGTGCCTCGGAAATCACGTTAAGCCGTAGGTCCTGGCTGTCATTTATAGATCTTTGGCAGTCGTTACGGATAGTCAGAAGCCAGTAAATCAACTCCAGTCTTGCCATGAAGTACCCTGTTACCCCAGTCATTGGGTTGTGGAGGTCTGGTAGGCAGCCTATGCTTTCCGAGGCACGGAGGAAACTCGTTATATTAAGATGGTCACCCATCCACAGACCAACCTTGGCAAGCGTTGCTTAACCTTGAATATCGACCTGTGTTCTATTACTTACACTGAGCCACCAAAAATAATTTACGCAGTGGTTAAAAACTTTTCCTGTTTATAGATATGTATTATTATAATTTAATGTATGTGTCGTAGGATAATTGGATACTTCGAATCTTCGCGAAAATCCTAGGGGTTTTGCGAAAACGCGGATAATTAGACATAGGCGAAAAATTATCAAATCTTACTGGACAAAGTCAGGATTTTTGCGAAAATACTCGTTACTATAGTAAGATTTGATGTGCTCAACACTGATTGGCTACAATTTTGCTGGCTGACTTCTAATTGGTTCCTAGTTTGCCGATGATTAACTTCAAGTATTGTATCATAGAGATGACAAACAAAACACCGCTAAACCAATCTCGAAAGCATTGTTGTTCTTGAGTGGTTGTTGTTCTTGAGTGGTTGGAAGAATTTTATGATATATGACACTATGTACATCCGTGTAGCACTTTTATTTACCACTTTATTTAAGTCCAAACAAAACACTTCTGCAATTTAACTCAGACACAAACGTAAACAAATAACGTGCGGCAACAAATGATTGACATTTAAGACGTCAACCAATCAGAGACGATCTTTTATTGAACGCGCTGACCGACCAATCAGCATTCTTATTTCATAACAGCCAGCGTTTCGTTTCGCAATATTGCTATAATAACGAGTATTTTCGCAAAAATCCTGACTTTGTCCAGTAAGATTTGATAATTTTTCGCCTATGTCTAATTATCCGCGTTTTCGCAAAACCCCTAGGATTTTCGCGAAGATTCGAAGTATCAAATTATCCTACGACATATGTATTGTATCTATTAATGTGTAGGTATATTTACTATTTTTCATTCAGGACCTCTTGTCATGTGCATAAAAATTTATAATAAACTAGCTTATACCCGCGGCTTCGCTCCTGTCAAATGATTACCCTACCTATCCTACGCTACCCTACCCTACCTTCCCTACCTACCCTACACTACCCTACACTACCCTACACTACCCTACCCTACATTACCCGACACTACCCTACCCTACACTACCCTACTTTACATAAGATCTGATTTTTTTTTCAATTTTTCTCGTCGTAAAAACCATCTTTGAACTCCAACGAACATTTTAAAAAAAGAATTGCCCAAATTGGTCCAGGCGTTGTTGAGTTATGCGCTTACCAACACATTTTGCGATTCATTTTTAGGGTTCCGTACCTCAAAAGGAAAAAACGGAACCCTTATAGGATCACTTTGTTGTCCGTCTGTCCGTCCGTCCGTCTGTCCGTCCGTCCGTCTGTCAAGACCCTTTTTCTCAGGAACGCGTGAAGGTATCAAGTTGAAATTAAAACCATATATTGAAATCCGCGGTCCCTTGAAGTTGTACAAAAATCAAACTTGTAAGTTGACGGAAAAAAAGATACGCCCGTTTATGTTGCAAAAAACGTACATTTCGACACTGTCAAAGGAATCAAAACTCATAGGGTGCTTCCCGTTGACCTAGAATCTTGAAATTTGGCACGAAGCAAGGTATTATAGCACTCATATCGGGAAAAGTCTGAAAACTGAAATTTTTTAGTTACGTCACAAGAAAAAAAAATTGAAAAGTCTTCAAGACTCGATTCGAGAATTAAACTGTTTTTGTAGGTAGGTTGGTACGAAACCCTCAGTGCGCGAGTCCGACTCGCACTTGCCCGGTTTTTTATATATAAGATTAGCCAATGAGATTAAAGACATAGAATTTGACAATAAATTTGTAAACGCACTTAAAATGCACCTAATACACCTAAACAAAAGGGTTATTATAGACTAAATAAGTTCTTAACAAATTGACATTCTGTAATGTCAATATTATTAAGATTATAATCACAATCAGTTCGGTTTTCGGAGCGGTCTCTCCACTGAAAGTGCAGTTCTGTGTGGCATGCTGTCAAATACTACACTAAACGCCAAACAACAGTTCACGCATGCTTTCTCGATCTATCGAAAGCTTTTGACCTGGTTTCCTATGATATTCTATGGAAAAAATTACTTAACACTAGTCTACCAATAGAACTCGTCAACATCTGCAAGTACTGGTACGGTAATCAGGTCAATGGCGTGCGGTGGTCAGAAAGCATGTCGAAATCTTACAGGTTGGGGTGTGGGGTGAGGCAGGAGAGGATAATCCCCCCTGATTATCCTCTCCTACCGTTTTTAACCTGTATATGAACGATCTGATTGTGGCACTCAGTAGCACCCGGATAGGTTGTCACATAGACGGAATTAATGTAAACAATATAAGCTATGCTGATGACATGGTGCTGCTGAGTGCATCGGTGTGTGGCATTAAAAAACTGCTTGCCATTTGTGAAGCCTATGCTGAGCAACACGGATTAGCATATAATCCACTCAAAAGTGAAGTCATGGTCTTTGAGGCCAGTGGAAACAGCAAAGGTATCGTGTTTCTCAACATTATGCTGAATGGTACAGCCTTGCGTAGGGTATCGAAATTTAAGTACCTAGGACATATACTTACCTCTGACCTCAAAGACAATGATGACATCGAGAGGGAACGGAGGGTGCTGGCAGTTCGAGCGAACATGATAGCCCGCAGGTTTGCACGTTGTTCGAATGAAGTCAAAATTACACTCTTCCGGTCTTACTGCACATCTTTTTACACGTGCAGCCTGTGGGCTGACTACACTCAAAAGTCTTACAGTGCCCTCCGAGTCCAAGTTAATAATGCGTTCAGGGTACTGATGGGGCTGCGACGATTCTGCAGTGCATCAGGGATGTTTGCTGATAGTCACGTGGACTGCTTTTATGCTACAATGCGGAAAAGATTGAAGAAGAGAAAGTGATTGTTGTGTTTATATTCTTTTTTATTTGTGTCTTGTTTTGGGTAGCTTAACTTTTACTAACACTAGTCTATAAGAACATTGTTACTGACAAAATGGACACCATAGTCTGAAACATAAATAAATAATAATAATAATAAGCCCCCTAAAATCCAACCTTACGTCCAAGCTGAACACCTAGCTACGTAGGGGGCGGACACGCGTACTGTACAACTGTACAAAAAACTTACGCGGCTAACAAGGCAGGGTAAGCCTTCATGAAGAAATGAGTAAGAGAATATATAATTTGCGGTCGCTTCCCGGGGAGCGCCGGGACGCATCTGGGGCCGATGCTAGGTGCCACAGCATGCGAACCATCGGCGGTGTGGAGTCGAGCAAGCGGGCTCCCACCGATAAAATTGTTACAGCTGGTCGTAATGAGCTGAACAGGCGGGCTCACTGCGTAGAAGCTACAGCCGATTCCACGGGCGATGAGACTACTTCACTATTCTCTTCCATCCCTTCGACTCGCCCCTCCTACATGACAAGAAGAGCAACAAGCTTGTCCACCACCACCACGCTTGATAGTGTTGTGCAAGATGTCAATTTTGACTCTGAGCTTGCACCCTCTACAAGCGGTACCAGTACGCGCAGACGATGGACACCTGAAATGAATAAGTTCATACTGCGCTCTTACTTTCAAATGACCTTACTAGATTCAGACAAAAAGAACTATCTTGAACCACTTCATCTTAAATTCATTGAAAAGTACCCAAACATGCGGGTGAGCCGACAGAGAGTAGGAGACCAACGTAGAGCTATAGTAAACAATAAGTTACTGCCACCTAAAATAATAAATGAAATCCGAAACGAAGTCGAAGAAGAACTAGATCGACTTCAATTAAACCATTTCACCCAACAATCACAAAACTCCATAGATCATTCACAACAAACACTTACACCAACACAACCTATCCAAAACGAAATTACAAACCTACAAACAAATACTGTTAAAAATATTACACAGACTCGTACGAGATGGACCAGCGAACAAAACGAGGGTATTATGCGGTCCTATTATCGAGTCACAGATTTAGGAAGAAACGAAACAGCATATAGAAGACGTATGTATCAAGATTTTATCAACAATTTTCATGCACTGGCTCATCTTAGCGACCAGCGAATAGCTGACCAAAGAAGAGCAATTTTAAATAATAGATACATCACTAGTGAAAGATTAAATTCATTAAAACTAGAAGTGTGTCAAAAATTAGGATTACATAGCATTAACGTTAGCAATTTGACTAGACATGCACCAACAGCTGACCCAAATAGCAACAATCCCTCAGAAATTTAATATCCCAACAATAGTGACATAAACGAACTTCAACCGACTTCAAACCATACCGAAGCGAACATTTTAGATGAAGTTGTATTAAACCAGCAAGATAACCTTAATAGAGATCCTATAATAGGTGACACGTTTTAGCAAGCATTCCAATATTTTAATGAAACAAGCCCTACAAATAGAAGTTTTATCCCTAAACAAAAACCATCTCAAAAACTATCCCGAATTGATAGTTACATAGATAAAAAAATTCTTACTAAAATTTTAAACAAAGATACTAATTTTCATACTTTACAGACAACTATATACTGTGCGGCATGGACCGCAGCTAAAGTCAACGGTGCAAAGTTAACCCTCTAACCAAGAACATTCATCCAAAGGGACAAAAATCAATTCAAACCCAACTGGAAGAAAAGACTAGAACGAAAATTAAATGGCTTACGATCAAAAATAGCTAGGATAACACAATTCATCAATGGCAATAGAAGTAGGAAAATAATTAAACACGTTAATACTATAACAGAGCAATATACAACTCATACTGTTCATGAGGAACCTAATACACAACCCGTACACATATTAGATACACTCAAACAAAAATTATCAGTTGTAACAGGCCGACTACAAAGATATAGAGCATGCACACAAAGAAAAATACAAAACACACAGTTCACCCATAACGAAAAACTTTTTTACCGTAACATCAGACAGGCAACCTCTAACGTTCAGGATAGCAACCCAAATAACGATCAAAGCATACCTGATCCGGAGGTGTTACGACACTTCTGGGCGGGGATTTGGGAGCAGCCAATCGAGCATAATACACAAGCAGACTGGATACAAACAGAACTGATAAACAGCAACACAAATGTTCAGGCAATGGCATTTGAACACATATCTCCAGAAATTTTTCATAAAGTGCTTAATCGGTTACACAACTGGAAAGCACCTGGCTCAGATAATATTCACAGTTATTGGTACAAACAATTTAAATCAGCTCATAGTTTTCTGTACAGTCATATAAATACTTTTATCTAGGATCCTGAAACTATTCCGCCCTACATAACACAAGGCACAACCTTCATGATTCCTAAAGACCGTAATGATCTTACTAACCCAGCAAAATATAGACCTATAACATGCTTACAAACTTTGTATAAAATAATTACATCATGTATATCTGAACTTATATATCAGCACATTGACTCTAATAATATTCTAGCTGAACAACAGAACGGATGTCGAAAGTTCAGCCAAGGCTGCAAGGAACAGTTGACCATAGACTCAGTTATCCTTAAAAAAGTACATAAAACCAAAGCGAATCTATATAGTATGTACATTGACTATAAAAAAGCCTACGACTCTGTGCCACATTCGTGGCTAGTAAAAATTTTAGAGATATATCAGATACACCCGACAATAGTAGCATCCGTTAAGACCATGATGACAACTTGGACAACTGTACTTAGACTGAGCTCGTCCACTGAAACAATAGATACCAGTCCCATAAAAATTCAGGGAGGTATTTTTCAGGGAGACGCACTTAGCCCTTTGTGGTTTTGTCTTGCTCTGAACCCACTATCTAATATATTAAATACATCAACATTAGGATTTCCGCTACACGAATCAACCGCTGAAGAACGTGCACAAAAATTTGATATAAATCATTTGCTGTACATGGATGACATTAAACTCTATGCAAACAGCGAAGGTCAACTCCAGGAGTTAGCAAACTTAACTGAAAAATTTTCAAATGACATTAAAATGGAATTCGGTATAGATAAATGTAAAATAAATTCAAACAGAGCAGGACAGAATTACCAACACCGATACACTCTAGGAACAGGAGAATGCATTGAACCATTGATAAGCATTGAGCAAGATAGTTACAAATACCTAGGATATACACAGTCGCGACAGATTCACAATAAAGAAACTAAACAAAAATTAACACAGCAGTTTCAACACAATTCTTAAAACACAATAAAACTCCCGAAACACTATTAAAGCCATTAACACGTTCGCCATACCGGTTCTTACATACTCGTTTGGTATAATCAATTGGACCAAAACCGATCTAAAGTGCCTCCAACGAAAAATTAACACCACCATGACCAAATTTCGCAAACACCACCTAAGATCCTGTGTTCAGAGATTAACACTACCGCGGAAAGAAGGAGGTAGAGGTCTAATTGGCACTCTTAACTTACACATCATCATCATCTGCCTAGCCTTTTCCCAACTATATTGGGGTCGGCTTCCAGTCAAGCCGGATTTAGCTGAATACCAGTATTTTACGAGGAGCGGCTGCCTACCAGACCTCCACAACCCATTAACTGGGGTAACACGGTACTTCATGACAAGACTGGAGTCAGATTTACTGGCTTCTGACTATCCGTGACGACTGCCAAAGATCTCCAAATGACAGCCGGGACCAACGGCTTAACGTGCTTTCCGAGGCACGGAGGAAACTCGTTATGTTAAGATGGTCACCCATCCACAGACCAACCTAGGCAAGCGATGCTTAACCTTGAAGATCGACCTTCTTCTTCTTCTTCTTCTGCCTGGCGTTAATCCCGGCCATTGCCAGGGTCCGCCTTCCGACTATGTTTTCTCCACTTTGCCCGATCTTTAACATCCTCCTCAGTGAGGCCATTGGCTCTCATGTCGGACTTGACGACGTCCAGCCAGCGCTTGCGAGGGCGACCACGGGACCTAGCCCCAAGGACAGCCATATCCATGCATCTCCGACCAACGTACTCCCTAGGGCGGCGCATGATGTGGCCATACCATCGCAGACGACACTCTTGCAGTTTTTCCCCCACGTCACGGACACCAAGACTACCTCGGATGAATGAGTTGCGTATGCGATCGGATCGCGTTACGCCGCTCATCCACCTCAGCATCTTCATCTCCGTGACGCGAAGCTCCTGGGTGTGTCTGCTTAGTGCTGGCCAGCATTCGCCACCGTACAGGAGGACAGGCCGTATGATGCATTTATATACCTGCCCTTTGAGCCTCGGAGGCATTTTACGGTCACATAAAACGCCCGTTACCTCGCGCCATTTTGCCCATGCCGCGCCTATACGTGCTTGGACATCGTCATCCACGCTGCCAGACTCGTGCAGCACGGATCCAAGGTACCGGAACTTATCAGACTTAGCGATCAAATCCGACCCTATCCGGATAGTACTTGAATCCGTGCCACCACAGGACATGTACTCAGTCTTCGCCACATTTAGTCTCAGACCGCCGTTTTCCAGCGTGTCTTTCCAAATGTTGACCCTGCGCTCAAGATGGGCTTTGTTCTGGTTAACGAGGGCGATGTCATCGGCATACATCATTAGCCATGGAGGCTGATCCTGGATGTTTGCCGTAACTACATCAAGCACAACGTTAAACAAGAACGGGCTTAGAGCCGAACCTTGGTGAACGCCAACAGATATTGGAAAGACATTGGATTCGCCAACAGCGGTCCGGACAAAGGACACGGAATCGCGGTACATATCTCTGATAATGTCAATATAGGCCTCGGGAACACCCTTGAAGCGGAGCGCCCACCAGATAGCCTGCCGAGGTATACAGTCGAAGGCCTTCTGCAGGTCTAAAAAGGCCATATGCAGAGCTCTCCTTCTCTCTCTGTAAGCCTCAGACAGAGTCCGTAAGGCGAACACTGCATCCATGGTGCTGTTACCCGCCCGGAAGCCATATTGACACTCAGAGATAGTGCACTCGCTACGGAGCCTTGTGTCAATGATGCGCTCGAAGAGCTTCATGGTGTGGCACATGATCTTGATACCGCGGTAGTTACTGCAATCCTGTACGCTACCTTTGCCTTTGTGGACCGGGATAATCAGGCTTAGTCGCCACTGGTTTGGCATTTCCTTGGTGGTCAGGATGCGGTTATAAAGATCAGTCAGAAGGTCCACACCATGTGAGCCCATCGCCTTCCACACCTCAATTGGCACATTGTCAGGCCCAATCGATTTCCGGTTCTTCATGTGGCGAAGAGCAATGCGGGTTTCGTCGGGGGAAATAGGGGAAATAAGTCCGAGGTTAGGAGGCGGTTCGGGAGGGAGGTTGTGGGGATGCTGTTTATTAGACAGCTCCGAGAAGTATGTACACCATCTCTCCTTAACAGAAGGAGCATCATAGAGCAGCCTACCCTGGGCGTCCCTTACACAAAGACATTTGCTAATGTCCCGTGTAGCTTTTTCCCGGGCACGCGCCAGCTTAAAAATAAGCTTCTGCCCCTCCGCAGTTTCCAGCTTGTCGTACAAGGGCGACAAACTTTTGCTGCGGGCTCTGGCTACAGCTTTTTTACAAGCGCGCTTAGCCGCTCCATATGCCTCCCTGTCTTCCGGAGAGTTGGTCCCTTGCCACTGTTTAAATAAACCCCTCTTCTTCCGAGTCGCCTCCTGAACCCCGTCATCCCACCACCACGTCTCCTTGTCCATGACGCGGCCACCACGAGAAGTGCCAAGGACGCGCTTACCCGCAGTGGTGATTGCTGAATGGATCCTACTCCAGATCTCTTGAACGGACTCATGCGGAGCACTCACCTCAAGATGCTCGACCTCCGCAATAAAGTCCGACTGTTTAGAGCCATTAAGCAACCACCACTTAGTGCGGGGTTCGCGTTTCTCAACAACTTTCTTCCTTGGCACGACCGCAAAGTCCAGGACAAGGAGGCGGTGTTGAGCCGTTAGGCTTTCGCCAGGGATGACTTTGCAGTTGGTAACCTTGCCAATGTGGCATCGTCGCACCAACAGGTAATCTATCTGGGTTGAGTAGGCACCACCACGGTACGTAATAAGATGGTGGGGCTTCTTCTGAAAGAACGTATTCGCGATGGCAAGGTCCGATACGGCGCAGGTCCTGAGTATACTGACTCCCTCTGCATTTAGTTGGCCGTATCCAAAACCACCGTGAACACGTCCGTGCTCTCCAGCAAACTGACCTACGTGACCGTTGAGGTCCCCCCCAACCAAAACATCTTCGGAATTCGGAATAGCGCGTAATACGTCTTCGAACTCATTCCAGAAGGCCTCCTTTTCAGACTCACAGCAACCAGTTTGAGGAGCGTAGGCACTGATTAGGTTCGTAACTGATCCTTCGATCAGCACCCTAACTCGCATCAACCGGTCGCTGTATCGGTCTACTTCAAGAAGGCCATCCTGAAGGTCCTTAGACAGCACTACGGCCACTCCGTTCCGTCCCGATGGTGATCCGGCGCCCACTAGCCTGCCCGATGTCACGGGACTTATTCCCCTTCCAGCGCGTCTCCTGAAGGAAGGCGCACTGGACCCGACGCTTCGCAAGTACGTCCGCGAGTTCCCTGCAACGTCCGGTTAGAGAGCCAATGTTCCAGGTGGCAAAGCGGAACTTCCTTTTGGGTACTAACCTCTTTAACCGTGCCCGTACTTGACACGGTAGCCCTAACCCACTTGTCACAGGTTTAGGGCGATGTGCCTGCGCGTCGTTATGCGGCGACGCCCTAGCACGAGTACCCAAATATGTATTCCTATCCATAAATATTTGACTGAGGTTGGTTTTACGTGAGGCGACCAGCCGTCTGACCCTCACAACCCTACGAGAGGGAAACCAGGTTTGCCAGAGCCTTGTCCGTTGAACAGCAGGGTGCACCGCTAGCAGGTAAGGTTGGCTTGGGTCCTTCAGATGTTAATGGACCCCATACACCCCCCCTTGAAGATCGACCTGTGCGGCTGTTATTATTTAGCCACGAGCTCCTCACTCTTAACTTACACAATAGACAGATAAAATCACTGAGACAATTCTTTTTTTTTTTTTTTTTTTTTCTCTAAATCCGAAACTTCAATTCTCCATAAAGCTATAACACAAAACGACAACCAGTTAACACCCCTAAATTTAAAGAATACATCTGAACAGTTTAATGAAAAAGTTACCGACGAAAAATCTAAGATCCTGGAATGGACCCAGAAGTCTTTACACGGAAGACATCGCCATGATTTATGCCACACAAATGTCGTCAAAGATGCGTCGAACGCGTGGTTGAATCGAGGTGAACTCTTTCCAGAGACCGAAGGGTTCATGATTGCTATACAGGACCAAGTAATTGAAACCAAAAATTACAGAAAACAAATCATAAAGAAGTTAAAATAACGACATATGTATAAGATGCAACAGCTCTCCCGAAACAATCCAACATATTACAGGCGCGTGCAAGTCAATAGCCCAAACAGATTACAAACACAGGCATGATCAAGTAGCTAACACAAATTAGCCCACCAATATAAACTTATAGATTCCGTTGTACCATACTATAAATATAAATCACAGATTACTTTGGAAAATCCCACAGCAAAACTTTATTTTGACCGTGCCATCTTTACTGACAGAACAGTACATTTTAATAGACCAGACATTACACTTATAATAATAATAACCTTAGGAGGCTCTCGTTAGGCGGCTGGATCAAGGGCTTGATTCAGAAAGCGGTACTCCTGGGCACGGCTCGCATAGTTAGGAAATTCCTCTCTTTGCAGCTCTGACCGCCGGTGGCTTGGACCCTGTTCCCGATACCGGTGGGCTACTATTTTTTATATTTTTAAATGTTTTATTTTTTATTTTTTAATGATATATTTAAAAATACAATTTATATGTTTATCAGTAAATTAATAAAGAGATAATAATAATAATATCCCACAACTTTCACACAACGTCATCTAGTCCCAAGCTAAGCAGAGCTTGTATTATGGGTACTAGACAACTGATAAACATACTTATATAATTTCTAAATACATACATATTATAGATAAATTACACCTAGACACAGAACAAATGATCGTGCTCATCACACAAACATTTGTCCTGGGTGGGAATCGAACCCACGACCTCTGGCATAGCAGTCAGGGCCACTAACCACTAGGCCAACAGGCCAGTCAAACTTGTAGACAAGATAACTAAAACGGAATATTTAATTGATATCGCTGTACCAAATACACACAATCTACAAACGACAATAGCAGAGAAACTTACCAAATACACTGAACTAAGAGATGAAATCACCCGACTTTGGAAGCTACAAAAAGTTATGATAGTACCAATAGTATTATCTACAACAGGAGTTATTCCTAAGCAACTTCACCAGTCCCTCAAATCTCTTAGCTAACCCCTAAATACCTACCAATTGCTGCAAAAAGCAGCAATACTAAACACTTGCCGATAAGTCAGAAAGTTTCTACAATATGAACCCGAAAACTTCAATCCAGACTCAAATACGCAATCTTCAATACATATTTTCCAAATAACTGCACCCGATCTGTCCCTTAATAATGTCCCTAACTGATAATTCTTTGGCTTAGGCCCGTATTATCAGCACTTTCCGGCTTGCCGAGAATGTAAAATACATGAGGATAATAATAATAATAATAAGCCCCCTAAACAACCACACGTCCTGATTGACCATCTAATCACGTGGGGGGCGGACACACGAATGAGAAATTACTGGCGTGGCTAACGTGGCTCTGGAAACCCCTTCAAATGGAGACTAGATCGAAAAAATTACGTTGAGGATCGCTACCCGATAGCAATCGTCGGGGCGCACCTGGAGCCGATGCTGGGTGTCACAGCATACGACCCATCGGCGGTGGGGGACTGAGCAGGCGGGTTCTCCCCGACAAAAATACTACAGCCGAACTGACAGACAGACTAGACAATAGTGAGGACAGTAGAGCAGTTACATCCACTTTGGATGTTTCGCAGGCGGCATCAGCTACTCAGCCTGCGACCACCAAAGCGGGAAAACCACGAGTGCGCATGAAATGGACTGAAGATATAAACATATTCATCATGCGTACTTATTATCATATTACAAAACTTGAACAGGACAAAACTATGTACTGCACACAATTATTCTAAAAATTTAAATTACAGTATCCAGAAATTAATGTGATAGCAGACCAAAGAAGGGTTATTATCAGAAACAAGTTATTAACAGACGACACTTTAAGCACAATTAGATTTGAAATAGCAGAGCAACTTAGGAAAGAAGAAGAGGAAAGAAATCTTACAGAACAGACAAACATTAATGATAACACCTCCCTAGAACCCGACAAAAGTCCCGGGACTGAATATTTTGATAAATGATAATGATAAATGATAAATGATAAATGATATTTATTCTGCAAATAGGTTTTTTCAAACTCTTTTACACGTCAATTATTATTTTTTTTGGACTTTTTTTTTTTTTGTTACTAGATGAGGCCGGTGTTTCCTAACTGACTACCCTGAGAAGAAACACCGAAACAAACTCAGGGGTCACAGTCTCTTTTAAAGTCCATATAACATGTAAGTAAGTCATATGCGAACCATGCAGATTAGTGTCCGAGATGGCCTTTTGAAGAAAGAACCATGCAAATTTGAGTGGACCTGTCCAGTCAGTGCAAGCATTTGTCATTATTCGCAAAGCTCAACTCAGGACTACTAAGGAGCTCTACGACTTGACGAACAATACCAAAGAGAGGACATAATGGTTAGGCCACAGAAAACACTCGAATTGCCGGACATAAGTTAAAATGACTAAAAAAAAATAAAAATAAAAAAGCAATCCACATAGTCCTCACATTCACAAAAAAAGAAAAACAAAATAATACAAAGTGTAATACTTAACAAATTAAGCATTTTTGTCAAACAGAAATAAAAAAAATAATAATTAAAAAATGTCAAATTGTAAAGTAAAAATTATTTTACAATGTCAAATTGTAATAAATAAATTTCAAATTGTAAAATAGTACAATCGAAAACAAAATAAAATAAGAAGATAAGACAACAGTTGTAGTGCGCACTGGAGCGGGTCAATCCCAAGCCTTTACGTCCTCAACGTAGTCCTTTACAGTGTAATAAGCCTTTTGGCAAAGTTTTCGCTTAACAAAAGATTTGAACTTATTAAGGCTTAGTTCTTGCATATGACTAGGAAGCCCATTATAAAAGCGTATACATTGACATCTAAATGAACCCCCTATTTTTTTGAGCCTGGTTGCAGGAACAACAAAATTATGCTTGTTCCTGGTATTAAAATTGTGAATATCACTGTACTTTTTAAACATGTTTTTGTTTTTATGGGCGTACAAGATATTTTCATAAATATACTGTGAAGGCACAGTCATTAAATTAATTTCTTTAAATTTATCTCTGAGGGAGCATCTGGGACTTAATTTATAAATCGAACGAATAGCCCTTTTCTGCAAAACAAAAATTGTCTGGATATCGGCGGCATTTCCCCACAGTAGAATACCGTACGACACAGATTCAACTGCACCTACACAAACCATTAGTCAAACTATTTCAGATGATTCAACATTAACACAAACACAAAATAATACAGATTTTGACTTGTTATTAGTAGAGACATTAAGTAACGAATTTGAAACAAATATACTAAAATACAGTGGAATAGACCCTACTTGTAGACCATTATTGCCAAAAATGAGACCATCTCGCAAATTATCAGACATCATTAATATTTTTAATCAAAAACTTATCCCTTCGAAGCTTGCAACTCTTGAAAACCTAAGTGATACACATAATTTAATTTATTGCATAGCTATTTCGATTGTAAATCACTTCAAATTAAAAATAAATGTAGATAGAACTAATAAAAGTAATAGGGTAAAAAATTATCCACCTTGGCAAAATAGATTAGAATCAGATATAGAGCAATTAAGAAAAGATATAAATAGATTAACACAATACAAAAACGGTAAAATACATCAATAAACTTGTAAAATTAATCAAGCAGATTATCAATAAAACTAAACAACACAGTTCACATGAAAACTTTAACAAGCGGACAGAAGATCACTTAGACACGTTGAAACAGAAACTCCTTGTTAAGAGTCATAGGCTAGCACGATATAAAAAAGCAAAATTAAGAAAAGATAACAATATATTATTTAAAGTAAGTGAAAAACAATTTTATAGAAAACTTAAAGGCAACAATACAACAATCCTAAACCCTCCATCTCAACAGGCTTTAAAAGAATTCTGGCAAGGTATCTGGTCAGACAGTACGGAACATAACAAAGACGCTACATGGATACAAGAGGAAATACGTAGAGCAGAAACTATAGAAGAAATGCCGTTTGAAGATATAGATGCACTTGAACTAAATACTATTATAAACAAAACACATAACTGGAAAGCAGCAGGGATAGATGGTATACATAATTTTTGGATAAAAAAACTTCATTCACTTCATAAAACTATGGCAGAACAAATAAGTGATATCCTAAAGGGCAATCAAAATATTCCAGAATTTTTAACTATAGGAATCACATACATGCTCCCAAAATCTAATAGAACTCAGGATCCTTCACAGTATAGACCTATTACTTGCTTGCTAACTTTATACAAAATCATTACGTCTTGCATTACACACAGAATTATAAAACACACCGAAAAGTATAACATCCTAACAGAAGAAAAGAAAGGGTGTAGGCGCGGGCATATGGGCTGTAAAGAACAATTAATTATTGATTCCACAATTTTAAAACATGTTCAGAAATCTAGAAGCAATGAAAGATGAAGAGCTGTATAAATATTTAGGGTACAATCAAGCTAGACTTTTAGAACATAGGGCCATTAAAGATAAACTAAAAAAAGAATACAATAACAGAATACATTCATTATGCAAAATGCATTTATCTAGTAAACATTTATTGAAATCCATAAACACTTACGCGATATCAATACTCACTTACTCTACTACTACTACACTACTCTACTCTAACACAGAACTACACAGTCTCGAAGTCAAAACAAGAACCATGCTGACACAACACAGATATCACCACCCGAAATCTGCGATAGAAAGGATTATAATGCCTAGAAAGGAAGGAGGGAGAAGATTGATCGAAATTTCACATCTTCACAATAGACAAGTCATAAATCTAAAACAATTTTTCCAGAGAAAAAAAAGTAGTAGTAATTTACACAAAACAATTATAGAGATAGATAAACAGTATACACCTTTGAACCTTAGCGATGATTATAACAGTGAAATAGTAGATAAAGCGAGACATAGAAGAAATAAATAAAAAATGGAGGCAAAAAGAATTACATGGAAGACACCCGAATGATTTACAACGAACACATATAGATAAAGAGGCTTCCAACAAGTGGCTGGAACTAACTGGGCTGTTTCCTGAAACAGAAGGTTTTATGTTGGCTATTCAAAACCAAGTCATTAATACCAAAAATTATAGGAAATTCATAATAAAAGACAGGACAGTTAGGAATGATTTATGCAGAAAATGTCACAGTAAACCTGAAACAATGCAACACATTACAGGTGCCTGTATGACATTGACTCAGAACGATTACACTCACCGACATAACCAACTAGTAAACATCATACATCAAAAACTCGCAACAAAATGTAAACTCACACAGGATCCATATTACACCCCATATTACAAATATTCGCCAAGAGCGGTTTTAGAAAACCAATTCTACAAAATATATTATGACCGCACCATAATTACAGATCACACTATTTATAACAACAGACCCGACATAACACTTATTGACAAAGAAAACAAACATACATATATAATAGACGTAGCAGTCCCAAACACAAATAACATACAAAAAACTATCACGGAAAAAATTAGGAAGTACTCAGAACTGCAAGAGGAAATCACCAGAGTTTGGAAAATTAATAGAGTCACAATAGTTCCCATAGTAATATTAACAACAGGTGTTATCCCAAAACAAATATTTAATAGTTTCAATGTTCTAAATTTGACGAAATACACTTATCTAACACAAAGCCGCTATTTTGAACACTTGCCGTATAGTTAGAAAGTTTTTACAACTAGATTTAGACAATAATTTAAAGGCAGTACAAAGCGCTTTACCATCTTAAACTAATTAATAACTAGGATGTCACCTTGGTTCACACCCGTGAGATTCTAAAACAACACCAGGTTTTGTACCTGAGAGAATATCACTTAAAAACCATAATAATAATAATATCAGGAATAATTTGAACACCTGCAGGATAGTGCGAAAGTTCATGCAGATAGAGGAAAATGAAATTTCTCCTCATAATATCCACTCTGCACCTTAAACCTATCACACACACGCTACATTGACTTGGCTTGGCCCGTTAATGTAGCTTAACACTAGCCCAGAGCTAAGAAAAACATAACGGTTTTCCAAAATAATAATAATAAGAAGATTGACGCAATGTAATAAAAACATCCATTAATAAATAAATTAATAATGAAATGATGACAGTAATAATGTAATAACATTTTAAAAATAACTTTGTATAGCTAATTAAAATTATTATCTAATAATGTATGCAATAATAATTTTATTATTTTATAAGTATTTTTCAAAAATCAATAGTTAAACCGAGTACCTAATGACCTATACCTAACCTAATAGTTGTAGCAACATAAAATTAAATTAATAAAATCGCAGTAAAATTACACCGATTCATTCGTCATTTTACGCTGTTTTTAGCACGTAATTAAAAAAAAGATTTTGTCACATAACGGTATTATATATTATGTAGTTATAGCTATAGCATGGCAGACTTGCAATCGATAAATTAGGAATTTTCGTATACTCCTAGTTTTCAAGTATAAAATAATAAAAAAAATCTTTAAATCTTTCAAATCAATGAAGTAAAACAGATTCACCAATATTTTATTTCAGATTATTCAATGATGATGCAATCAATCATTGTAAATTGATTCCGTGTCGGTCTAGAAATTATATTTTAGGACAGCAGACCTCGCGCTGCTGCTGATGATGATGATGACTTTATAGTTAGTTCTTTTCGTTTTTGCTTATACATAAATAAATAAATAAAAGACATTAATTAAGTTTTACGTACCTTAGGTCTCTTCAACTCTTAAATGCTGTTACGTAGATAATGCGCACAAAGGATTCAACAAAGGTCATCTGTAAACGTACGAAGTAATTATATTCACGCAATGCACTCCGCAACCGCTTGATAACGAATGAAACTCAAATGATTAAGCTCAGTAAGCTATGCACAGCGACTGCGTCTGTGTACGTGTTATATCTCCGGTATATATAAGATTAGTCATCAGAATACAATAACACAGGACGATATTATTGTATTAGAAATAAGTCAGTAGTTAATTCAGTGTGCACGTTCCGACAGGACGACAAATAAACTTATAGATAATCATTTTTTTGATATCACATTTTTATTATTTTAACAGTTATTAATTGAAGAGGAAAGTGTAGAAAATAACTAGACGAGCTTTACATTTTTATAACTAGACCTGACGACCTGCTGGCCTTGGAGACCTGCTAGATGTTTTGAATGTTAATTTAATATTATATATTTGTATGATTATATATTATAGTATGATGTGATCAATTCTACGAAACAGCCTATATCTTCTTTTAGGCACGCATTATTTTTATTTCATTGAGGAAAAACAACGTTATTACATTCAATATACCTGAATAAAACTGAAAAATAAAGTACTTATATAAAACAAAATCAATGTAATAACCACAACATTTTCCTCATATTAATTCATGAAACCCCGACCGCTCTTATGCGACCGCACTGTTATTGTCTTAATATTGTGTCTAGTTTCGCAAGTTAACAAAAAGGTATGCTATGAAAGATTATAAAGCCCGAAAGTTCTCTCTTTGAGGAATGGCTGGAGCGGCAACACGGCGTTCTCACCGCGACGCAGGTCTTCACCAGTTATAGGAAGTTCCTACATCGGATTTGTGCGGACGAAACGCCCGAATGTCACCTTTACGATGACCGCCCGGAGGACACGGTGAAGCACCGCAGAGTTCTCTTGGGGCGAACAGCGGCAGTGACCTCTCGCGCCGGGCTCTGGTACAGGCCATGGTCCGGAGCGCGGAGGAGTGGCAGGCGATAATTTCCTTTTGCGAAACATTCATCTTTCGAGTACTGTAATTAGAGACATAATTACAGTACTCGATAAATTCAAACCATATTCAAAACCAAAAAATTAAGAATATTGCTCTAAATGTCTACCAAATACACAATATTCTAAAGTTTGCTCCAGGTAATGTTTTTGGTCCGTGCGCTCTGTTCCGTTCATTACTCTGTACACCTATTCGCATTTGTTTCCCAGTTACCCTCACATTTCTAACTTTTCGCACAATGATCTACGAATCTAGTTTATTATTTACCTGCGGCTGGATTCTGGATCTGTGAAGTTCATGTGTTGTGTGCCTGCCTATGTTTTCAATAGTTACTCCTTGTGCTTATACCCGCGTTCTCTCCACTGGTGGTTCTTGTGTTTGACTGTTCAAATAGTATACATAATAAACAGTTTGGCCACTAAATTCAATACACATCTACTGCACAAAAATGGATAAATACAATCTATCTTTTTATTATCAGAATTGTCGCGGGCTGCGTACAAAACTTCATACTCTATTTATGAATATTTTGTCTTTTTCGTATGACGTCATCATATTAACTGAGACCTGGTTAACACCCAACATATCAGACAGTGAATTTATCGACGATCGCTACATAGTTTTCAGGTGCGATCGTGATCGTTGTGTCACAGGTAAGCGTGAGGGTGGGGGTGTTCTAATTGCCGTCCGAAGCTCACTACGCCCTTCGAATGTATTGGCGCGACCCGGTAGCGGAGATATCGAGCACGTCATGGTGCAGTTGCCCGCGTCGTTATCTAATAAACGACATATTATAAGTGCGGCGTATGTACCACCTCGCTCGCGGGAAGACCTATATACCGCGCACTTTGACTTGTCAGCGGACGTCATTAACGATGCGAGCACTGACGCTTTCTTTGTGGTAGGCGACTACAACCTGCCCGGCCTTGACTGGTCCAACGCCAACGGTGGAGAACACAATTATGTTATTCCTCACCCTACCACCCCAACAAGTCAATATTTATGCAACTTCATGTCTCTGACAAACGCCCTCCAATTTAATACATTAAGAAATAACCTGAGCCGCATACTAGACCTGTTTTTGTCTAATGCAGGCTGTCAAACTACGACGTGCGTGCCGCTACTTCCGCTCGATACTCACCACCCTCCTTTCTGTGTTTCATCACCATTAAATACTAAAATTACCCCCTTGAGACGTTCCTCAACAATGAAATTCAACTTTTATAAAACAAATTATGAAACAATTAATAGCGAACTTAACAAAATAGATTGGAACAACTTACTAAGTGATCTTCCCGCTGAACAATCTGTTAACGCTTTCTATGATGCCATCTACACCATAATAAAATCACATGTTCCTCTTACGCGTCCCAGGAATTCCCAGTTTCCACCGTGGTTTAGCCCTGCCCTAATACGCATTTTTAAAAATAAAGACAAGGCATGGCAGAAATGGAAAAAATATGGCAATACATCTGACTACGAAATATTTTCATTGTATCGCAAACGGTTCCGATCCGAGTCTAGCAAGTGTTTTTTTAATTATATAAAATTAGTTGAAGACAGTATTCCATTGAACATCAAGCACTTCTGGACATACATCTCCAAACGGAAGGGGCGAGCTAATATCCCAGCCAGTATGTACCTTGACAACAAAAACTCAAACGATCCGACTGAAATATGTAACATGTTTTCAGACTTTTTCACCTCCGTCTATGAGCCTTCTTCCCTCGATCCCGAGCTTTGGCAGACACCTACCTCTTACGCGCATAACTCCCTGTGTATTTCGGACATATACCTAGACAAGGATGATATACTCAATGCTTTAAAAAGACTTGACTCAAATAAAGGGTCTGGTCCAGATGCTGTGCCTCTTATTTTTATAAAAAATACTGCTGACAGTATTTACATCCCACTCCACATAGTATTTAATAATTGCCTACGTGAAGGCATATTCCCTGCTATCTGGAAGCGCGCATACATCACTCCCATACACAAAAATGGAGACATAAACAACATACAGAATTACCGTCCCATCTCCTTGTTGCCCGCCTTGTCGAAGCTCTTTGAGAGACTAGTGCACGGCAAGTTATACTCTCACATTCACCATCTTATAATACCCGAACAACACGGTTTCGTTAAACGTCGGTCTACTGCAACTAACCTTATGTTATTTACAAACCACTTATTTGAAAACATGGATAACCAAACCCAAGTTGACGTTGTGTACACAGACTTTCAGAAAGCATTCGACAAGGTGGACCACAAGCTGCTTCTGGATAAAATTGCCTATAACGGCATTCGGGGTAACTTATTGCGGTGGTTTATGTCCTATATTTATAATAGAACTCAAAAAGTGGCGATCAACGGCTTTGAATCTGATTCCGTGGTCGTCACTTCCGGGGTGCCTCAGGGCTCCATTTTGGGTCCTGTGCTTTTCATTCTGTTCGTGAACGACATCAAAGACTGCTTCATTAACTCCCATTTCTTGATGTATGCCGATGACATTAAAATCTATAGGTCATGTAAAAACACACAAGACTGCATGCTGCTACAGGATGACCTCAACAGACTTTCCAACTATTGTTCACACAATAAACTTCACCTTAGCTTACCTAAGTGCAATGTAATATCATTTACAAAAAACAAAAACTTAATCAAATACTGTTACACTTTACAAGGTACTTCTCTAAATAAAGTTGACCACATTCGTGATTTAGGAGTTACACTCGACTCAAAATTGCATTTCGACCTTCACATTGAAAACATTATTAACAAAGCTTATAAAATGTACGGTTTCGTTATGCGATCATCAACTGATTTCAAACGACCGGACACGTTCATAATCCTATATACAACCTTAATACGATCCCAACTGGAATACGCAGCCCCAATATGGTGTCCCCTATATGATAAATATAAGCAAAGGCTTGAAATTGTCCAAAAAAAATTCCTACGTTCCATTCACTACAAACGCTACCGTTCAAAACTATCGTACGCACAACTGCTACAACGATACAGACTTCTGGGCTTGGAGTCCAGGCGCACCTTACTTATGGCTGTGATGCTGCATGGCATATGCAACAACAAATTCGACTGCTCTGACATCACCAATAAGCTTTGTTATGTCGTGCCCAGAACTGTATTACGGCGAGGGGCGCGCGCGCCTCGGCTGTTCCACACTGGAAAGTGCAGAACCAATGCTGGCGCAAGGGCGCCCCTCCGTCGTCTCTTAGAAACATATAACACACACTTTTTCGATCTTGATATATTCTCGCTATCTCAAACAAAGTTTAAAAGAATGGCTATTCAATTGCTTGCACAATAACTCATTATTTCTTTCTTTCTATCCCGATTTGCCTCTAGTAGATGCGTGGTTCTGTTCTATTTCTCCAAAATAGTTTATTCCGCGGACATTGGTGTGGGTTACATGCAGAGGCGGAAGGCCAATACATGTAAATAAGCCCGGCTTGTAATGGCTAAATAATTGATACCTAACACCTAAAGCATAGAAAACAACAAATAAATTAATTTATTAAAAATCATAACTTTAAACTTCGCGCGCAATCTAAATCAAAACTTTAAACTTCGCGCGCCTATGCGGCTACGCTTAGTTGCCAATTCGTGTTCAATACGAAATTCATTCATTATTCAATTATGCAATGTTGCCGCCTTGAGCATTCTCTCCCATCTCACTCTAACACTTAAAAATAGAAAGAGATCACAACCATAAGACACCAGTGTGTTTCTGTCTCAAACGACACACTGGCTTCCGTATATGGCTTAAATTCCATCTCTGTCTGTTCTATAAAAACGTAAAAATGTGACTGAGTGTGGGTAAAATTTGATACTGTGTGCAAGTACAAATTTTTAAATTTGTTTTCTAGCGGATAAGCCTGAGTTCAGATTTTTAATGAATGAGAATTTATAAGTTCACGAAAATTACGAGTGTCTACTATGACATGCGCAGTAAACTTGCGCAAATTACGTTTTTGAAATGTTGCTAACTTCAATGTAGTTTCAATTGCTATTAATGGTTGTTTGTTTTGTTTTATTCAATTTTAAAAGTTCAGTCGTTTAAAGTTTTGTGTTTAGTTATTACTTACTGTAAAGTGTAAATTGCTTGGTTTTGAACTAACTAAAGTTTCTTGAAATGAAATGAATCTATGAAATGAATTCGGAAACGCGTGTAATGTTCGATGTGAAAGAATGTAGACATTTGGAAATCAAAGTGTGTGAACTGTGTGACGGAGTAACGACTTTACTAATTGGCATAATAAATACTATCAAGTTTTAGAGATAAATTGATGTAAAACGTTCATCGTCACGCTCATGTAACATCTTTTATAAAGACAGATAAGTGCCTACTATGAACTAGAATTCAAAAAGTATTTTTTCAATTCATGTACCTATAAAGTAAATCAAAATAAACTATAATGTGCCTTCTGTGTGTTCTGTTATCTGTTCGTGGTAAGAAACGAAGAAAAACTGCTTGTTTACATTGTAAGTACTAATATTATCAATATCGTAAATAATTTGTAGTTAGTTTACACTAGATGGCGCTCAAACGATGCAATTTGTTATGACCGCGATTGTAGCGAAGCAAAGGTTGCCGCAAAAAATCTATAGATGGCAGTACAATCGTACATTTAAGTTGACTCTATTAAATATTAGTTCTTAATTGCTCGATAGATGGCGTTGATCTATTACGTCACGAACCTGAATGGCGGTGTTAAGATTCTCCGCGGCTATATGACCTCCTCGTGTTTTTTTTTCTTATCAATGGCATTAGGGTTAGTCTAGATTTCTTGGGCTTGCATAGGGTCTAGGTTACACGCACGCGACTGGTTACATGTTTACCTCTATTACTCTAGTTCCTTGTTTACCAAAATTGTAACATGTAACTGTTTTATGTCCCAATAAAATAAAATAAAAATAAAAATAAATAAAAATAATAGAAAGACAATAGGTATGCGGACGCTCGGGGTTAACAGATTAATGCTAGCGAAGGAGGCGGCCACAAACCGCCGAGATCCTTCCCGATTGGTACCCACTGCAGGCTTGCGGATAATTCGCCGTCCGGACATCCGGTAACAGTCCTGACCAAGTCCATCTCGTCGACGGCGCGTATTGTTCCACGAGCGCCTCAAAAAATGTTAGCAAACTGTAGGGGCCCGACAGAGTGTAAGCCTACTGGGGCCTGGGTTGGACGAAAGTGAAGCCCTATCCCCTGGAATTAAGGCAAAGAAGGAACAGGAGTGGGACACGCCCTCCAGCTCCGCCCAGAGCCCACCTTAAAAAAAACGAAATCTTCTTTATTTACATATATGAAGCTGTTGCTTAAAGTACCGGGTAAAACGGGGTGAATAGGAACAAAACTTTGATTAGGATTTTTACTTTGATTACATATTTTATACGGATTTCTATCTCAGCATTGACTTTTTATACAATTACTGAATAAATAAGAGCACTTAAATTCTGGGAAAACCGGTTAAATAACGAGAAAATCCACTTCAAATTTTTGTTCCTATTCACCCTTGAGTTTCTATCCACCCCATTTTACGGTAGATTGATAGGTTGGTATTATACTCCTCCTTGTAGGTACAACAAAAATAACAACATAAAATGAATAAGGTATCACAATGGGCTGTCTTATCGCTAATAGCGATTTTTACAAACAACCTTTGAAAACAAATTTGAAAGTACAGTACATAAGTAGGAATTGCCAGTAAACCCTAAGATTTATCAAGTCTGTTCTGTTTTGCAGATTATTAAAAAAAAAAAAAATGTTAAAAAGTTAGTATTTAGGGTTCCTTACTTCAAAAGGAAAAAATGAACTCTTATAGGATCACTTTGTTGTCCGTCTGTCTGTCTGTCTGTGAAGACCCTTTATCTTGAGAACGCGTGAAGGTATCAAGTTGAAATTATAACTGTATACTCAAGTCCACGGTCCCTTGAAGCTGTATAAAAATCAAACTTCTAAGTTGACGGGGAAAAAACATACGCCCGTTTATGTTGCAAAAAACGTACATTTCGACACTGTCAAAGGAATCAAAATTATGGTACTTCCTTTTGACCTAGAATCTTGAAATTTGGCACGAAGCAAGGTATTATACGAGTATTACTAATTTATAGGGAAAAGTCTGAAAACTGAAAAGTAGTTAGGTACGCCACAAGGAAATTTTTCTTTGAAAAATCAGTTTCAGTTATGACTGACCACACCGCACCGCACTGCCAGGTTCACACTAACTTGTGTAGTAAAGAGTATTTTGTTATTTTCAGGAAAAGGAATCGGATAGTATTAAAACCGGGCAAGTGCGAGTCGGACTCGCACACTGAGGGTTCCGTACCAACTTAACTATGAAAACAGTTCAATTCTCGAATCGAGTCTTGAAGATTTTTCTATTTTTACCAAATTTCAAGATTCTAGGTCAAAGGGAAGTACCCTATGAATTTTAATTTCATTGTCAGTGTCGAAATGTACGTTTTTTGCAACATAAACGGGCGTATCTTTTTTTTTCGTCAACTTACAAGTTTGATTTTTGCTCAGTTTCAAGGGGCCGCGGACTTGAGTATATAGTTTCAATTTCAACTTGATACCTGCGCGCGTTTCCGAGATAAACAGTCTTGACAGACAGACAGACGGACAACAAAGTGATCCTATAAGGGTTCCGTTTTTTTCTATTTGATACCTCAAATAGAAAAAAAACGGAACCCTAAAAAGAAGATAAAATTAGATCGGCTATCAATACAAATAGAAAAAAAATCAGGAGATTAATAGTATATCTAACTTATTATTCACAAAATGTTAACCAGCTAAAAATACTTTTGGAAAGTAAAAACATTAAGGGCCTGTTTCAAAATGTCCGAGTAGGCACTACTCACTGAATAAATTCAAAAATGTGACAGAATTCGTATGAAATTTTCTGTCAAGTAAGATACTCGAAACTTAATCATAGGTGGTGAAACAGGCCCTTAAACAAAGGAATATATCGACTGTGAACTGGCAATCGGTCCAATTTAAATTTTTTGAATAAGATATTCACAAAACGGATAGTCAGAAGCCAGTAAATCTGTTTCCAGTCTTGCCATGAAGTACCGTATTCCCCCAGTTAATGGGTTGTGGAGGTCTGGTAGGCAGCCGCTCCTCGTAAAATACTGGTATTCAGCTAAATCCGGCTTGACTGGAAGTCGACCCCAATATAGTTGGGAAAAGGCTAGGCAGATGATGATGATGATGATTCACAAAACATATGAAAAAAAAACACGATTTTTTATTAAATATACCTACCAGATGCTATATTAATGACGCGTACAAGTCTTTTCTTCATTCTGTAAAGTGGCCAAAATTGAGATAGGACCGATTGCATGATCACAGTCCATATAGCAAGTAAAGAAATAATATTTACGACAGTCGGTGAAATCATATAAGATAATAGCTGTCCCCTGCGGTTTCACCCGCATTTTTCGTTACTGCTCCACTCCCGTGGGTCGTAGCGTGATGGTATATAGCCTATAGAATTCCTCGATAAATGGGCTATCTAACACTGAAAGAATTTTTCAAATCGGATCAGTAGTTCCAGAGATTACCCCCTACATACAAACTTACAAACCTACAAACTTACTACCTTTTTATAATATTAGTATAGATTTATATTTCGCAAGAACAACCGAACGACGTGAAACCTGCTATTGACGAGAAAACAAATATTAAAACTTCTGAAGCCCCGTCGAGAACTGTAGCGTAACACGAACTGAAGAAGCGACATACAATAAAATGGGGTGAATAGGAACGTTCAGGGTGAATAGGGACAATACTTTGATTAGGATTTTTACTTCAGTTATACAGGGTATTTGGTGCGTCGTGTGCCAAATTGATTGTATTTGAATGTAAAATTCGGGTCTATTTTTAAAAAAATACTAAAATGACGATAAAAAAAATCCTCAGGACATGGGTAGTATTTAGGGGTCTGAAAGGATAGCAGATGACCCCTCCAGTCGACCATATCAATTTGGCACACGATGCACCAAACACCCTGAATATTTTATATTGATTTCTATTTAAGCATCGACTTTTATTACAATTAATGAATAAATAAGAGTAGGTAGGTACTTAAATGCAGGAAAAACCTGCATTTAAGTTTACCACCTTAAATAACAAGAAAATGCCCCCAATGTTTTGTCCCTATTCACCCCATTTTACTATATAATTTAGGAACCAAATGTACAATCGGTCCAAAAGTAGGTAGTGGCACACGCTGTGGGCACACGTATGATACCGCTAGGGTACAATAGGTCATCATACTCATAATTTCAGACGAAAGACATCCACTGTTGGACAAAAGCCTTCTCCTCTAAGTATCACCACAACGAACGGTCCTTTGCGTCTCGCATCCATCGGATTCCTGTGACCCTGACCAGGTCATGGGTCGATATTGGGAGACCTACCAACGCTGCGGTGGTGGCCACCCCAGAACCTTTCGGGCCCATCGACCATCTGTCCTGTCAGCAATGTGCCTTGCCCACTTTTTAGGGTTCCGTAGCCAAATGGCAAAAAACGGAACAGCCACTTTTTTCCGAAACTATAAGAGCTATACTGTGGAAACATGGCAAGTAGACGTATTCTGTGAACCGCATTAAGATTTTCACACAAAATTAAATAAAAAACAAAAAATTTTGGAGGTCCCATACTTGGACCTGAAACTCAAAAAAAATATTTTCATTAAACTCATACGTGTGGTGTATCTATGAATAGGTCTTCAAAAATGATATTTATGGAGGTTTCTAATATCATTATTTTCTAAACTGATTGGTTTGCGCGAGAGACTTCCAAAGTGGTAAAATGTTGGTCCCCTCCCCCACCCCCAACTGTAACTTCTAAAATAATAGAATGAAAAATCTAAAAAAAATATATTGATGTAGACTACTATGCAAACTTCCACCGAAAATTGGTTTGAACGAGATCTAGTAAGTAGTTATTTTTTAATAATTCATAAATCGTAAACCGTAATTAAGTTGGTACTGAACCCTCGGTGCACGAGTCCAACTCGCACTTGCCCGGTTTTTTTTAGGTGAGAAATCATCGTAATGACTAAACGCACTCCTGTTCACTGCCTCACACCGCACTCAAGCTTATATTCATCAGAATATGCGTTCCCCCACTTGACAACGTTTTTCTGTTGGTTATACCAGAAGGAAAGTACATTAATGAGTTCAGCAGGGGCTCCAGCCTCCCCAAGCTTAGACCAGAGCCTATTATAATCGACTAGGTCGAAGGCCTTCGATAGGTCAAGAAAGCAAGCATATATGGGTGTTTTCCTGTCCACATAGTATGCGATAAATGATAATAAGTGATAAATAGTAATCGGCATAGGTAGTGCCATTTGGGGTCAATGAACTTAAATGATAATGTTAACATGGATATGCCCCGGGATTCCCGGGATTCTGAAGAATGTTTTCCATGTATTTATTTCATGATGTTGAACAATCGAGTAATATTAGTTCTAATACAGGGTATAAACCATTAATAAAAAATTAGAAAAGCGAAAGCACTCGGCGTTTCTTTCCTGGGTGGATGCTCGTGACCGCAAAGCTCCGGACCTGAGTTCAAAGAAGAGAGCCTTCAACCATGCTGCCAAGTCCTACAAAAAGGCACTAAGGAAGGCTCGCTTCTCGCTTAAGGAAGCTCTCTGCGCAACCGTCCGGTAGCAGAGCATTCTGGTCCCTTGCCAAGTCGGTCGAAGCGAACTTCTGTCGGCCCACATTGCCTCCGCTGGTTCGGCCAGATGGAACACTAGCTCATACGGCGAGAGAGAAAGCAGGTCTCTTTGCATCTCTCTTCGCCCATAATTCTCGTCTTGACACTGGCAGTGCCACTCCACCGACTCTGCCTCACTGCGGCACCTCGATGCCCGAGGTCCATATAAGGAACAAAGAGGTTCTGAGAGCACTGTGTCGTCTAGACGTGAATAAGGCTAGTGGACCAGATGGTATTCCAGCGATTGTTCTCAAGGCATGTGCGCCCGAGTTGTCTCCTGTTCTGACACGCTTGTTTCGCCTCTCATATAGAACTGGTATAGTGCCGAAGTCCTGGAAGCTTGCCAACGTGCAGCCCGTGCCCAAAAAGGGCAGTCGTGCCGATCCTACCAACTATCGGCCGATTTCAATAACCTCCATACTCTGCAAGATTATGGAGCGTGTATTGAACTCGCGCCTCATGGCATACCTGGAAGGTAAAGATCTCCTCAGTGACCGAAAGTACGGGTTTCGTCGCAATCGGTCTACTGGGGACCTACTAGTGTATGCCACTCACTTGTGGGGCGAGGCCCTCGAGAAGAATGGGGAAGGACTTGCAGTCTCCTTAGACGTCTCGAAGGCCTTCGATAGGGTATGGCACGCTAGCCTTTTGAGTAAGCTTCCAGCGTACGGCATCTCTCCTGGCCTGATTAACTGGATAAAAGACTTCCTGAGTGAACGGACTCACTTCAGGTAGTCTCCAAGAGGGGCGAAGCCAATTTGGTGGGATTCAACGCCACCAAAACACAAGCGTGTCTATTCACCGCTAAAAGGAGCCCGTTCACCTTGGCTCCTGCTTTCCGGAATGTATCCCTGGAATGCGCCGACCGCCTTCAGCTCTTGGGAGTTGAAATTTCCTCCGATCTGAACTTTGGGCGGTTCATTGAGTCCAAGGCCAAGATAGCTGCTAGGAAACTCGGCGTTTTGGCAAAGGTCCGGCAGTACTTCACACCGGGACAGCTTCTAATGTTATACAAAGCACAGGTCCGATCGTGTGTGGAGTACTGCAGCCACATATGGGCTGGAGCTGCAAAATGCCACCTGGCAGCTTTGGACTCAGTGGAAAGGCGTGCAAAGAGGCTAATTGGGGATCCAGATTTGGCTAATTCCAATCTACAAAGCCTTGAGCACAGGCGCAGGTTAGCCAGCCTTTCGGTTTTTTACAGGATGCATTTCGGAGAGTGTGCGCAGGAATTGCATGAATTGATTCCGCCATCCCGTTTCCACCATCGGACAAGCCGTCGTACGGCGGGTATCCACCCTTACGTTGTCCAAACCTCTACGGTCCGGACTAAGCGTTTCGCCTCGTCCTTCATACCACGTACATCGAGACACTAGAACAATCTGCCTGCTGCGGTTTTTCCGTCCGATTATGATTTGGGTGTCTTCAAGGCTAGAGTGAATAGGCTTTTAATAAACTAGTGCGCCTCACCATCGACGATTGCATCACTGCTTACCATCAGGTGGGATCGCAGTCAAGCACTAGTTTATAACCATTAGGAAAAAAATTTTTTTTTCATATTTTGTCATTTATCACTAGTGATCGGCGTAGGTAGTGCCATTCGCGGGATTTTGTGACAGTTATCTTAACATGGATATGCCGTCGAGTTCCGGGAAATATTTTATTTATTTATTTTATTATATTTATAGGTCCATAAAAACGGTTCTCTCATTTTTTATTATAATGCGCAAAAGGTCAGCGTCACTGATTCGTAGATTGAGAGGTGGCATCCTGAAAATGATTGCAGATCGACCAGATAAAGTTAGTTCTTAGTTTATAAAAGATACAAGCAGTTCGAGATTGAAGCATAAACTGTTTTATTTGAAAGTACCCACACATGTATAATCATTTCAACCACAGATTCAATATACAACATACCTTCCCCTCATAATCATTAAGTAACAACAATCACTAACAACTAAATAATCATTATTGATTGACAATAACAAACTAAATGATAATCCAAGTAATCACATAAACATGAAACTAAATGTTATTTAAATAATGACAATAACTTTTCCAGAATTGATAAATCTTAAAAACTATTCAGCCGTATTTGGTATACCAATTATGTCTGGCCATAATTCAGGGGGAGGTATCTCTATTGGTGGCTCTGGTGAACACGAACTTGACCCTGAATGCTCAGCAAGTGCTTGTCTGTCGGCTGATTGAGTTAATCTACGAGCAAGCATTTGATCAGCGTGACGTCTGTGTAGCTCACCATCCTCCGTCCTCACCATATATGAGCTAGGCCCTTCTACTACTTCTACAGTGGCTCTATTCCACTTCTCCCCTGATCCATAGTTGCGAATCAAAACTGGTTGGTCCACTGTAAATCTCCTTACAGCTTGTTGTTGAGATCTATCCTCTAGCTGTTGTTCCTGAAGACTTGGTGTATTATCAGGATGCAATCTTGATACAGCTGTTCTATATTTACGTCCATTCAACATCTCTGCAGGAGTTTTATTATTAGAACTATTTGGTACTGTTCTCAGTGAGTACAATGCTCTAGGAAGCTTTTCACTCCATGGTAAGTGGTTTAGGGACATTTTCTTCAATTTATTTTTAAAAGTTTGTATTGCCCGTTCAATCTGTCCATTCGATGCTGGATGGTATGGCGGCGAGTACAAATGCTTTAAGCCATTATTCTTCAAAAATATATTAAATTCGTTTGAAGTAAATGCCCTTCCATTATCTGACACAAGAATATCTGGTAAACCCTGTGATGCAAATATCTTTCTACACACTGTTATTACTGCCTCACTAGACATGGAAGCAACAATCTCTGCTTCAAACCACTTACTGTAACTGTCAATCATCACAAAAAATGTTTTACCCTGGAATGGGCCTGCAAAGTCCACATGTACCCGACTCCATGGCTTTTCAGTAACAATCCACGCTTGCGGATCTCTTGCTGGATTATTTCTAACAGCTTGGCATGCCTCACAGCTTCCCACCATACTCTCAATTTGTGTATCCATTCCTGGCCACCACACATATCCTCTTGCATAAGCCTTCGTCTGGACTACACCAGCATGCGGCGCATGCAATAATCTCAGTACTTCCTGTTGTATACTAGCAGGAATAATGACTCTGTTGCACCACAATAAACATCCTTTATTGTGTGAAAGAGCCTCTCGGCGTGTCCAATAGGGCTGCAAGGTGGTGTCCGGAGCTTTATTTGGCCAGCCATGAAGTATGTGAAACAAAACCCGCTTTAACACCTGATCTTTCCCTGTTTCAATGGCTAATTTAGATACATCTAAGTTCCAGCCGTCAGGTTGTTCCTCTAATAACAACACATCTCTGAGTGGTTTCACTGATATTTCAGAAGTTTTGAGCTCAGTCCACCTACTGAGTGCATCTGCATTGCCGATCAATTTTCCAGCTCTATATTTAATCTGGTAGCTATAACAAGCTAGTTTCAAAGACCATCGTAACATTCTGGGTGAAATTTGATCAGGGATTTGTTTGCTAGGATTAAAAAGACTCACCAAAGGTTTGTGATCAGTCACAATACAAAATGAGCGACCTGATAGAAATTCATGAAACTTCTTTAAACCAAACATGATCGCCAAAGCCTCCTTATCAATTTGTCCATATCTTCTTTCATGGGGTTGTAAAGTTCGCGAAGCCATCATGATGGGTTTTTCACATCCATCATCCATTACATGTACTATCACTGCTCCCAGTCCATAGTCAGATGAATCACAAATAAGCAATAACTCTCGGTCTATTTCATAGCCAACTAATGTCAGATCAGAAGCTAATAGATCTTTTGCCTTATCAAATGTTGTTTGCTCCAGCTGGCCCCAATGCCATGGCTTCTTAGTCTCCAAAAGACGGTACAAAGGCTCCAACAAAGTTGCTTTGTCAGGCAAAAACTTTTCATAGAAGTTATATAAGCCCAGGAATGCACGCAAAGCCTGCTTGTTTGTTGGGGCTGGTTTTTCCTTAATTTCTTTTACTTTATTGGGGGATGGATGTAGCCCCTCGGCGTCTATCATATGTCCCAAGAAATTAATACTGTTTGAAGCGAAGACACATTTATCCAATTTCAGTCTAAGACCCATTTCATTTAATTTGTGTAGAACTGCCTGTAACCTTGTATCATGTTCCTCTGTTGTCCTTCCAGACACAGCAATATCATCCAGCAAACATGCCACGCCATCCATTCCAGCTAGTGCTGATGACATTACTCTCTGAAAAATTCCCGGTGCCGCATTCACTCCAAAGGCTAGTCTGTTCATCTTCATGAGTCCTAGAGGTGTATTTAATGTGAGCAGCATAGCTGTTTCATCATCTACCTTCAATTGCATATAGGCTTGTTTTAAGTCCAATTTACTAAAGATCCGCCCACCACTCAGCTTTACAAAACTTTCCGTGGCTGCTGGCAAGGGGTATGTATCGATATTAATCGCCATGTTCACTGTTGATCGATAATCTCCACAAATCCGAAGGGAACCATCGTCTTTCTTCACTATCCTTAGTGGTGTAGCCCATTTAGAATATCTTACAGGAGTTAATATTCCCTCACTGATCATCTGAGTCAATTGCTCTTCTACTTGTTTTTTCAAAGGAAATGGTACAGGACGAGCCTTCAAAAAACGTGGCGTGGCATCCGCACGTACATGCAGGGACACCTCTGGCCCCTTGTAATCTCCCAAAGTATCCTTAAATAAGTCAGGAAACTGCTTCAACAAATCATTATTGACTTCCGCTTGTGTCCAACAGATTCCAGTTACTTGCAGGTCTAAAGCTTTAAACCAACTTCGACCAAGAAGGCTGGGTCCCTCTCCTGACACCACAAACAGCTCACATTGAGCCTCCTTGTTGCCCAACGTGACGTGAACATATGTGGCGCCAAGAACTTGCAAGGCTTCACGAGAATATGTTACTAATTTAACATTTGTAGGTCGCAGAGGTGGGGGTTTAATCCACAGGTGTCGATACGTAGCTGCCGAAATAATTGTTCGAGATGCTCCAGAATCAACCTCCATTGTAACTGTAGCACCATCAATCGTTACTTCCGCCTTTATAGGAGGAGCGTGACTTTCTGAACACACATAGACACCCATCATATCTTCTACATTTCCCGTCTTAGCCTCTTCTGCGAGATCTGCCACCTGGTGCTGCTTCTTACTCTTCCTATCACAAGCCGACGCGATATGCCCTAGGCGTTTACAATAAAAACACCTAGCCTTCATAAATGGACATCGTTCGCCTTCTTTATGATGTCGCGCACAATGTCGACACTCCGCAGCACTAATCTTATCAATGTCCATAGCCTCGGTAACATCCAAATGAGTTTGCTTCGTACAGAGTTTAGTGTCCGGGTAAATATCTTGTACAATCGCCTGATGATTGAGGCACAACTGTACTGCTGTTTCATATGTCAACTGTTTAGTTTTTAACAGCTCTCGACGCAGGCGCTGATCGCGCACACCCAACACTAAACGGTCTCGTAACTGACGCTTCAGGTCGACAAAATTACACTTGGCACCTAATACACCAATTGCCGCCACAAAGTCTTGCACGCTTTCATTATCAGTTTGTTTACGTGAATGAAATTTCCCGGCTTGAAGTATTTCATTCAATTCTGGCTCATAAAACTGGTCCAACACCACAAGAATGTCTTTAAATGGGACCTCAGTTGGTCGTTTTGGCACTAAAAGTGATACAATCAATGAATAAGTATCTTTTCCACACTGAGATAAAAATATAGAACGCGCTTTTTCAAGGTCATCATTGTTCACACCAGCCACATCCAAAGAGCACAATAATCGTTCTTTATATTCACACCATTTATCAGTCTTGGGGTTAAACTGTCCAGGAAACACAATATTTGTTATGTTACACGCCATTTTTACACTGATAATACATTAATTTTCCGAAGTCGCCAATAAAAGATACAAGCAGTTCGAGATTGAAGCATAAACTGTTTTATTTGAAAGTACCCACACATGTATAATCATTTCAACCACAGATTCAATATACAACAGTTTAGATAAAGAAGATTAAAAACTCATTGCCACCCGCTAAAAGTTTCTTATAGAAAACACTGCCTTTGGGTGCACTTCGCCTTTAAGTGTCACAGTCGTCCTTTTCGAATAGATGGATTGAAAAATCATTTTAGATGCTGATATCTACATTCTTATTACAACTACGCAAGTATTAGGGCCTATTTCACCACCTATGAGTAAGTTTCGAGTATCTTACTTGGCAGATAATATCATACAAATTCTGTTCCATTTTTGAATATATTCAGTGAGTAGTGCCTACTCAGACATTGTGAAACAGTCCCTTATAGGGATAAAATTAAAATCAAAGGTATTTTTAATTATATTTAATCAACATTTATTAACATTATTGGTTAAAACTTGGCTTTCTCGATATACTCCATGGCTCGTTGTCTTATCCTGTCCACTTGTTCTTGCTCCCCTATTTTTTCTTCAACTTCTATCCACTTTTTGTACAGAATCTTCATTTTTCTTGCTGGCAACTTCTGCGAGGTGATGCGCTCCATTACTTGCCTAGAAACAAATGCAAAACATATTATCACTACATAGTATAAAACAAAGTCACTTGCTCTATCCCTATATCCCTATGTATGCTTAATTACTCAGATACCCGCGAAACGAGACAATAGTAAAACAATAACAGCACGGTCTATATATAGGACCGGTTGGGGATTCAAACGTTAAATCTATAAAACTACGCAACGGATTTTGATGCGGTTTTTTTTTAATAAATTTAATGAATCAAGAGGAAGGAGCTCGTGGCTAGATAATAACAGCCGCACAGGTCAATCTTCAAGGTTAAGCAACGCTTGCCTAGGTTGGTCTGTGGATGGGTGACCGTCCTAACATAACGAGTTTCCTCCGTGCCTCGGAAAGCACGCTAAACCGTTGGTCCCGGCTGTCATTTGGAGATCTTTGGCAGTCGTTACGGATAGTCAGAAGCCAGTAAATCTGACTCCAGTCTTGCCATGAAGTATCGTGTTACCCCAGTTAATGGGTTGTGGAGGTCTGGTAGGCAGCCGCTCCTCGTAAAATACTGGTATTCAGCTAAATCCGGCTTGACTGGAAGCCGACCCCAATATAGTTGGGACAAAGGCTAGGCAGATGATGAATGAATCAAGAGGAAGGCTTATAAATATGTATAATAAATACATGCATAAACTAGTAGGGTAACTGATAAATTTGCACCCGTGCGAAGCCGGGGCGGGTCGCTAGTTATTTCATAATTATGTGATTTTATTTACGACAACTCCGCATAACGTCCGCATGAAAGTAGAAAACACATACATTTTTTTTTTGCTGCTTCTACGCTTTATGTAGAATGAACATTGTGTAATTCTATTAATAGATTAAGAATATTATGGTTGATATTTTGGAACAAAATTATGTCTTGATAGTAGAAATACGTAATTATTTAGTAAAAAAAGGGACAAACTAGATATAAAGGTAATGTAATTTCAACTAAGTTAGATGAAGCAAAAAGCGCATACAAAAACTGTTGTAAAATATATTTACTCATTGAAAAAAGTAAAGATATTAATTTGAAATCGGCAATAGATCTTTCTTTTTCAGTGCACAAACTAGTGGGTCACAGATCCAGTCTCTCCGAGAGGCTATGGTTGAGCGCTTGAATTTGTCCTGACTCATTTGTGCCAAAGCTCCACGCTGTTTTGTCTGTTTTTGTCAGTACTAACTTAGCATTAGCATTATCGGCCTTATAATGTTCCCACTGAGTTTGTTTCGGTGTTTCATCTCAGGGTAGTCAGTTAGGAAACACCGGCCTCATCTAGTTACAAAAAAAAATAAGTCCAAAAAAAAATTGACGTGTAAAAGAGTTTGGAAAAAACCTATTTACAAAAATAAATATCATTTATCACAGCTGGGACTCAGGCCTCCTCTCTTGGAAAGGGAATGGCCCATAATCCACCGCGCAGTCCCATTGCGGATTGGAGGATGTCACATGTCTTCGAATTTTTGGTTCTAGGACATGGCGGTTTCCTCACGATGTTTTCCTTCACCGTTTTGAGAGCAGTGGTGATGAAGTAAATTACACAAAGTAATGCGCCTGATGGAGTTTGAACCCGCGACCTACAACACGGAAGTCGGGGCAGTTACCACTGACCCACCACGCCCACTAATGCTCTTAAGCCGGGTATCCACTTAGGTTCGCCGTGGTTTGCGAACACTGTGTGCTCCGCGAACGTGAACGTGTACAGTGTACACACTTAGGCTGCAACATCAGTGCTTAAACTGCGCTCCCCTTTGAGATCGCGCAAAAAACCGCTTCCCGAGCGCTCCGCCGTGCTCCGATCGTGCTCCAGTCGCGCTCCGCGATCACGACGTATCCATTATGTTTGGTTTGCGGAGCGGGCGCGTTCGCATACCACGGCGAACCTAAGTGGATACCCGGCTTTAGAGTGCTAACTTACCGGACATGATCGTGGTCTTGGTTCTTCAAGAGCATGTCGACGTAGACGGAGCAGACGTCGACCCTGGCGGGGTAGACGGCCAGCACCTGCTCGAACAGGGCCTCCGCGCGCTCCCGCGACCCGCTGCGGTTCTCCAGCAGCGCGAACTGGACCAGCACTGCCACGTCTGTTGGCACAACATCATCATCATATACAATATATATAATTACTAGCTGCCCCTGCGGTTTCACCCACATTTTTCGTTACAGCTCCGCTCTCGTGAGTCGTAGCGTGATGGTATATATATGGTATGGTATAGCCTATAGCATTCCTCGATAAATAAGCTATCTAACACTGAAAGAATTTTTCAAATCGGACCAGTAGTTCCAGAGATTACCCCCTACATACAAACTTACAAACTTACAAATTTTACCTCTTTATAATATTAGTATAGATATATTAGAGTTTCCTTCGTGTCTCTGAAAGCACGTTAAGCCGTGGGTCCCGGCTGTCAATCTATAATATATATGTATTTAAAAATATATAAGTATGTTTATCAGTTGTCTAGTACCCATAACACAAGCTCTACTTAGCTTGGGACTAGATGGTGTTGTGTGAAAGTTGTGGAATATATTATTATTATTATATTAATTGTAGATCTTTGGCAGTCGTTACGAAAACAATAAATTGCGTGTTGAAAGCGGAAACGATAACACCGGGATTTGGGGAAGTGTATTTCAGAAGCTATTTGAAGCCTTCTCAGCTGAGCAAAGCAAAGTATACTTCATTTTTACATTGCATTTTCACGCGGAACGCACTTGATTTATTACAATTCACACCTTATTGTAATAGGTTAAAGTCCCTTTCAAATAATTTATTTCAAGTAGTGCATAGGAACCTTCCTCTCGGAGGAGCTCGTGGCTAGATAATAACAGCCGCACGGGTCGATCTACAAGGTTAAGCTACGCTTGCCAAGGTTGCTCTGTGGATGGGTGACCATCTTAACATACCGAGTTTCCGCCGTGCCTCGGATAGCACGTTAAGCCGTAGGTAGGATGGTCAGAAGTCAGTAAAATCTGACTCCAGTCTTGCCATGAAATACCGTGTTATCCCAGTTATTGGGTTGTGGAGGTCTGGTAGGCAGCCGCTCCTCGTAAAATACTGGTATCTAGCTAAATCCGGCTTGACTGGGAGCCGACCCCAACATAGTTGGGAAAAGATCTTTTAAAAATAGCAAATCTTCAAAAATAATTACCTCGCATCAAATAATATATAATATGTACACAGTTTGAGAACCATATTCAAGTTTAAATTACTTCCAAATACACACTTTTATTTTACTTATCGTATGAGTCAAAACAGATTAGTCGATCAACAAGTTGAATGTGATTATTTATTGCAGTGCGCGCAATTAGCACTCACTAGCGCGTACTTATACCGCGACGTACGTGTCACTCTTGCTTGCGCCCGCGTCTGCGCGGACGCAGACTCGATCCGCTTACCTGTCGAACGCTTTTTGCCGTGTACCTTTCTTTTTAAAAACTATTGTGTAGTTCGTGTCGAAGTTTACTCAGTTCTACATAATTTGCGCGTATTATTTTTTGTGCTCATGCTAATTCGTGTTTGTGGTGTGATTGCACTTAAATACTGTTGCTTGGAATGTCTGTCTAATAGAATAACTAATATAATAACTTACTACATCTGTCACAGGGTGGATGTTATCAATCTATTTATCATGTCTAGCCTAATAATTTTCATATTAGAATTTTATAGTTTTTATTTTCCCATCTATAACAATGGCGTCGTTTGAACTTTATTACCAAAATACGCGGGGTTTGCGAACGAAGACGCATACTTTCAAACGTAATGTATTTCTGAACTCTTTCGATGTTATTGCGGTAACTGAAACCTGGTTGCTGGATAGTATTAGCGACAGTGAACTTTTTGGTAGTGAGTACTTGGTTTAGCGTAGGGACAGGGATTATAGTAAAACTAAACAAACTTTAGGTGGTGGTGTGATGTTGGCTGTGCGACGTGAACTATCAGCTGACGTTCGTTCCGACTGGTCATCATCAGCCGAAGATCTCTGGGTTACAATTAGTTACAAAAAAAAGGACCGCACTATACACAAATTAAACATTTGTATTATTTACCTTTGCAAGGAAAATATGGGGAACTCATACGACACACAGTTGCGTAAATTTTCTAATAGTCTTTCACTAATTGTAAACTCAAACCCCGATGACACTTTCGTAGTACTGGGAGATTTTAACATGCCCAATATTGAATGGTCAAGTGTTGGCAACTGTTTGCAACCCTCTGGCGTCTCGGGTGAATCTCAAACATACTTTTTTGATGTTCTTTCTGAGTGTAACTTAATTCAGTACAATAATTGTTGTAACAAATCGAAGGGAAGAATATTAGACTTAGTTTTATCCAATACTGATTTATGTGTTAGCGCCTGTGTCAACCCTCTTGTTCCTGAGGATGACCACCATAAATCTCTCAATATTGTGCTGAGTCATCATCTCGAGGTACCACTAAAACCCAACCCTCGAATGAAATGGTATTATGAGTCCGGGGACTATGACAATATTAATAATTTATTGAACGAATACGTATGGGAAGACCACTTGCTTGGCAATTCATTGGACGACGCAGTTGATATTTTTTATAACTACCTTCAGAATTTAATTACTGATTACATTCCTCACACAATTATTTACCCTTCAAACTACCCACCATGGTTCAACTCAAGTTTAACGTTTGAATCCCCAACCGGTCCTATGAGACCGCGCTGTTATTGTTTTACTATTGTGTCTCGTTTCGCGGGTATCTGAGTAATTAAAAAAAATACTTAAGGAAAAATATAAATACCTTCGTAAATACCGCATTTACGGCTACACTTCGGATTACGAATGTTTTATATTACTTCGCGCTAGAGCCAAAGCAGTTGAGGAAGAATGTTATAAATCCTACATTACCAGAACTGAAGACTCCATAATAAAAAACCCAAAAATGTTTTGGTCCTTCATAAAATCGAACAAAAAAGGCGCTAACACTCTCCCGTCTAGTATGTCATTTGAAGGCCAATGCTACAACACCAGTGATGAAATTAGTGATGCTTTCGCAGCGTACTTCCAGTCAAATTTCCTACCTACTACTTCAAACCGAAATACGAGTACCCCAAGTCCATTAACCTATCACATACCCGCAAAACGAGACACAATAGTAAAACAATAACAGCGCGGTCTTATAGGACCGGTCGGGGATTCATGAATTAAATGCTCCTACCGACACTGCACTAAACATAGGTGACATTGAAATTAACTCAAACCACTTGCTTAGGCTTTTAGAATCTTTAGATCTCACTAAAGGCGCGGGTCCTGATAACATACAGCCACTATTTATTGTTAAGTGTGCGAAAGCGCTAGTTAAGCCACTGACGATTATTCTCTCGCGTTCTGTTAAGGAAGGAACTGTTTCGAGTATATGGAAGTACGCGTATATAACACCGGTACATAAAAGTGGTAATAAGGGTGATATTAATAACTACAGACCGATATCTAAGTTATGCCTGTTTGGTAAAATACTTGAACGCATCATCTACACGCAAATTTACAGCACTTTTTCTTCGACCTTTATTCCCCAACAGCACGGCTTTCTTAACGTTTGAATCCCCAACCGGTCCTATGAGACCGCGCTGTTATTGTTTTACTATTGTGTCTCGTTTCGCGGGTATCTGAGTAATTAAAAACCGATCGACCACTACCAACCTACTGTCTTTTGTCGACTTCGCTACTTCCTGTATGGACGATGGAGGTCAGGTGGACTGTATTTTTACAGACTACAGTAAATGTTTTGACCGTATTGACCACAATATACTCTTACAGAAGATTTTTTTGTGCAGGTATTCATGGAAACTTATACCGGTGGATAACATCTTACATAAAAAATCGTTCTCAGGCTGTTGTGGTCAATGGTGTTGTGTCGAAACGACATGTAGTCCCTTCAGGAGTTCCCCAGGGATCGCTTCTTGGGCCCTTGTTATTTAATATCTTCATTAACGACATTTACACATGCTTTCATAATTCATCATTCCTACTTTACGCAGATGACATGAAGATTTTCAAACGTATAAATAATATCGGAGACTGCTACTCTTTGCAACAGGACCTCGAAGGGCTAGAAAAGTATTGTCAGTTGAATAATCTGGAACTCAACGTATCTAAATGTTACACTATTACATTTACTCGCAAAACCAAGAGTATATCCCATACATACATTTTAAAGAAAGACCAACTGAAACGAGTAGATTACGTACGAGATCTAGGTGTGATACATGATTCCAAACTTACCTATGAGAAGCACGTGGATCACATAGTGAACAAAGCTAACAAAGCCATGGGGTTCTTAAAAAGATCTTCTTCCCAGTTTACAGACCCCAAAATTATCAAAATATTGTACTGTTCCTTCGTCCGTAGCTCACTTGAATACTGTTCGCAGGTTTGGAATCCCATGTATGTATCAAGATTGGAATCTGTCCAGCGAAATCTTACGCGATACCTACAGTATAAGTGTAAGACCCGCCGATCATAATTACGAGTCGAGATGCAAAAGGTACCATTTATTACCACTCAGGGAAAGAAGGAGTATATCGGATGTCTCTTTCCTCGTTAAGCTAGTTCAATCTTACATCGACGCCCCGCAACTACTGTCCAAGATTAATTTACGTGCCCCCACTAGATCTGCTAGAATACCCTTTCTTCTTCTTAACGTTTCCCGTTGCTACACAAATTACAGACAGAATTCGTTTTTTATAAGATGCGCAAAGTCCTACAATAATTTGGTTGACTTTTCTGAACTTGACTTATTTACTTCTAAGCCGCAGGTATTTAATCGAATACTTACGAAACATTGGTTCGAGAACTGTATTAGTTTGTCCTAAAGTACCTAATATCGTGACTGTGTTATGACACAAAGCTATGTTATTTTGTTAAAGTACAATTTAAGTTCTTATTTTTAAGTTTTACTTGTACTTTTTCTCTTTCAAGCATGCTCTTTATATGTAGATATTTAAATGTGAAAACATATAATTGGTTAACAGTTGCATAATTTGTTGTTTTGTTTGTTTGTTAATACTGTTTGTTTTCCGTTTGAAATAAAATAAAATAAATAAAATAAAATAAAGGCTAGGCTGATGATGATGCATAGGAATCTTCCATAGTGCTATGTTATCGAGTTGATGTTAAAAATAGAAATGACATAGTATAGGTACTATATTGTTATGGTATGGGCATGGCATGTAAAGATAATAACTGCACGTGTACAAATAGAATGAGCAATAAATGATAAATCTTTACATGTATGTGATGATGGCACATAATACAGTGAAACTTGCTTAAGGGGGTAGCGTCAGGGTAGGCCGCGAAATTCAAATTTTCTTACGTTTTTGGCAATTTGCAGGCCAGTGGTAGGTTGTATGAAATTAGTCTTTTGCGACTGTAAAACGTACATTAATACAAGCCTCCAAGCTCACTTAAGTCTAGGAACGTTTTTGACCTTGAAAAAATCGTTCCTCGACTTATATGAACTAAGAGGAATAGTAACCTATACAAAATCTCAATCCAAAATACCTATTTAGTCCAGTCATTATAGTACTTTCACCTCGGAATTCGAGATACCCAGCTGTAAGTCTGTAACAGGGATGTTGCGAATATTCGCATCCGAATCCGCAAATGCGGATCATCCGCATAGATTTAGACATCTGCATCTGCATCCGCATCCGCATTAATCAGTGCGGATGTTCATGCGGATGTGAATACCATGCAAGTAGCGACAAGAAAGAATTGGGGGGGTCCCGGCGATTGGCGCGAGCCGGTCGCACGTGGCAATGTCCAATGGGAGCAAAGAAATTGGTGACAAGATTCGACACTTAGACCGTTTTCACATATTCCGATCCGATATCGGTATCGGACGCCGATACGATATCGGGGTAAGGTAAATGTATGAAATATGTACCTGTCTTTCATATTGTCCGGTCCGATATCGGATATCGGAGCACGGCATTTCATACATTTTACTTACTCCGATATCGTATCGGCGTCCGACACCGATATCGGATCGGATAATGTGAAAACGGTCTTAGTTGTGGTGCATCATTTGTTTCTTGTAAATAAATCATAACGTGTTTGCTTGCGCTGTGGAATACTTATCGTATGAATAGATATTTTAAATGTTTTTGTAATACAGTGATCATCGTGTGTATAAAAAATTTAGGTACAAAATAAGTGTTTATGGGTAAACTTTAAATTAGTTAGACTAATATAAGATCGCAAGGTAAATTCTAGTATGTTACACCGGTAATACTCGTAATATTTTATATACTCGTAATATTTTATATACTCGTAATATTTTATATACTCGTAATATTTTATATACTCGTAATATTTTATATAATATCTTAAACATCCGCATCCGCATCTGCATCAGCGGATGTGAGCCTTCAAAACTCCGCATCCGCATTCGCATCCGCGGATATGAAAAAATCAGCATCCGCAACATCCCTGGTCTGTAAATACTTGTATATCGACACCCTAAAAGTTGTCTCAAAACCTACATAATTATGATAATGAATTCATACAATTTTATGATTATGAATTTATTATTATTATGTAGGGATTATTTAATCATTAGTTTTGTATGAAATTAGTAATAATGAATTGACATTGTAATAATTAAAATATGAAATTTTTTATTGAAGATAATTTAAATTAAAATACAATTAGATTTCCGTTTCAAAACATATGTAATAAGTAGAAGAAAAATAAATATAGTAAATAGATTATTAATATGTAATCGAATACTTGCATTTTTATTTATTGAATTATTGCACAGGCTGATATAATTAATTATAATTAATGATTTTGGAATGTTTTATCTATTGTTAGTTTTGTAGTTATTGTTTAAATAAAGGTTATTTTGTTTTATTTGTTTTATTTTATTCTATAATAGTGTTGTCCTTTCCAATCACAGAACAAAGAAGTAGTTAGAAGTGCCCTTACACTGGCTATGCACGGAAACCCGTGTCGCCAAACTCACACATTTGCAAATCAAATTGTCCATTACACTCATAAAAAACAATGATACGATTGGCTACAAATTACAAACGCAACTTTTACATATGATCTTCTTATTGATTTCCAAAATTAAGTCTTATTACAACGAACGAAAGTTGTTATTTTTTGACATGACACAAACAATAAAGACGTTTTTCGTCTGATAACCTCATATTGACTAATTTACAACGAGTTCAGCAACTCAACGCTAGATGGCGTTGTAACCAAATTATTCTATTCAGAACGTTAATAGCTTTGAAATAGATGTCATATTCGAATGCACATGTTATCTGTCTTGCTACTCATTCAGAGATGTAGACAAGGGCGTCGCCAAGGGGGGGCAGGGAGGGGGCAGCTGCCCCCCCCTTGAGATCAAATGTAGCTAGCCGCAAAGCGACCAAAGTGCGAGCAATTGACTCCCTTAACTATTAATAAATGCAGAAATTATACTTATGCTGCTATATTATAAATTGCAAGAAATTATAAAGGAAGCTACTGCTGTTGCGGAGCAAGTCGAACTGGAGTTGGACATTACATCAAAGCCGCGTATTACGGGGGAAACAACGTCATCGAAACAATCATTCAGCAGAAAGCCCTTCAGAATACTGGAAAAGATTCAATTATCACCTCCCTTGAAGTCCCTGGAGTAGCATCGAGGCGGCACGTCGGCACCATGAGGTGCCCGCCTACCTAAGTCGCGTGATCGAGGCCTACCTGTCGGATGAATTCATCGTCTACCACAGTCACCAGGGAGAGTGGAGACGGCGAGAGATGTCGTGCCGTGTTCCGAAGGGATCGGTACTAGGACCGCCCCTGTGGAATATCAGATACGAACGTGCTGCGCGTCAACCTCCCTGACGGGGTTAGCGTGGTCTGATACGCAGACGACACGTGGGTCCCGTCGCTGGGTAAGTGACCGGCGGCCAAGCTGAACGCTTGCCAGAGGGTCATGGCCATCCGGATGGTGCGGGGATACCGCACGATCTCCCGCGAAGCGGCGAGCCTCCTCGCTGGCCTGCCACCGTGGGATCTGGAGGCAACAGTCCTTGCACGCATGCAGGATTTGCGCGTGGAGATGCAACGCCGGGGCGAAACTCCGCTGCCGCGACAAGTCGCAGCATGGCGGACAGAGTTCCGGCGGGATCTCAGGGTGGCATGGCGACTGCGACTGTCGCAAACCAGTACAGGGCACGTCGTCATGGCCCAGTTTCCGACCACCGTAGGTGCGGGCTTATGGACAGCGAGCACTGGGTAGCTCACCATCCGGCAGTCCGGTAATAACCCAGACCAAGCCCAGTCGTCAAAGACGCGTTCAGTTCTACGCGCGCCTGAAGGAGATGTCAGCAAACTGTAGGGTTCAGGTGGGGCCGAAGCAGACACGAAGGGAACACGGAAATTTCAAAAAGTGAGCCCGTGTCCTCCCAGATCGAAGGCAACGAAGGAACGGGGTGGTTTAGTCAGTAAGGTGTCTGACATGCCGCTCCGCCAGAGCGGGAGAAATCATTCTGAAGAATCCCCATTTAAAAAAAAAACATCATCGAGGCAAAGACTTCCAAAGTATAATGCTTCATGCTCTCGGCGGTCATATTTTTTATCATCCATAATATTGTCCCATTGCCCCCCCCTTTGGCATAAGCTGGCGACGCCCTTGGATGTAGACAGATTTCGATATTTTAATATCGATGATACGTATTTCATTTAGATAAGCAATGTCATAATAAAATTTATTAACGATAATCAACTTTTTCCATTATAAGCATTTGTATGATATATGATATATATCATCATCATCCTAGCCTTTTCCCAACTATGTATATTGGGGTCGGCTTCCAGTCAAGCCGGATTTAGCTGAATACCAGTATTTTACGAGGAGCGGCTGCCTACCAGATCTCCACAACCCATTAACTGGGCTAACACGGTACTTCATGGCAAGACTGGAGTCAGATTTACTGGCTTCTGATTATCCGTAACGACTGCCAAAGATCTCCAAATGACAGCCGGGACCAACGGCTTAACGTGCTTTCCGAGGCACGGAAAAAACTCGTTATGTTAAGAATGTCACCCATCCACAGACCAACCTAGGCAAGCGTTGCTTAACCTTGAAGATCGACCTGTGCGGCTGTTATTATCTAGCCACGAGCTCCTCATACATAATATATATGTTACGGCTAATACCCGAAGTGCGGCTACACCTAGTTTTAGCCGGTTAGAACTAGGTGTAGCCACTTACTCTTGGTTAAACCTAGTACGACCCTATTGGATAAAACTAGGTCTATCCGATATCATTCCGGCTAGAACGGAGTCGACTCGATACGTCGACTCGATACGTCGAATCGATACGTCGACTCGATACGTCGACTCGATACGTCGACTCGATACGTCGACTCGATACGTCGACTCGATACGTCGACTCGATACGTCGACTCGATACGTCGACTCGATACGTCGACTCTATACGTCGACTCGATACGTCGACTCGATACGTCGACTCGATACGTCGACTCGATACGTCGACTCGATACGTCGACTCGATACGTCAACTTGATACGACAAGCCCCGTCGGAGACTGTCTTAGTGTCGTAGCACACATATCAAAACGGAAAGGGATCGTCACCGCCTCGCTTTTCTCCTCGGCATCAAACAGTCGTCCACTTTACGTAACCACGTAACGTAAGCGGATCTGAAGCTCCGTCCCGTCGACTCGGCTACAGCTAGGCGACGACGCCGCGCTTACGGCTCGCCGACCGCTGTTTGACGGCTAAACGTTGTTAGTTCAATCATTTTTTCAAGGTTTTTAGGGTTCCGTAGCCAAATGGCAAACACGGAACCCTTATAGTTTCGCCATGTCTGTCCGTCCGTCCGTCCTCGCTTAATCTCTGTGACCGCACTAGAAAGCAGAAATTTGGTACCAATATGTATGTCAATCACGCCGACAAAGAGGTAAAATAAAAATTGAAAAAAAAAAACATTTTATTAGGGTACATGTAAAGTGGAAAGTGATTTTTTTTTATTTTCAACCCCAACGTGTGATGTATTGTTGGATAGGTATTAAAAAATAAATAGGGCTTTACTACAGTCATTTTTTGATAATATCAATAATTTCGGAAATAATCGCTCCAAAAGTAAAAAACAATGTGTCCCCCCTCTAACTTTTGAACCATAAGTTTAGAAACGATGAAAAAAATCTGGAAAGTAGGTTTATAAAGACTTTCTAAGGAAATTATTTTGAAGTTGATGGGACGAACAGTTTTTGAAAAGTTGGGGATACTTATTGTGATGAACGGGAAACTACGGAACCCTACACTGAGCGTGGCCCGACACGCTCTTGGACGGTTTTTATTTGTATTTTTGGTTTAACGTTTGAATCCCCAACCGGTCCTATGAGACCGCGCTGTTATTGTTTTACTATTGTGTCTCGTTTCGCGGGTATCTGAGTAATTAAAATAAAATGAATAACACGCGAACATTCGCAAACTTCACGGTCGCCTCAAGATACACGTAGCTTTCGTGTAAGCTAGCGCACGGAGAGCCGTAAGCGAGGGTAAGCCGACCGCAAGTCGACCGCGCACTGCACCGCGGTTCGTGAGCTTGTCCGAGGTGATGCGATTACGTTACGATTCCGATTAGTGTGCGTAGCAGTAAGGAGTTTCATACAAATAATAGTGAACGGCTCGAGTTGATACGGTGACGATCCCTTTCCGTTTTGATGTGTGCTACGACCCTTACCCTTATTACTCTACGCGACGTAGAATAAGACAGTTTGTAAAAACGAGTAGGTAGTGTTATTAATAGGCCTTTAAGTAAGTATATTTCCGGTAGCTGATAGTGCTGATTTCTGGCTTATCATCGGCAGTTAGCTAGATAACAGCATCACTAGTTTGACACTCGAGAAAACCCACTTGAAGTATCGAGGAAGTATGGAAGTGTTTATATTTCAAATGGGTTTCTCCATCAAAACAGTTTATTAAAATCTTCGTGAGGACTTTTCGCTCCAACCATCAGTCCTTGTTGACGTGTTCTCGAGAAAATGTCTCAATCTATTTGTGTTCTGGGGTTTTTGGTGTCAGTATGTAAGTTCGGTCATGTTCAGAGTCTGTTAGACACGTCTGTACCGACGCCAGCCGGTATCATTGTAGGATCGTCAAACGACAACTACACTAAATACTTGGGAATACCTTATGGATTGCTAAATGAAAGCAATCCCTTCGGGGTAAGTATTTTGTAATTAATCGATTCACTTGTATCAGTTGTATCCAAATTTAAGATTATGTTTTAAACAGACAGCTTTACAAACGCCAGGATAATACTTTCTTAGAATTACAAATAGTGCATCAGATATCAGGAGCTCGTGGCTAGATAATAGCAGCCGCACGGGTTGATCTACAAGGTTAAGCAACGTTTGCCAAGGCTGGTTTGTGGATGGGTGACCATCTTAATATACCGAGTTTCCTCCGTGTCTCGAAAAGCACTTTAAGTCCTAGGTCCCGGATGTCAATTGTAGATCTTTGGCAGTCGTTACGGATAGCCAGAAGCCAGTAAATCTGCCTCCAGTCTTGCCATGAAGTACCGTGTTACCCCAGTTAATGGGCTGTGGAGGTCTGGTAGGCAGCCGCTCCTCGTAAAATTCAGTTAAAATCTAGCTTGACTGGAAGCCGACCCCAATATAGTCGGGAGAAGGCTAGGTGGATGTTGATGATATATAGTGCATCAGATTTTCGTCGTACATATCGAATTAATCGTTACCTAACGTGTCAATGTTAATTTTCAGCCAGCCGCCAAATACCCATACTTTGAAAACCGCTTCGAAGCGGATAAAGACAACGTCAGTTGTCCCCAAGTAGGCTTCGGCAATGTTGCCAGCGGCAGCATCCAATGCCTTACCCTAAACATCTACGTGCCACAAAGATCCGCCGCCCAAACTTTGCCCGTGATGGTTTATATACACGGCGGGGCATTCGTATCAGGCAATGCACAAGGATCAGCGAGTGACCCCGTATCTCTGCTAAAGAATAACGTCATTGTAGTAGCCATAAACTACAGACTTGGTATTTATGGCTTCATGTGTTTAGACACAGCTGAAATGCCAGGTAACCAAGGACTCAAGGACCAAACATTAGCTCTACGGTGGATTCAGCAAAATATCGCGTCTTTTGGAGGTGATGTCAACAAGATAACACTGTTCGGAGAGAGTGCGGGCGGCATGTCCGTGAATCTACATTTATTTTCTTTAAATGAGAAGTTATTTAACCAAGTTATTATAGAAAGCGGACCAGCCTTAAGTTACTGGATGATGGTGGAGTCGAACAACACAATACCTATGGTGGTTGCTGAAGGATTAGGCTTTAACACTTCAGATATAAATGCAGCTCTGAATTTTCTTGCTACTATTGACGCGCATACGTTAGTAAATAAAGCTAATGACTTGAAAATCACAAGTGGTTCAGACAATGATCAACCTCTTACCAAACCATGTGTAGAGAAAGTATTTGAAGGAGTAGAACATTTTATAACAGAGCATCCCATGAATGTTTATCCTCCTAAAGCGAATAACACTCCGATCATCATTGGACACAACATAAGAGAACTAGCTTTAGTGTATGCTAATCAAGATGAAGATTTTTTCAAAACATACGATCTTAAAACGTTATTTAAAATGGGGTTCAATGTGGATACTGATTTTGACGACGCTTTGAATGCTGTGAGACATTTTTACTTTGGTGATGGCACAATTAGCAAGAATGTCTCGGAGAAGCTTGTAGAATTAGGAACTGATTTAATATTTGGGCACTCAACTAAGAGGATGGCCGAAAAATTGTTTGATAGTGGTGCAAAAAGCGTGTATCGCTATGTTTTCTCGTATCTTGGAGCGAGCCACGGATACGAGTTGGATTATTTATTTGACAGTCAGTCAAACCCGTCGAATGTAACAGAGGATGAACAACTCGCCATTGATAAAGCAGTTATTAGAAGTCGGTTTACTACACTTTGGACGAACTTTGTTAAATCTGGGTAAGTAAGATGTTATTATACAGGGTGTTTGGTTCATCGTGTGCCAAATTGATATGGTCGACTGGAGGGGTTATCTGCTATTCTTTCAGACCCCTAAACACTACCCATGCCCTGTGGATATTTTTTCATCGAGTTTTTAGTATTAATTTAAAAACAGACCCGAATATTGCATTCAAATACAAATATTAAAAAATGTATAAGACGTAGAGCCTGAATTTTAATTTTATTTAGACGTATATTGTAGAAAGGTACTTTTAAATACAAAATTAGTGATATTAGCCATCTAGATTTTTTTAAATTTAATCGCAAAGTTTCGGACTTAAATTAAAGCTATTCATGTTACAGCTATTTACATGGCTGCAAAAAAAGAACCAAAAGAGATTGGGATCTTCAAACTCTCACAATAATTCTCTAGTCTATCCTCTTGCTAGTGATGTGCCAAATGCCATAAAAATCTTTTTGCAACTATGTGAAATCGGTATTTTTATGAGTCGAGTCGCATAAAATTAACATTCAAAATTGTGAATTGAAAAATTATTTTCGCAAAATTGGTACCTGAAATACCTACTTAATCTGTTATATCACTCTTAGAAGGTGAAATCTGTCTCATATCTCACTTTTCGTTGGTTTAACCAGAAACAAAAAAAAAAAATTACATATTTACAGTAATTTCATAATTTTTATAAATACTGCTCAAATTTTGGCCTCTGTTACAAACAGGTGCAGGCCCGACACCTGTTTCGTATTTCGACACTCAGTTTTTCTAGGTCTACACTTGAACGAAATGTCTGGGGAACCTACCAAAGAGCTGGTATACGCCACGGAGGTTCCAACTAGAAAAGTACTACTTCAGAGCATTGAAACGGCTTTCAATACAATTAAAGAGGGAAAACGACTTCATACAACAACTGTGTGTCAAAATACAAAACAGATGTTGGGCCTGCATTTGCAACAGAGGCCAAAATTTTAGCAGTATTTATAAAAATTATGAAATTACTGTAAATATGTAATTTTATTTTTTTTGTTTCTAGTAAGACCAATGAAAAGTGAGATACGAGACAGATTTCACCTTTTAAGAGTGATATAACAGATTAAGTAGGTGTTTCAGGTACCAATTTTGCGAAAATAATTTTCCAATTCACAATTTTGAATGTTAATTTTATGCGACTTGATTCACAAAACTAGCGATTTCAAATAGTTGCAAAAAGATTTTTATGGCATGTGGCACATCACTAGCAAGAAGGTGGACTAGAGAATTATTGTGAGAGTTTGAAGATCTCAATCTCTTTTGGTTCTTTTTTTGCAGCCATTCAAATAGCTGTAATATGAATAGCTTTAATTTAAGTTCGAAACTTTGCGATTAAATTTTAAAAAATCTAGATGGCTAATATCACTAATTTTGTATTTAAAAGTACCTTTCTACAATATACGTCTAAATAAAACTAAAATTTAGGCTCTACGTCTTATACATTTTTTAATATTTGTATTTGAATGCAAAATTCGGGTCTGTTTTTCAAAAAATACTAAAAACTCGATGAAAAAAAAACCACAGAGCATAGGTAGTGTTTAGGGGTCTGAAAGGATAGCAGATGACCCCTCCAGTCAACCATATCAATTTGGCACACGATGAACCAAACACCCTGTATTTATTTTATTCATAATTATATTTATATTACTCAATCAGCATGAATATACACAACAGAATGTAAGGCAGTGGTTCGATTATCCGAAAATTCGAAACTTCATTGATTTTACTATCTTCGGTTTCGATTGAAACATAGTAAAGTAGTACCAATTTTCAAATCAGGAAGTAAGAGTGATCCCTCTAATTATAGACCTATATCTGTGCTTCCAGCATTGAGTAAAATATATGAAAAAATCATGCTTGACCAGATGTTGTGTCACTTTAACTCTAATAGGATCTTGCATAGTCATCAGTTTGGCTTCACGAAAGGAAGGTCAACGACTACAGATGCAGGAGTGAAACTCATCAGTAACATTTTGGGATCCTGGGACAAGTCCCAGGATGCTATTGGCATATTCTGTTACCTCTCAGAAGCATTCGTGGACGAGCTGCTGATCTTGTTTTTTCCTATTTATCTTACAGGCAGCAAAAAGTAACCATTAATGGGGCGACGTCCTCGGGGTCTTTAGTAAAGATGGGCGTGCTCCAGGGTTCAATTCTTGGCCCTTTCCTTTTCCTGGTTTATATTAATGACCTTCCTTACATGATGGCTAGTTTATCTGATATAATTCTATTTGCTGATGACACCTCTCTTATTTTTAAAGTAGACAGAAAGGATGCTGATGTCTTGCATGTTAATGAAAGTCTGGCTGTTCTTTCGAAATGGTTTGCAGCTAATAACCTCTTACTAAATGCGAACAAAACTAAATGTATAAAGTTTCCATTACCAAATGTCCCTCAAGTAGGCCTTAATTGAATGCTTGACGGTAAAAAACTTGATGCTTTTACGGAAACTGTGTTCCTAGGTATAACAATAGATTCTAAACTGCAGTGGGGTGCTCATATTGGAACTCAATCTTTATATTGCAAAAGAGAGCAATCCGGGCTATCTATAAAATGGGTCCTCGCGAGTCCCTTAGAAATATATTTGGAGAAATTTATATAATAACTCTGCCCTCTCTTTATATTTTTTAAAGTATATTGTATGTACGTAAAAACTTAGGACTTTTTAAAATTAGAAGTGATTTACATGACAAAAATATGCCTAGAAAACACGAAATCGTATTACCTAAATGGAGACTAGCGAAGACCAGCAAGTCATTCCTTGTCAATAGTATACGCTTTTATAATAAGTTGCCCAAGTCGGTTATTGAACTTAACGAGGGAAAGTTCAAAACCCATATTAAGCGTATCCTAACCAAAAAAGCATATTACAAGGTCAGAGACTACGTCGAAGACACGCTTGTTTGGCATTAACTGCTTCTGCACATGTGGCCCCCTGGTAACTCATTAACTGCATTATTGTGTAAACATGTCTATTAACTGCTCCATGTTTGTTTTATTTTATTTATTTACTATTTACTCAAGCCATTGCTTTTGCAATATTTTTATATTATTTGGATCTCAATCACCTTAAAATAAAATAAAATAAAATAAAATAATAAAATAAAAAATGTTTTTATTTTACATAGGCCTACATGGGCACTTATAAAAAGTCGAAGCTAGTGCACGGTTCCAAATTGGTCGTTTCCTATGAAGAAGAACCGGCAAGAAACTCCATGGTTACTCTTTTCAAAAAAAATGATTGGGTTTACAATATTTTCACATTACAAAACAGACACATATGCGAGAACAGTGTAGACCAATCAAAATTGTAACCCAAATAAAAATAGATTCAATCAAAAACTGGGTTGAATTAAGTAGTAATTAAAATTCGTAGTCTACAGTGTTCTCTCATTTACACTTTAAGAGAGAGGCTATATAAATATGAGAGAAAAGAAATCAAACCTATCAACAAATTAGTTTTTATCAAAATGAAATCACGACTTAATGAAATTAAGGTGATTAATATCCAAATAATATAAAAATATTGCAAAAGCAACGTGTTGAGTAAAAAATAAATTTATGAGTAATAATATTTTATGAAATAAAACAAACATGGAGCAGTTAATAGACAAATTTACACAATAATGTTACCAGGGGGTCACATGTGCAGAAGCAGTTATTTCCAAACAAGCGCGTCTTCGACATAGTCTCTAACCTTGTTATATGCTTTTTTGGTTAGGACACGCTTAATATGGGTTTTGAACTTTCCCTCGCTAAGTTCAATAACCGACTTGGGCAACTTATTATAAAAGCGTATACTATTGACAAGGAATGACCTACTGGTCTTAGCTAGTCTCCATTTTGGTAATACGATTTGGTGTTTGCTACGCGTATTTTTGTCATGTAAATCGCTTCTAATTTTAAAAAGTCCTAGGTTTTTGCGTACATACAATATACTTTCCAGAATATAAAGCGAGGGCAAAGTTAGTATATCAATTTCTCCGAACGTATTTCTAAGGGACTCACGGGGACCCATTTTATAGATAGCCCGGATTGCTCTCTTTTGCAGTATGAAGACTGATTCCACATCAGTGGCAGACCCCCACAATAAGACGCCGTACGACATAATACTGTGGAAATAGGCATAGTATACTAATCTAGCTGTAGCTACATCTGTCAATTGCCTTATTTTTCTTACTGCATACGCAGCTGAGCTTAATCTACCTGAAAGAGTTCTAATATGAGTGCCCCACTGAAGTTTAGAATCAATAGTTAAACCTAAGAATACAGTTTCCGTAATAGTATTAAGTTTTTTGCCGTCAAGCATTAAATTAAGGCCCACTTGAGGAACATTTGGTAGTGAAAACTTTATACATTTAGTTTTGTTCGCATTTAGTAAAAGGTTATTAGCTGCGAACCATTTCGAAAGAACAGCCAGACTTTCGTTTAAATGCAAGACATCCGCATCTTTTCTGTCTACTTTAAAAATAAGAGAAGTGTCGTCAGCAAATAAAATTATATCAGCTAAACTAGCCATCATGTAAGGAAGGTCATTAATATAAACCAGGAAAAGGAAAGGGCCAAGAATTGACCCCTGGGGCACGCCCATCTTTACTAAAGACCCCGAGGACGTCGCCCCATTAATGGTTACTTTCTGCTGCCTGTAAGATAAATAAGAAAAAACAAGATCAGCAGCTCGTCCACGAATTCCGTAATGATGTAATTTACAGATCAGAGTATTATGATCAACACAGTCAAATGCTTTTGACAGGTCACAGAATATGCCAATAGCATCCTGGGACTTCTCCCAGGATTCCAAAATGTGACTGATGAGTTTCACTCCTGCATCTGTCGTTGACCTTCCTTTCGTGAAACCAAACTGATGACTATGCAAGATCCTATTAGAAATAAAATGACACAACATCTGGTCAAGCATGATTTTTTCATAGATTTTACTCAATGCTGGAAGCACAGATATCGGTCTATAATTAGAGGGATCACTCTTACTTCCTGATTTGAAAACTTGGTACTACTTTACTATGTTTCATTAAATCAGGGAATGTACCACTGTCTAAACATTGGTTAAATATTCCTGTTAGGATAGGAGCAATTGTGTCAATAATATCTCCAAGAACCTTAACGGATATACCCCATAAGTCCTCAGTGTTTTTTACGTTAAGACTTTGGAATGTTTTCTTGATTGTATCAATAGATATACGCTTGAATTCAAAGGTTGGTATATCCTTAGTGAAATTTTCTTTCAAAAAAGATTCAGCTAGCAAAGATGAAGAAGGGAGAGATTTCGTAACTTCTATTGGGATGTTGGTGAAAAAGTTTTCTAATGTCTCCCCCACTTCTGACTTATCTGAGATGATCCTATTATCAATTTTTAGTGACAAATCATTCCGATCTCGTTGATTTGTCTTTCCAGTTTCCTTGTTTATTACCTTCCAAACAGTTTTAATTTTATTATTGGAATTTCCTATTGTCTTACTTATTGACTTAGATTTAGCTTGGGCGCAGACTCTTTTGAATATCTTTGAATAAAGTCTAACGCGGTTATGCAAGTTAGGATCAGACGTCAATGATTTTTCATAGTATAACTGATATAAAGTATCTCTGCTTTTTCTAATACCAGCAGTTGCCCATTCATTAAATTTGGAACTTTTTTAATTGGACAGGACTTATTTAATTCTTGGCATACTGTAGAGAATAATATATCATAATTTACATTGGGGTCTTGCGAATCAAAATTGGCTGTTGAGAGACTACTGAGAACATTGTTATTAAAAGAATTTAATTTATTTTTAGTAAGCGGTCTAAACTCTGCAGTTGAATCTAATTGAAACTTCTTGACTAACTCAAAAGATACGAGCTGACCAGTATGGTCAGACCTCACGCCACTAATTAAGGATGAGTCTTTTATATTACAATTAGTAAATATGTTATCTATGCATGAAGCTGAAGTAGCTGTTATTCTTGTAGCTTCATTAAATATACATTTAAGATTAAAAGAACTAAATAACGAAAGAAGTTTACATTTTTCCGGTGAATTCAATAATAGATCAATATTTAAATCCCCACAAACAAAAACTAACTTGTTATCTCTAATGAGTTTATTTAGTATTTCTTCCATAGTGATCAAAAAGGATGTCAAGTTTGATGCAGGTGGTCTGTAAACACATAAGAAAGTTTGGCCTTCCACCTCTGCACATGCTACCTCACATATGCGATCAACAGAGCAAACAGTGATATCTTTTCTTTCCTTATATCTGAAGGAATTACTACATAAAATCAAGGTACCACCCCCTATTGATGATCTGTTGTACGCACTAGCAACTGAAAAATTATTAACATTAAAAAGCATTCTACCTGGTTTTAACCACGTTTCACAAAAACATAAGATATCCATATGATATTTATCTATTAACATTTCCACATCTAGAATTTTACCCGAGAAGCGATTTATATTCTGATGGAATAATAGAATTTTATTAATAGGCTTCCCTTTGGTCGTATCTAAGAGTTTAAAGAATTATTATCAGTATTATTAGGTATACTAGATAATACCGATTCGTCTCTTAACCTAATCTCAGTTAAATTATTAATAACTGCGTGTATATTGTAAGCTAACAAAGTAGCCAATACATGTCGACTGTTTTTGGGAAGAAACATATGTTCCCGAATCAAAACAAAATCTCTAACAAAATTGTTAGTGTCAAAATACAATAAACGGTCACTATGACGACATGACAAAATATGCATTGTATTATTTAGAGTAAAAATGTATTCATTTTCATGATCTAGTAAGCTATTTGAGTATGGGAGTGCACATAATATTAATTTACAAAGTTTTAATTTAAGCAGGGTTTCGATACCATTAACAATGTCTCTTTTTGTAACATTAAAACTATTTCCGACCATAAGTACCACTGTGGTCTGCTCGTTCATTTGTGTGTTTTTTATTTTATAAACAAGCTCATTAAAATGCAGGTTATGGTAGCAATGACTCACAATGGTATGTTTGCAACGGTTATTTAATAAAGATCCAAAACCTGACCCTATTCTATCTGAATAAACCAGGATATTACTTTCACAAGAGTTTATTGTTTGAGAAGTATGAGGTACAGAATTAAGGGATGCAGGAACTTCACTCTGAGACATGGGAGGTGACGGAGTGGGAGCACAACTACAGGTGAGATTGTTAGTCAGTGACTCATATCTCTCTGCGTTGAACTTCACCAAGTCCACTAACTCACAAGCCTCCTGCATGCGCTCACTCAACATCTGTTGGCAAGACCCATATTTACAAAATATATCCTTTATTGTATTTTCCCTACTCAAGAGTTCCTTTTGAAGGTTTTCTATATCATTATCATACATAAGTTTACTTTTTTCCAAATTGCAATTACATTCAACCAGTTGTTTATGTAAGTTACTACGTTGCTTTCTAAGATTAATATTATATTTATAGATATTCTGTGACTTTAAGAGTTTCTTATACTTTTTAATGTTTCTATTGATTTTAATATATTTTTTAATTTTGTTGTGACTACTTAAAGTTTGACATTTTGTTAAGGTATCATCCCCAGTTAGGTCTATGGTAACGGTAGTATTCTTACACTCCTGCTCTGATGCACTGCCAACCAGCTTGTCGAAGAGGTTATTGGTGTTGGTAACCTGTTCTCTAACTCTTAAAGAGTTAGAGAACAGGTCGAACTTAATCTTTCAAAATGCGAATTATTTTTAAATGACAGTACTGACAGACAACTGACTCTTTCCAAATTTAACACAATAGCCCCAGAAATAAAAATTATTGAAAAAAGTTCACTTCGTCTCCTTGGGTCTCCTATTTTTGAGGATTCCTTTCCCAATTTCGTTGAGGAAAAAATTCAAAATTTTAATGATATTTCGGAAAGATTGCTCAAAATTAATATGCATTCGGCCATCACCTTAATTCGGTTCTGCTGTTTCGGCCCTAAATTAACATATTTCCTCCGCGCTTCTCACTTATGGCAACATCCACAACTCTTAGAAAAAATGGATCAAATTATTCGACAAACCCTTACGTCAATTTTAAACGTGGCCATGGACGACCGAGCTTGGAGTCAAGCTACCCTTCCAATCCGTATGGGAGGCCTCGGTATCCGCAAAATTTCCAGTATTAGTTTACCCGCTTTTATAAATATCCTCGGTTCACGGCACTGAGAAATTGGTCAGGAATATCCTATCTTCCTCACTGATCAATTTCAATGTGCCGTGCTTCACCGAAGCTATAGATACCTGGAGACTCACTTGCCCGAATTCTAATCCACCCGACGACCCTTCATCCCAAAGACGGTGGGATGAGCCGCTCTGCAGAGTAGTTCAGGAAAACCTGATTGCAACATCTACTACTCCTGCAGAGCGTGCGCGCCTGCTAGCTGTGGGGGAGTGGGAGTCGGGTCTCTGGCTTCATGCACTACCGTCATCGAACTTAGGCACCCTGCTCGATGATACCACTATCCGTCTCGCTGCTTCCCTACGTCTAGGGGCTCCTTGTTGTTCTCCTCATCGCTGCCACTGTGGCGAAGTTGTCAACAGCCTCGGACACCACGGTCTATCATGCAGCCGAAGTGCGGGTCGCATAGCACGGCACGCGAATATCAACGACATAATCAGACGCGCTCTTGTCACCGTCGGCGTTCCAGCTGTATTAGAACCTCATGGCCTGGCACGCGACGATGGCAAGAGACCGGACGGTATGTCGTTATTCCCTTGGAAGATGGGAAGGCCTTTAGTATGGGATGCTACTTGTGTCGATACTCTTGCGCCATCCCATCTTCCAAGCTCGTCGTGTTGTGCTGGTTCCGCCGCTGCGGCTGCGGAGAACCTCAAGCGGCGGAAATATAATAACCTTGTGGGAAGTTATATTTTCGAACCGTTTGGGGTTGAAACTCTTGGTTCGTGGGGTCCGAGTGCTCACAAATTGTATAAAGATCTTTCGAAGCGCCTAGTTGACACTTCGCGAGACCCAAAGGCTGGCTTTTACTTTGGACAGAAAATAAGCATTGCCATTCAGCGTGGCAATGCTGCCAGTCTTTTGGGCACTTTACCAGTCGACAGCGATGTGGAGGAGTTTTTTGACGCCATATTTTAGTTTGTTTTATGTTAGTTTTAATTAGTTTAGAGTTAGTTTTTATTATACTGTAAATACCTTGTACCTATTGTCGTATTAAAGAGTTGATGGTAGATAAAGTGCTGTGCGCCACAGACAATTCCGCTTCAAGGCCTGATATGCGATTCAGTGCCTGGTCATGGGTGTCTCTGCATTCTTGAAATTCAGACCTACGACCTTAAATTCATGAAGTCGTGATTTTTGTGTTAACATCTCATTTGTTGATATTATAAGTTTTAAAATTGTTTTTTTTTGTTCTTATATTTATTTAGCTTCTTTCGTATAGGTAATGTGAATGACCACTGTAGACTACAGATTTTAATTACTACCTTTTTTAACACAGTTTTTGACTAATTTTATCTTTATTGTGCTTTTGGGTGCAATATTGACTGGTCTACACTGTCCTCGCATAAGTATCTGTGTTGTAATATGGAAATATTGTAGACCCGATAGTTTTTTGAAAAGAGTAACCATGAAGTTTCTTGCTGGTTATTCTCCATAGGAAACGACCAATTTGGAACCGTGCACTATTTTTGACGTTTTATATTAAGTGCCCATGTAGGCCTATGTGAAATAAAAATATTTTGACTTTGACTTTGATTTGGTTTCGATAAATTTTAATCGAAATAATCGGAGGTACAAACAAGTTTTTCTTCTTATGCCTTCCGTCAATTACTCTCACTTTTTTCGTATTTAGAATAGTTATTATTTTACTCTTCATTTTATTTAATTAAGAACTGTTTCATTTGGCGCTTCTGCCTTTGTTTCTGATGACCAAATTAAAAAACTCGTTTCGATATAACCGCTTCTGTTTCATCCCTAACGCGAAGCTCTCTCTGTATGGTCTGTCTGCACCCTAGGTGCTAACTGCCGCACTCAGAGACAGTTAATGATTAAATAGCGTCCCTTAATTATTAAATCAAAGTTGTAGGTCGCGGGTTCAAAGCCAGCCAGGTGCATCACTTTGTGTAATTTATTTCACCACCACTGCTCTCAAAACGGTGCAGGAAAACATCCTGAGGAAACCGGCATCATGTCCTAGAACAAAACTTCCGAAGACACTTGCACCAACCCGTACTGGGCGCGCGTAGTGGATGCTATGTTACACTATGTTATGCTATGTTATGCTATGTTATGCTATGTTACACTATGTTATGCTATGTTATGCTATGTTATGCTATGTTACACTATGTTATGCTATATCATAAATAAATAAATCTGAATCTGAAACTGAGAAACTGACTGACTGACATATCAATGCACAGCCGCAAATTTTGCGCAAGGATTCTTTTTATGACAATGGCGCTTACTAAGATAAAAAACCATTTTAACAATAAAAAACACCGACTTCAAAAAATAAATAAGTATTCCAAAACAAATTAATATGCACTAAAAAGTAAAAAATAATTGCGTATTTTTATAAGCTTACAATTATTTTTATTTTAGGAGTCGGTGTCAGCCAACTAAGATAGGTTTGTTATTTATTATCACTACAAAACATCACAGTTTTACACCAGTTGTAAGTAGTTGTACTTAATTGTTAGTAAGTTGGTATTATTATTGCTAGGTTGTTGGCGTTTCCTTGGCTGACACCGACTCCAAAAATAAAAATAATTGTAAGCTTATAAAAATACGCAATTATTTTTTACTTTTTAGTGCATATTAATTTGTTTTGGAATACTTATTTATTTTTTGAAGTCGGTGTTTTTTTTTGTTAAAATGGTTTTTTATTTCTTGATTTTTAGTGAATCTGATGGACACTAATTACTTATTTGAGTATGGGTAGACCTACTAAACGCGCTGCTCATAGAGACAGCGCCGTTTAAATAAAACAAAGGAGTATATCGTACTAAGTCGTGTCAAAAGTTTGGCAGGCATAGTTTTATCGGATTTGGACGCCAACAAATTGTTAAATAAACCACACGACGATAGATCATTGCAGGATATGACAAGACTACGAAATCTGTCTTCCGATAATGAAGGTCACACATAAGTACCTAAGTCATAATACACCTTTTTTTACGAGGTAAAATCATCCAATGAGTCCTCCTACCCGGAGTGGAGCGGGACGGACTGTCAGACTTTTACTGACAGTCATACTACTGTCATACCTACTCATCCACAGTGTTCCTTCAATAGCCCTTTAAGTTTCAGGGTCACGGTTACCCAAGGACAGTACCGCGACCACGGACCAGCTAACGTAATTAGGACGCATGAAATTTGAAGAGTTTTGTTCACATAACCGAATATCTCATCAGAACAAACCTATTTTTTTTCGAAATAGTTTTTTTAACCTTTTTTTTTGTTTTTTTTTGTTGTCGAGACGTGATATTATGTTGTGTGGTGGCGTAAACAATGCTTAGATATGCTATAGCAACAATCGCGGTTAATCTGCTGTTATTTATTGAAGAGTTCCCTCGATTTCTTCAAGATCCCATCATCAGATATTGAAATGGTGACAATGGGACCACACGGGAAGCACCAGCTTTCAAAAAAATAATGAAAATCGGTTCACCCAGTCGCAAGTTATGAGGTAACAAACATAAAAAAAATAAATAAAAAAAATACAGTCGAATTGAGAACCTCCTCCTTTTTTTTAAGTCGGTTAAAAAGATTTTCCAAAGTTGTGTTGAGAAGTCTACTTTCACGCGAGTGAAACCGCTGGCGTAAGCTAGTATACACACCGTGAAGGGACTATTAACGAAATACACAACAATAGTCTTCCCGTCTGATTATAATTTTAGATATCTTAGGCTAGAGTGAATAGGCTCTTGATGAACTAGTGCTCTCACTATTAACGATTGCATCACTGCTTACCATCAGGTGGGATCACAATCAAGTAATATATGTGTATTTTACATTCATCGTTATAATCTCAGCCGAAAGACGTCCCACAGCTGGACATAGGCCTCCCCCAAGCGTCGCCACAGCGACCGGTCCTGTGCATCTCGCATCCATCGGATGCATTATTAAAAAAAAACGTATACGACACACGACGCAACATCTAGTTATCAAACTGGTATCCGCACTAGAGTGCGTCTAATGAAAGCGCGCCCTGGAGTTCTATTTTAATTTAATTGGCAACATTATTCAGCCGCAATTGTAGCAAATAAAAAAAAATTGTCGAGTACCTATCAAGACATTCTTCTCCTACAATGTTGTAATACCACATTCAAAACTTTTGGATTTAACCTCTATTTCTCCGGTCGCGCTTTCTATAGACAGACTATATGGACTTCACCGACATAATAAAGTAATAGTAAAAGAATAATTCTTTGTCGTCAGGAACCCAACTCCGGAACCAACAGAGCTTTTACCATTCACTTGGGTCCCGATAACGAAAACTACACAGCCATACTTAGGCATGGGATCGGAGTTCACACCGAGCAGCAGACCAGACCCTGAGAGGATGGCATTCTGGGACCTGTTCTACAAACTGTACGGCAAGTACCAGCTGTGGGCTCCGGTCGAATCGCCCGCACTGTGTAACAACGGATCGAAACGCGAAACTAATGTCTTCGTCAATGTTCTATTGTTATGTTACTTATTCATAAACTGGCATTAAATGTTAGTGTTTCTTTTAATAGTTGTCATTTCTTAATGTCTTTAAAAATAATTACTCTTTTCTATCTCCCGCTTCGAGAGGGATAATTTTTCACTTAGAATTACCATCAGGTGGGATCACGGTCAAGCACTAGTTTATACCAATTATAAAACAAACTGCTCTCAAAACGGTGAAGGAAAACATCGTAAAGAAACTGACATGTCCTAGAACCAACGAAAAAAGAAACCAACACCCGGCATGGGGCCCGCGTGGCCCATTCCCTCTTCCAGAGAGGAGGCCTGAGTCCCAGTGAGTGGGTATAGATTATAAGGCTGATAAAGCTGAGGTAGCTCGTGGATAGATAATAACAGCCACACGGGTCGATCTTCAAGGCTAAGCAACGCTTGCCAAGGTTAGTCTGTAGATGGGTGACAATCTTAACATATCGAGTTTCCTTCGTGCCTCGGAAAGCACGTTAAGCCGTAGGTCCCGGCCGTCATTTGTAGATCTTTGGCAGTCGTTACGGATAGTCAGAAGCCAGTAAATCTGACTCCAGTCTTGCCATGATATGCCGTGTTTATTTATTTATTTAGTCTGTAACGAGACTTATTCGCCTCGTTACATGGAAAGGATTTTTGGTTGATTTTAGTCGATTTTGTCTATGTTTTTTGTCTGTGGTGCGGTCTTTGAGTGTCGTCTGTCAGAATCTTGACGCACTCTCGATCCTATATCATATATATGTTACTGTAAAAGCCCGAACCACAGTAAATCTTAGGTTTTACCAGTAAGTCTTAGGATTTACCAACACGAGTCGGTAAATGTAAGAATATGTAAAAAAGAAACGATTTTATCGGGCTTTTACCATTAGAATTTGGTACATGCTAGGTCTTACCAGTGAGGGTTGGTAAATGTTGGTTTTGGATCTTTGTTTATCGTAGAAAGGTTCGCGTTTGACCGCTATCTCACCTGATGGAAAGCGACGATGCGGTAGACGATGGAGCGCGCTTACCTAGAAGTAACCTATTCACTCTTGACTTAAAGATTTATGGTTTGTAGCTATCAGGAAACATAGATTCCGGTAGGGAATTCCACTCCTGTACGCATGATAAATGTGTTCGCAAAACGTTTTGTGCGTATAGGAGGGATGTCTACCATGTACCGGAGGCGCATCGCCGTACGCCAGGTGGTCCGATGATGGAACGGGCTAGGCGGAATTAGGTTATTCAATTCCGACGCACACTCCCCAAAATGTAACCGGTAGAAAACCGACAGGCTAACGACTCGACGTCAATGCTCAAGACTTTGAAGCCTCGACTGGACAAGTGCATCATTACCAGTGATACTCTTGGCTCTCCTCTCTCAATTGCTTCAAGCGCTTCAAGCTGATATCGGGCAGATCCATCCCAAAGATGAGCTTGAACTTGCGCTCAATAAAAAGTGAGCAGCTGTTCTGGCGTGAAGTACTGTCTCACTTTTGTAAGAATTCCTAGCTTTTTAGCAGCCAGTTGAGCTTTTGCTTCAATATATGAAGCAAAGTTGAGAGTCGACGTCAACGTAACACCAAGAAGATCAAGATGGTCGGTTATCGGCACGGTTGCACCCAGGAAAGTAAGAGGAGGGCTGAATTGGCTCCTTTTAGCGGAAAACAGACACGCCTGGGTTTTAGCAGCATTGAATGTGACCAAATTGGCAGCGCCCCATTCAGTGACTGCCTTCAAGGACCAATTCAAGCGCTCAACCATAGCCATTCGGAGAGACTGTATCTGTTACCCACTAGTTTGTGCACTGGATATGTATCTCTCAGTAGCAGTGATGTCGTCTGCATACTCAAAGGTACCGGGCTTAAGCAAATCGTTAATGTGCAGGAAGAACCAAGTTGCCGAGAGCACTGACCCCTGAGGGACCCCGGCATAAATTAAGGCTTTCGTGCCAGACCCTATCGAAAGCCTTCGAGATGTCGAGAGAGACAGCAAGCGCTTCACCGTGCTTCTCGATGCCTCACTCCAGATACGGACGGCATACGCTAGAAGATCACAGTTGACCAATTTCAGCAAAAGCCGTACTAACGGTCACATAACTTTCTAGGTATGTCAGGAGCTTAGTGTTGAATACACGATCCAGTCTTACAGAAAAATGCATACTTCTTAATCATTTATTTCAATTAATAATTATTCAAATCCTTACATACCTATGAGTAATTATTAAACATTTGAAAGTACTACTAATCAGTCAAATCGTTACCTATCTTTTGGTAATGTTTATCTTAACGTTTGAATCCCCAACCGGTCCAATGAGACCGCGCTGTTATTGTTTTACTATTGTGTCTCGTTTCGCGGGTATCTGAGTAACTACCATTTACCGTGTCTTTGAGGTAAATCCTAAGATTTACCAAGTGAATGGTAGTAAAAGTCCGAAATAAACGATGATCATAGAACGGTTCGGGCTTTTGCCATTAAGAGTTGGTAAATCTTAGGATGTACTGGAAAATCTTAGGATTTACCGTAGTTTGGGCTTTTACAGTAACATATATATTACATCTAAAGTTAAATGAGCTACTTGATTTGGCGGTAAGCGTTTTGTCTATCGATATCATTGGTATTTGCGAAACTAGATTAACCCCTAAATTGTCTATAAGCGCTCCTGGTTTTATCTGTCACCGCCAAGATAAGCATCACTCTGGCCGGGGTCAGGGAGTTGCTATGCTTGTAAGAGAAGATTTAGTTCATTCGGTCTTTACTGTTCCTAATACTATACACATTGAAGCTGTCAGTATTACTGTCAAAATATCAGGAATTCAACATATTATTTTATTTATCTACCAGTCACCAAACCTACCAATGCTTCGTAGTGACCTTGAGTTACTTCTTGGCTTGGGTTCCCATGTAGTTATCATGGGAGACTTTAATGCCAACCACTCACACTGGTTTAGTAACTACACGAATACGCGAGGTAGAACTCTTTTTAACCACATGCTCGAATCCGACTACGTGATACACAGTCCCAGCTTACCTACTCAAGTTAATTATTGTCCCAATCGCCGACCAACGAGCCCCGACCTGGTACTGTCTTTGAATGTAAACCGCATTAGTGAGGTGGAAACTATAATAGCCTTATCGTCTAACCATTACCCCCTATTTTTTACCATTGGTGGTACTTTGCATCGTAAGGCAAAAACTCGGTATTATAAGTTTAACTGCGCAAACTGGAGTCAGTATCGTCTCCACCTCAATAAGAACATCATGCTTAGTTCTAAAACATTCAAATCCGTAAAAGAAATTGATGATGCCATTGTCCATTTGCAACAAAGTATTATTGATGCCAGAAACTCCTCCATACCATTTACGACTACTACATTTAGTGATACCCCCACCAAACTACCTCGGTATATTAAAAATCTAATCCGCTATAAAAACTATCTACGTCGTACTGAACTTAAGCTGCCCAATGGTTTCCTTAGAAGGCTTAATCGTAGTAATATAAATTTCCTACAATCATACATAAACTCATGCATTCAAAATTACCTTGATAGTCTATGGAATGCTAAACTGGCGAAAGTTGATAACCCCAGTCAAGATATCTGGCGTCTAACTAAATCACTCAAGCCTAGATCTTTTAACATGCCCCCACTTAAAATGGCGGATGGGTCCCTAACGGCTAGCCCAACTGAGCAATGTAATGCCCTAGCGAATGCGTTTAGTATGAATATGAGTCTTACCACAAACTGGACTTGCGACCCTGGACTCCAGGAGGAGGTATCAAATTCCATGTCACTAATAGAGGAATTTAACGTCACGCCTGGTCTTATAAAGCCTGTGAGGCCTTTTGAGGTTCGTAAAAGACTAACTAAGCTCAAGTACCGTAAATCTGCTAGTCATGATGGGATTCATAACCTACTTTTAAAGAACTTGCCACAGAAGGCGATAGTTTTTATGACTAAAATTTTTAATGGCTGTCTTGGTCTAGGCTACTTCCCTAACATCTGGAAAAAAGCCAAAATAATACCGATTAAAAAACCCGGAAAAGACAGTACCTTACCTGTAAATTATCGCCCGATAAGCTTGTTACCTGCTGTTGGGAAACTTTTTGAGTCAGTGATTTACACGAGACTATTAGGTGCCACTGAACACCTTTTGATTCACGAGCAATTTGGGTTTCGTGCCACACACTCAACTACTCAACAGCTTGCCAGGGTCTCTGAGCATGTATCACATCATCTAAACCTCAGACAATCTACGGGTATGTTCCTGCTAGATATCGAAAAAGCATTTGATACAGTTTGGCACGAAGGCCTGCTTCACAAGTTGCTTACTCTGGGAGTACCCATGCCCCTTATTAAACTCGTTCAATCATACCTTTCGGATCGTAAATTCTTGGTTTACATTGACGGAACCACTTCATTACTCTATATAATCCCAGCTGGCGTTCCACAAGGTTCGATAGTTGGACCGTTTTTATTCATTTTATATCTAAATGATATCCCTATTCAACCTCGTACCTATTTAGCTTGTTTTGCTGACGATACTGCTTCGTATACCTCCTTGGATGATACTAATTTGATCATAGGCCGATTACAATACTCTATCGACTTACTTCTTGACTACTTCAAAAAATGGAAGTTAAAAATAAATGAGGATAAGACCGAAGCAATATTCTTCTCTCGCGCTAGGCACTCTCCTTTAAAAACTTTAAAAATTTCAGGCCATTCTGTACCGTGGAAAAATTGTGTGCGTTACCTTGGAATTAATATGGACAGTAGACTAAATTGGTCCAAGCATATTTCTGATCTACGAATAAAGGGCGCACAAGCGCTTGGGGCGTTAAACCCAATTCTTAATCGGAAATCCAAGTTAAGTAATAGCACTAAACTAAGAATTTACACCACACTGGTCCGTCCGTGTATAACATACGCATGCCCGGTTTGGAGTAGCACATGTCTCTCAAATCATCAAAGTTTGCAAGTAATTCAAAATAAAGCAGTCAAAATATCGTACAAAACTAAAATTAAAACCAATCTTAAGAAATTGCATAAACAAATTAAACTTCCCTTGCTATTTGACTACATAGTTAAAATATCGTCTAAATTTTTCAAAAAGAATAAAATAAATACTACAAACCCATTAATCTCAAAGCTATGTTCATCGACAATAGGCAAATTACCATATATCGATAGTTACGGCACTTACCGCCTACCACATCACTATATTTTGTTCCCACCAACTGAGGTACTGCGACCAGTGACTTGACCCCTGAGAGGCTCGCTGCCGACCCGGCCCCAGCCGCTTTAGCACGGGAGCGCGGGCGGCAGGGAGGCTCCGACCGCTGATCCATTGACTGGTCGCATGGCTAATACTTCGTACAGTATACCGTGCGATCAGTAATTTTTATTATAACACCCTCAAGTAATAAGCAAAAATTATAAACCAAATAATTTGCATTTAATATCATGTTTCTTGCTATATCAATTTAATTTTATGATGTCATCAGTGTTCATAAATAGTCGTTTGTAAAATAAACTTTGAGAGGCGAATTATTAGCCTTAGAAAGTGTCTAGTTTTAAGTGTTAATGTATCTTAGGGTAAGTGCATTTATGTTAACTTTCATGTTTAATAAAGATACTTGAAAATGAAATGAAAATGATCCTATATCCATTCCCGATGGCCACGTAATTTTTCAATTTATATTATTTCCTTGTAATCGGCTATAATCGCCGTAATTTAAGCCATTTAGTGGCATCTATATTGCATAAAGACTTCATGGACGTAGTATAATGCCAGAGATTCAATTGGTAAGAGATTTGTCGTATTTTTTTACCCATGTGGGTGCGGTCGAATAGAATCCTTACGAGTGTTAATCTTTTCAGGTTTTACAGTGATTTGTCGCACGCAGCTGTTTTAAAACGCTGTGTCAGCGCACTGTAAGCTACTTTTGAGAAGGAAGACGGTAAGTTTCCATTCCTAAAAAGGTTTTACGCGACCCACGTGTTTGAATTCGAACGTACAATCTAACTTGTTTTTATGTGATTGTTACAGTCAAAGGGCGTCTTCTTTCTTTCTTCTGGTCTTTCCTTTGGCCTTTTTGTTCATCTTTTTCGGCGATACCCCGAGCATACTTCGGGAAACTTGAAGCCTCGCAATCTACGCGTCATGAAGGATTTTGGAACAAATAACCTATAAGTAACATGTTAGGGATTATCCCGGTAGGAGAATTCCTTTACTATATTCTCTTTTGTTTCAAAAATGCAACAATAACAATAATTTCCATAATTCCCAATAACACTAATTAATTTTTTAAATTATTAGTGTAGAATACAAAGTCATGTTTTGAAGCTTACGGGCAGAGACATTAAAAGAAAAGACAGAAGTATTTTATCGTTTTATTCATTTTGATGTAGCCTCCCACCGGCAGATTAATTGTCCAAACTCTTCCAACTTCGCTATTCCGGTCAGTGTGACTCCCTGGCGCCCGAATTTTATATTTGTTTCTTATTCAACCATTTTCTATTATTTGGGAGATCACACACTAACATACCAACACATTTAGCAACCATCCAGCTACACACAACACAATATAAATTCTATTTTTTTTAATTTTTTTATTATTACAAGTCTTCATGCAACTCAATGTGCAAAGGCGGACTTAATGCCATAGGCATTCTCTACCAGTCAACCTAGGGTGGTGAAGAGATAATATGGTAGGTGCATAAAAAGAAAATGTAAATAGAAACAGAGTAAGTATAAGGAGTATACATAATAGAGTTAAAATAAATATACATTAGCAGCCGCTACTCGTAAAATAATGGTATTCAGCTAAAGCCGACCCCAACATAGTTGTTTAAAGGCTAGGTAGATGATGATGAAAGCTGAGGTAGTTTTATATAGCAATATGGACGCAAACCTTCCAAAAAATGTTTCCAAAAAAAAATGTTTCCAAGATATTACTTATCTGTGAGTTCAGACCCAAATAAAAATAAACAGGTCAATGAACGTGAGGTCAACGTGTAGATAATATCTGTATTCTGTGTAATTATATTACGTCACCGAATGATTACCTAGCTATGGTGGAAATACCTATTATGATTCTGAAAATGATTGTTGAACAAATGTTGTTGTTATTTACATTATGTACATGTTACTGTAAAACCCCCAACTTGACATGACGAGTTTCCTCCGTGCCTCGGAAAGCACGTTAAGCTGTAGGTCCCGGCTGTCATTTGTAGATCTTTGGCAGTCGTTACGGATAGTCAGAAGCCAGTAAAACTGACTCCAGTCTTGCCACGAAGTACCGTGTTACCCCAGTTAATGGGTTGTGGAGGTCTGGTAGGCAGCCGCTCCTCGTAAAATACTGGTATTCAGCTAAATCCGGCTTGACTGGAAGCCGACCCCAATATAGTTGGGAAAAGGCTAGGCAGATGAACTGTAAAACCCCGAACTACGGTAAATCCTAAGATTTTCCAGTAAATCCTAAGATTTACCAACTCCGAATCGTTCTATGATCATCGTTTATTTCGGATTTCCCTTGGTAAATCTTAGGGAGGAGCTCGTGGCTAAATAATTACAGCCGGACGGGACGATCAAGGTTAAGCAACGCTTACCAAGGTTGACCTGTGGATGGGTGACCATCTTAACACACCGAGTTTCCTTCATGACAAGGCCGATAATGCTAATAATACTAATTCATTTAGAAGCGCTAAAAAAGAATTTAACTTCTCCTTTAAAACTTTTAGTTTCAACTGACAGACTTAAATGCACATTTTATTATGATTAACTATAATAGCTTGTCGCGAGATTTAAGTACCTACCTATTCGTATAATTATTTAGTTTATCTTTTTTGAAAACCGATCTAATGCGGGTGGTGTGACGAGAATGGATAAAGTGAGAAATAGGGGAAGGTTGAAAGTGGCACTAGTGACAGAAAAGTTTTAAAAAAATCATTTGTCTTTGGTATGGTCCTAAGAAGAGGATGGATAAAACGCAAGTTACTAAAAGAGTTCTGAATTTATATATTATGTAGATCTTCGGGAAAGGGACGCCAAAAAAAGATGGATGGATTGTGTAAGGAGTGATATTAACGAAAATGGAGTGAAACTGTTGCGGACAACAGGACAGAATGGAAGAAGAAAACGTGTTGCGCCGACCTCAAGTAATATGGGATAAGGGCAGGAAGAAGGAATCCGGTCGAATGCGTCTCGTATACATCAGACGCCTGCTGGAATACCTTGGAATAGAAACATACCTAGTATCAAATTATAAGCGGCCGTCAAAAACAGACTACTCAAGGTCACAAAGTATTTTATAACTTGATTTTGCATCTGTTTTACTAAACACTTCTTTCCTACATGATTAAAGCAAGTCTACATTGATAGGAATCATCATCATCTACCTAGCCTTTTCCCAACTATATTGGGGTCGGCTTCCAGTCAAGCCGGATTTGGCTGAATACCAGTATTTTACGAAGAGCGGCTGCCTGCCAGGCCTCCACAACCCATTAACTGGGGTAACACGGTACTTCATGGCAAGACTGTAGTTAGAATTACTGTCTTCTGGCTATCCGTAACGACTGCCAAAGATCTACATTGATAGAAATACAATCTTGATTACCTAGGTGACAAATATTGACTAAGGTTAGTAAGTACTGGTAAGTACTTACTCGTATATCAATTTTATAAAACGTACTCAAATTGTTAAGTATGTAGGTATACAAGATAGCGTTAGCAACAACAAATACTCGTTCACTGTATAGTGTATATCTAATATTAGTGACACACAGATAACAAAAAACAACAATAATTCACACAGAAATAAATAAATCTTTTATTTTTTTATTATTACAATTTATGTGCATTACAAATATAAATACAGTAACTAATACCCCGCTTCGCGCGAGGGATACGTTCCGAAAAAAATCGCGTTAATTGAAATTCGCGTATATCGAGGTCTATGATTAAACATAGTCAAAACTTAATACAAAAACGAGGAAATCCCCATAGAACAAAGTCGAAAGATAGGGGATTCCCAATTCTTCAAAGAGAATATTCAGAGGAAGCGGGGATCCCGCGACCATAGAGAAGTTGATGACTACATCATATTTATTGTTTATACGCACTCTTTCGCGTGTTGCGAGGCATTTGAGCGCGAAATTTAAAATTCGCGTTATAGTGAAACCGCGTATAACGGGGTCGCGTAAAGCGGGGTATTACTGTACACTAAATAATTATTTACTAGCTTGTGCCAGCGGCTTCGCCCGCGTGTAGAGTTAGTTTAGTCTTAGCGTGATGATATATATAGCCTATAGCCTTCCTCGATAAATGGGTTATCTAACACTGAAAGAATTTTTCAAATAGAACCAGTACTTCCTGAGATAAGCGCGTTCAAACAAACAAACTCTTCAGCTTTATAATATTAATAATATAGATTTAAAAATCATAGGTACAGTAGTGGTTTACAGGCGGACTTAATGTACACTAAATTAAAAAAAAACCTTAAGAACTAACTAAACGTAAATAAATCACTGCTTCAAATTATCAGACGTAATACTGGATCCACTATGTCCCTATATACGAGTAGTCATGCTTCTCAGCAATACCCAGGAGGCGGAGGAGCCCGTGGCTAGATAATAACAGCCGCACGGTCGATCTTCAAGCTTAAACAACGCTTGCCAAGGTTGCTCTGTGCATGGGTGACCATCTTAATATACCGAGTCTCCTCCGTGCCTTGGAAAGCACGTTAAGGCGTAGGTCCTGGCAGTCATTTGTAGATCTTTGGCAGTCGTTACGGATAGTCAGAAGCCAGTAAATCTGACTCCAGTCTTGCCATGAAGTACCGTGTCACCCTAGTTAATGGGTTGTGGAGGTCTGGTAGGCAGCCGCTCCTCGTAAAATACTGGTGTTCAGCTAAATCCGGCTTGACTGGAAGCCGACCCCAATATAGTTGGGAAAAGGCTAGGCAGATGATGAGTAACTGCCGTTGGTTGCTTGATGCCCTCTGAATACTTTTGCCGTTTACATTGACACACATTGCACACTTAGAAACATAATCGGTAATGTCCTTCTCTATGCTAGGCCAAAAATAATATTTTTTAATGTTATTTTGTCATTCGCCTAATGCCAGCATGGCCACTTGTTGGCAATAGATGGAAATCTTTTAAATTGACTTTCCTATCATCCAAATTTTCTATCCTTTGTACATTATTAACTATGTAAAAACGAGGTCCTAGCCATTCCGTGCAGTTGTTTATATGCTTCGCAAGTTCACATAATAGGACCTTATTGTCATCATTTCGGATTATATATATTTCATTGAGAGATAATTTTTTAAATAAAACTAACAAATCTCTCACCAACTCGCCTCGTGTTATTGATGATCGAGATACTGTTGTATTTATGAAGATACAAGAAGACAATCTGCCTGCTGCGGTTTTTCCGTCCGATTATGATTTGGGTGTCTTCAAGGCTAGAGTGAATAGGCTTTTAATAAACTAGTGCGCCTCACCATCGACGATCGCATCACTACTTACCATCAGGTGGGATCGCAGTCAAGCACTAGTTTATAACCATTAAAAAAAAAGAAGGTAATAGATTTACTTGGCACATACGTTAAATAATTATAATTTTTCATTACTGTGCCCTTTGATAATAATGTATCTAGTTGTTTACTATCATTAATTAAAAGCTCGGTTACATTTGTGGGTTTTTTTATTATGTCAACGATCCTAGGCTGGCGGGTTGTAGAACCTGTGTTTTTATTAAATTATCTATAGGAAATTCACTATTGCCATTTTTATTGGTACTCATTTTATGTTTACGAAGTTGTGCCTTTGTCATCACATTAACAACCTGCTTATTCATTGTTTTTAAATCATCGCTTGAAATCGTAATTCGCGAGAGTGCATCTGCCACCGAATTAGTTTGACCTTTGAGATACTCTATAGAAAAATTATAGGTACTCTTCCAACTGTAATCTGAACTTCAAAAGTCTGCTCGACGGGTCCCGCATACTTACTGCTTTTCTTTCACAAAACTAACGGCCTATGGTCGGTCTGTTTCTTAAACCGCTTTCCGTATAAATAAGGTCGAAAATGCTTTACACTCCATACTATCGCTAGAAGTTCCTTCTCAATAGTAGGATAGTTGATTTCCGCTTTATTTAAACCTCGACTAGCATAAGCTACGGGGCGCCCATCTCTGTTGCACAATACAGAGCCTATTGCTTTTCCAGATGCATCAGTTTGTAATAGAAATTCATTGTTTTCGGAGAAGTCGTGATATTGAAGCACTGGCGGGCTCATTAAAGCTAATTTCAAAGCCTGAAATGATTGTTCGCAGTCTGCAGTCCATACGAATTTTGCGTTTTTAGAACATAGTTTATTTAAGGGCTGTGCTAATTCTAATAATAATAATAATATTTTTATTGCAAAAAATATACATAGCATATACACCGAAGACAATTTACATACTTGAACTGCTAATTTTATTGAACTCTGGTACCCAAATTAAGATTCAACTTGTGTTAAGGGTACCAGGGCCTTCGCTCTTATTGATCTATTACAAATATTGAATTAAATGGAACATGTTTAAAAAAGGAAAAGAAAAACCAAACTAAGTAAAAGTTATTGTGAGAGTGTGTGGTGTGTGTATGTGTGTGGTGCGTGCATGTGTGTGGTCTGTGTATGTATGTGAATTTAATATGTATAGTGGTATGATAATGTAGGGTAGTGGTTCCTATCACTCACTGTGTTTATATTTTAAGTAGGCCCTCAGTATACTCATATGATTTAATCAAAAGCCAGTTCAAGACCTTCCTTTTACATTCGAATCTGGAAAGCGGATTCTGCAAAACCTTTTTATGAACTTTCGATAATAATTAGCAAATGCTACGAAACGTTTTATCTCATCCGCTGATTGTGGCCTTGGGTAATTTTTTATAACATTAATTTTATCTGGATCCGGCAGAATTCCTGTACCTGAAACTACGTGACCTAAGTATAATATTTCTCTCTGCAAAAAATTACATTTAGCTGGGTTTAACTTCAGATTGACTTTGCGTAGTCTATTAAAAACATCCATTAGATTTTTATTGTGTGAGTCTAAATTGCGGCCAATAACGACGAGGTCATCTTGATACACTAGACATTTCTCAAAAAGACCAGACATTGCTATTGTCATCATCCTACTAAAACTACTGGGGCTAGATTTTAACCCCATTGACGATTGAGAGGTAGATGATGATGACATCCTTGTCATCTGCTACTGATTTTTACCCGTCGTGAAAGCCGTACAAGGTCGACTATCTTTATTTAAATTAATTTGATAGAAACCCTGATACAGGTCTAAATGCGTGAAGTAGATGGCTCCGGATAAGGAATCCAATATTTCCGACATATTGGGTAAAGGAAATTTGTCATCCTGCATATGATTGTTTAGCTTACGGTACCGGTAATCTATTACCACTCGCCATTAGGGCTTTCAATACCGGTATTACGGGATCCCGTAATACCGTGATCACGGATATATTTTGGTCTTTTTTCAATCACGGTATTGACTAGCCAATACTGTGATTACGGTATTACAATCTTTAATATACAGGGTATTTGGGTGTGCCTCAGAATGGCTTGTTGTATGTGGCGTTGGTCTACGAGAGTTGATTCGAAAATAGCTACATAGATATAATAAATAATTGCTCTAAATAACATCCTTTATTTAACATATGTTTGAAGTTACAACTAAATTAGACAAATGAAGTAAATATGTAGCAATTATTATTAAAAAAAAATGACGCAATACATTTTGGAAAACTCTGCATACTTGACTTAAAACAAGGAGGTGACCAGCCAACCAAACGTCAGGATTGCTGGTCAATAAGAATATTCTAAATACATACCCTATGTAGCAATAATTTATTATATATGTAGCAAATATAAGCAATTATGTAGAGATTTTCGAATCAACTCTCATAGACCAACGCCACAGACAACCAGCCATTCTGACGCACACATGTTTGGTTCATCGTGTATCAAATTAAAATGGTCGACTGGAAAGGTCATCTGCTATCCTTTCAGGCCCCCTAAACACTACCCATACCTTGTGGAATTTTTTGCATCGACCTTTTAGTGTTTTTTTTGAAAAATAGACAAAAATACATTTAAATTCAAATATTAGAAAATGTAGAAGGCGTAAACTTCGCGAATGATACTTGAATTTTAATTTTATTAAGACGTCTATTGTATAAGAGTACTTTTAAATTCAAAATTAGTAACATTAGTCATCTAGATTTTTAAAATTTTCTCGCAAAGTTTCGGACTTAAATTAAAGCTGTTCATGTTACAGCTATTTACATGGCTACAAAAAAGAAACAAAAGTGTCTGGGCTCTTCAAACTCTCTCAGAAATTCTCTACTCTATCCTAGTGATGTGTCACATGCTACAAAAATATTTTTACATTTTTGTGGATTCGCTAGTTTTGTGAATCGAGTTACATAATTAATATTCAAAATTGTGATTTGAAAAATTATTTTTGCTTAAATGGTACCTGAAACACCTATTTAATCTGTTGTATCACTCTTACAAGGTAAAATCTGTCTCGTATCTCTCTTTTCGTGGGTTTTATTGGAAACAAAAAAATAAAATTGTGTTTTTAACCAATAATTTCATTATTTATTTAAATATTATTATGATTCGAAGAAGAAGAAGCTCTACATTGAAAATATAAAAAAAATACAAAAACCTTAAATTCAATACCGTGATCACGTGATCCCGGTATTGAACTATTCGTATAAGTCGTTTTGTGATCTTAAATCGCGACCTCAAGTCGAAAGTTGTTGTTGTTGTTGTGTTGCATGGGCCTGCGTGAGCCAGTTTCGTTGCGCTCCATATCCTCGCCGACCTCTCCTAGACCAATAATAAGGTTGCTGGTACGTCCCTACAAATTCCTCTGAACCAGCAGAAGACGAGACTTCCTCGTCCAACGCTGCTTGCACCGCATCTGTCAAGGAACAGAAGTTACGCGCAGCTACGATGGTGCTGCACGACGATCCCGCAGGCTGTCGGCAAACCTTTTTATAGCGGTTTTTTCATTCAGGGGTCTTAACGTTTGAATCCCCAACCGGTCCTATGAGACCGCGCTGTTATTGTTTTACTATTGTGTCTCGTTTCGCGGGTATCTGAGTAACTACTACAATGTTGCGCAGGTGGATGCGGCTCCATGCCGAAATTTAATTTAATTGTTATTGTATATTTTTATGTGTCTGTAACCTACTAACACTAGAATTTAAGTTAAAATTGTTACTAACCCTATGGACTCCGGTCTGAAATAAAAATATTCTATTCTATTCTAAAAAATATTCTATTCTATTAATACATTATAACTACTTGAATTTCCTTCGGCCTGTGAGATAGTCAAGTCCACGAAAATTTCTGATATTCCTTTGCCAAACTCTGAAATTGACTTATTATTCTGCTGACACTGCTGAAGCTTAGTCTGTAGGGCGGTAAAGCTATTTTTGGGCAACAACAATTTTCGCATATCCCCTATAAGCTCACTGGCCTGTTGGTCTAGTGGTTAGTGACCCTGACTGCTATGCCGTAGGTCGTGGGTTCGATTCCCACCCAGGACAAATGTTTGTGTGATGAGCAGGTTCATTTGTTCTGTGTCTGGGTGTAATTTATCTATAATATGTATGTATTTAGAAATATATAAGTATGTTTATCAGTTGTCTAGTACCCATAACACAAGCTCTGCTTAGCTTGGGACTAGATGACGTTGTGTGGAAAGTTGTGGAACATATTATTATTTCTTTATTTTCACTAAATTCATATAAATTATATATTTAAATACAAAAAAATTATACAAAAATTTACTTGCTTTCCTATAACCTACCGACGGATAGCATTTCCTACCAAAAGTTGTGGATTGACAGATAGAACCTTACGGTCTATCGGGGATAGCTCAGATCTATGAACTGCGGTAGGTTATTGAAAACGGGTGTAAGAGGACACCTGTCCATCTGTCGTCGACTTGGGCATAGTTTAAAAGTCGTTTCATCCAACGCAATGTATGATAAAGAGGCAAAGCGAAAAAAGAGGTATTTTTAGGGTTCCGTAGCCAATTGGCAAAAACGGAACCCTTATAATTTCGCCATGTCTGTCCGTCCGTCCTCGCTTAATCTCTGTGACCGTTAGCTCTAGAAAGCTGAAATTTGGTACCAATATGTATGTCAATCACGCCGACAAAGTGCAAAAATAAAAATTGGAAAAAAAGTTTTATTAGGGCCCCCCTACATGTAAAGTAAAAAGTGTTTTTTTTTTTATTTCAACCCTAACGTGTGATATATTGTTGGATAGGTATTTGAAAATGAATAGGGGTTTACTACAATCATTTTTTTGATAATATCAATAATTTCGGAAATAATCGCTCCAAAAGTAAAAAACAATGTGTGTGCCCCCTCTATCTTTTGAACCATAAGTTTAGAAAATATGAAAAAAATCTGGAAAGTAGAGCTTTATACAGACTTTCTAGGAAAATTATTTTGAACTTGATGGGACGAACAGGTTTTGAAAAGTTGGGGACACTTATTGTGACGGACGGGAAACTACGGAACCCTACACTGAGTGTGGCCCGACACGCTCTTGGCCGGTTTTTGTTTTTTATATATAACATAATCTATAGAAAGCAAAGAACTTATTTGTTGCAGTAACACAAAGAATTATGACATCTAGTGCTTGACTGCAATTTCACCTGATGGTAAGCAGTGATGCAATCGTTGATGGTGTGGCGCACTAGTTTATAAAGAGCCTATACACTCTAGCCTTGAAGATACCCAAATTATAATCGGACGGGAACACCGAGTATCGCCTGAACGCTAGGTTAACATTCGATAACCTCTGTTACTTCATCACTTGAATATTTCACCTAACTTGTTCCAGGAAAAGTTTTTTATGTTTTGATTCAATAGAAACTTCGAGAAGTGTCATGACATCATTTATACGAGAAATATGAATTAACGTAAGCGACATTCTTACGTTATGGGTAAAAGGCCCTTATGTCCATAGTAGTAAGGGACACTTTTACAGTTTTAGTAAAAAGCATTTACGTTAATTGATATTTCTAGGATCGTGTACGTATGTGCGGTTGTTTGGGAATAGTATCATGGGTCCCACAAAACGAGACACAATAGTAAAACAATAACAGCGCGGTCTCATAGGACCGGTCGGGGATTCATGAATTAATCTATCACATACCCACAAAACGAGACACAATAGTAAAACAATAACAGCGCGGTCTCATAGGACCGGTCGGGGATTCATGAATTAATCTATCACATACCCACAAAACGAGACACAATAGTAAAACAATAAGAGCGCGGTCTCATAGAACCGGTCGGGGATTCATGAATTAACGTTTGAATCCCCAACCGGTCCTATGAGACCGCGCTGTTATTGTTTTACTATTGTGTCTCGTTTCGCGAGTATCTGAGTAATTAATCGCTTAACGCCCGTTTTCAATAAGCTATCTATCTAAAGTTGCAGCTACTAAAGATAAACAAATCCATCCTTTTGCCCTTACTTGCTTTCCTATAACCTACCGACGGATAGCATTACCTACCAAACGTTGTGGATTGATAGGTAGAATCTTACTGTTTATCGGGGATAGCTATCTATCTATGAACTGCGGTAGGTTATTGAAAGCGGGCGTTAGTCGGATTCATCTGACAAACATTCGCGTTTATTCCGTCAGGCTCGCGCATCCACACCGAGTCCCCCCCAGATCGAAGGCAACGAAGGAACGGGGTAGGGGTTTAGTCAGTAAGAGTCTGACACGCCTTCCCGCTCCGCCCAAGAGCGGGAGAAGTCATTCTGATGATTCCCTTACCAGAAAAAAAAAACTATCAAACCACCTCGTCAGCACTTCTGGCACCTATGGGCATTAATTCATGAATCCCCGACCGGTCTCATAGGACCGCGCTGTTATTGTCTTACTATTGTGTCTCGTTTCGCGGGCATTGATAGGTTAAAGAGCCTAACATGATGGAGTACCCAGTCGCAAACCCAGTCAAGGTCGTATGGCGAATGGGACACGAAAACACTCGTCGAATCAATCGGTTACAAGGAAGACAATTTTTTTGACGACATGATAAAACAAAATATAATAATAGGTTAGGTTGGTTTTAGTGACAAAATAACACTTTGTAATACTGGGAAAATAATGCGTAGCTAGTTTGTCCAAGCGTCGTCCGTAGCGATAACTAAGCTAACAGCGTAAACTATCGGAATTGCATGAGTCACGGACGATATATTATATTCCGCGTTAGGTTTACGTAGTCTTTACATTAGAGATGGCGATTATATAAACAAAAACGATACTTGAATCAACTCGAATCGAAGTTCAAAAATCGGTAAAAAAATCGATATATTATTATATACGTTATATATTTTAATCAACCTTAAAAAATGAATCGAGTTCTAAAATATCGATTTTGTAAAGATCGATCTGTGGGTAGGGTTTGGTACCGAGTATTATAAAGCACTGTACAGATGATCTTACAGTGCGCATGCGTTTCATAACTGATGATGAGTAATCGGGTTTGCACTTAGAGCATTTAACCTATGGAGACGGCAAAGGAGGTCTAACCCCTCTGCCAAAGTACATTGGCCATAGACGTTATATAAAACTAGTTCAATGCGCGATCGCCGCCATTGTGTATCGCATTGTGTCGCAAAAAAGTTCTCCCCAAAAATGATTAATTGTGCAGTTTCCAGCTGTAAAAAACGATCTGTAACTACAAATCTGCGAAACAATGTTTCTTATCACATATAAGTATGCGTGACGCGCTAATATAATTTTATTTAAGTACATTATCGAAATAAACTTTATACCATTACGATAGAAAAATATCGTGGTACGTAGGTAGTTTACACGCAGTACAGGGGCATGGAGTTGAGATGTGTGTGGTTTTTTCAATTGTGTGATTATTTTTTATAGTGTGCGTTTATTGCAATAGGAAGCTTCATTTGTGTGTAACTGTCAGATTTTCCTAGTGTGCTGTACGTGTGTACCTCGCCCCCCGCAAAAAGTGGCAGAATAATTTGTTCAGAAATTCGTTCCTTGCCATCTCCATAGGTTAAATGCTCTAAGGTGGGTAGATTGTTAAGGTTTGGTACCGAATATTATAAACCACTTAGCTTGAAGAAAATAGGAACTTTCAACGAACGAAACAATAAATGCAGTGGCGAAACTATAGGGTGGCTAGGCTGGCAAAACGCCACGGGCTCTCGATCTAACAGGGCCCCCAGTCCAAAGAGGCCCCCGGTCTGAGAAGCTGCAAACTCAGAAATGACACCATATATTTCAAAAATAACGGTTTTTCTGGGGCCCCTTCAATATATGTATATGTCACGGGCCTCTGATAAACTAGTGCGCCTCACCATCGACGATTGCATCACTGCTTACCATCAGGTGGGATCGCAGTCAAGCGCTAGTTTATAACGATTAAAAAAAAAAAATAATATAGTTACGCCACTAATGGTAACATTCCATAGGAAAAAAATTGAATCTCGTTTTTTAATGTCTAAGATCAATACATTCTTTAAAATTGTTTAAGCACTAGTTTATAACAATTAAAAAAAATAATATATATCGATTATTATATATCCATTAAATATATCGATTATTTTACCTATTTCGATTAATCGAATTCAGATCGCCATCCCTACTTTGCATGTACGATTCTCTGGGATAATAGTGTGTCAGTCGTTGGATTAGTTTGTATTGAGTGTGCGCGGGAAACAGGTGCCGACACAGTGCCTGTGAATTAGTGATCGACTGTTCAACTTACTAACTTTTGACAATTCCTATTCGACCAGTTTTGTGAACTAGCGACGTGTTTTCACTTATCCCAAGTTACTTCTACAAGTTAAAGGTACCTACTACGGTATTTTTTTATGATATGATACATATATTACGGTATTTTTATATGATAGTTTAGCGTACAACAAAGTTTTGATAATTTCATTGTTTAATTATTGCCAAAAATTGCTTAGCGATAGTTGTTTTATCGCTGATGTATTTTTTTTCAATTGAATGAAAATCCTAAAAAACTTATTGTGAATAGTGATTTAATTGATTTTAGTTTTGTTTTGTATTTTTATTTGTGTTAAGTATTAATATTTTTGTTTTTTTTTTGTTATATAAATTTTATCCTGCAATTATCTATGCTAATATAATAAAGAGGTAGTTTGTTTTTTTGTTTGTATGGGATAATCTTTGAAGATCCAGATTCGATTACATAAATGTATATATTGATAGAAAGCTGCTTTCTTCCTGGGTGCTATAGGCTATATTTTATCTAAAAAAAATATCTTTACGTCATAAAATTACCATATTTGTAACGGGTGGGCGGGCGAAGCCGCGGGCAAAAGCTAGTAAATTACTATTTTTAGACTTGTATTACCTATATTATGTATAATTAGAGTTCTTTTTTTTAATTATTTACAAGTTAAATTACTTATTTTATTTATTGTCTTAGATCATAATATGTTACAAATTATACTAAATAAAATAAAAATCCCTAAATAACTAACTAAAAGTAAACTAAAAAATGGCGTCGAAAAACTATTTAGATTAGTTTAAAATGACAAGTTTAGCACTGATTACATACGCGTTCTGTTTGAATGCGCGATAAGCTTGGTGACGTCACTCTAAAGCCAAGATGGTGGACTCCCAAATGTGCAAACCATTATTTTATTTTTATACATTAGCAATAGCATTATCAGCCTTGTAATGTTCCATTGTTAGAACTCAGGCCTCCTCTCTAGGAGAGGGAATGGACCGTAATCTACCACGCCGGCCCAGTGTGGGTCGGTGGATTTCACATGTCTTCGAATTTTTGACCCAAATTCCTCACGATGTTTTCCTTCAACGTTTTGAGAGCAGTTGTGAATTACACTTTGTGTAATTTATTTCATCACCCTGGTTGGGTTTGAGCCTGCGACCAACGTCTTGTAACGACCCCCTAAAATCTTAATCTATTAACGACCTAATTTTTAAATCACTCATATTAGACATAATATGGGGTTCCAGAAAAGTCATACCTTAAAAATTAGTTACGTATTTTTGTTGGTAAACCAAAAGAGTAAAGTTTGTGTGTTTAAATAGCCAGTGAATGAAATAATTTGACAATAAGTGGGACGCGCCCGTGGCTGGAGACGCGACACTTTTCATAGTGTCGCGTCTCCAGCCGCGTAAGTACACCTAAACATTACTTAAGGAAAATAACACACTAAAAATGGATTTGTCTTCCTGCAATCACATTACAACTGTAACGTATATATTCGTTTTCTAAACTAACTCTTAATATAATACTTTTTATTGGTTTTTGTGTTACAAAATCATGTTTTGATTTAAGGCGGTAATAGAATCCAAATTTCAAAATTTGATTCTAATAACGACCCATGGCGCTAGTAGAATATTGTAACCTTTATACTTGATTCTATTACCGACTCACATCTGTGACGATATTTTTGGTAATATTACAGTACACAAAAACATATAGTATTTTTTTTAATTATAAATTATAATATCTTTCCTGGCATAATAGCTTATATCTATTTTTTTAAAGTGAATCCGAAGACAGCTAAAACTAGCCGTAATAGGCGCATTTACGTTAACTCAGGGACAGTTATCACTGGGCCACCACTTATTCTTCTGCCTGGCGTTAGTCCCGGCCGTTACCAGGGTCCGCCTTCCTGCTAAGCTTACTCCACTTTGCCCGATACTGGGTGATGACTGGGCCACCACTGATCTCCACAATATTGGTAATTCAAATGAAAATACTCGCTGAAAGGAATTCGAAAACACAAATATTATTTCTTATTTTCAAGTTTCTTTTGCGTCGCAGGACCACGGGTAACGTTTTGAGACGTCGATCCTCAGCCCCAGCAGGCATCGCCCTGCGGTTCTGATGACGTCTCGTTGAGGCGCACGTGGCATGAAAGGCTCCGTCCCCGGCCCGGGCTCGGTCCAGCCCGTTACCGGATGGCCGGACGGCGAGCTACCCATAGCTCGTCGTAGTTTTTCGTTCCTTATGGCACCAATTATCTAATTGATGCCATGCAAATAACACTCTTGCGTGTAAGTGCAGTTTTCGATGTCTACTAAACATATTTTGTTTGCTATCATGAATCTACCTGCCTGACGAGGATGTAAAATGTGGATTCCATTGATGTAGCAAAGGCTTTTCAGTGATTTTTGTTTGAATATTTTAGGCAAACGTTTTATTTATTTCAACGCTTGCGTTGCATAGCATTTTGCGTAGCATACATCAAATCACTGCACTTATACTTACGCAGAGTGTTTTTTTTTTTAATACGATAAATATAGTTGTAGCTTTTATAAAATCCTGTGGTAGGTGTATGTACATAAACATCTCCATTGCTTTTATAAAGTGGTACAGTACGGCCGTTATAAGTTGGTGAGTCTGAAGTTAGGCTCTGCGAATTTTGCGAAAAAAATAAACGCAATTTGCAGTTGTTATTGCTATTGAAAACTGTTATTGGCATTTATTTTTTTAAAACCTTTATTTTTACGATATTTCAAGCGCCAAAATTCGCAGAGCCTAACTTCAGACTTGCCAACTTATAACGGCCGTACTGTACCTACGTATAGCGTATCGGACATGAAAAACTTTCATTGGTCGGTCGGATTTATTTTTTACTTTTTGTTATTTTCAGATGGCGGATGCAGGCGGCAGTTGCGGGGCTCCTGGAGCACAGAATCCTGAATTCAATAAATTGTTCGAGGCCTTTTTTAGACAGTTCATTGAATCTAATCGTGGTGAACCGCAGAAAGTAAGACATAGCACTTTTTCTCTTTCGCGTCCACGCTGCGCTGTCCCACCGAGGATAAGGTCCTCCATTTAATCCTTCCGACGACGTCAAATCTGAATCTAAACTGAATATGGGATATATTTAGACAACATTGCTCACTTCCTTGTGCTCCTAAATTTACCGAGAAAATCAAGTAGGAAACTGTTCTGCACGTCAAAAAGCAATACAAATTCCTCACTGCATAGAATGTTTACAAAATATAAAGAACACGATGAAAATATCGATTTGTTCCATACATCTGTAGGTAGACTACTTCATAAATTGTAGTCTGAATGTAATAATTTCAATTAGAAATCTTTCTTAGGGTTTACCATATACAACGTGTAACGTTAAATGCGCAAAACCTCAGACACCCCAAATTATTTTTAATGCAATACTGGTATTCAGCTAAATCCGGCTTCACTGGAAGCCGATCCCAATATAGTTTGGAAAAGGCTAGGTTAGGTGGTTAGATGATGATGATAGTGTAGACTTCCGCCGCGCTTCCTGCCGTGGCTCCTTGGGGGTCCACCTTCACCCTCGGGGTCCACCTGGACCACTTTGGGAACTAAAGATAAAAAAATAATGTTTCAATCATTTACTCAGTTTAATCAGAACATATACCTAATTCCATATAAAGATAGTAAAACTTAAAACTATCGTAGTACCTTATGTCTACTTATATATTTCCAGGAAAAGAAAACACCATTGAAGAGGAAAAAGGAACCAAACAAGAGAGAGGAGGCATTGAAGAAGAAAACTGCCGAAGACAAGGCCAGACTTAGGAAATCCCTACAAGAACTGAAGGAGGTGAGGTTGTTGAAGAAGAGAGAAAGAGCCAGCAAGAGATTTGAAGCGAGAAAATTGCAGATGGAAAGAGACGTGGAAATTATAGAGAAGGTTAATGAGAAGTTGGGGCAGCCTACCGGACAATGAAACTGTTTGATGCCCGGTTCATAATTACCATCCAATTAATATCGGATGGTAATTATGTACTTAATAGTACGGTGCCCGGCAGCAAATTTTGCACATCAACCTTATAGAAAAATTGCTGTATTTTATACAAAGAATAATCGAAAGAAGCAAATCATAATTGTTTTAATACCGGACTATTTGTATTTCGTGCGACAGAGATAACTCTCTACAAAGCCGAATTAGCCGATTGTCTCTTTCGTCGATGTGCATTTTTTATCGCCGGGTATTGTACCCTCACTAAGCCGGGTTTACATTACGAAACTAGTGGCATGAAATTATTTCGTGACACTGGAGTAGTTTCATGCTATGCGCATATTTTGGGACACTAATGTCATGCAACTAATTTCATCATGTAAATGCGACGCGAAACTAGTGTCGCGACAGCACCTGCGCGTCATTTCTACAAGGACGTTTGGCATCATCAAATACAGCTTTGATGATAATTTCACGACACTATAATTTAAACGAAAGAAGTTTCACATGTTTTTTTTTTCGTTTCGTTTCACATGTGAGGAGCTCGTGGCTAGATAATAACAGCCGCACGGGTTGATCTTAAAGGTTAAGCAACGCTTGCCAAGGTTTGTCTGTGGATGGGTGACCATCCTAATATAACGAGTTTCCTTCGTGCCTCGGAAAGCACGTTAAGCTGTTGGTCCCGGCTGTCATTTGTAGATCTTTGGCAGTCGTTACGGATAGTCAGAAGCCAGTAAATCTGACTCCAGTCTTGCCATTAAGTACCGTATTACCCCAGTTAATGGGTTGTGGAGGTCTGGTAGGCAGCCGCTCCTCGTAAAATACTGGTATTCAGCTAAATCCGGCTTGACTGGAAGCCGACCCCAATATAGTTGGGAAAAGGCTAGGCAGATGATGATGATGAAGTTTCACATGTGCTGAAAATAGTTTCACGAAACTAGTTTTATCGTTTTATCATGCATGCATGACACTAGTTTCGTAATGTAAATCCGGCTTTACACTGATATGTATTATAAAGGCGAAGCAGGTGTGTGTGCATCACGGATTTTATTTAAAGAGTTACTGTGACCCTGGATCGCGAACAGAAACTGAAAGAAATAAAATAAAAATCCCACCAACAGTTTCGTACCATTATCTCTAAAGACGCTAAAAATGTGTGTGTGTCTCTGTGTGTGTGTGTCTTTTTAGTTCATGAATCCCCGACCGGTCCTATTAGACCGCGCTGTTATTGTTTTACTATTGTGTCTCGTTTCACGGGTATGTGATAGGTACCGAATCCTCCGACCCCGATAGATGATTTTGGGCTGTTCTATCTATTCCAACAGGCTAGTCACAGTAATCTAATATCTTATAAGCTTTTAAAAGTACACATTATAATAATAATATTCCACAACTTTCACACAACGCCACCTAGTTCCAAACTAAGCAGAGCTAAACCATTATTCGCATATTTTTGTAAATCCATACATATTATGGAAATATTACAGCCAGACACAGAACAAATGATCTTGCTTATCATACAAATATTTACTTGTGTTGGATGCGAATCGAACTCACGACCTCCAGCATAGCAGTCAGGGCCACTAACCACTACACCAACAGGCCGGTCATGTCGCTGCCCGCCCACGACCGATAATAATCGGTGAACGATTTTTTGTAGGTGAAAAATAGAATACACTGATAGCAATAGTGCATCGCATACGGCCTACAAAAAGTCGGTCAGAATAATACTATAGGACTATAATATGTGACGATCATCGGGAACATTATCGGACCTACAAAAAGTCTGTCGTGGGCGAAACGTTTGTCGTCGAAATTTTTGTCGGAGAAAAATAAAAAGTGAATCATTATGTCGGTGAACCGATAAATGGCGAAACGAATATCGGAGAAATGTTTTAGAACCTTATCGAAGAGGCATTCTTTTTGGGAAAGTGGTAATTAGTTTGATTATTTCATGAATCCCCGACCGGTCTCATAGGACCGCGCTGTTATTGTCTTACTATTGTGTCTCGTTTCGCGGGTATCGATAGGTTAATTCTAAGTAGTGTCAACTCACAGCGCAACACTTCCCGATCCGCCATTGGCGTACAGGGTGAATTTGTGCGCTCGATCGCAACATCCAAGTGAATTATATTCTGCTCAGAGTGGCTCAGAAGGATGACAATTATTGACAACTAGCTGTCCCCTGCGGTTTCACCCGCAGTTTTCGTTACTGCTCCGCTCCCGTGGATCGTAGCGTGATGGTATATAGCCTATAGCATTCCTTGATAAATGGGCTATCTAACAATTTTTGAAAGATTTTTTCAAATCGGACCAGTAGTTCCAGAGATTACCCCCTAGATACTAACTTACAAATTTTACCTCTTTATAATATTATAGTATAGATGATAATTATGTAGATTATAAGATTTTACTACGAGTATAGGTACTGTAAGTTTTACCATTTTTACTAAATATGTAAATTTTTCTTATAAAAGAGAAATATATTTTATCTATTAGTTTTGTACTCGGATTTTTACTTTTATAAGAATTTATTAGATTTGTATGTTTTATTCATGATTTTATGACTAACGTCATTAATTATCATGGTTCTGAAATTATAGGCTTTTTTACTGTAAAACAGTTGAAATTGCCTGAGGAGTGGGTTGAAAGTAGTACTTTTCATCCCTAGGGAGAAACGCTTTCAACTGACAGAGGGCAAATTATTGATAAAAATTGTTTACATGCTTATAAATATACTTTTATAAAAGTAGTGTTTTTTGTTTTACAAATTACCATTTACGGCATAATATTGTATTGTATTTTAGAAGTTTTTAACGTTTGTATAATATTTTACACAACAAATAAATAACTTTCAAAAACCTGTGTTTCTTAAATGTATTGTTTATTTACTACCAGTTTATGTACCTACACACACAAAAAGAATTTGATAAAAAGAAGGAGACAGAAAATAGGTAAAAGGGTGATACTAATTTCTACAGAAATGTCTTCGAGCACGTTTCGTTAACATAGAATGAATGGTTGGCCGATACCAAGATTTGCCGATGTCATGGTTCGTCGCCGAAACACGCTTGAATTAAATAATCCTTTATCGATAGCAATTTGCATCGAAAGCACCTTTTCTTACACCGCCGATCCAAAATAATTAAATTAAATTTATTAGTATTTTAATTTAATCGTCTTGCCATGAAATACCATGTTACCCCAGTTAATGGGTTGTGGAGGTCTGGTAGGCAGCCGGTCCTCGTAAAATACTGGTATTCAGCTAAATCCGGCTTGACTGGAAGCCGACCCCAATATAGTTGGGAAAAGACTAGGCAGATGAGTATTTTAATTTAAATTAGTTTCGCGCTCGTACAATTTTGGCAGACATTCATTTCGTCAACTACGGCAACCCTGCCGAATCATGCTTCATGGTTTCGGCGACGAACCATGACATCTGCAAATCTTGGTATCGGCCAACCATTCATTCTATGTAGCGTTATTCGGCGAAACGTTAATTCGGTAAATAATGGTATCGACTAATAGTTTTTTCGTATTACCGTTCGTCGGTGAACCAAGATTTCTGTAGACAGTTATATCGTTCAAGGGTAATTCGGTATACCGTACGGGACTCCCGGTGATCAGCACATAGAGGGGGAGCCATTCCCTCTTAAAACACCATGCTGGAACCCCCTCTGCGCAACGCCTGTTAGAGCACATCCCTGAGGAGACTGTACAGCGGACTCCCCTGAGCCTCATTGTGCGTCTTCCTTGGAATCACTCGATGGGCGAGCAGATTCCCCACTCTGAGCGCCCGTGGTTTCAACTTACAAGGTACCTACCTACTTATGTAACTTAGAGCTTATCCAGAAGTGGCGAATTCGTCGCGATTCTCTCGTGCGTATCACGCGCGACTGTTGCGCCCTGAAAGAGCGTATCAACGCGCGAGCATTCAACAATTCCGTATCAAATGTAGGTGCTCAATTTCCCTGGATATGTGCACTCGCTCTGGAGTTCGCGCGTTTAACTGGACGCAACAAGGGGTCCCTAGTATCTCGACTCACGCCACGCGGGCCCCATGCGGGGTGTTGGTTTTCAATCTTTGTTTTCGTTCTTTTGGTTCTAGGACATGTCAGTTTCATTGCGATGTTTTCTTTCACAGTTTTGGGAGCAGTTTTTTTTTATAATTGGTATAAATTTGTGCCGGACCGTGATCCCACCTGATGGTAATTCTAAGTGAAAAATTATCCCTCTCGAAGCGGGATAGAAAAGAGTAATTATTTTTAAAGAAATTAACGTTTGAATCCCCAACCGGTCCTATGAGACCGAGCTGTTATTGTTTTACTATTGTGTCTCGTTTCGCGGGTATCTGAGTAATTAAGAAATGACAACTATTAAAAGAAACACAATTCATTTAATGCCAGTTTATGAATAAGTAACATAACAATAGAACATTGACGAAGACATTAGTTTCGCGTTTCGATCCGTTGTTACACAGTGCGGGCGATTCGACCGGAGCCCACAGCTGGTACTTGCCGTACAGTTTGTAGAACAGGTCCCAGAATGCCATCCTCTCAGGGTCTGGTCTGCTGCTCGGTGTGAACTCCGATCCCATGTCTAAGTATGGCTGTGTTGTTTTCGTTATCGGGACCCAAGTGAATGGTAAAAGCTCTGTTGGTTCCGGAGTTGGGTTCCTGACGACAAAGAATAATTCTTTTACTATTTATTACATTATTATGTCGGTTAAGTCAATAGTACGGATACCAGTTTGATAACTAGATGAAACGTCGTGTGACATACACGCTTTTTTTAATAATATAAACTACGAGGGAATCCGATGGATGCGAGACGCTCAGGCCCGGTCACTGTGGCGACGCTTGGGGGAGGCCTATGTCCTGTGAGGGTTGTATTAAATACCTATTTTAAGATCTATATTATTATAATCTTTGCACCTTTGTAACCTTTTATATGCACTATTGTACGAAATATAGAACAGTCTTATTCGAGCCTTCACTAGTTTCATTTCTATCAACACCGCACCTTACATGGCGACCCTGCCAAAAGAAACTATGTAGAACCTGAGACGTTAAGTGTGACTGTGTAATATAATAATTATTCGTATGTAACAAAGAACATTGGTGACAATGGGACGATTATTGATTTATTGTGCTTACGGGCTACACGTAACCGCGAGTGTACTGATTATCCTAAATATATCCATTATAATCATCGAAAATGGGCAAACAGCAGTCTAAAGAAGAGACCGTCATCGTTCAAAACGCGGCGGCTGGCAGTAACCAAGCAACGGTAGAAGAATTTCGTTTTCATATGTCCGCAACCAACATTAATCTGGCCTGTATCCTGCTTATACTACTACTCGGCATATTGGGCTTCATATATGACTTACAGTCCAGCTGTGGGACGTCTTTTAGATTTTAACGATGAATGTAAAATACACATATATTACTTGATTTTGATCCCACCTGATGGTAAGCAGTGATGCAATCGTTAATAGTGAGAGCACTAATTCATCAAGAGCCTATTCACTCTAGCCGTGAAGATATCTAAAATTATAATCAGACGGGAAGACTATTGTTGTGTATTTCGTTAATAGTCCCTTCACGGTGTGTATACTAGCTTACGCCGGCGGTTTCACTTGCGTGAAAGTACACACAACTTTGGAAAATCTTCTCTAAGTGCGCGCCAATGTCATAAAAACAATAAGAATCCTTGCGCAAAAGGACAATGGGCAAAAATGTATGGGACGTGGTACCCGCTCCAATAGTCATTATTAATATACAGGGTGTTTGGTTCATCGTGTGCCAAATTGATATGGTCGACTGGAGGGGTCATCTACTATCCTTTCAGACCCCCAAACACTACCCATGTCCAGTGGAATTTTTTACATCGACTTTTTAAAGTTTTTTGAAAAATAGACCCGATTTTTACATTCAAATATAAATATAACAAAATGTATAAGACGTAGAGCCTCAATTTTAATTTTATTAAGACGTATATTGTACAGAGGTACTTTTAAATACAAAATTACTGATATCAGCCCTCTAGATTTTTAAAAATTTATTCGCAAAGTTTCGGACTTAAATTAACGCTATTTGTGTTACTGCTATTTACATGGTTGCAAAAAAAGAACTAAAAGAGACTGGGATCTTCAAACTCTCTCAATAATTTTCTAGTCTATCCTCTTGCTAGTGATGTGCCACATGTCGTAAAAATCTTATAACAACTATGTGAAATCGATAGTTTTGTGAGTCGAGTCACATAAAATTAACATTCTAAATTATGATTTGAAAAATGATTTATGCTTGAATGGTACCTGAAGCACCTATTTAATCTGTTTAATCACTCATATAAAGTAAAACCTGCTTCGTAACACCCTATTTTTGTGGGTTTTACTTGAAATAAAAGAAAAAAAGCTTCTTTTACAATAATTTCATATTTTTTATAAATGCCTCTGTTGCAAATGCAGACCCGAAAACCTGTTCCGTATTTCGACACTCAGTTTTTCTAGGTTTACACTTGTACGCAGGGTCTGGGGAACCTGCCAAAGAGCTGGTATACGCGACGGAGGTTCCAACTAGGGAAGTACTAGTTCAAAGCATTGGAACGGCTTTGAATACAATTAAAGAGGGAAAATGACTTCGTACAACAACTAAGTGACGCAAAACAAAACAGATGTCGGGCCTGCACTTGCAACAGATGCCAAAATTTGAGCAGTATTTGTAAAAATCATGAAATGGTTGTAAATATGGAATTTTATTTTTTTATTTCAAGTAAAACCAACGAAAAGTGAAATACGAGACAGATTTCACCTTCTAAGAGTGATATAACAGATTAAGTAGGTGTTTCAGATACCATTTTAGCAAAAATTATTTTACAATTCACAATTTTGAATGTTAATTTTATCAAACTCGATTCACAAAACTGGCGATTTTACATAGTTGTAATAAGATTTTTACGACATGTGGCACATCACTAGCAAAAGGATAGACTAGAGAATTATTGAGAGAGTTTGAAGATCCTATTATAGTCTCTTATGGTTCTTTTTTTGCAGCCATGTAAATAGCTGTAACATGAACTTTAATTTAAGTCCGAAACTTTGCGGGTAAATTTAAAAAAATCTAGATGTCTAATATCACTAATTTTGTTTTCAAAAGTACCTTTATACAATATACGTCTAAATAAAATTAAAATTGAGGCTCTACGTCTTACACATTTTGTTATATTTGTATTTGAATGTAAAAATCGGGTCTTTTTTTCAAAAAACTTTAAAAAGTCGATGGACATGGGTAGTGTTTGAGGGTCTGAAAGGATAGCAGATGACCCCTCCAGTCGACCATATCAATTTGGCACACGATGAACCAACCACCCTGTATAATTGAAAAGACATTTTGATGCACAAAAACATCTACCATGGCGCTTGTCGCTACTCACGTTTGGGAAGCAGTAATCTCACTAAGTTTTATAAATGAGAATTTACTAAAAAAAAATTATATTGGTAAAAGAAAGCTAGGATAAGATTGACTTAGACAATGGTATAACACACTAAGGGTGCGTCCACACTGAATGCGCGGTGACTGGAGCCTAGGCGGGCGCGGTGAGCGGGGGCGTGCGGTGGCCACAGTGACGCGCGAGCTCTTGTAGCTGTTCGACGTATATCACCGAACTGATCGACCGAACTGTTTTGATATCACCGCTACCCGCGCATCAGATCGCCTGTTGACTAGGCCCGTAGTGTGGCCATAACGCGCGGATAGGAACGTTGGAAAACTACGCGCGCTAACTCGCTCATGACCGTCGCGCTAGGCTCCCGCCTTAGACCGTTTTCACATATTCCGATCCGATATCGGTATCGGACGCCGATACGATATCGGGGTAAGGTAAATGTATGAAATATGTACCTGTCTTTCATATTGTCCGACCCGATATCGGATATCGGTGCAACGCATTTCATACATTTTACTTACTCCGATATCGTATCGGAGTCCGATACCGATATCAGATCGGATAATGTGGAAACGGTCTTAGTCACTGCACTATGGACGCAAAGGGGCGTTTCATATGTTTGATATTTCGCACCCGTCATCGCAACCGCGTTAGGCTTGTAGTGTGGACCCGGCCTTAGGATTCTGTTATTAAAAGAAATAAGGAAACAAGCGTTGTTCAAATAAAAATCATATATTTTAGCAATAAGTTAGTAGATTTAAAACATTACATATCGCCATCAACTATAACAGGATTAAGGAAAGATGCTGGAGCAGTAAATCCCGTATGCCTCGCATAGCCTAGGTACCATACGATGGACACTATGTGTGTACAAGTGCCCATCGTACGTCGCCCGGTTAAACATGTGCAATATTGTTGGACAAAAGTATTTGCACTGTTGATCAATATGTAACAAAAATATGTTTTTACACGTCGCGAGTGGATTCGTCCACGCAAAAGCCAGGCATCTTCGTGTATACCATAGTCTGGCAGATCTTCAAGTGCTCCCTCTCCGTACATTTCAATTATATACAGACTATTTGATAAATGATCGGCACAGTAAGATCTTGCCAACTTGAGTTGGTATGATGAACTGATTACGATGAAACAAAAAACTTAATATTATTGCAATAAACACAATTTATTGTTATGTATAAAAGTTACGTGAAGTAATGAGACCAAGTCAACATAACCCTAATTTTACTTCTGGAAAACTTTAAATTCAAATATCTTTTGTTAGACTGAACCGATTGCAATGAAACAAAACCTAAATGTTACTCCAAGTTACGCTCAATCCTTGTGTCTAAAAGTTATCTACATTGCTTTCGTAGATTTTCCGTGATGCCCGAACAAATAAACAGACAAACAGACAAAAATTCTAAAAATGCTAGAAATGGGTTCTTTAACACCCTAGCTATTTTTTTTTGATTTTTATCTCATGTACAATAACCACTTTTCTACAATTTTATTATACGAGTATAGATATAATAACATCTTACTTACCCAGATTTAACAAAGTTCGTCCAAAGTGTAGTTAAGCGACTCCTAATAACTGCTGCATCAATGGCGAGTTGTTCATCCTCTGTTACATTCGACGGGTTTAACTGACTATCAAATAAATAATCCAACTCGTCTCCGTGGCTCGCTCCAAGATACGAGAAAACATAGCGATACACGCTTTCTGCACCACTATCAAACAATTTTTCGGCCATCCTCTTAGTTGAGTGCCCAAATATTAAATCAGTTCCTAATTCTACAAGCTTCTCCGAGACATTCTTGCTAATTGTGCCATCACCAAAGTAAAAATGTCTCACAGCATTCAAAGCGTCGTCAAAATCAGTATCCACATTGAACCCCATTTTAAATAACATTTTAAGATCGTATGTTTTGAAAAAATCTTCATCTTGATTGGCATACACTAAAGCTAGTTCTCTTATGTTGTGTCCAATGATGATCGGAGTGTTATTAGCTTTAGGAGGATAAACATTCATGGGATGCTCTGTTATAAAATGTTCTACTCCTTCAAATACTTTCTCTACACACGGTTTGGTAAGAGGTTGATCATTGTCTGAACTACTGGTGATTTTCAAGTCATTAGCTTTATTTACTAACGTATGCGCGTCAATGGTAGCAAGAAAATTCAGAGCTGCATTAATATCTGAAGTGTTAAAGCCTAATCCTTCAGCAACCACCATAGGTATTGTGTTGTTCGACTCCACCATCATCCAGTAACTTAAGGCCGGTCCGCTTTCTATAATAACTTGGTTAAATAACTTCTCATTTAAAGAAAATAAATGTAGATTCACGGACATGCCGCCCGCACTCTCTCCGAACAGTGTTATCTTGTTGACATCGCCTCCAAAAGCCGCGATGTTTTGCTGAATCCACCGTAGAGCTAATGTTTGGTCCTTGAGTCCTTGGTTACCTGGCACTTCAGCTGTGTCTAAACACATAAAGCCATAAATACCAAGTCTGTAGTTTATGGCTACTATAATGACGTTATTCTTTAGCAGAGATACGGGGTCAGTCGCTGATGCTTGTGCATTGCCTGATACGAATGCCCCGCCGTGTATCCAAACCATCACGGGCAAAGTTTGGGCGGCGGATCTTTGTGGCACGTAGATGTTTAGGGTAAGGCATTGGATGCTGCCGCTGGCAACACCGCTGAAGCCTACTTGGGGACAACTAACGTTGTCTTTATCCGCTTCGAAGGAATTTTCAAAGTATGGGTATTTGACGGCTGGCTGAAAATTAACATTGACACATTAACGATAGCCATTAAGTCATATACAGGAAAAGTTTTTAACCACTGCGTAATTTTTTTTTGGTGGCTCAGTGTAAGTAATAGAACACAAGTCGATTTTCTTGGTTAAGCAACGCTTACCAAGGTTTTTCTGTGGATGGGTGACCATCTTAACATAACGAGTTTCCTCCATGCCTCGGAAAGCACGATAAGCCGTAGGTCCCGGCTGTCATTTAGATCTTTGGCAGTCGTTACGGATAGTCAGAAGCCAGTAAATCTGACTCCAGTCTTGCCATGAAGTACCCTGTTACCCCAGTTATTGGGTTGTGGAGGTCTGGTAGGCAGCCTATGTTTTTCCGAGGCACGGAGGAAACTCGTTATGTTAGGATGGTCACCCATCCACAGACCAGCCTTGGCAAGCGTTGCGTAACTTTGAAGATCGACCTGTGTTCTACTACTTACACTGAACCACCAAAAAAAATTTACGCTATGGTTAAAAATTTTTCCTGTATGCATGACGAAGTACCTTATTCACCCTATCGTCATCATTTAGTAATTCTAAGAAAGTACTATCCTATGTTTGTAAAACAGCCTGTTTAAAACATAATCTTAAATTTGGATACAACTGATACAAGTGAAAAGATTAATTACAAAATACTTACCCCGAAGGGATTGCTTTCATTTAGCAATCCATAAGGTATTCCCAAGTATTTAGTGTAGTTGTCGTTTGACGATCCTACAATGATACCGGCTGGCGTCGGTACAGACGTGTCTAACAGACTCTGAACATGACCGAACTGACATACTGACACCAAAAACCCCAGAACACAAATAGATTGAGACATTTTCTCGAGAACACGTCAACAAGGACTGATGGTTGGAGCGAAAAGTCCTCACGAAGATTTTAATAAACTGTTTTGATCGAGAAACCCATTTGAAATATAAACACTTCCATACTTCCTCGATACTTCAAGTGGGTTTTCTCGAGTGTCAAACTAGTGATGCTGTTATCTAGCTAACTGCCGATGATAAGCCAGAAATCAGCACTATCAGCTACCGGAAATATATTGACTTAAAGGCCTATTACACTACTCGTTTTTACGAACTGTCTTATTCTACGTCGCGTAGAGTAATAAGGGTAAGGGTCGTAGCACACATATCAAAACGGAAAGGGATCGTCACCGTATCCACTCGAGCCGTTCAGTATTATTTGTATGTAACTCCTTACTGCAACGCACGCTAATCGTAACGTAATCGCATCGCCTCGGACAAGCCCACGAACCGCGGTGCAGTGTCTTCGACCCTCGCTTCGCGTACCCTCGCTTACGGCTCTCCGTATGCTAGCTTACGTACCTTCGTTCACTCTCCGCCCGCGGTTTGCGTTGCCCCACGTGCTGTACGATTTACGAGAGAGGCGACAGTGAAATTAGCCTTTGCGAACGTTCGCGCATGTACAGTGTACACTCGTAAAAAAGTGTTATGCATTTTATTTTAAACCAAAATACTAATAAAAACTTTGAAAAAATGATTGAACTAACAACGTCTAGCCGTCAAACAGCAGTCGGCGAGGCGTAAGCGCGGCGTCGTCGCCTAGCTGTAGCCGAGTCGACGGGACGGAGCGTCTGATCCGCTTACGTTACGTGGTGACGTAAAGTGGACGACTGTTTGATACCGAGGAGAAAGGCGAGGCGGTGACGATCCCTTTCCGTTTTGCGGTTTTGCTATGTGTGCTACGACCTTAAGACGGTCTCCGACGGGGCTTGACGTATCGAGTCGACGTATCGAGTCGACGTATCGAGTCGACGTATCGAGTCGACGTATCGAGTCGACGTATCGAGTCGACGTATCGAGTCGACGTATCGAGTCGACGTATCGAGTCGACGTATCGAGTCGACGTATCGAGTCGACGTATCGAGTCGACGTATCGAGTCGACGTATCGAGTCGACGTATCGAGTCGACGTATCGAGTCGACGTATCGAGTCGACGTATCGAGTCGACGTATCGAGTCGACGTATCGAGTCGACGTATCGAGTCGACGTATCGAGTCGACGTATCGAGTCGACGTATCGAGTCGACGTATCGAGTCGACGTATCGAGTCGACGTATCGAGTCGACGTATCGAGTCGACGTATCGAGTCGACGTATCGAGTCGACGTATCGAGTCGACGTATCGAGTCGACGTATCGAGTCGACGTATCGAGTCGTCGTTTTTTTCACGTTAAGGGCCTAGCGCCCGATCAGTGCCATAAAACAGTACCTTCTTCTTCTTCGTTTATTATAAACTCATATACATTTATATATATTTCGAAATTTTGCTTAGCTGCTGTTGTAAATTTGCCATCGTTTTTATTGCTTTTGTTTACTATGCGTCGGACAGTGTTTTCTGATATTCCTGGAATTTAAATAAAAAAATTATTTAGAATGACGTAGGTGACGATCAAAAAATGCAATCGCTCTATAATACAAAGTCATTTTGAAAGTACTTTAAAAATGTTAATATAACCGTTATGATGATATGGATTTTTTTAAAGGCCTTACTGACGTTAACTGTAACTTGGATCATGAACTATATATATTATATAAAATTAGAGTGAATAAATACCAGGCATATCAACAACTCGTTTGTAAAGATCGTCCAACTCGGTTAGAAGTTTTCCGGCATGATACTCCGCCAAACATCGTTTAAAAACGTTGTAAATTACTTTTCTGGCACCACCTTTTATCGTCTAGCCCATTTTTAATAACAATTCACTGACTAAAACGTTTCTTCTTCTTCTTCTTCCTGCCCTTATCCCATATTATTAGGGGTCGGTGCAACATGTCTTTTTCTTCCATTCTGTCCTATGACCCGTCATGCTATCATCAACTTCCTTTTCTTTCATATCAGTCCTCACACAATCCATCCATCTTTTCTTTGGTCTCCCTCTTCCTCTCCATCCGTCCACATGTAAATTCATAACTCTTTTAGTAACATGCATTTCATCCCTCCTCTTCACATGGCCATACCAAGACAAACGATTTCCTTTCAACTTTTCTGTCACTGGCGCCACTTTCAAACTTCCTCTAATATACTCATTTCTAACTTTATCCATTCTGGTCACACCATACATCCATCTCAACATTCTCATCTCCGCTACATGCAATCTCTTTTGATCCGTCTTTTTCACAGCCCAACATTCTGATCCATACATTATGACAGGTCTTATCACGGACTTGTAAATTTTACCCTTTAACTTGAGGGGCATCCGTGGGTCACAAGTTGTTCCTGTGACCTGTCGCCATTTCATCCATCCAGCGTTGATCCGATGCGTTACGTCCCGGTCTACCTCACCATCCCCTTGGACAAGAGACCCGAGGTACCGAAAGTTGGAACAGATTGGTATGGACGTTCCAGCGAGAGCTAAAGGTACAGAATTGGAGAGACCGCCGAAATCGCAGAACAAGTACTCCGTCTTGGTTCTGCTCAATTTCAGACCAACACTCTCCAGTCTATGCCACCACACCTCCAATCTGCTCTGGACCTCCAGGCCACTCTCAGCAACCAGCACAATTTCGTCGGCAAACAGCATACACCACGGGGCCTCCTCCTGGATATCTAACGTCAAAGCGTCGATTATCAGCAGGAAGAGGTAAGGGCTGAGAGCCGACCCCTGATGTAAGCCGACCGCCACATTGAAGCTGTCACTGGTGCCCACTGTAGACCGGACTTGAGTACTGCAGCGACTGTACATAGCTCGGATCAACTGCACATACTTCCCAGGCACATCTTTCTCCTTAAGGGCCCACCACAGAACCTCACGAGGTACCCGGTCGTATGCCTTTTCGAGGTCAACGAATACCATGTGCAAGTTTTTATGTGCACCTCTGTATTTCTCGCACAGCTGGCGTATCGCAAAAATGGCATCCGTTGTACCCCGACCAGGGATAAAACCGAACTGGTTCTGTGAAATTTCACTCTCTTCTCTCAACCGCCTCTCAATAACTTTCTCCCAAGCTGTCATAGTATGTGACATTAGCTTTATTCCTCTATATTTGTTGCACTCCAGCACATCACCTTTGTTTTTATAGATGGGCACCAAAGAACTGTTGCACCAATCATCAGGTATGGCTTCTTCCCGCAACAACTTATTGAAAAATAAAGCTAACCACGTCCATTGACTAAAACGTTTAATATCGGGTAGTAATAAAAGCTCCGACAAAAAAAGAAGAATTACCCTTACTCAAAATATTAAATCTACTGCCTAAAATACTAACTTTCCGACTACTTTTGTCCGAATAAAAATGACGAAACGACCGAATGAGATACTGAAATCTTCGATAAATAAACTTGACTGTTTATTGCTATAATACTTTTCTACCGGCATAAACTACGTTCTACCGAAAACTATGCTTTGTAATTTTTATCTATATTTGCCAACTATTAATTCATAAATTACCTTTCAAATTTCATAGTCTGTGGTGCTATTTTAACTGTAACACTATACAAAAAATATTATTCGAGTGGTTATACAGAAACTTATAAAAAATATAAAAATGGACTTGTACAATAACTTTTGCTTGCATCGTATATCATGAATTTTACTTACTACGGGTATGCTTGGGTATCGGTAAGTAGTACCTATTTCAGGCGTTAAAAAGTTAGAACAGTCGTATTTATGCTTTTATGTAAAACCACGTAGACTTTGGTTTCCTAGAATATTTACGATTCGAAAAATTGATTAAAAGGCGTAGTCGACGGAGCCCCGCTGAGCGGGGCTCGTACTTTTGGGTGGTTTAAAAAAAAATAACCTCAAAGGAGGTGGCGGGGGCTTCTAACCTAACCTGTCCGAGTCGGGTTACCCCCAAGTCGTGAGGTACTACAGGGTGGTTTAAAAAAAAATAACCTCGAAGGAGGTAGCGGGGTCTTTGTTACAAAACTCAGTTTATTATGAAAATGTAGTTTTAATAGGTAGTAAAAAATGTCTAAACCCGATCTCACGGGCCGAACAGTTAAGGTATTTTCATTATTATTGAGAGTTAAAAAATAAATTTGATAACCAACAATAGAAATTAAAACAGTTTATGCAAGTTGTAAAAATATGATTATTTTGACAAAACCTCTGTAGTCGGTAACTTAGTAATTTTGTCGGAAGTTCAGTATTCCATTCGGAAGTTGAGTTTTGTTATTCGACGACTCATTTTTTTTAGGAGGAGAAAAAGAAATTTGAACATGCTCTAATTTGTTGTTAAATTAGGTTTTTTTTTCGTTAATGTTTTGGGTTTTTTGTCGGTAATTAATTATAACGCTGGTTAATTAGAATAATAGTCGGCCACAGATCGCTGGAGATTAATTTGTTTTTCGGAACCATTATTATTTCCCTTTAATATCTACTAAAATAGCAATAATTCACAAACCTGTACTTTCTTTGTTTTGGTATTTTGACTGTTGTTTGATATTGTTTTTGGAGTTGCTATGTATAGAAAATTTTAGTTCATGTTTATTTAATTTCTACTCTTTCTGGCCAACCTATACTACATATTAAATATTATGATTTTCTCGAGTGACTACTTAATACTTTTCCAAAAAAAAATTAACGAAATTACATTTTTTTGATGCGCACTCGGACCCCATGACACAAGAGTTTCGAACCCAAACGGCTCAACACTGTAATTACCAATGAGGTAACAGTATATGTGCCGTTTCAGGGACTCTGCGGCCGTGGCGGGAGCGCCGGCACAGCCCGCCGAACTAGGAACGTGCGTCCCACACCAGAGGCCTACCCACCTTCCATGGCACCAACGTCATACCATCTGGTTCCTTCCCATCGTCACGTACCAAGTCGTAAGGTTCTAACACAGCAGGTACCCCAGCGGTGACAAGAGCTCGACGAATAATTTCGTTGATGCCAGAGTGTTGTGCTATGCGACCTGCGCTCCTGCAGCAGGACAGGCCATGGTGTCCGAGGCTGTCGACAGCTTCGCCACAGTGGCACCGATGTGAGTAACACAAGGGGCGCCTAAGGGCGCCTTCACATTACGTCGCAAGCAGTGCGGCGGCAGCGTGGCAGCCGCGCGATACTTCTTCATGTACTTCTCATTACAAATACAGCCGCGTGACTAAGGCATCGTAATAATGTTCTACCGTACGTATGATTGCAACACTGGCTCGAAGTCGACTGACAGCACGCGGCTGCCGCGCTGCCGTCCCATATGGACAATCACGTGTCGCGCGGCTGTCGCGCTACTCTTTTTAGTATGGAATTAGCCGCCTGTGAACAGCGCGTCTGTCGCGCTGCTATAGTCGCGCTGCTGCCGCACTACTTGCGACGTAATGTGAAGGCGCTCTAAGCGTAAAAAAAGGACGAGCCGAAACGAGGCGTCATCCATCAAACGAGTATTGGCTACTACAGAAGATGACGGGATTGCCTGAAGCCACAAACCCGACTCCCATTCCCCCACAGCCAGCAGACGCGCACGCTCAGCAGCTTACCTGATGACGTATGTATTAAGTTGTTACGTACAATACTGCAGAGCGGCACGTCCCACAGTCTCTGCGAGGACAGGTTGTCGGGCAAATCCGTGTTGGGACAACCAATTCCCAAGCATTCAACGCATCGGACAAGCACGGTACCTCATCATTAACTAAATATTCCTGGTTAAAGTTTCAGTACCGTGCACCGAGGAGAAGAATGCTGGTAAACTTATACTCGAAATTTTGCGGACGCCGAGGCCACCTAACCGGATGGGAAGCGTGGCTTGCCGCCATGCTCGGTCGTCCAAGGCCACATTAAGAATCGAAGATAGAGTGTTTCTAATAATTTGATCGACTTTTTCCAGAAGTTGTGGGTGTTTCCAAAGATGGGAGGAGCAGAGGGTATATGTAAATTTTGGCCCAAAACAACAGTATCGAATGAGTGTGAAAACCGAATGCATGTTTATGTCATGTAAAATTTTGTATTTTCTGTTCAATGAAAGTTGGAAAAGATTCATCGAAAATTGGGGAGCCCATGAGGTGAAGAGAATTTTTATCGGTGATATGAATATTTGGTGCTATTGAGTCAAACTTTTGTCTATCCGTCGATCGGGTGAGGTAAATTTTGCATTTTGAGAGGTAGAGTTGTAAACCAATAGAAGTAAATTTATTTTTCAAAAAAGTTCAATCTTTTAAGACCGTGTCTACATCACCTCCTAGGGTTCCGTCATCCAAATACCAGACATTGAATTTAGAATTTAGAAACTCATAAAGAAAACGCTTAAAAAAATGCGTTAAAAAAGTTAGAAATTTTGATACAATGACTGGGCTGTTGGTCTAGTAGTCAGTGGCCCTGACTGGTATACCAGGGGTCGTGGGTTCTATTCCCACCCAGGACAAATGTTTGTGTGATGAGCATGATCATTTGTTCTGTGTCTGGATGTAATTTATCTATAATATGTATTTATTTAGAAATAGTGGTAGTAAAAGTGAAAATTTATGAAATTAATACAGTCTTCTGTGTATTGTTATACAAACTTATACATAGTTAAAACAGTCGATTTGGGAACACATTAAAAAAAAACAGTTTTTGAAAGTATACGTAATAATATAATAACACTTCAATATTATAACTTGGAACTCTTAGGGCCTGTTTCACCACCTATGATTAAGTTTCGAGTATCTTACTTGGCAGATAATTTCATACAAATTCTGTTCAATTTTTGAATTTATTCATTGAGTAGTGCCTACTCGGACATTGTGAAACAGGCCCTAATGGTCTAAGATACAAAGAAGAATTTTATACCTCATCTGTTATTTGATTATAATTCAGATTATATGCTAGATAATGTATTTATTGATGCATTGCGAATAGGTTGCCGAGCTAAAGGTGCAAAAGATGTTTAAAAATATTTATTGTTCGCCATTTAATTACGTAATTAGAATTTGAAAATGAAACTTTTAATTTGATAACTTATTAACTAAATCTTTGAGTAATAAGTTTGGATCTAGCCAGAAAACGATATAATAGTAATAATAATTCTAGTTAGAATCTGATTGGAAAAGATATGGCAAGCTTTGTGTTCATAAGTATGGTCGAGTTAACATTTTTACTCAATGATGTTCCAGAAACTTTTTTATGTGTAAATTAATGTTAAATGTTATTACTTTATATGAAAGTATATATTAAAAGGAACATTTTTATGTATATTCGATACCTTTGGGTAGAAAGGTCGTATAAACCAAAACCCGACTTTTCAGGAGAGCAAAAAGACTATTCTTTTTTACAAAAAAATTCATAACTTTTTTGCTTTTGAAGTTATAAAAAAATTATCTAAGAGAAAGGTTAAATCAAAACCTAGCTATCTTCTTTAGTTTAAAAGTTAGCTTGCATTTACGTCTAAAAAAAAATCAATTCTTGGTTTATACACCCCATGAAAATGTACTTTGAAAAAACTGTGTGGGTCGTATATCCATTTTTGGTAACCATAAGGGTCACATTTAATGTCCTAAAAACCCATATATGTATTTTTTTTTTGTATTATAAACCATTTATAATCATAGATCAATTGAATTCTGACTAATAAATAATCCTGTTACTCATAGAATTAGTAGGAACTCAATTATTATTATTCTAATACCCAATAATAGTCGATTCAAATAAATTAAAACTACCTGAAATATAAAATCAACATTTATTAAGTATTATAATACCTTCTAATCAATGGTATCTGTCCGGTATATGTCTATCGCGCTCGTTCTTCTGCTTGTCCCTGCGCGCAAAATGCGAGCCTTGTGTATTGATCGTAAAGTTCTTCCTGCCCTTATCCTATATTACTTAGGGTGGTCGGCGCAACACGTTTTCTTCTTCCATTCTGTTCTGTAGTCCGTCACACTATCACTAACTTCCTTTTCTTTCTTATCGGTCCTTACGCAATCCATCCATCTTTTCTTTGGCCTCCCTCTCCCTCTCCATCTATCCACATGTAAACTCAGAACTCTTTTAATAATATACGTTTCATCCCTCCTCTTTACATGACCATACCAAGACAAACGATTTTCTTCCAACTTTTCAGTCACAGGCGCCACTTTCTAAGTTCCCCTAATACACTCATTTCTCACTTTGTCCATTCTTGTCACACCACAGATCCATCTCAACATTCTCATCTCCGCTACATGCAATCTTTTTTCATCCGTCTTTTTTACAGCCCAACATTCTGATCTATACAGTATGACAGGTCTTATCACGTACTTGTACATTTTACCCTTCAACTTGAGGGGCATTCGTGGATCACAAGTTGTTCCCATGACCTGTCGCCATTTTATCCATCCTGTGTTGATCCGATGTGTTACGTCCCGGTCTACCTCACCATTTCCTTGGATAAGCGACCCGAGGTACCGGAAGTCGGAACAAATCGGTATGGATGTCCCAGCGAGGGCTAAAGGCGAAGGATTGGAAGGACTGCCGAAATCGCAAAACAAGTACTCTGTTTTGGTCCTACTAAATTTCAGGTCAACACTCACCAGTCTATGCCACCAGACCTCCAATCTGCTCTGGACCTCTCGGCAACCAGCACAATATCAGCGGCAAGCTGAGAGCCGACCCGTGATGTAGGCCGACCGCCACATTCAAACTGCCACTGGTGCCTACTGTAGACCGGACTTGGGTACTACACCGACTGTACATCGCTCGGATCAACTGCACATACTTCACAGGCACACCTTTCTCCTTAAGGGCCCATCACAGAACCTCACGATGTACTTACCCGGTCGTATGCTTTCGAGGTCAATTAATACCATGTGCAAGTTTTTATGTGCACCTCTGTATTTCTAGCACAGCTGGCGTATAGCGAAAATGTCATCCGTTGTACCACGACCAGGCATAAAACCGAATTGGTTCTGTGAAATTTCACTCTTATCTCTCAACCGCCTTTCAATACTTCTGCCTCCCTTACTTTCATAGTATGTGACATTAGCTTTATTCTTCTATAATTGTTGCACTCAAGAACATAACCCTTTGTTTTTAAAGATGGGCACCTAAAAACTTTTGTACCAATCATCAGGGATGAATTCTTCTTTCAACAACTTATCGAAGAACAAAGCTAACCATATCCATCCATCTACTCGCAGTAACTTCCACACTTCAACTGGTATTCCAAACTGCGCCAATGGCCTTGCCATTCTTCATTCCATTTACTGCTATACTGACTTCATCCATACTAACCATTCTCACTAACCCCACATTTTCTGGTTTAGTTTCTAAAATCCCACTCCAATCATTTTCCTCATTCATAAGTCTTTCAAAATATTTCTTCCACCTCTCTTTGATTTTTTCATCATCTGATAGAACCATTCCAGGTTCAATCCTTACACATTTTACTTGACAAACATCCTAAAGTAAGGTGCGACTTGCAATGAACATAGTTTATACACCAACGTTGCGAACTGTGATTGGATTTACGACGTCAAATTTAACCTGTGTTTAGGTAATGCATTTAACACTTTAAGGCGTATAAACCATTTACAATTAATGCATTTATTTAACACTTTAGGGCGTATAAACCATTTACAAATAATGCATTTAACACTTTAGGGCGTATAAACCATTTACAATTAACGACTATTTTTACACCCTGAGTTAATATAAATTATGGTCACTACGTCATAACAAAATTACAAAACAAAAATTATTGGGCTTTTACATTAAAAATTTACCTTTTTTAAGAGGCTGCGACCGAAAATTTCTGGGTCGTATTAACAATTTTTGAGCGAATTTCTACATTTCGTATATACAGATCGATAGAGAAAATAATTCCGAGAAAAATGGTATATATATATAACTCAATTTTGCCAAAATGGTTTATACGACCTTTCTACCCAAAGGTAGCGATATATTTCTATAGTAGTTACATAAAGATTTGAATAAATAAATGCGTCAGAAAAGAATCGACAGAAGTAAAAGTAAACGTAAAAAGGGTCTTAAACAAAATACATGGTCACCAATAATAAGGGAACTTAGCCGACTATTAAATTGTTTAAATGCTCTAAGATTAAAGAGGAACCAATTTCGGTACGATCGTAAAAAATTTATATCAATAAAAAAAGTTACTAACACGAGTTAGGATATCGCCGAGTAACGTAATCGCTGACTAATGCAGCGGATGCGCCCGTGCGTCATAAATAAACTGCATAATTGTAGAATAGAAATATTATAATTATAAAGTAGTCTTGTAGAACATTTTAATCAATAAACATTGTTTTAATTCAAATAAATATATTTTTTTAATAATAATTTCGTTCGCCGTAACTTAACTGGCGCAGTCGGTAGGATCGCGACACTCTACTTCGAATACAACTCTTCGGTAAGAGTGAACGGTATCTATCGTTATCTTCGCGATCAAAACTTGAATCTATGAAGGCGAACAACCTGCGGGAGTCCCGGAGAATTGGGAGTCCTGCTGTCCTACAAGGCCCGGCTAGAGATGCAGAAGATACTGTGGTGAGTGCTTGTTGTATATCCAGTTTCCTATGCTATATTTCCTGCTGTATTATATAAATGTTATCTGTGTTTTGTTTATAGGCTAAAATCGCTATAGGCAAAGTACATTAGTTATAGAGTTTATTACATTCATTTGAATGTAGGTGCTACGTATGCGTGCTAAAATCGCGGTTTACATTTCGCAGCAATTCGTTCTGTAACAAGAGATATTTACTAGTTTACGTATGCGATATAATCACGATTCTTATAACATAATTAAAGTAACTTCAAGCTAACTTCTTAGAGAGTAGGCAGTGTTAGTTACATTATCTCAATAATATCCTAAAGTGAATTAGAACTAATTTGTTTTGTATTCCTATTTTACTATTAAATCACGATGGCTATGGCAAGCATCGATCTAGCGACTTTCAGGTTCGTTTCAGAGCTGTTGCCAAAATACGATGGCAATCCTAAAACACTAAATTACTTTAATAGAGAAGTTGAAAATGTGATGCTATTACTGGATCCACAAGTTAGGGTGAACCCTGCTATAATTGTTAGTTTAATTAAAAGCAAATTAAGCGATTCGGCGATCAGTGCAATAGCCTCTGAAGATACAGTTGATAGCTGGCAAAAAATTAAGGCTGCGTTGAAGCGTAGATTAGGCGAACCGCGTAATGAAATACAGCTGATGCAAGAGCTAACGCGTTTGCGTCGTAATAAAAATGAAGACGCCGAGACGTTTGGTAAACGACTAAGGGAAATTTTAGACACTCCAAACGTAGTAGGTAGGCATGTAGTATGGTCATAGATCAATACGTTAATAATTTTTGATGAGAATTTGAGATGTGGCAAACATATTTATTGATAATTTTGGTTTAAAAACACCACTGGTAAATGAGGATAAAGATAGAGCAGTGTCTTACTTAATGGAAGCTACGAAAAGAGTTGATAGTGATATGACCTTCAAGCCAACCACACCGTATGAAATAGCAAAGTTAGTTAGTAAAATGGCTAACAAACAGTCTTGTGGTTTTGATGACGTACCTATATCTATTATAAAGGAGAATATTGATGTATTAGCCGCACCTCTTTCTGAATTTTTCAATAAATGCATCGAAGAGTCAATCTTTCCTGACCAATTGAAACTGGCCAAGGTAATTCCGATACACAAAAAGGGCACTAAGACTGATCCAAAAAAATTTCGCCCCATATCTCTACTACCAACCTTTTCTAAACTCTTTGAAAACATAATTAAAACTAGACTAATGCTACATTTAGGTATTAACAAAATCATTAATCTGAGACAATTTGGATATCAAAAAGGAGTCGGTACCTCGGATGCAATGAATACTTTAATTAATGACATAGTTAGTAAATTAAATGATAAAATGAAAGTAGCCGGACTATTTGTTGACCTCAGTTCCGCTTTTGACACGATAGATCATGAACTATTACTTATTAAACTAGAACATTATGGCGTAAGAGACAAGACATTACAACTTATGAAATCGTACTTACAAAATAGAAAAATGTATGTAGAAATCAAAGGTTTAGACAAGAACAATCATGAAGTGACATACAAGTCAAAAATGTCATACGTCAATTGTGGTGTGCCCCAAGGATCAATTTTAGGACCAATACTCTACATTATTTTTACAAATGACTTACTCAACTTCATGAATAATACCCAGCCAAATGAGAAACTTGTTGTTTTTGCAGATGACACAAATGTAATAATCGGGGCTAAAGACATAGAAGAATTGACTTTAAATACAAACATTATTATCGAAAAGGTTTGCGAGTGGTTTAAAGCCAATTACTTACTGTTAAATACAAGCAAAACTAACCTCATGCTATTTAAGACTACGGCTCGTAATAATGATAAGTTAAATATACAAATAAATGGTGACAACATTATATTGGTAGACAGGGTTAAATTCTTAGGGACAATCATAGATTCGCTTTTAAATTGGAAACCGGAGCTTGCTGCTATTGAATCATCCATATCGTCAGCATGTTATGCACTTAGGAGCCTTAGGGACGAATTAAATATAGAACAGTTAAAGGCCGTATATTATGCGTTAGTCGAGTCTAGGATAAGGTATAGCATCTTGCTATGGGGAAATAGTTATACTTACAACTGGCAGAAAGCTTTCATTCTCCAGAAACGAGCCATAAGGACTATAGTCAGAATTTCTCAAACTGACTCATGCAGAGATTACTTTAAAAAATTAGCAATATTAACAGTCCCTAGTCTATACGTACTGGTCCTCTTAAGTCATTTTGCCAAGTACATACATGAGTTCGAATCACAAGAGGAACGGGAGATTAGAGACAGTACTCGAAGAAAAATTTTTAAACAACAAGTAGTACCAAAACTTAACGTAGTAGAACATTGCACGAAGTATCAAGCTGTAGAAATTTTCAACAAGTTGCCGTCTGATTTAAGGACGTTGATTTATAACACTCACTTGTTTAAGGCAAAATTAAAATCTTTTCTTTTAGATAAATGTCTTTATAACATATCGGAATTAATGTCTCACAATAATAAATTGTAATTATTTTATAACTTTTTTATTTCTTGACTTTATATAATTTAGAATTACATGCTGACTTTTTAATTCATTTTTTTTTTGACATTATAATTTACCTATGACATTTTATTGGATCGCTTGACATTATATATTATTTGAGACTGTTTGACTCCGTATTTAAATTGTGATTTAGAATTGTATCATGTTACTGTCTTTTCTATATTATTATGTTGTATGTTTTTATGTGCATATTTGTCCTTGGATTCAACACAATGTAAATTGTTATGAATAAATGAAATGAAATTTAGACTTTCACGTCTCTATTGGCGTGCGGATTGCACAACCTACGACTCTTGAAGCAGCCATAGTAACGGCTAGGCAGGAAGAGGCGCGTTTGGCATTTAATAGACTTAACAATAGTTTTATTGCACTTTCTATCCAAAACAAACCAAAAGAAATACCCAAGCCAAACCAAGCGGTACCCCAAAATAATAACTTTGCCCCGCGTAATAGCTGGAACATAGATCAGAGACAACAGAGGGGTCAAGGCATACCCCCAAGACCCGCTTCAGGTAACGTAAGACCTAGTGGTTCTGGTACTTTCAGAAACCCAGGTAACTTTAGACCTCAGCCGAATATACCTCGCCAGCAGGTGAACCCGCCGCAAAAAGTGTCTGACGTCACCATGAGATCGTTAAGCAAGGCCGAAACACCACGTTTCGCTTCCGAAGAAATGTTTTATACACAGCACAACCAAGACCAGTGTTACCCTGACTACAATGCCTACTTTGAAGGTGAGTTTAATAATAATTTACAACCTAATGGTGAAGACTACAGCTACACGCAGACGGAGACGCCCGTTGAGGGACCAAACCATCAGGATTTTCCCCAGAACGAGGACCCATTGAACCACGGCTAGTAAAGACTGTTCACCTCAACAACCAAGGTGAAGACTATCTCCCCTATATAGAATTGCCGGAATTTCAAGGTAAATTTTTATTAGATACTGGAGCCTCGCGTTGTATGATATCACCTGACGTAATAGCCAGTACTAATCTTGAACACTCCCTTTGCCAAAGGCAAGGCAAAGGGAGATATATCTCACTTTTGTGGACTTTGAAAAGGCCTTCGATACGTTGAAGTGGTCCAGCATTTGGTCTCGCCTGCTGGAAATGGGAGTGCCACCAAAATTGGTCCGCTTATTACAGAGCATTTATCGGAAATATTCCTGCAGAGTGGTTCACGACGGCCTCATCTCGGAGGACATCGCAGTGCACGCGGGTGTTCGTCAGGGTTGCCTCCTCTCGCCTCTTCTCTTTATAGTCGTTCTTGACGGAATTTTGCTTCGCATCTTCAATGAGAGGCGCCGCGGGATAGAGTGGGGATTGTCCAGCGTTTTAGAGGATTTGGACTACGCCGATGACCTATGCCTGCTAAGTCATACGCACGCCGACATGCAAGCAAAATTGAACGACCTGCGTCAGGAGGCAGCGAAAACTGGGCTTAAAATTAACTCGAGGAAGACTCAGGAAATGCGTACAGGGGTGATTAATGCTGCGCCGCTGCTGGTCGGCACTGAGGCAGTGGAACGCGTCCAGAAATTCACGTACCTCGGAAGTGTCGTGGCGGAAACTGGTGGAACTGAAGAAGACGTCGCTTCTCGAATTGCCAAAGCCCGCGGTACCTTTACACAGCTGAGACCGGTTTGGCAATCACGGAAATTGACTCGAAGAGTTAAGCTAAAAATCTTCAGGTCAAACGTCAAATCCGTGCTACTTTACGGGTGCGAAACGTGGAAGGTGACAAAGGAGATCTCACGACAAATCCAGGTTTTCGTAAATCGATGCCTTCGTCGGATCCTCGGGATTTACTGGCCCGAGACCATCTCTAACGTAGAGCTGTTGGAGAAATGCCGCGAAAGCCCGATCGACCACCAGATCAAGCGTCGCAAGTGGAGTTGGATTGGTCACACGCTTAGGAGGGATTCCAATCATATACCTAAACAGGCACTGGACTGGAATCCCCAAGGGAAACGGAAGCGTGGCCGTCCTCGGCAGACCTGGCGACGCACCGTTTTGGCTGAAGCGAAAGACATCGGACTGACGTGGAGCGAGGTCAAGCATAAAGCGCAAGACCGCTCGCGTTGGGTGACTACTGTTGACGCCCTCTGCCCCAGCTAGGGGATATAGGATCTTAAGTCAAGTAAGTCAATCTTGAACACTGCGTTGAGCGCGAGCCATTTCAAGTAAAAACCGCGCATGCTGTTACTCGCCATGACCCGCCATTCTCTATAATTTTCGTGAAATTATACTCACAAGTGCGTGCGCCCGTTTTTAATAGTGTTTAGAACCGACTGAGACCGCGTGCGGGAGCCCTGGATGAGTGCCTGTGGAACAGGAGCGCGGTCACTGACAGCTATGCCAGGGGTCGTGGGTTTTTATTCCCACCCAAGACAAATGTTTGTGTGATGAGCATGATCATTTGTTCTGTGTCTGGGTGTAATTTATCTATAATATGTATTTATTTAGAAATATGTTTATCCGTTGTCTAGTACCCATAACACAAGCTCTGCTTGGCTTGAGACTAGATGGCGTTGTGTGACATGTTATGGAACATATATCTATACTTCTATACTAATATTATAAAGAGGAAAGATTTGTACCTATTTTTGTATGTTTGTAATGAATAGGCTCAAAAAGTACTGGGCCGATTTAAAAAATTCTTTCACCAATAGAATGCTACGTTCTTCCAATTTGACATAGGCTACATTTCATTTTGAAAAAAATAGGGATCCTTGGTAAAATTTGAACAATGTAACCGATGGTGTAGAAAAATGTCTTTCGTCGAATGCGGTGCCGAAACTATTAGCGATAGCACAAAATAAGTAATGTACAACAATATTGAAGAACATCATAATGTCTACAAAATCCCCGCGGTAGCATATGTCCAACTATTGTAGTTATGTCACTACAACAACTTTTTTCATTTTAAACATTAATGAAAATGCTAACCAAATTCAAACCATGCTATTTATGAGTTTATATTAATCCTTATCCAAATAAATTATTTTATGGTCAAGACCATTTAACTACCTATAAAATAGTTTTTAAATTATTTAAATTGGACTGTCCATTCAAAAGATATTACGAATTAAAAAATTCAAACAGTAAACAAAACCGCCATAGCGCCGTGGCCGTTGTTTGCGATGCAGTCTGAAAAGCGCGCCGGGCATCGCGGCGGGCGGGGTGGAGGGGGCACTAAAAAAAGTGTTTTATATCCAAATTTCCAAAAATAAATATTTGTCTACCCCGTGCGAAGCCGAGACGGGCTGCTAGTATTGTATATATAAGCAAGCGCAAGCGCGAAGCAAACAAGAACTGGACATGTTTTTTTATCATTTCACTGAATCAATTTAGGGATTTGTTCAAAACACTAGATCTGTTTAGGGAAATGATAAAATCTTGTTGTTATGTTAACATCCTCTGTGATTTGATCATAATTATCTATTAGAGATTTGATGATTTGCTGATCAAACCTCTTAGGGATTTCATCAAATCCCTGTTTTTATCATATCCCTGCGACATATCTATAAGTATATCCTGTTGTCGCCGATGATCAAGTGCGATAACGGCAAAGATTAAACAGATAATATTATTTGATACTTACAGCTGTTGTACGCTAAAGAACTAATTTACCTACTTTTAACGCATGTTCGAATTGAAATCGCAAATGATGACTTGTTTTTAAAGGCCATTGAACTTTTTTACCTTTAGTTACGTAGGAAATTTCCAAATAACTTCTCCCACTTTGAGTGGAGCGGGAGGGAGTGTCGACATTTATTGACTAAAACCACAGCAGGTATTCCCTCAGACACCCTTTATAACAAGGGATTTTTCAAGTGGGAATTCATCCAACGACTTGCCACGCTCTATTTTGAGTCACTCTATTAAATTGTGCATGCAGCATCGCGTCTCGGTGTGAGCTGACCCTAATGGTCAAGGCAAAGGTGATGCTATCACTGATAGTTTTAGTATTGATGAAAAAACTAGCTGTAAATCAGAAGAAAGATACCTAAAATCATACGACTCAGGTTTTACAAGCTCTTTATTTATATTTACTTTCCTTGTATTCGTAACTAGCTGTCCGCTGTGGTTTCACACGCATTTTTCGTTACTGCTCCGCTCCCGTGGGTCATAGCGTGATGGTATATAGCCTATAGCATTCCTCGATAAATTTGCTATCTAACACTGAAAGAATTTTTCAAATCGGACTAATAGTTCCAGAGATTACCCCTACATACAAACTTACAAACATACAAACTTACAAATTTTACCTCTTTATAATATTAGTATAGATGAAAAGCATAGTGTTTACCACGTGCTGAAAACTTATCTAGTCCCGAGAAGGAGTTACTTTCATCCCTAGTGTAACAATGTACCTACTATTGTGTAGATAACAGGATTACCAATATAATAATTGAATAATTATATTGTTTAACAGTACTTACATCAGAATTTATATTAAACCAGCTCTACTAAGTAATATGAATATTTTAGATTTGAAATCTAAATATTCACATTACTATCTGCTCTAACAGCCGAACCCAATAACCATACCGGAGATAGAAAAACAAATAAAACAACATGTATAATTTTTGTTTTGTATCATTTGTTTTACTATCTCCAGTATGCCAAAACTGTAGATAGATGGGCTATTAGGTTCGGCCCTAAGTCAGCAATGTCAAAGACATTTTCTGTAGGTCACCAATCAATCAATCAATTTTCAAAGTCATAGCCATTTTTACTTCTGGCACAACTTTTTCCAGAACACCGCAGGTTGTTTCTATCATTTTTGTCATTATTATCTGTAAACCTACTGCATTGGTTTCCAACACACCGCAGAATATCAACATCACCTCGGTCATTGTCTAATCTATGTCGGCTACATCTGTCTCCGAGACATCGCAAAATATCTGAATTGTCTCTGTTATAATCTTCTATATTTCTGCTGCATCTATTACCAGAACATCTCAGGATGTCATATCTGTCAATAACTTCTCTGTTTCTGTCACATCTATCCCCAACACATCTCAGAATATTCGAATCATCGTTGTGATATTTTTTAATGTCTGGCAGTATCCACTCTATATTTCTGGCACAGGTCTTTCCAGAACAACGAAGGTTATTTAAATCATCTTTATCTACTGTATTGATGGCACAGCTATCTCCATCGCACCGCAGGGTATATTTATCATGTCTATTATCTCCACCGTCTTTGTTAATATACATTCTGTCCTTGCTGCAACCATCTCCAGAACATCGCAGGTTATTTGAAGCATCTTTATCTACTCTATTGATGGCACATCTACCTCTATTACACCGCAAGGTATATGAATCATGTCTATTATCTCCACCGTCTTTGTTAATATACATTCTGTCCTTGCTGCAACCATCTCCAGAACATCGCAGGTTATTTGAAGCATCTCTGTTAGAATCTATTCTATTGATGGTGCACAGGTCTCCATCACATATCAGGGTATATGCGTCATCTGTATCTTCTACGATTTGTCCTATTCTGTCTTCTCTGCTTCTGTCACAACTATCTCCAAAGCACTGCAGGTAATCTCTATTTCGTCCACAACTACTTCCACTACAGGGTACATTGTCAGGGTAATTATCCATTTCATTTCTATTATAGTCATCATTTGTACTACATCTGCTCCCAATACACCTTAAATAATCCTTTACACTTCTGATTGAATTCATTACATTTTTACTGCACCTGTTACTTTGGCAATGCAAATTATTGCTCATTTCATTTCCATCATTTTCATTGTTTTGGTTTTCTCCTCTATTGTTTCTGTCTCTGCCACATCTATCACCCACACAACGAGATTGACTGCCATAGTTCCGATCTACGAAATTCTTCATAAGATCATATAAAGGTGAAACCTCATCGATATTCGCGTATTCTTTATTTCCGTTTCTCATCATATCTGTTAAGAAAATCAATTCACGACATTTAGCAAGCGTTGAGCATTCGTTTGTCCTGGCTATTAAGTGATACAGAATGTTGTTTCTGTCAGGGCTTGATACACTAGAAGGCAAACTGTCCATTAGCTGATGGAGACTTTTTAATCGGTTCAGAGCGAGGTAGTATTCTGTGAGTGTTTCACGTGATGCACTATTAGCGTCCGAAATATCATTACGAGGCGAGATATAAGCTTTATCGTCACGCTGATTGCCCATCCTATCGTATACTACTTGCGGATTTAACAGTTCGTTCAACGAATCCATTACATTTCTATATGAACCATCGTTCTTATCGGCTAGTGTTCCATTTATAAGAGTAAATAATCCAAAAAGTAAGAAATACGAGATTTGATGAGCCATTGCTTACGATTGGCTTGATACCATGTTGTGTTACACTCTAACCGTTGATGACAGACACTTCAAGTGTCTAAGATTGAAAAGTGCTCATGTATAGAGATAAAACTATCGACTTATAATGCAGCGAGAAATTGAGAATTAGAGACATAAGCATGTCAGTCCGACGCAGTTAATTAACAATTGATAACGATGAATCCCCGATAAAAACGTCATTATATTACGCGCGTATTTCTGAACAAGTCAGAGCCTGCTGTCTCTATGGGCTTATTTTAAAGTGGTACATCTCCCGCTCTGGGCAGTACGGGAGAGTGTGTCAGACTTCTACTGACTAAAACCCACTCCTGTTCCTTCTTTGTCTACATTCCAGGGGCCCGGGGCTCTCTTTCGTTCAACCAACAGGCCCAGTAGGCTTTGACCCTGTCGGGCCCCAACAGTTCGCTGACATTGTCTCTTTAAGGTGCGCGTGGAACAATACGCGTCGTCGACGACATGGCCCTGATCCGGACAGTTACCGAACGTCCGGTCAGCGAACAACCCTTTTCCTTTTTCACATAGGCCTACCTACATGAGTACTTATAAAACGTCAAAAGCTAGAGCACGGTTCCAATTGGTCATTTCTTATAGCGAAGAACCGGAAACAAGCTCCAGGCTGACTTTATAATAATCTTTGAATTCATATCAATGTCTGTGCGTCTGAGGAGTCTACAGTGTTCTCACATTCACATTATAAAAAGAAGTTATAAAAGTAAACCTATCAATAATGTATTATGTGTATGTATATAATAATAAGTTACTACTGAAATACAAATAAACAAAAAAATAAAAAACATTGCAAAATCAATGTCACCTTGCATGCGGCCCGCAAGCCTGCGCCTACGGTGTCTGGAGATTGGGATCGAAATCCCGGCGGCGGGGTTGTGAGGACTGTGCCCTCTCGCATGCGGCCGCCTCCTTCGCCAGCATTGCTTCCCAAAAGGAGGCGATGGACTGCCCGCCACCCCTCCTCGCTCCGGACCATGGCCTGCACCAGGGCCCTGCGCGAGAGGTCGCCGCCGCCTATCGCCCCACGAGGACCCGGCGGTGCTCCGCCTAAGCGGGTCACCTCTCCACCATACGCTCCACCACGCCCTTCAGGTGGTCATCACAGTGGTGAAACCCGTGCGTGTCTTTCGCACGAATCCAGTGCAGGAACCTCCCGAATTTCCCATGACCGGTGAGGAGTTGAGGACCTGCGTCATGCAGAAGGTGAAAATGCCGTGTTTCCGCTCGCGCTCCAGCCACTCCTCAAAGATGGGACTTATCGCCATATTGATGGTGTGCCCTGCTATCTCTATAGGCTGCAGGTTTCTTCGAGAGAGCCACAGTCACTGTAAAAACATCAATCAGTTTAGGCAGTAAAATTCTGACGCTCCTCGCTCCACCCAGAGCAGGAGAAGTTATTTTCTGATTTCCCAATCTTGAAAATAAAGAAGAGTTTTTATAGTAAATGCCAAGTTAACGTTTGAATCCCCAACCGGTCCTATGAGACCGCGCTGTTATTGTTTTACTATTGTGTCTCGTTTCGCGGGTATCTGAGTAACTACGGAGGCAGTCATCCCTGATTATACTCCACTCATTCTACGGTGGTCTCTGTGTTCTACGTGTAGCTACATCATCACCTAAGCTTTTGGACAAAGAAATGACAAATACTTTCAAAAATGTCCACTTCAGTGATAAGACTATATATCTTATCATAATAGGTAAAGGCAGCTATTACAATTCATAAAATTGTGTTACTTTATGTTACATGAAGTTGGACAGTTCAGTTCGATGCCGGTCACTGTGCACGCATTGTTTTCATCGTAAGTATTTTTATAATAACCGGAGCGCGCTGTGGTGTGAGTGTGACAAACAAACTCACACAACAACTGTACGGTATTCATAGCGTTGTCTACATTGTCAAGCGGTGATTGTTTAAAGATATAAAGCAATGGATCAGAACTTTCCTTTAGTTGTGACAAAAAGTGTGATTTAGTGTTTTTTTTTTTACGTGGGGAATCAGAATGACTTCACCCGCTCTTGGGCGGAGCGGGAGGGCGTGTCAGACTTTTACTGACTAAACCCCACCTTCTTTTCCTTCTTTGCCTTCGTTAGTTCCGGGTTTTGGTTTCGGAAACACACCCATGGCCCCCAGAGGCTTCGACCCTGCTGTGCCCATACAGTTTCCAGTATGATGCTATCAGAAAATATTCTATGAGGTGCGAAACACCTCAAGATGAAATGTTGTGGTCCATTTTTCACTTCATTAATGTCGTAAAATAATTGGAAAAATTGTTTTTTAAAAATAACTACTGCCAAACGGTGGAAGAAAGGCTCTTGTTCCGAATTCAGAGGAAAGAAACGCCCGGATGCGCGAACTGCCCGGAAAAAAAGGCAGAACATACGATGCAGGTGTGCCTCGCTTGGGCGCAGCACCCCCATGTCCTTGTGGAGGCCATCGGCGGCAGAGATCTCTCGCGCCGGGCCCTGGTTCAAGCCATGGCGTGGTCTCGCTAGAGGGAAGGGGATACAGTCGATATCCTTCTGCGAAACAGTAATGCTAGCGGAAGAGGCAGTCTTAGTTTTGTCTTAGTCTTGTTAGTCTTTAAGGTATTTATGACATGGGTACCGATACCTGAAATAAATAGATTTATTATTACTATTATTAAAACTGACACTGGTTACCTGAAATTACTTCATCATTAGATAATTGAGATGATAGAGAATGAGATGATTGCCACATAAAAAAATAACCGGGCAAGTGCGAGTCGGATTCGCGCACTGAGGGCTCCGTACCAACTTACACACTGGAGGTCATGGGAATCATAGGACTGCCGCTAAATTGGTTTGAATCCTACCTAACGAGTAGACGCCAGTGTGTAAGAGTGGGTGTACACATCAGCTGCCAAAAATATTTAAACTTTGGTGTGCCACAAAGAAGCGTACTTGGCCCGACTTTATTCATTGTCTATATACCTAAATGACATTCATGATGCAATAACTCAAAAATCTGACATCATATGCTATGCTGACGATACACAGTGTGTTATTTTGCCTTAGTTACGTACATGCCAGTTCTGTATTTTTTCTTTATAGATTAACCCTTAATAAACCTTTATAAAAAATCCCCGTTTTGATATTTGACTTCATTTAGGAGATACAAATATTTTAGTGAAAGGTCACTGACCTTCTTAAAAAAGTTTTTCGTCTGTATTTCTTGAATGAAGCAAAATTGCAGGCTCTTGTGAATCACCACTAAATTGTGGGTTTGAAATGTATTAATTCTAGAAAGTGCAAGTCTCTAACGTAACAAGAACGAGAATATTTTTTTTTTGTCAATTAACGAAAAAAATTAAAAATTAAATAACTGTTTGCGGGTCGCATTTTTTTTTATTGCATAATATACTCATGTAAAATACCTTCAACTGGACAAAATTCTAAATTTTTATCTAGCCAGATCTCGGAGATATTGAGTTTCTATGTTTTTATTAATTTTCTATGGAAATAGGGTTGTCAAAGATGCAGAGTAGTAAATATCTTTTTCTAGTTCAATTGATTAAATCAATTTATGGTAATCAATGTCTGATTGGTCTGTTGTCAGTGGCCCTAACTGTTATGCCAGAGGTGGTGGGTTCAATTATTTTTGTCATGAAGCACACAAATTTTAATGACAACCCTAACCGACAATTTAGAAATTCTATAATTCCGAAATCCTGGGTTTGTTGCAACTGAGTTTTTTTGTGGTGATAGTTATTATAGTGATCAATATTTAGGCTTAATAAAAAACGCGACCATGAATAGAATGTCCTGAAAAAAATTAAATTCAAAATCATAGGAAAAAAAATATTCTCACTTGTGTGAGCAATCTTTTTAAAGTTTTCAAGAAAAAAATGGTTCAGGTAGTGAATTACTATCCCACCTTAAAACATTTTGTATAAAAATCAAATTAGAAAACGAGATATTGTGTTTCTATGGTTTTTAAGGATTTTTCTTAATTTTATTTATTTCTCTTAAACTACAGTAGTTAGAGCCGGCGGAGTTTTTTTAGGAGTTTTGTTTGAGTATAAGCTTTCCGAAATACATATAAAACGAAAATGTCCGAACTAAGGCAAAATAACACACAGTGCGATACTCTAATACTCTTTCATGGCAAGTCCTGGGAAAACGTGAAGGAGGAAACTCAAAATACTATGACTAGTATGAAACGATGGCTGGACTATATAATCTATTATCCCTAAACACAGATAAGACAAATTACCTGTGCTTTCACAAAACGCAAGCATCTGCCCCTAAACATCCCATTAGCATTAAAATACATTTAGCTACATGCTACCCCCTCCATTGCTGCTGCGAGAGTATGCGATTAAATATCTCGTGGTACTAATAGATCAACGACTTTCCTTCAAACCCCACATTGATTTAATAGCCAAGCGCTCCAGAAAACTGATTCGCATCATGAAACTTTTACGCAACACCAACAATAAAAAAGTCTTACATCTGGTTTATGTGGCTCTATGTGAGTCAGTTCTCTGCTACTGCATAACAGTGTGGGGTGGAGTTGGAATCTCCACCATGATCCAAATCGAACGAGCTCAACGTTCAGTATTGACAGTTACGTACAAAAAGCCATTTCAATATCCAACCAATCTTTTATATAAGGAAGCCTCTGTATTAAATGTTCGTCAATTATATGTACATAAATTAATACTGAAACAACACAAAATCATCCTCCAGTCTCCAGAATATCCGCAACTTTTGAAACGCCGAGTATTTATGTGTGGGTCGGTTAGAACTAAGACTATTTTTTCACAGCACATGCAATGCTTTATGCTTTAGCACATATACAATAAAGTAGTCAAAATATGTGACATAAAAAATTGCAGTGTAAAGGGGCGTCTAAACGGGCTATATTTTACGACAATTTGTGGCTGCAATACTGTGGCCGGCAACATTGCTAGCAATACCAGCCACACTATGCAATATTTTAAGGATGGCCCGGCATTATAGTCACATATTTTTTGGTACCTATATCAAAATGTTTTTATGTGTAGCCGGCGTGTCATTAAAGGGTTCTGAATCAAAGGCCATACTATTGCAGCCATATTGCAACATGTTGCCTGCCATTGATTACTCAGCCATAAAATGCACTAAAACGTTTTTTTGATGGCTGGGCAATGTTTGCCAATAATTGCAGCCACAAATTGTCGTAAAATATAGCCCGTTTAGACGTCCCTTAAGTGCTGTCAAAAAGATTGTTCGAAACTGTATGTTAACACAATCATACAGTCAAACCGAATCCTTCATATTTAAGAATAATCACGTATTCACGTAAGACATCCTCACTGGGCACACTACTACCACTACACACAAACGCACGCTCTCACACACACACACTTGCGCACGCATTCGCCCTCATTCACACACACACACACACGCGCGCGCACGCACACTCGCTCATTAACACACAAACACGTACACACAAACATACATACGCATACATGCTATCTCTATGTAGTTTTTTATTTAATTTTGTTTTTTAGGGTTCAGTACCTCAAAAGGAAAAAACGGAACCCTTATAGGATCACTTTGTTGTCCGTCTGTCCGTCCGTCCGTCTGTCAAGACCCTTTTTCTCAGGAACGCGTGAAGGTATCAAGTTGAAATTAAAACCGTATATTGAAATCCGCGGTCCCTTGAAGTTGTGCAAAAATCAAACTTGTAACTTGACGGGAAAAAAAGATACGCCCGTTTATGTTGCAAAAAACGTACATTTCGACACTGTCAAAGGAATCAAAACTCATAGGGTGCTTCCGGTTGACCTAGAATCTTGAAATTTGGCACGAAGCAAGGTATTATAGCACTAATATCGGGAAAAGTCTGAAAACTGAAAATTTTTAGTTACGTCACAAGAAAAAAAATTTGAAAAGTCTTCAAGACTCGATTCGAGAATTAAACTGTTTTTATAGGTAGGTTGGTACGAAACCCTCAGTGCGCGAGTCCGACTCGCACTTGCCCGGTTTTTTTTTCTTATAATTATCATTAAAACTAGTTATTAGCGCATAGCTACCTATTGTTGTTTTGCAATGACAATATTATGTAAACAGTATTTATACCATTACGCGTTTCGTTGGTAACCTCACTCTCGGACTCCACGAGACAGACTCGACCGTGTGGAGTCCAATAGTACCTAATTTACTTTTTCCTTTATGTATTATAAATGTTATTGTAAATCTAGCTTGTAAGTAGTTGGTTAAGGAAATGTAAAACACCTGATTTAATCTCTGGCAAATAAAACATAAACATAAGAAAACAGTTCAGTTCTCGAATCGAGTCCTGAAGATTTTTCAAATTTGTTTTTTGTATTACGTATCTACAAATTTTCAGTTTTCAGACTTTTCCCTATATTTGTGCTATAATAACTTGCTTCGTGCCAAATTTCAAGATTCTAAGTCAACGGCAAGTACCCTATGAATTTTGATTCCTTTGACGTTGTCGAAATGTACGTTTTTTGTAACATAAACGGGCGTATCTTTCTTTCCCGTCAACTTACACGTTTGACTTCTGCACAGTTTCAAGGGACCGCAGACTTTCAGTATATAGTTTTAATTTCAATTTGATACCTTCCCGCGTTCTTAAGATAAAGGGTCTTGACAGACAGACAGACAGACAGACAGACAGACTGACGGACAACAAAGTGATCCTATAAGGGTTCTGTTTTTTCCTTTTGAGGTACGGAACCCTAAAAACGGCAAAAACAAAATTTTCAACGAGTAGTTTATACTTCCGATTGATTTTGCACTTCCACTTTCGGTTCCAATAAATTTAGATCGGAACACATATCAGAAGTACCTACAAACAAGTTTATACTTGTTGCGCGGGAGCCTCCCTCCCCCCCCCCCCGTGCTAACTAGTTAGCTTACGTAACGTAGGTACTAGAGTGCGTCTAATGAAGGCGCGACTAGAAGTTCTTTTTTAAATTTAATTGACAACATTATTCAGCCGCACTTGTAGGATATAAAAAAAAATAAAGTATCAAAACATGATTCTCCTACTAGTTAGTATACACCACATACAAAATGTTTTGGATTTAACCTTTCTAAACTTTTTCTCAGGTCGCGCTTTCATTAGACGGACTATACTTAATTTAGTTTTTGATTAGTTTTAGTAGTGTTTCATTTGACCTTTCTGCCTCTACCTTCGCCTCTGATTTCGATTCCGAATCAGACAAACCTAAAACATCTTCGATTCCAAATTCGGTTCCAACATAACCACTTCTGTTTCATCCCTTAGTGAAACATTGTTTCCAACACTTAGGAAATATAACGGTGCTTAAAAACTTTTCTAGTTTTAGTGTTGCAGTAGTACGTAGTTAGTTACATTGTTTTTTTTTCACAAGTTTATTGAAAAACGTCGTTTAATACGTTTAACATGTAATAGTACATTATGATACAAGTGTGTAATGAGGGTGATTGCCGTCGCGGTGGTATTAAGACCCGAGCCGTGGCGAGGGTCTTAAGAGAACCAAGACGGTAATCACCGATTACTCACGTGTATCATACTTACACACTTGTGAAGAAAATAATAAATAAATAAAACTCTTTTTGACAAAAAAGAGGTTAAACAAAAAGGTTAAACATTTACATTACCGCACAAGTGCATTATAGTAATCAAAATGTCACAGTTTGGTAACGAGCCCCTTTATATGCCTAAGCGCAGTGCAATAACAGCCACTTTATGAGCAAGTGTGTCGAAAAACAATTTAAGGCATTTATGATATTCAAGTTCAAATATGTAGTTTCTAGAAGAGTTTAAATGTAGACGGATTGAGAGGAAGAGGGAGGACCAAGAAAACATGGGCGGAGTGTGTGAGGACTGATATGAAAGAAAAGGGAGTTAGTAATATGAAGGAAGAAAAAAATATGGGATTAGGGCAGGAAGGAGAGTATTCACTTCATCGATCGTGACATTTAATCTCTTATGGTTAGTTGAGCTTTTGTCTCACGGCTCCCTGAACATGGTATGGGAGACAAGTTTTTTTTTCATAATATCAGTCATGCCTTTAACCATAGATATTTTCCTAATTGCATTAGAAAATTAATTCATGAATCCCCGACCGGTCCTATGAGACCGCGCTGTTATTGTTTTACTATTGTGTCTTGTTTTGCGGGTATGTGATAGGTTAAACATATTTGAAAGTTCTAGTAAAAGACCAAAATCGACAATGACATCACAGAAAAAAACGTGATTCGAGAAATATTATGTTTTACTGGGAAATTCTAATATTTATCGTAAGTCGGACTTAAAACGTAATTACATGACCGGAACAAAACAAAAATATTCAAATTAATAATGTCTTAAAATAAAATTACGCATATTTAAGTCGTTAAGAAAGATAAGATTAGAAAAGTAAGCCTTTTGTAATTGCATTTAAAAGATAAAAGTGTGCGTCGGAATGAAATCATTTTACTTTATCAACCCCGTTCTATTATCGGACAATTTGACGTGTTTTTGTTCGAGTTGGTAGTCACCCAGTGACTTCTTCCACTCTAGGGAGGAGTGGGAGGGCTGGTCAGACTTTTACTGACTAAAACCACACATGTGTCATTAGGTGCCCTTTGCCTTTTAAATTTAAATTAAAAAAAGGTTTTTATTATACAGACAAATTGTAAGTTATATATTATTAAAAAAGTAAATAATAAAAACAACGAAACACGGCTGCGGTCTAACGCGATGGTTAATGTTAAGGACTTCGATTCTTGCGATTTTTATAACACATCGCCTTTGAATATAAATTATAGATATAATATAGAACATAATATATGTCGTCGATGGCGCGTATTGTTCCACGCGCGCCTCAAAGAGATGTCAGCAAACTGTAGGGGCCCGACAGTGTGAAGCCTTCTGGGGCCTGGGTTGACGAAAGAGATCCCCGGGACCCCGGAATTAGGGCAAAGAAGGAACAGGAGTAAGGTTTAGTCAGTAAAAGTCTGACACGCCCTCCCGCTCCGCCCAGAGCGGGAGAAGTCATTTTGATGATTACCCACCTAAAAAAAATACAGAATATAATACTTATGATGTTTCTTGCCGGTTTTAGGTTCGCTAAAACCGGTGCGCTAGCTTCTGCCATTAATAAGTGCCCATGTAGGCTTACGTGAAATAAAAAAATATGTGTTTGAGGGCCCAAAGTACACCATTTTACATTTTGTTTTTTTTTTAGATGGCTGACGTGAAACCTGCATTCCAGTATACTAGGAGTGAGATGGAAGCCGAACTTGTACGATACTTCGAGGAAAAAATTAAATTAGGCCTACCACCTCAAGTAAGAATAATTAATCTAAGGGCCTGTTTCACAATGTCCGAGTAGGCACTACTCACTGAATAAATTCAAAAATGTGACAGAATTTGTATGACATTATCTGCCAAGTAAGATACTCGAAACTTAATCATAGGTGGTGAAATAGGCCCTAAACATAAAATATTAAGTACTAGCTGTCCCCTGCGGTTTCACCCGCATTTTTCGTTACTGCTCCGGTCCCGTGGGTTGTAGCGTGATGGTATATAGCCTATAGCATTCCTCGATAAATAGGCTATCTAACACTGAAAGAATTTTTCAAATCGGACCAGTAGTTCCAGAGATTACCCCCTACATACAATACTTACAAACCTACAAACTTACAAATTTTACCTCTTTATAATATTAGTATAGATTTAAACAAAGTACTAATCTTACAGTTCAAGATCCGCGGGCCTAAAATGACATTTAGCAATTAATTTTAAAGCAAATCATGTCCCGAAATTCCTAACCACTCCTAAGCAATTCTTCTAATATTTCTAAAGTGGTTGCACAAACTAGACGAATAATACTCAATTCGTTTCATATCTGAATCCTATTCCGTGTAAAAATCGCTGCATGAAAAAAATATGATTGTCATATAATATGTATACAGGAAAAGTTTTTAACCACTGCGTAAATTTTTTTTGGTGGCTCTGTGTAAGTAATAGAACACAAGTCGTCTCAAGGTTAAGCAACGTTTGCCAAGGTTGGTCTTTAGATGGGTGACCATCTTAACATAACGAGTTTCCTCCGTGCCTTAACATATAATAATTATTTATGACTAGCAGCCCGTCCCGGCTTCGCACGGGGTAGACAATTATTTATTTTTGGAAATTTGGATATAAAACACTTTTTTTCACAAATATTTTTATTTATTAAAAAAATATTATTTATTAATTATATATTAAAAAAAATCCCACAGTCATATTTGCCCCCTCCACCCCGCCCGCCGCGATGCCCGGCGCGCTTTTCAGACTGCATCGCAAACAACAGCCACGGCGCTATGGCGGTTTTGTTTACTGTTTGAATTTTTTATTTCGTAATATCTTTTGAATGGACAGTCCAATTTAAATAATTTAAAAACTATTTTATAGGTAGTTAAATGGTCTTGACCATAAAATAATTTATTTGGATAAGGATTAATATAAACACATAAATAGCATGGTTTGAATTTGGTTAGCATTTTCATTAATGTTTAAAATGAAAAAAGTTGTTGTAGTGACATAGCTACAATAGTTGGACATATGCTACCGCGGAGTTTTTTGTAGACATTATGATGTTCTTCAATATTGTTGTACATTATTTTGTTCTATCGCTAATAGTTTCGGCACCGCATTCGACGAAAGACATTTTAAGACTCATTTTTCTACACCTTCGGTTACATTGTTCAAATTTTACCAAGGATTCCTAATTTTTTTCAAAATGAAATGTAGCTTATGTCAAATTGGAAGAATGTAGCATTCTATTGGTGAAAGAATTTTTTAAATCGGCCCAGTACTTTTTGAGCCTATTCATTACAAACATACAAAGATAGGTACAAATCTTTCCTCTTTATAATATTAGTGTAGATAATCTTAGATTATTATTATATGTTAAGTTTCACTTTAATTTTGCAATTATTAGCAGTAATATTTAAACAAAACCTTCTCCTGTAAAATTTAGTTTTTGTCGGTTACGATAAGTCGGCGGCCGGTAATGGCTCGAACTAAAAAGGAAAAAAATAAAGTAAACTTCCAAAAAAGTGGTACTGACATCTATGGTCTATCGGTTTAGGTAGTTAACTAAAGGTAAACAATCTTGGTATGTCTTTTTATATTAAAGAGGTCGTATAAAATATACACAAAGGTTATTTAAATTTAGTTTATTAGCTAACATCGATTTAGGTAAATTCCTAGTTGCAAAGATTTTTACATACAATTTTTAGACAACTTTTAGATAAAAGGACATGCCAAGATTGTTTACATTTAGTTAATTACCTAAACCGATAGACCATAGTTGAGGCGCGTGTGGAACACTAGTCGTGTCGTGGACTTGGGCTCGGTCCGGACGGTTGCCGGACGGCCGGACAGTGAGCTAGATACCCATTATCGCCGTTCGCAAGCCCACACCTAATGTGGCTGGAACCCAGGGTTGAAATCGGGTTAGTTTATGTAAATAGGAATGTAGATATAGGGGTATGTAAATGTCTTCTCATGAGAGGAGCTCATGGCTAGATAATAACAGCCGCACAGGTCGATCTTCAAGGTTAAGCAACGCTTGCCTAGGTTGGTCTGTGGATGGGTGACCATCTTAACATAACGAGTTTCCTCCGTGCCTCGGAAAGTACGTTAAGCCGTAGGTCCGGCTGTCATTTGTAGATCTTTGGCAGTCGTTACGGATAGTCAGAAGCCAGTAAATCTGACTCCAGTCTTGCCATGAAGTACCGTGTTACCCCAATTATTGGGTTGTGGAGGTCAGGTAGGCTGCCGCTCCTCGTAAAATACTGGTATTCAGCTAAATTCGGCTTGACTGGAAGCCGACCCCAATATAGTTGGGAAAAGGCTTGGCAGATGATGAGGAATGTAGATATAGGGTTATGTAAATGTCTTCTCATTTCCAGATGAGTGAACCTGGCTCCAGCCGTACATTTGACTCTGAGGACGTCGGTGATGATGGTGACGAAATTATTAAGTACCTCTGGGACAGGAAACGTACCACAGGCTATATTTCAAACTATATCAACTTCAGTAAACTGTCGAATAAGGTAAGAAATTATACAGTAAGTCAGTTTAAACAAGGGACATATTAAAACCCACAATAATGTACGCTTACATGGTACTATGTATAAAAATATGAACAAAAAAAACACTGATAAATAACAGACAGAATTATACCAAAATTTTCGCAAAAGTCTCGCAACGTGTATACAATATACAATACACCCTTGCGAAGGAATGAGCGCGTCAATGACCTTTAGTTTGAATCCATTTTCCTTTCACACTTTAAACCTGTCTGGTTCTTACACTATTACTTCTTCTTACACTAAATTTTTTATAAAAAAAACGTCACATAAGGATATACGTTTTATACATATTTGGGACGAGAATCGAATACTGGATACCCTCCCTCAATAAGTCCCTCGTGTAAACCTAACATTCTGTATTATGGCCGCCATTTTTAGATGCGGGCTCATAAGAAGACGATTGAGTTTTTCACCTCCATATCACGACAAAAATCACAACCACTACTTTACAGTTGAATAAATGATTACCGTCCTCAGCTCTGTTATGACCTAAATACCACCTCAGCTGTAATCATCAACATTACACTCTTGTATCATAATGTACTATCAAAACATAAATTTAAGCTTTTTTGTTTGTTGTCAGGACGAGAAATCAGCAAAGTTAAAAAGTAAACTTAGAACAATGCGAATGTCAGAGAGAATAGACAAAAAAATGACGGAAATAGAAAAAAGGAATGAGTTATTGGAGAAAGATGTTGTTCAGTTAAAGAGCATGTTGGCTGTGAAAAATACTGAAATAGATAAGAATATTATAGGAATTAAGGAACGTAGAGCTATTGAAACAGCTAAACTTAAAAATAATATTAATTTTATTAAGAAAAGAGAGACCGACGAGCAATCAGCTTTAGACAGGCAGATCGAAAAACTTAAAGCAGATGAAGCTCACGCAAAAATCGAAATGGAAAGAAAAATTGAGGAGATGAAAAAAAATATAATTTCAATAAAACAGACCTTCGATCAGAATATTCAAGCTATGAAACAAATTGAAGCTGAAAAGGCAAAATACTATGATAACGAAATTCAAAAATTGAAAGAAAAGGAGGAGGCAACAAAAAAGATAATTGAAGCCAAAATTAAAAATATGGAAGTTTTTTTCATTAAAAAGAAAACAGAAATACAGAATAACATTAATGAAAAGCTAAAAGAGTTTGCTATAAAAGAAGAAAATTTTAAAAACAACATTAAAGATATGCGGCAACGTGAGACTCAGGAAATAAGTGAAATTGAAGCTAAGATTCAAAGATTGAATGAAATAAAAGCCCTGAAGAAGGAAGAAATTGCAAAGAATATTCACGCGATGAAAAACTCATTAGCAAATGGTAAAAAAGACTTTAAAAAGAGCATTGAGGCTATGGACCAATACGAAGCAAACGAGATAAGAAAAATTGAAGCTAAACTAGAAAAAATGAACGATATTAAGGCTCAAAAGAAAGACAGTATTGAGAAGAATATTCAAGAATTACAAAAAAAGAGAAAAAGAATGCACGAAGAAGAATGCCAACAGAGTATTGAAGCCCTGCAAGAATATGAGGCTAGGAGAACAGTTGAAACGGTAGTGGGAAAAGAAATAACGAATAATGTTAGGGCCCGAAAGACAGGATACATTGAGGGAAAGATTGAACCACCACGAAAAAGGAGAGCTCCGGACGAGGAGGTTGGTTCAGAAGAGCAGCCTGTATCAGGATCTACACGAGACACACGGTTTCTACCTCATGCGACACTAGCACCCGTGCGGACAATAAAACGACATGGCAAACATATTCCAGTCATATATTCGGAGCGGCACAAATGGACCCGTCGTGATTAACTGACAAATAATCACTCATCATCTACCTAGCCTTTTTTCCCAACTATATTAGGGTCAGCTTCCAGTCAAGCCGGATTTAGCTGAATACCAGTATTTTACGAGGAGCGACTGCCTACCTGACCTCCACAACCCATTAACAGGGTAACACGGTACTTCATGGCAAGACTGGAATCAGATTTACTGGCTTCTGTCTAACCGTAACGACTGCCAAAGATCTACAAATGACAGCCGGGACCTACGGCTTAACATGCTTTCCGAAGGAGGAAACTCGGTATGTTAAGATGGTAACCAATCCACAGACCGACCTTACCTATGTATGCTTACATCTTTGAAACTACGCAGCGGATTTTGATGCGGTTTTTTTCAGTAGATAGAGTGATCGAAGAGGAAGGTTTATATGTATAATACATGCATAATTAAATATACCTAGCACCCGTGCGAAGCCGGGGCGGGTCGTTAGTATAATCATTTATAATACTGTTACTTTTTGGTGTACAATAAAGTTTATTCTATTCTATTCTATAATATTAATTGAATGTACGTCAGTATGTGCATGTACCTAATAACTATAAGGAATTTATACTTAACTTAGCAGATAAGAAAAATCATAATAAGCTGTTATAGTAATAACAATTTTCTTAATTAAAACCTTAAAAGCAAGAAGAAGCGTTACAGACTTTTACTAACAAAAATCCCCAAGATGTTCCTTCAGTTGCCCGTTTGGAGGGTCATGGTAACTCTTTCTACTGACATATCTTTGAAGTCCACGTGGAACTCAACGCGCCTGTCTTCGATGGCCGGGAATCGCTCTCTGACTAGTGGACGATTTTTTCAAGGTCAAAAATGTTGTGGATGTTTTTTTCCAAACCAAATAAATTACATATTTTTTTAAGAGAATTTTCGTTTCTATTCAATTATACTCATCAACCAGGTTGTTTATGTTGCAAAAAACGTACATTTCGACACTGTCAGAGGAATCAAAATTCATAGGGTAGTTCCACTTGACCAAGAATCTTGAAATTTGGCACGAAGCAAGGTACTATAGCAACGATATAGGGAAAAGTCTGAAAACTGAAAATTTTTAGTTAGGTCACAAATTCAAACAAGAAATTTTTTTTGGAAAAATCTTTAAGACTCGATTCGAGAATTCGAACTGTTTTCATAGGTATGTATATACTGAGATCTACGGTCCCTTAAAGCTGTTCAAAAATCAAATTTGTAAGTTGACGGAACAAAAAGATACGCCCGTTTATGTTGCAAAAAACGTACATTTTGACACTATCAAAGGAATCAATATTCATAGGGTATTTCCCGATGACATTGAATATTGAAATTATTTGGTCATGAAGCAAGGTATTACAGCACAAATATTGGGAAAAGTCTGTTTTGATAATAAATATTGTTATTATTATTTTCAGGCACAGATACGGTGCAATTGAGAGGGGGAAGGCAATCTACGCCCGTTTTCAATAGCTAGGTATCTATCTAAAGTTGCAGCTACTAAAGATAAACAAATCTATCCTTTTGCCCTTACTTGGTTTCCTATAACCTACCGACGGATAGCATTTCCTACAAAAAGTTGTGGATTGATAGATAGAATCTTACTGTTTATCGGGGATAGCTATCTATATATGAACTGCGGTAGGTTATTAAAAACGGTCGTTTCATCATCTGCTTAGCCTTTTCCCAACTATATTGGGTTCGGCTTCCAGTCAAGCCTAATACCAGTATCCCATAATAAAGCAAATATATTTAAAAAAGGGCTATACTCGGTACTTCCTTGCGCGATCATACCAGAAATAATAATATAATAATAATAATATATTCCACAACTTTCACACAATGCCATCTAGTCCCATGCTAAGCAGAGCTTGTGTTATGGGTACTAGACAACTGATAAACATAATTATATATTTCTAAATACATACATATTTTTTTTTTTTTAGGTAGTTTCATAGGCTTTATTTACAACATGGAAATCGAAACTAAATTAGGGGAAGGTGACATTAGCGGAGCAGCCAGAATTCTGTTCAGTAGTGATGTGCTGGCTCCTTGTTCTCCAGCTACTCTAGTAGCTCTGGAGAGTAAACACCCTGCCCCAGCGGATGGCCTTTCTTTTCCTGACCCTCCTGATTCGGACATTCATACCCTCACCGTTACAGGTCGAGAGGTAGTGTTAGCTGTTTGCTCCTTCCGGAATGGCTCTGCCGGCGGCCTCGACGGCCTAAGCCCTCAACATTTAAAGGACCTCATTTGTTCAGGTGCCGGGGAAGCTGGTGAGTCGCTCTTGAAGGAGCTTACGGCTCTAATTAACCTCATGCTCTCGGGCAAAGTGAACGAAGCCGTCATCGAGACTCTGTACGGGGCCAACTTATGTGCTCTGCGCAAGAGAGATGGCGGTATTCGACCCATTGCTGTGGGAACTACCTATCGGCGTATGGCAGCCAAAATTTGCTGTAAATTTTATGGTGAGGCTGTTTCGGAAAAATTTCAGCCCCTCCAGCTTGGTTTCGGCTCTAAAGGGGGCTGCGAGGCTGCCGTACACGCCCTGTCGACCTACTTAAATTCTAACCTAGGAGAGGTCATCCTGAAGGTTGACATAAAAAATGCTTTTAATTCAGTGAATAGGGACACCTTGCTGGCAGAAGCTAAAAAAGAAGTACCTACCCCAAATTTTTAGTTTTCTTTGGCAATGTTACAGGAAACCATCTAAATTACTATATCGGGACAACCATTTGGAATCCGCTGTTGGTTGTCAACAAGGTGATCCCCTCGGGCCGGTGATCTTCAGCCTAGCCATTCACCCCATTATTCGACAGTTAAATTCCAAATTTAACGTTTGGTACCTCGACGATGGAACCCTAGGAGGCGAAGCAGATATAGTTTTGAATGATTTACAATTCCTTAAAAATCAACTTCACTCAATAGGACTCGAACTTAACCTTTCAAAATGCGAATTATTTTTAAATGACAGTACTGACAGACAACTGACTCTTTCCAAATTTAACACAATAGCCCCAGATATAAAAATTATTGAAAAAAGTTCACTTCGTCTCCTTGGGTCTCCTATTTTTGAGGATTCCTTTCCCAATTTCGTTGAGGAAAAAATTCAAAATTTTAATGATATTTCGGAAAGATTGCTCAAAATTAACATGCATTCGGCCATCACCTTAATTCGGTTCTGCTGTTTCGGCCCTAAATTAACATATTTCCTCCGCGCTTCTCACTTATGGCAACATCCACAACTCTTGGAAAAAATGGATCAAATTATTCGACAAACCCTTACGTCAATTTTAAACGTGGCCATGGACGACCGAGCTTGGAGTCAAGCTACCCTTCCAATCCGTATGGGAGGCCTCGGTATCCGCAAAATTTCCAGTATTAGTTTACCTGCTTTTATATCCTCGGTTCACGGCACTGAGAAATTGATCAGGAATATCGGAATATCCTATCTTCCTCACTGATCAATTTCAATGTGCCGTGCTTCACCGAAGCTATAGATACCTGGAGACTCACTTGCCCGAATTCTAATCCACCCGACGACCCTTCATCCCAAAGGCGGTGGGATGAGCCGCTCTGCAGAGTAGTTCAGGAAAACCTGATTGCAACATCTACTACTCCTGCAGAGCGTGCGCGCCTGCTAGCTGTGGGGGAGTGGGAGTCGGGTCTCTGGCTTCATGCAATACCGTCATCGAACTTAGGCACCCTGCTCGATGATACCACTTTCCGTCTCGCTGCTTCCCTACGTCTAGGGGCTCCCTGTTGTTCTCCTCATCGCTGCCACTGTGGCGAAGTTGTCAACAGCCTCGGACACCACGGTTTATCATGCAGCCAAAGTGCGGGTCGCATAGCACGGCACGCGAATATCAACGACATAATCAGACGCGCTCTTGTCACCGTCGGCGTTCCAGCTGTATTAGAACCTCATGGCCTGGCACGCGACGATGGCAAGAGACCGGACGGTATGTCGTTATTCCCTTGGAAGATGGGTAGGCCTTTAGTATGGGATGCTACTTGTGTCGATACTCTTGCGCCATCCCATCTTCCAAGCTCGTCGTGTTGTGCTGGTTCCGCCGCTGCGGCTGCGGAGAACCTCAAGCGGCGGAAATATAATAACCTTGTGGGAAGTTATATTTTCGAACCGTTTGGGGTTGAAACTCTTGGTTCGTGGGGTCCGAGTGCTCACAAATTGTATAAAGATCTTTCGAAGCGCCTAGTTGACACTTCGCGTGACCCAAGGGCTGGCTTTTACTTTGGACAGAAAATAAGCATTGCCATTCAGCGTGGCAATGCTGCCAGTCTTTTGGGCACATTACCAGTCGATAGCGATGTGGAGGAGTTTTTTGACGCCATATTTTAGTTTGTTTTAATTAGTTTAGGGTTAGTTTTTATTATACTGTAAATACCATGTTGTAAATAAAGCATACATATTATAGATAAATAACACCCAGACACAGAACAAATGATCGTGCTCATCCCACAAACATTTGTCCTGGGTGGGGATCGAACCCACGACCTCCGGCATAGCAGTCAGGGTCACGAACCACTAGACCAACAGGCCAGTCAAGAAATGTAAATATCCGCTAGGAAACCAAGGTTAACTATGTCCGTAGGCCGAGCCTGGTCGAAGAATGTGGCAGTGGGTAATTTCTACTAGCTAAAAATTCTACGAGCAATGTGCCCACATTGCTCGTAGAATAGATGGTCGAAGGATAAAGGTTCTGGAGTGAGTGGCGACCACGTACGGGAAGACGTAGCGTTTGAGGACCTACCACAAGGTGCCGATGACCTACTAAGGGTTGCAGGAATCCGATGAATGCGAGATGCACTAGACTGATGACAATCGGAATCTGTGAATACCTACTTATAGTACATGTTTCGTGTTTTATTTAACTTGTGTATTATGTCCTTGTATCTGTAATTGTCAGTAATTGTATAGCACTTCTGTTTTTATTTTGTACTAGCTTCCGCCCGCGACTTCGTCCGCGTGTTCAAGAATCGGGATAAAAGGTAGGTAGCCTATGTTCTTTTCCATGTCAAAGGCCATATGCATGCCAAATCCGTTCAGCCGTTTTTGCGTGATTAAGTAACAAACATTCACATATTTTATATATTAGTTAGGATGTGTTATGATCACAGAAATCGTAGCTATGTTCCTGAGGTGGTCGAAATGAATGTATTAGAGTGCGTCTAATGAAAGCGCGACCTAGAGTTTTTTTTTAAATTTTTTATTCAGCCGCAATTGTAGGAAATAAAAAAAATAGTTAAGCGTCAAGACATGATTCTCCTACTAGTTAGTAATAACACATACAAAATTTTTGGATTCAACCTCTTTTTCTCAAGTCGCGCTTTTATTAGACGAACTATATTATTTGCGGTCAACGCCGGGGAAATACCTACTGCGACGTAAATCTAGGTAGACTGTGGACCTGCCTATTTAGATAGGCCATGTATAGGCATTTAAAACTGGCAAGTCAATAGGCATCACAAAGCTGATAATAAATATTAGACCAGATTGATCGATATACTTACACCATTTACATATCTGAGAATGACACTCGAAATTTTATCTTATCTTACTACAATTCATATAATCGGCTGTAAAAATAGTAATTTACATACCTACGCAGTGATTAGTCACTAAGACCGAGGGGCGTTATAGCTACCGCCATATCGAATGGGCCCCCCGCTACGGGGGCCCCCCGCTACAGGGGCCCCGTATGAAATAAGAGGCCGCTAGTTTGAGAGGTAGGTGAGACAGAGAGTAAATAATAATAATAAGTATATTTATTGTTCAGACAACTAATGGTCCACATAACATATTAGTATAACTTATATCACCTCCGTTGAAAAGGGAGGATCCTCCGACCGGACGGGTGTTATGTCCGGTGGGCTACTACCCGGTAGATGATTTCGGGCTGTTAGATATATTCAAATCGCGCGGAGAACTTTGCTTGTGCGATGCAGGATTCTGTGACGTCATATGTAGCAGATGTCGCTACATCACTCCCCTTCGGAAATCGGAGATCGATAGTCCTTGATGCTTCTTATGCTGCGTGCCTGGCCAGCGGTAGGTTGGTTCCAGTGAGTTGGAACCCAATACCGCATAGTTCACAGTGAGTTGCTGTCTGAACTTTGTGCTGGGGTAATGCCCCAGTGAATCGGGGTGGTGATGTCCCAGTGAGTCGGGATGATGCTGCAGGCTCCGGTGGGTCGAAGTTATGCAGTTGGCTCCAGTAAGTCGGAGCCATACTGTGCGACGTAGGGCTTGATTGCTGGCGTCGACCAGGAGAGGTTCTTCATCGCTCTTCTTGTGACTGGCCGAAGGTGCGGTGTGCCAAGGTCGATATCATGAGGCTGAAGGTGATGACCAGGTATGACCTGGTAGGCATGCTAGTGGTCATGATACCCTCACTGATCACTCACTGGTCGCTACACTAGTGAGTCATCTACCTAGCCTTTTTACGCCTTTCTACGTCATAAATCGTAAACTGTAATTAAGATGCCACGGAACCCTGGGTGCGGGAGTCCGCCTCGCACTTGGCCGGTTTTCCCAAGTATATTGGGGTCGGCTTCCAGTCAAGCTGGATTTAGCTAAATACCAGTATTTTACGAGGAGCGGCTGCCTACCAGACACACTAGTGAATGAATAATAAAAATATGATAGGATGTTCTAATAGTTTATAACTCGTTCCGCTTGTTAAATAGCATTTTCTGTATAAGACCACAATGAAACTTAACCTATCCCTAGTCCAGAATACCTTTCCTATCTCAGTCGTAATAATCTAATTTTCTAGTTCGCGCACATGATGCCAAATCCAATAACAATTTCACTATGGCCACGCAATTTAAAACTAATTTGGCGCTATACTTGGCGCCAGATAAGCTTGGAATAAAGTACATTAACCTTTTCCTAATATCTCTGCGATACAAGAAAATTAACAATGAACTGTTTTTCATTACTAGAAAACGTACAGGATCGCAATAGATGTCGATTCAAGACAGCTTTATGTCTTTATTTCCGTTTTTGGGGTTCCGTACCTCAAAAGGCAAAAACGGAACGTTTATAGGATCACTTTGTTGTCCGTCTGTCTGTCTGTTAAGACCCTTTATCGCGGGAATGCGTGAAGGTATCTAGTTGAAATTAGAAATATATACTCGAGTCCACGGTTCCTTGCTGTGCAAAAATCAAACTTGTAAATTGACGGGGAAAAGAAATACGCCCGTTTATGTCGCAAAAAACGTACATTTCAACACTGTCAAAGGAATCAAAATTCATAGGTTAATTTAATTCCCGTTGACCTAGAATCTTGAAATTTGGCGTAAAGCAAGGTCTTACAGTACAAATATAGTGGAAACTCTGAAAACTGAAAATTGGAACTTACGTCGCTAGAAAAAATAATTGATAAATCTACAAGTCTCGCTTTGAGAATTGAACTATTTTCATATGTAAGTTGTTACGGAACCCTCAGGGCGCGAGTCCGACTCGCACTTGCCCGGTTTTTGAAATTAAGAATGTCAATAAATGTAGGTGGGTCAATGACCTTTACTTCACGTTTATCTGGCGCGGCCTATCAAACTCAATTACAAATTATCATAATCCCAATGTCGGCCGATCGGACTGACTTGAACTCAAAAGTAAGCCTGCATCAACCGCTGTCTTCGCCCTATTCTAATATTTACTGGCCCGAATATATCTTCAATATAAATCTGTAGGGATGCTGTAGTGTCGGTCGGTCGGGGTTAGATTGACCTACAGATCAAACGCCGCAAATGGAACTGGATCGGTCACACGCCTTGAAAATATACCAAGCCAAGCTTGAGGAATCCAGTCTAAACTGGAGTCCTCAAAGAAAGAGTGGAATTCCCTGCCGGGGTCTGTGTTTCCTGATAGCTGCAACCTAGGGGTCTTTAAGTCAAAAATGAATAGGTTGCTTCTAGGCAAGCGTGCTCCATCGTCGATCGCTTACCATCAGGTGAGATGTGGTCAAGCGCGAACCTATCAATAATAAAAAAAAAGTTCCGTTGGACATTTCTAGCCTTCTTCAACAGTTCCACTATATCAAGTGATACTTTTTCACTGTAGATGCTTGCATTCTCGATGAAGATACCAAAATTTTCACATATTATTTAAGTTTTTAGTTGCCTATAATATTTGTGTAGATCCCACAATTTTACTGCAATAATTTTTAGGCAATACTTTACGCATTCATTTCGTTGTTTTGCCATCTAGTGGAAACAGGCGTTACAGTTCGAAACTGCACTAACTTTTCACAGAATTGTGTATTATATGTGTATATGTACTCATTTAGAGCAGAGGTGGCCCAGTAGAGCAATAGAGCAATAGTGGCCCAGTGGTAACTGCCCCGACATGTACGTTGTAGTTCGTGAGTTCAAACCCGGTCAGGTGCCTTACTTTCTGTAATTTATTTCATCACCACTGCTCTCAAAACGGTGAAGGAAAACATCGTGAGGAAACCGGCATGTCCTAGAACCAAAAATTCGAAGACATGTGACATCCACCAATCCGCAATGGGCCCGCGCGGTGGATTATGTCCCATTCTCTCTCCAAGAGAGGAGGCTTGAGTCGCAGCAGTGGGTACAATTAAGGATATAAGACTACGGCAATCCGGGGTTATGGACGTTCAAAATAACTATCTATTTGTTTAACTACGTATTTGTTTGCCACTGAGGCATTCGAGCGAATCACTCTAAAAAATCTTCTAGAATCTATAGTAACAATAGGAGTCCCACAAGGCACAATTAAGGGACCATTCCTTTTTCTCACCAAAGTTTTATTGGTATCCATAAAAATCTCTGGACGCTAAACAGGCACTATCGTTAGTAGTACCAATCGTTTGATTTTCATATTGATTTTATTTTCTGAGATCGATCAAATCAGTAATGATGTTCGCTTTGTCCAAATACCATACATAACTACCACTACTTTCTGTTAAAGCTATTTTTAGTTAATTTAGTTTTGTTTTTGGTTTATGAGAGCATTAATAAGTCAAGTAAATAATATATTTTGCTAAAATCGAACCTAGTGCCTCAAATTCACCAAATATCTCTAAATTGAGTACCTCCTCCTAATATCCGATGTACTTTTGCTTGAGTATAATCGGACACTCCGTTGATAATTTACGAGTAAGTAAGAAAATCATCCGAAATGGTACCGAATTTAATTTTAGAATCGAACTTAGGAACGTAGGTACCATCTACTTAATAATAAAATAAAAATATAATCTAGAAAACAATGTCTATCCCAATTTTATTTATTGATATAATTAGTTAATAAGAACTAGGATTGTGAAGTTAAAGTTAAAATGTAAGTTTAGGGTTATAAGCGGGTGTACTAATAAAGAAAAGACGTAGTTCCAGTAGGACCGTATATTCACGACTGAAATCCTTATTTGACGGTCGCAGCCGTCTCTAAACACAAGCATACCTCATACCTTTTGTATACGTCACGCGATCATATTTCCTACCTATCATACGATGTGTCCCTACATAAGTATTTATGTACGTTTGTTACTCCTTCACGAGGAGCTCGTGGCTAGATAATAACAGCTGTACAGGTCGATCTTCAAAGGTTAAGCAACGCTTGCCCAGGTTGGTCTGTGGATGGGTGACTATCTTAACATAACGAGTTTCCTCCGTGCCTCGGAAAGCACGTTTGTATTTGTAGATCTTTGGCAGTCGTTACGGATAGCCAGAAGCCAGTAAATCTGACTCCAGTCTTGCCATGAAGTACCGTGTTACCCCAGTTAATGGGTTGTGGAGGTCTGGTAGGCAGCCGCTCCTCGTAAAATACTGGTATTCAGCTAAATCCGGCTTGACTGGAAGCCGACCCCAATATAGTTAGGAAAAGGCTAGGCAAATGATGATGAACTTACTCCTTCACGCTCAAACAGCTGTAATTGATTTATAAAGTTGGGAACTATTAATTTCATGCGGGCGGAGCTACTGGTGGCACTTAGTAGTATTTATAAATATAGTTTCTAGTAGTAGGTGACAGTCCCATAAACATATATTAGTAATAAAAAAAAAGATTATGTGGTTTTCATAAAGCCATGGTAAAAATGAAACTCTTTTTCACATTTTAGACATTTAACTTAAAATTTTCGGAATAATATTCCATTAAAGGTATATTAAACGCTGACAAAAACAAACAAAATAGCGTGGAGCACTGGCACAAATGAGTAATACTAATAGTCTATACACTACACGGTCCGTATTAGCGCCGCGCCGCCATATTGGCCTAGGCTGAGTAGGCTGCTCTGACGTCACCGTCACACACACTGACGAAAGTTTGGGGCGATGTAATAAGTTTCACTCTAACTATTTATCTGTTGTAATATCTATCTTGGATTAGAATTTTCCTGTCCACTGTCGGTTGCTTTTTCTTTGTCACCGGTACTTTCTTCTTAGGCTTTTGTGCCATTTTTTTTATTTTCTCATTTAGCTGTGCGATTTGCTTCTCTTGTGTTTTTAAACGCTTTTCAAGCTGGTTTACTTTCACTGCTGGTTTCCTTGCTGGAGGTTTTGTCACTCGATTTGCTGTCTTTTTAGCTGGAGCCTTAATCTGCCGTGGTGCCTTTGCTGAAAATAAGAAAATATATGTATAACATATATTTTAGTTAGACAGGCCGGGTGTTAGCATTATGGGGCTTATAATGTTCTCACTGTTGGGACTCAGACCTCCTCTCTAGTAGAGGGAATAGGCTACAATCCACCCCGCAGGCCCAGTGCGGATTGGGAGATGACAAATATCATCTTCACCGTTTTGAAAGCAGTGGTGATGAAATAAATTACACAAACTAATGCGCCTGGCTGGGTTTGAATCTGGGACACTACGAGACTACAAGGGCTTCCTCCCGCCCTCGTATTCAGAAAGCACGAGAGAAAATTAAATGAAAGAACAATGTTTTCTGACTTTTTATAAAGAAAGACTGCAAATGTACGTAAAAATAAGTGTTATTGTGTAAAAATCGTACCGTGATCATTCCTCTTCAATCTCACTGAAGTCTGTTTTTTAATCCCTGAGAACTTACAAAGATAATGATGCCATATCTTATGTGTTGTGACAAGTGTGACAACCCACGTAATATCATTTTAATTCATGAATCCCCGACCGGTCTCATAGGGCCGCGCTGTTATTGTCTTACTATTGTGTCTCGTTTCGCGGGTATTGATAGGTTAATCTCAGAGATTAAAAAACAGACTTTATGTTACCTAAAAGGTACCCTGTGAGCTCACTTCACTTTCTCCTCTCTTGTAAGTAGGTACTGTAACACAACTCACTTGTTAATGCTCGACTCCTCGAGGAACTAGCTTCATAATGGACTTCTGTTACTCTCGTTGTTTGCCGATAACCTGCTGCGTAAGACCTGCGATCCGCCATGTTGAATAACAAACTAGCTACTAAACTGTGCCGTAAAGATAAACGTGATAACAGTTTATCGAAATTTGTTGTAAGATAAACATAGATTATACCAAGCACCAATATTTTTGGCGCTGATTACAGAATGAATGAAATAGGGCACAATATTTTCAAATAAAACACGTACAGTTGAACTAAATTCACTATATTTACAAATACTTGAACATAAAGGTCTTCGTCGACTTCAGTGTGTTGTTGTTTACCAAACTGTCGGGTTTTGGCATCGGTGGGGGCGGCGGAGGTGGCGGTCCTGCTAGAGTATTACTATTTACTGGCACTGGGTTTTGAATCTTACTGCTAAAGTCTGTAGGCTCACTATTAAAACTACGAGTACCATAGATAGATACCGGCGCACAAACTTCGTATCCCAATTTAGAGTAGAAGTTTTCCTGTCCTTTCGTTGATAAATGAAGCATCCTTAACTTTAACACGTCCTTACAATATTCTTCAACTTGTCTCATCAGATAACTACCCAATTTTTTACCTCGCATTGCTTTACTTATAACTACAGTTTCTATGAAACAACTCTCTGGTATGCTGGGTATAGGAGTTAATTTACAATGTCCCAGGAGATGCTTCCTGTCGTTGATTAAAATTAAACTGGTCGGCAGATGGTTGCAAGATGCTTGCAAGGACATCATCCGGGCTGTCTCACTGCGTGGCCATTCATCGTTGATTAGCTCGCAACATGGCTTTAAGTATTGAGGATTTTCGTGTAATCGTAATACTTGTAGGTTTTCTGATTCCATTTTATTACCTAAAAAGAAGAAGTATGTAAACATGGTAGTTGTTTTATTTATATGCTGGCAATTTTGCTGCTACCGTCATAATGACATTGACAAGTTTGACAACTGTTTAACGTCACACACAAACTTTAATAAAGGTTAGAATTCAGATTTTATTTACTGGTTTCTACTATTATTTTCGACAAAAACATAGTTATTATAAATGGAATAAGAACAAATGGTACTCACAAACTAAACTGTATCCATTTCTAAAGCTATACTTCACACTGGCACATTATTTTTGTGATTTTCATCTGTTAAATCGTTGATACATATTGTGGGCCACGGGGACGGGCGCAAACTAACCTATTTATAGCTGTCACACAATATGTTTAGACCAAGCTGAACAGTAGAATCACCTTTGTTGTAGTATGATCTAACTTGTTACGAAATTAAAAGTATGTAGGCTGATTAGATAATGTTGAATTCTTGCTCAGATCGTATGAGCACTGCATTGCAACATTTTGAAATTTACATATTAGTAAGGTTGATGTTCTAATGTGGGTAACATTCAAAAACATTTCATAATATACAAGCATTATAAACTCTTCTCAAAAGCTACAAATTACTTCTATTACGATACTTGGAAGTATTCTTATGGAATAACTGTTGGTTAGAGCCAATAATAAACTAGTTAATGAGTTCTTTGAGGGGCTAGACTATTCATACAACTGAAGAATGTTACTAAACAGAATGTGGTCAGATACAGGTTCCATGGTTCTTAACATTCTAAGAATATTTTCTTTAGTTGACTCAACATGACTCAATCCATAGCTATCAAACACCAGGATGTTAGACTTTCCAAAGAGTCACTGCAGCCCTAGGCAAATGGTGTCTGAGTGAGGGGACATGGGTGGGTTTAATTCAGTATAATTCAGATAATCCTTGCTCCACCCAGAATAAAGTTATTTATTGATTTCCTTGCCTCGTAAAAGAAACTAAACTGATTAAAAACTGACAAAAAGAATCAAGTAATGATATTTTTACATAATAATCTTGGGGAACCTGGATGGGAATCATTTTTACCGTTTAACCCCAACAATGATTTTCATGATATTAATTCATGAATCCCTGACCGGTCTCATGCAACCGCACTCTTATTTTTTTACTATTGTGTCTCGTTTCGCGGGTATGTGATAGGTTAATTTTATGTCTTGGTTGCCCTTTCCTTTTCTGCCATTTTATTATTATAATTATTCAAGACTAGCTGCTACCAGTGGCCAAAATTATCCCAAGGCAACATACTCATCATCATCTGCCTAGCCTTTTCCCAACTATATTGGGGTTGGCTTCCAGTCAAGCTGGATTTAGCTGAATACCAGTATTTTTCGAGGAGCGGCTGCCTACCAGACCTCCACAACCCATTAACTGGCAACATACTCCCGGAATAAAAATCCTATGTGCTATTCCTGAACATGGTTTACATTGTGTACCAAGTTTCATTGAAATCCATTCAACAGTTCCTGTGTGAAAGAGTACCAGACAATCATACATACAAGATCCGGACTCATCTAGTAAAAAAGTTCAACAAAAAAAAAAATTGATGTGTTGGTGAAAATCTATTTACAAAATAAATATCATTTATCATTTGCAAGCTTTCAAATTTATAATATTAGTAGGAAGTAATAGGAAATGCTTGCCCTGCAATGGGACAGCATAATATTATTATACAACATGTAACATAATTAACGCACAGAAAAAATTATCAGCTGTTCCCATACATTTTTGAAGAAATATGCTAACATAAATTTAGTGAACAGCTGATTACTTTTCTCGATTTCAGGTTTAATCCCATAGTAAAAGTTGTTCATATTGATGAGTACAATGACCCCCCAAGAGGATGTGCGTTTATTTTACATATTGTCTATACTAATATTATAAAGAGGTAAAATTTGTAAGTTTGTATGTTTGTAAGTTTGTATGTAGGGGGTAATCTCTGAAACTACTGGTCCGATTTGAAAAATTCTTTCAGTGTTAGATAGCCCATTTATTGAGGAATGCTATAGGCTATATACCATCACGCTACGACCCACGGGAGCGGAGCAGTAACGAAAAATGCGGGTGAAACCGCAGGGGACAGCTAGTTTAATTACTCAGATACCCGCGAAACGAGACACAATAGTAAAACAATAACAGCGCGGTCTCATAGGACCGGTCGGGGATTCAAACGATAATATAAAAATGAATCCCTCTTTCCTTGACCACGGCTTCATGCAAGAACAGCTGGACTGATGTCCCTAATTCTTTTTTGGATGTGTTTGTTATTATTAGGAGAAGGTTAGGTAGGGTAGAGTAGGGTAGGATAAGTAGGGTAGAGTAGGATAGGTAGGGTAGGGTAAGTAAAAGCTAGTCTATGATAATAATAATAACAAATATGTTTTCTTATAGTTGCAGAAAAGCAACATAAAGCATGGATGAGGATGACGTGCCGTCCCTGTCCGCGGAGACATTCGCAGCCCTGCAGGAGTTCTACGCGGAGCAGCAGAAGCGGCAGGAGATCTTGGACAAGCTGCAGGCCGACAATAAGCTCAAGGAGAATATCTTGTTTGATGAGAATTGGGTGTGTAGTGTTCTATCAGTCCTAGTATTCTCATGAACTAAACTCTGTTTTTTAATCTCTGAGACTAAAATGACATTACGTGGGATGTCACACTTGTTACAACACAAAAGAACTGGCATCATACTTAATGTATGTTTGACATATGCCTGTGTCAATTTAGTCTCAGTGATTAAAATGCAGACTTTAATTCATGAATCCCCGACCGGTCCTATGAGACTGCGCTGTTATTGTTTTACTATTGTGTCTCGTTTTGCGGGTACCTATGTGATAGGTTAATTGTTACATCCTGACAGTGGTGGTCAAGTGGTAACTGCCTCGACTTACAAGTGGTAAGTCGCGGGTTCAAACCCAGCCAGGCGCGTAACTTTGTGAAATTTATTTCATTACTGCTGCTCTCAAAACGGTGAAGGAAAACATCGTGAGAAAGCTGACATGTCCTAGAACCAATAATTCGAAGACATGTGACATCCGCCAATCCACACTGGGCCTGCGCGGTGGATTATGGCCCATTCCCTCTCCTAGAGAGGAGGCCCGAGTCCCAGCAATGGAAACATTATGAGGCCGATAATGCTAACGTACTAAGAATCTTTTTTTATTTTTTTATTGAATACTTACAATTTTATTACATTTTTATAGTGTTACAGTTAAGCTCGCCAAACTTCTCAGTTTGATGGCGAGAATCGCTCGTTTTATTTTCTACACAAACTTAACATACTTTACAACAAGAACTTATGATTAACTTAGATTAATTGGTGGTTATTAAACGATTAATAGTAATTGTCTGCTGCATGTCCTTGTCACACATAATATGACAAGAACATACAACAGACATGATATCCCAGTCACACACAACTCACCGCCGACCACTGCCCGACGGCAAGTCATTCTTCAGGAGTAGATCCTTTAGCTTATTTTTTAGGACACCTTTATTTAATTACTCAGATACCCGCGAAACGAGACACAATAGTAAAACAATAACAGCGCGGTCTCATAGGACCGGTTGGGGATTCAAACGTTAAGATAGGGCTAGCTCTTAACAAATTTATTTCATTAAATGTTTTTGGTACCAAGTATTTGGACGTTCTCTTACCGTAATAATTCGTTATTTTAGGTTGTTCCAGCTTTTTTTCTCTTACACTCTTAGTATTAAATTTATTTTTAACATTGACTATTTCTACATTTTATTTCTACGTCGGATATATCCGACAGACATTCTCGCGTTTAATTCGCCAGGATCGCACATCCACGACCAAATCTCCATTTTGTCAGCTCGCCTGTCACCTATACAGATTGAAGAGCACGAGTTATCGTGACGGATTTTTTAGTCTGTTAAAATAGAAACTCGGCATTTAAAAAATATGCTAAATATTAAATGCATATAATTGCGTAGGTCCTATTTTCACAAACACAGTAAAATATTTTATATAAGCAATTAAGCGTGCAGATATTTTTTGCGCCACAGACTCAATCGCACAAAAAGTATGACGTCTGCGCTGCACCTTAATTCATGAATCCCCGACCGGTCCTATGAGACCGCGCTGTTATTGTTTTACTATTATGTCTCGTTTTGTGGGTATGTGATAGGGGTTAAAAACAATGCGTCGATGTATTAAGGCGTCGATGTCAGACACCCCCGATATATTGATGTGTAATGGTTGGTTTCCAGCAACTGAGTCAGTTCTGGTACGACGAGGCCACGGTGCAGGCGCTGGTGAGGGTGGCCGACCGCCTGGTGGGCGCGGACGGAAGGGTCGCGCTCATCTCCTGCCCCACGCTCTTCGTGCCCGTCAAGAGGCAGCTCGCAGACCGGGCTACAGGTAGATATACTTGCCATCGTTACAGACAAATATCAACTTTACTGCCATATTATTAAGGTTGATTTCGGAGAGATTTGTTCTCATATTCTGTTATTCTTGCAATCCGGTCACATTAACTTGACGCGTCTCTGAAATGCTCGCATCCCCCCTTCCCCCGCATTCCCTTAGCTCGCCCGGCAAGTGCCAGGTATGCTCAGCATCTTTTTTATCGATACGCATATCATTTGGCTAGTTCTCTGTTGTTATTATAATGTGTTTGGACATTATTTCATCGACGCCAAGCGTCAAGTTAATGTGACCGAGTTGTACGTTTATATGCCCTGGGAGATAAAGCTACAGGTATACTTGCCATCGTTACAGACAAATATCAACTTTACTGCCATATTATTAAGGTTGATTTCAGAGAGATTTGTTCTCATATCCTATTATTCGGATCTTACGTCTATATGTCCTCCCTGGGAGACAGAGCTTCAGGTATACTTGCCATCTATGCAAACAAATATCAACTTTACTGCCATACAATTAGGGTTAATTTCAGAGTGTCTTTTTCTCATATCCTGTTATTCGGATCTTCATTCCTTCCAATAAATAACGTTAATTTTGTTATATTTTACTTATAAGAGACAAACTACTTCATCGTTACTATTGATAGGTATTACTACTTCATAGTAAAAAAAGACATACATTTTGTTCCAAGCTTGATTTTTTGCTGCTCGGAAATTGGCTATAGCTACAGGTACCATGAGTGTGGCAGCTTTTGGCAGCAGCCTGGCTATCCAGCCGAATTTACCTTGCTTTTGTTTGCAGTAACTCTCCTGGAATACGACCGCCGTTTCGAAGTCCACGCTCCAGACTTCGTGTTCTACGACTACAACAGTCCCGACAAGCTGCCTCCCGAAGCCCTGGGGGCCTACGACCTGGTCATAGCGGACCCTCCCTTCCTCTCTGAGGAGTGCATCACCAAGACCTCTCACACCATCAAACTTATGGCCAAAGACAAGATAGTAGTGTGCACGGGAGCCATAATGAAGGATAATGTAAAAGAACTGCTTGGTTTAAACTTGTGTGATTTCCGACCTCATCATAGAAATAACTTGGCCAATGAATTTTCATGCTACGCTAATTTTAATTTGGATGAGATTTTAAGGTGATATCAATGAAGAATACAATAGAAAAATATTTTATAAAGTACAGATTCAATTTTTAATCTATCTATACAGGAAAAGTTTTTAACCACTGCGTAAATAAAAATGGCATTACGAAGTCTTGATCTACCTGACCGTCGCTAGTTCAAAATAAAAATGTTTTTATTTCACATTGGATTACACAAGCAGTTAAAACTATAGAAGCTAGCGCACAGTCCCAATAGTTCATTTCCTATGAAGAAGAACTGGCAAGAAACTCCATGGTTACTCTTTTCTCAGATATAGTCTGTGTAATGAAAGCGCGACCTGAGAAAAAGAGGTTAAATCCAAAAATTTTGTATGTGGTATTACTAACTAGTAGGAGAATCATGTCTTGACACTTCTCATTTTTTTTTTATTTCCTACAATTGCGGCTGAATAATGTTGCCAATTATATTAAAAAAAAAAACTCCAAATCGCGCTTTCATTAGACGCACTCTATCACTATAACAATAACATATATTTCAGGCTGTCTAAGCAAGTTGCCATTGGTTGCCACTTTTTATAATTAAACTAGCTGGTGCTCGCATGAAACACCTTTTTACCCCTTCAAGAGTTGATTTTAGAAAATTCTGTTCTTATTTCTCGAGGTACGTTTAAAAACAACTTTGAAAAAGTTTTCTAGGTTTAAGGGTTTAAGCTGGAGCTAGACCTTCTCTTTTTATAAACATATATTTATTGATAGGTAATAACGACCACAGTTGGACATAGGCCTCCCCTCCCCCAAGCGTTGTCACAACGACCGGTCCTGTGTGTCTGGCATCCTTCGGATTCCCGCGACTGTCTTGTTGTATGTTGTGCGGCAGTAAATAAGACAAGCATTTAATAGTATATAATTTAGTTTATGAAATAACAGTCCGCTAGCAAAAGGAATATATTAAACAGCAATCTATAGTTATGAATTCAACTGTTATTTAATTATTACAATAGCTTTAACATTTTGATCAGCACGTCAAAAGCGTCTAGCTATCTAGTTGTCACTGGGGCGTGCTGGACCCATTTTGCGTGGCGATCTAAGGATCATTAATAGATATTTATTTTCAGAAGAAAAGTATTTTTTTATTGTTCGTTTCTGGGGTACTATAAAGTAAGAATTTAAGCTGGGTATAGATTGCTGTATCGTAACATGTAAAGTAAAAAATGAAAGGATTATTTCATAAGGGTTTATTTTTTAAGTGGGTAATCGTTAACATGACTTCTCCCGCTCTTGGACGGAGCGGGAGGACGTGTCAGACTGGTGTACGTAGCGCGCATGATTTTAGCATGTTCGTGTGCATAGTGTGTACGGTTTGCTCGCGCAGAGCGTTCACGCTAAGAGATTACTGTTACATTGCATGATACAATATGTCAGTGTGAACGACAAATTCTTTAGCGTGTTAAAGACAGCGCCCACTGCCGGCATAACACAGCAGATTGTGCTGCGATATCCCGCGGCACGGCAGGTTGTGCTTTGGCATGCCACAGCATTCCGCGGCACGTCGCAGCATCGTGGTATCGAAATAAAGTAACATGAACTATAAACTCATTGAAGTAAGATTCAAAATAACTTGATTAGTAATAAAATGCTTTACTATGACATGCCGTGCCATGACGGCACTGGGCGCCGGCCCTTCATTAAATGATGATAAATGATATTTATTTTGCAAATAGGTTTTTTCAAACTCTTTTACACGTCAATTTTTTTTTATTTGGACATTTTTTTTTTTGTTACTAGATGAGGCCGTTGCATGTTACGTGTGTGCATTCGCGCAGCGGAATTTTGTTGAATTTAAAGATTTTAAGTATGCAGATATTTAGTGTATGACGTCGTGTAATTGTGTATGGTAAAAAAAAATTTGTGCAAGCAGCCATTGTGGAGAAATTAACCAAAAACTGATTCCGCTGGGCGAACGTTGTCCTGGCGGAACTTTTTTTAATCCATGGACTTTAGAAGAAAAGAGATGTGTCCAAAAATTAGTGTGTAATTGTGTATGTATGAATAAAAGTAGTGCATGCATAAACTTCGGAGAAATTCAAGTTTCCGCTACGCGAACGTTTGGCTATTAGCTAGATTTCATATAAAGCGCTTACATAGAGAGCTGTAGATTTTTACATACATTGTTTTGAATTTGTTTATATTTGTTTAAAAAACAGATTTAGAAAAAATCGTAGGGCTTAAAAGATAAAAATATAAACGTAAAATACGCTTATTAGGTCTTAGTTCTTAAAGTATGCAATTTGCGGTCTAGATTTTCACGTTTATACAAACCTTGTAAGTGTCTGAAACATGTTGCCAAGTATCAATGATGTTCCGTTAGTAATTAAAGAGTTATAGGACAATTTACCATGAATAGATCACTGTTTATAAAGCAGTCAAATATCACGACGTTCTAAAGGAATTGCATGGTAAAATGTATGTCAATAATTAGTGTATTCATTCAACTATTCGTATGCAAAATTTCATGTCATTAAATTCAGTAATTAAAGAAAAACAATTATAATACTAACGAAGCATCGAAATCCTACATAACCCGACCAAGTTCGGATGGCTACAAAAAAGCGGCCGTGCAATATATTTAGGTAACATTCCAAAATTTACACTATAATACCGGTATTGAATTGGTATAGGTGATAACACAATTGTTGTTTCGATATAATTTATAGGTCACTTATTTTCGTACACCTACTTTTTTAAATGTATTTGACTATGACAGAAAGTAGGTACTATTTACGTAGGTTCTTTATTTAAGGTGGGCGCGACGTTAGAATTATCCATACAAACGTAATACCAAAATCATTTGAAATTTAAGCATATTTACACCATAATATGATGTTATTCGGATTCAGACAATAATTATCTAGGTTCCTACATCGTCTTTTTGTTGAAAAACTTACCCCAAACGAAATTTAAGCGAATTTAAATTTGCACATTTTCACAGCGAAAATGTCATGTTTTTATTTGGTTTTTTCTATATTATAAACAACAATATTTCAAAATATCTTTCTGTAGGAACACAGATATTATTATCAAGTTATAAATACTCGAAACAATATTGGATGTACATTAATTTTTCATTCATCATTTTTGGTATTACGGAACCTCTCCCAAATTTCCAATAGTTTGTATTGCTATCACAGCAAGCAACTGTCAGTGTGCGGATGATGACTGTACTCCAGTCGGTGAGTCCAAGAATTGCTTATACTATCTGGATTGCTTCCATCAACCTCAAAAACGTATTTTTTTGCGTCTCAACTCGAGATAGCGCGCGGTCTCCGCAGGCCTCTTAAGTATGCACTTGAGACTTGAGATATAATCTAAATATATTATTCAAGACAAATAAAGTTTATATAAGTACTACTGTTTAGGTATATATTTATCATATTGTAGCTTATTACACTATTTAACCAATAGACTAGGCATGCACGAGCGTTCCCCTTTGCAACTTTAGTGTAATATAGAAGTACTTGTAATTGAGGATTTATTCTATCGTAGATAGTGGCGTTATTATTAAAAAAATATTTTTCATTCAAGAAATGCAATTGTTTTATTTTTTCCTAACGCTTGTGTACGCAACTTTACCATATTAATAAATATTATATTGGAAGGTTAAGAACGTTTCTTAGATATATGGCACGGCCGCTTTTTTGTAGCCATCCGAACTTGGTCGGGTTATGTAGGATTTCGATGCTTCGTCAGTATTATAATTGTTTTTCTTTAATTACTGAATTTAATGACATGAAATTTTGCATACGAATAGTTGAATGAATACACTAATTATTGACATACATTTTACCATGCAATTCCTTTAGAACGTCGTGATATTTGACTGCTTTGTAAACAGTGATCTATTCATGGTAAATTGTCCTCTAACTCTTTAATTACTAACGGAACATCATTGATACTTGGCAACATGTTACAGACACTTACAAGGTTTGTATAAACGTGAAAATCTAGACCCTAAAGTGCATACTTTAACGTTTGAATCCCCAACCGGTCCTATGAGACCGCGCTGTTATTGTTTTACTATTGTGTCTCGTTTCGTGGGTATCTGAGTAATTAAGAACTAAGACCTAATAAGCGTATTTTACGTTTATATTTTTATCTTTTAAGCCCTACGATTTTTTCTAAATCTGTTTTTTAAACAAATATAAACAAATTCAAAACAATGTACGTAAAAATCTACAGCTCTCTATGTAAGCGCTTTATATGAAAACTAGCTAATGGCCAAACGTTCGCGTAGCGGAAACTTGAATTTCTCCGAAGTTTATGCATGCACTACTTTTATTCATACATACACAATTACACACAAATACACACTAATTTTTGGACACATCTCTTTTCTTCTAAAGTCCATGGATTAAAAAAAGTTCCGCCAGGACAACGTTCGCCCAGCGGAATCAGTTTTTGGTTAATTTCTCCACAATGGCTGCGTGCACAAATTTTTTTTTACCATACACAATTACACGACGTCATACACTAAATATCTGCATACTTAAAATCTTTAAATTCAACAAAATTCCGCTGCGCGAATGCACACATGTTACGTTACAGCAATCAGCCGGCTTTAGGTGAAACCTATGTATCATAGTTAAGTTAAATATTGTTGAAGAAATAAAACAAATCATTGTAAAACATTTCCCGTTTTATTGTTCATCCTTAACAAAACTAATTTATTTGTTACATTATGCTGGTAAACATTCAGGTTTCATTAATTCTCTCAATTTGATAATATGCAGTTATTTTCTAAGGTTAAAATACGCGCATATGCCAATAACATAGTATTATATTAGTGTGACGACTTCCTGATAGTATTTAACTTGTTAGATTTAGTTCCTTCAAATCGATTAACGGGGAATAATTAAATTGATCAGTGAAAGTTCGCAGACATAATAAATATCGATATTTAAACACAATAAAACAAATCATTTGAATAATTATTGAGGATATATTTCAAGACTGTGATATTCTTTTTTTATTTTGGAACGTGTTTTGGTATTCATTACTTCTGCAAAGTTAAACTTTCGACCCTGTATATAAATTGGTGTTTTTTTTACCAAATAATAGGCATTCCAGAAGTTTTTCTGGAACAGAACTTCTGGAATCAGAAGTTTTTCCATAGATTTCTATCTGTATAGGAAACAAGAAATAATGTTAAACAAGTTATTAACAGTAAGCCGCCACACTGAATTATTTCATACATTAACAATAGTTACATTAATTTCATTGAAATTTTAAAACTTACAATAAATGTAATACAATGCTTTATGCGCGATAAAATACTTTTCGATGCCACGGACAACGAAGAAAAATTAAAAAAAAACTGTCAAGGCATATCGCGCACATTCGAAATATAAATTTTCAATTTTTTTTGTTATTTAATGCTTCGACTCTACATCAATATGCCTTGACCCAAAGATACCAATATTATTATATTGGTTTGTATTAATTTACTAATTACATATTAAATAAAAGTGATGTAGAAAAGCTGCCCATGAACATCGAAGTTTTTTTTTTCTAACTAAGAGGCCTTACAAGGTGATGTAATAAAATATCAATAGACACTCTCCATTTATTATTATTTAATAAATTCTTCACTTATCACCTATCAAATAAATAAATAAATGATTTTTACATTTTTTAACTGTAACTAGCAAATTGAATGAAACAATTATTTTGTTGAATAATTGGCATGTAAATCGTATATTATTATTATTATTGAAAATAAACAACCAACAATTTGTAGATATCAAAATTTAAACAAAACCCCAAAGTTTTAGGTAAAATTACAAATAAATTTTTACTCAAAATCTACTGAGATTTTTTTGCAATCAAAGTACTGATTGGTCTAATTACATATTTAATACATTTAAATCAATTAATTCGAATAATTATTATGTATTAATACCGGCCGTGAAAGCGCTTGAGCCAAGCGCTTTGACGAGCCTAACAAAAAAAAAAGAAATTTGTACTAAATTAAAATAAGATAATATCTTCAAAGCCGTGTAGTAACTCAACAGCTGCACTGACGCATGCACTCGTTATAGCTGAACAACTTTAAACGTAGCCTACCTACCATCTATCATCTATTAAAATTTGGTTCCTGCATTAGTTCGACGCTTGGGGGAGGGCTATGTCCAGCAGTGGACGTCTTTCGGCTGAGATGATGATGATGATTAGTTCATGGTGGACCATTGTACGTCTACCATTTAGTGACCGTAAAAAAAAAAGAGTTTTTGCAGCACGGAGAGACGGAATACAAACAACGGTGGTTATCATTATTGTTTTTCAAAGTAAAACGGCCCTTAATTTTAAGGCCTCCCATACAGATTAAGCCTGATTCCCAGCTGGGACTCGAATCTACGGCGGCTATCGAAGAGTCTACGGCCTACAGATAATCAGCCTTATAATTAAGGCTGATTATGTAGGGGTCGTAAATTCGTGAGCGGTCCACCTTAAAGTTGTCCAGCTATAGTATAAAAAAGTAGATATTACATTTAAACATTTAATTGGGTCTATCTACAAGGCCATTAAGTTCTACTCTGGTTTGGCAGATAAGCCGATATTTTTATTATTATTTATCATAACTTAAGTGAAATAAATACTTAAATGAGAATTAGATAAACGTTTAGGCTCGTAGCGAAAATAAGGCGAAAAAATTAGTTAATTCGTTAACTAGATAGATTTATTTAGAGAAGTGCACTTAGAGGTTAAACTGTTACTTAAATACAGATTGGTACAGTGAAAGTCTTCGTTATTATCGACGAGGGAAATAAAACGGTTTGGTAAGAGCTTAAACTCACGAGCGGCATGTTGCTAACGGCAGAGGTAACTAGCCGTCGACTCCCCAACAAATGAAGATCAGCGGCAGCCGTCGTGTGTGTCAAGTATCATTATGACATTATGGGTCAGTTCTCACCGAGACGCGACGATGTAGGAAGAGGCCAGTGATTTTGCGCATGGCCGCGCGCCGCCGCGAGATGCATCGCAACGTTGCGAGGCGCATAGTAAAATCGTTGCAACACGACGACGACGGTCGCGAATGTAAAAACGTTCCGCTGCGCAGCGAGACGAACGACGTCACGAGGCGCAGCGCTGCATGAAGCAACGTATTCTAAATTCTCACAATGAAATGTGTATCTTTTCGCGTAGTAAATAAAGTTCTATTTTGAGTCACTCTATTAAAATGTGCATGCAGCGTCGCGTCGCGTCGCGTCGCGTCGCGTCTCGGTGTGAGCTGACCCGATAGGTGTCGGGCTGCAGTTACATCTGCCGTCGACAACATGCGGCTCGTGTGTTTGAGCTCCTAGTCGAAAGGTAACGTTACCACGTTAAGCATTTTGACAGACTAGGTATATGCAAAGTTATAGAATATCAAAATGCTTTATAGTATTCCCAAATTGATAATGCGCATGCAGATCTTCGCTAATCGTTGTATTCCCGAAAACACCCGAATCAAAACACATAAATAACGCTATCAAATTATGCTTGAAGAAAATGCACTTAACCACTCTACATACATATCGTGTTCCGACGCTCGGGGAATACGACCGTTGCCGAACAGTGACGAAGATTTCTATGCGCATTATCACTTTGGGAGACCTGTAAAATAGTTTTATTGTTTACTGTTACTTTCCGCAAGGTTAACGAGTAATATTTTTTAAGTGTTTTTCTGAAAAAAATACTTAACTTTGTTAAGGTGCTCACGATAGTCTTGTACGCATGCGTAATGGCTTTCTGTATGGTTTGAAAGCTCACAGAAGCGGTACCGTCGCGAAATAAAATAAATTAATAATCGTAAGGTTAATTCATTGTCTGATTACAAAAGCAGGAAAACATATTTTTTTAGTAAGTATATAAAATAACAGATCAATTTTTAATACAATTTAAATAAATTTATATCGAAATGTTAGTATAAAACTTTCCAAGGCTAGCTTTTCCAACTATTTATTATTTTTTGTTAATATTTTAAATCATATTATTTCAATAATTCAAATCAAATTAAACTTTCCAAAAAAAACAAAACGTCTATATCATTAATTTATGACTGTCAAATATAACTTATTAAATGGTTAGTTGAAAGTTATTATTTTTTTTAAATTAAACTTTGTCATCAAAAATTAAATATTAAGAATTGAAGTTACGAAACTAGTAATTAAAAATGAAAAGTAACTAATTGGTCTGCTATTTTAATAATAATCACAACCGTAGCGACATAAAAATTAACTAAACTGTCATTTAAGGATTACCTACACGTTGTAGTCTATTATATTCCCTTCACGTCAAGTTTAGCCATTTAACAAACATTTTTTGACTGTCTGTTCAACTGATATATATATATAGATAAATGATAAATGGCGGCTGCAGTAAACAGTTTGTTTTGTAGCCACTTTTTTGCCTGTAGTGCTATCCTTATGCCTATAGAATAGAAGTCAAAATCGGTTGAACGGACAGTAAAACAAGGTTTGTTTCAATGGCTAATCTTAATGGAAATGGAGTGTAATAAGTTATGTTGAACTATTTGTAGAACAAGTGAAACCCTTCTAATGGATTGCTCTATCTGTGAAAGGCTTATTACACCACTCGTTTTTACGAACGGTCTTAGTTTACATCGCGTAGACGTTTGAATCCCCAACCGGTCCTATGAGACCGCGCTGTTATTGTTTTACTATTGTGTCTCGTTTCGCGGGTATCTGAGTAATTAATAAGGGAAAGACGGCCTTACTTGTACGTAGACTCAACGACAGTCTACGTAGACCGGTCGTAAAAACGGGTGGTGTAATAGGCCTTTTAGTGGAAACCGCATCAGAATCCGTAGTGTGTGTTAGGGTATGTTTTCACTGAAAAGAAGCGGAGTGGAGTGGCCATCCAAGTATTCACGTAAGCACTACAAGGGGTCCCGGAGCGAGCCTAGTCGTCAACGCGTTCTGTTCCATGCGCGCCTCAAGGAGACGTCAACTGTAGGGGCCCGGCCGGGCCGAAGCTTCAGGGGACGCGGAAATTCCGAAAGGTAAGCCCGTGTCCTCCAGATCGCAGGCAACGAAGGAACGGGGTGGGGTTTAGTCAGTAAGAGTCTGACACGCCCTCCCACTTCGAACAAGAGCGTGAGAAGTCATTCTGATGATTCCCCTTCCAAAAAAAAAACTATAGGGTTTTAGGGGGTCTTTGCTTTGCTTATTTTTGATGACATGAGGGATAGGGGTCTAGATAGTGATTACGTCAGCAGTCTATATTTAGCTAGTTTTTTAAGAGAATGATGTTGATGCTCCAGAATGACACGAAAGTGAGCTGGCATATCACTGAGCAGGAAACAAGGTAATCCATTGATTCGAAGTGGAGATTTCGAGAACTGTGACTGGTAGATCCACAGTCCACACTTCTCCACTCCACCCATTACCGCGTTAGTGAAAACGTACCTTTTACATGAACTAGCGGATAAACAGATACCGGGTAAAACGGGGTGAATAGAAATGTAGTGGTGAATAGGAACAAAACTTTGATTAGGATTTTTACTTTGGTTACATTTTTTGTACGGATTTCTATCTCAGCATTGACTTTTTATACAATTAATGAATAAACATGAGTACTTAAATTCTGAGAAAACCGGTTAAATAACGAGAAAATCCACTTCAAATTTTTGTTTCTATTCACCCTTGAGTTCCTATTCACCCCATTTTACGGTAGTGATTTTTGTAAGACTAAATATAGTTTATCTATTAATTTGGATTATGGTCATTTACTTTTAGATATATTTATAGTAGAAAAATACATATTTAAAGGTGAAAACTTAGGTTTACTGGCCACGGACGTGTAGCTTTATAAAGGCGTAAACGCCATTATACACTTGTTGTACGTCAGCGAGAAGCTTGCGTACAAAACTAAGAATATTGTTATCGAAGCGGCAGCATCGTACTTTAGTATCGTTGCCGCTTCGACGACATAGTTTCTTAGTTGCTTAACTTAAAGCTGCCGCCGATGACAGACTTTTTGTAGGTCCGATAATCGTCACATATTATAATCCTATTGTATATTCTGACTTTTTGTAGGCCGTGTTACACCATTGCTATTTTTCACCGACAAAAAATCGTTCACCGATTTTCGGTCGTGGGCGGGCAGCGTAAACTTAAGCTTCACGCAGGCGTAGGTACACCAAGCTTATAATGACGAATATGCGTCTATGAAGCTACCCGTGCGTGAACAATACGCCTTACTGTTCTCCTAATAACCCATGGTTAGACCTGACAGAGATAGAACTTTATTTATTGTCTATATATAAATGTAGTTTTTGTTTGAAATCCGTTATGTTACATTTCAAAGAGTGCAGAGTTAAGAAAGTTATCTGCAACATAAAACTATACATATATACGAAAATAAAGAGGTAAAATTGGTAAGTTTATTTGTAAGTAGTAATATCTGAAACTACTGCAGCCATTTTTTAAATTCTTTCATAAGTAGAAAGCCCTATTATTCCTAAATGACTTGGGTTACATTTGATTATATTTGTAATATATTTTTAAAACAAAAACTTATGATGCCCAGCGAAATCGGCATTGATCAGCTAGTTTCAGTAAAAATATGGCAAATATACGAATAGAATTTCCAAAAAAAAAAAGACGATAACTGTATTTATTTTTAACTATACTCTATTTACTATAAGATTAGAAATTTAAATAAACTTGTTTCACTGTCCGTTCAACCGATTTTGACTTTTATTGCGTTGGTGACATGACAAATGACGGCTGCAGTAAATAGTTGGTATTGTAACCACTTTTTTGCTTTTAATTACTCAGATACCCGCGAAACGAGACACAATAGTAAAACAATAACAGCGCGGTCTCATTGGACCGGTTGGGGATTCAAACGTTAATGTCATCCTTATGTCTACGGAATGGAAGTCAAAATCGGTTGAACAGACAGTAAAACAAGTTTATTTAAATTTCGAATCTTATAGCAAATGGAGTAAGTTGTTGAAATTATCAATCAGAATATTGTAACATTGCAGATAACTTTTCAAACTGCCCCCTTCGACTTAGGCCTCGCAAATTACAGATGTAATCTGGTATATTTCTGGATTATTAAATCCTCAGATATATCTAAAAACGATAAGTTTAGCAAACTTAACTAATTCAGCAAAAGTCTGTGTGATTTATGAATGGGAAAATATATGAAATCAATAGCAAGTCATCGAACTAATAGTTACCTCTAAAACTGGGCAGAAATAATTTCCAAGATTCATTAAAATGTCAATTGTATAGGACACTTATAGATTGAGACACAATATACCTATTGATATGCAGATAAACCTATATATGTTGGGGAGAAAGTCGGAGTTATTGACTACAAAGGCGCCACAAAAGTATGCAAGTACCTGTTGGTTATTGGCCCTGACTGCTATGCCGAAAGTCGTGGATTCGATTCCCACTCAAGACGAATGTATGTGTGATGAGCATGATTGTTTGTTCTGGCTGTAATTTATATATAAAACGTATTTGTATGTGTTTAGAACTATATAAGTATGTTTATCAGTTGTCTAGTACTCATAGCACAAGCTCTACTTAGTTAGAATATTATTAATATTATAACTGTTTTTAACAGCAATAACAACTGCAAATTGCTGTCGACAAAACCCATATCCACAACACAAGGAATCCTAGCGTGGAAACCAGTAAAATATTATTATATACGCCAATGAAACTTGTGAGTCACTACACACAGCAGTGTCTTGGTATACAGGGCGCAGATTCTTATGGGGCGCAGAATTGATCAAACCAAGGCCTAGTTTGTATCATTCATTTCATCAGAAGCCCTTTACTGTTTCTCATTCCCTCTCGCTCCGTACCACAGCGTGAACCAGGACCGGGCGCTCGAGTCGTCCCCACGAGGACACGGCTCGGTCCCGCCCAAGCGGCGCAGTACTTGCATACTTTTGTAACAGTTACAGGTAGTTAAATCGCCAACTTAATTAGATGTGATTTGTGACGTTTACGATTGTTAATAGTTTTGAGCGTTAAGGCCTATTTCGAAATTAATAAAAAAAAGCCCCTACAATATATGTTAACAGCACACAATTATAAGGTACCTAACTTTTTTAGCACAGCCACGAGGCACACACTAATTTTTTATTGATCGTCGCTTTTTATTTTTATGTTATTTATGTGGTGTTTTTTTTCTAGGATTAATTTCTACTATGGAGTTGTTGTACACGGTGAATGGCCATCTTTGCCAGAGTCAACAGCAATCTATATACATATAAAACAATACATATACACTGTAAGCGAGCGTTCAACACAAAAGGCCTGCACATTTTAAAAATAAAACTTAATAAAATTAAAAACTATAACACTAAAAAAATTAAACTAAAACTTGTGCATGTTAGTAAGCTTACTAAATAAAAATGTTACCACGAAACATACGCTCAGTACAATTTTATATAAGTCTAAATATATTATCTATGTCTTAGCCCGTCGTGCGCTAGGCAAGGGGTCTCAATTTGGAACTCGCCACGTAAAAAAATATACCTACTACTCAATTTTGGTGCTTTATACAGGCTCTTACATGTAGAGACACCGATTTTACGACACTATTCAAATTAGTACTTATTCAAATTTACGGCAATTTGATTGGCCGAAGTAAAAAAGGGTTTTTGTAAACTCGTCAAATTTTTATTTCATTTTCATACACCAGTGCATTGTGTGGCGTATCAAATTGTGACGAGTTTACAATAACCCGAAGTAATTACCAATAGCCAATCAGATTTCAGAGATTTGTTTAGCCGTTCAAAACCGAGTGTTAGTGGACTGTTTACAAATATATATTTCACTCAAGGTATTGATGTGGTCCGCAACTTTCGCTTAAGAATTAGTATATCCAGTTTAGCCGTTTAACTGTGTGAAACTTTAGCCTGTTTTTAAGACTTATTTTCTATATAAAGTTACACAACGACGAATAAGATTATAACCAATATTTGCTAGGTCATCAGATAATCATTGAACAGTTGCAGTCTACATCAATTCCTCTCTACTACAACTTTGAACTATTTTCAAAGCCAAATAACAACAAAAACATTCACTTTGAGAACCAAAATCACAGTAAAGGTTCAATTTAAAAAATAGGCACCATTTCACCAGTCCACTGTACAAGCGATTCAGTGAATCAACTTCTTAAGAGTATTATCTCAGTTAATATAACATTGGTAGTTAGTGGCTACACGAAGTTGACTCACTGACTCTTCTATAGGTCATCACAAGCATAAATATATGGACATTTGATGCCTTCCTGACATATGTATGCTCCTGATCCTCCCCCCTACAAAGGTGTCTCTACATGTAAAATGGGGGGTTTGTCCTCTAATAATGAAAATAGAAACGAACTTAGAAACTAATCATTGCACAATATACAGATATCATCATTTATTATTATTATTATAAATTACAAAAACGATATGTTTAATTGATGTGTTACAAAAAATAATGTGTTAATTCAAAAATGTTTATTTAATAGAGATTTCATTAGATGTTTTCCCATATAAAAAAAAACCAATAGAGTGAGTTTTAGTCAGTAAAAGTCTGACAGTTCCCTCTCGCGCTACTCAGAGCGGTTGGAGCCATTTAATGCTTTTACACGCAAAAAAATAGTACCATTCAAATAAGCATATTTTAAAGATGGCTCTAATACCACATTATCTTTTTATCTCTGGGGTTTTTATAATAATTGCAAACCCCAATCCCCAGGACGAGGGAGTTTCAGCGGGTTGCCCAGGGCTTTAGGCCAGGGAGAACATGCTGATTCCTTCAGTGTAAGGGCATGACATCTAAGGGCATCACAGACCCATGTATATTAGTATATCACTTTGAAACGACCGCATCCCATTCCCTCTCGCTACGAGCCATGATCTTGGTATTCCAATGTGGGTAAGAGACAGAGCTATACACGTTGTCTAGCGCCATCCCCTATATGCCGCCGGGCCATGAATTGGATTCCGAAAGGGAAGCTTGGTGACTCCAGATCGAAGGCAATGAAGGAATGGGGTGGGGTTTAGTCAGTAAAACTCTGATACGTCCTCCCACTCCGCCCAAGAGCAGAATGCATTCAGATGATTCCCCACTTGAAAAAAGAACACTGGAATAAGAGTATCAATCTTAAACGTCATGTTACCCTCCTGGACCCAAAACGGTTATAAGTGCGATTAGATATTAATTTCGCTCTAACAGTCCATCCACAGCTAAAATAGGATTAATGTTTAATAAAATACCCATCGCTAATAAATTTACTCTTCACTTCATTTAAGTATTGATCACTGAAATATACTCGTATACTATTCGAATCATTTCATGAAATAAACTCTAACAGATTAAAAACAATTTTTGCTTAACACATCAGTAATGTAACACATTATAATCAAAATATTCAAATAAAAAAAACAATGTCTTTTCAAAATGGAATAACTATAAAAAACTAGTGTTTTGAAGAACAGTCAACTTAAAATATTATGCTACGCCATGAGAATAAAAATAGCATTGGATTCAACGGGTTATTGTAAACTCGTCACTTTTTCGCCACACTTTGCACCGGCGAATGAAAATGAAGATGTGGCGAATTTACAGTAACCCGATTTAACGTTGTGTAGTGTCGTTTTAACTTTAACTTTAACTTGACTCTTGACTGGCCTGTTGGTCTAGTGGTTAGTGGCCCTGACTGCTATGCCGGAGGTCGTGGGTTCGATTCCCACCCAGGACAAATGTTTGGCACGATCATTTGTTCTGTGTCTGGGTGTAAGTTATCTATAATATGTGTGTATTTAGAAATATATAAGTATGTTTATCAGTTGTCTAGTACCCATAACACAAACTCTGCTTAGCTTGGGACTAGATGGCGTTGTGTGAAAAGTTGTGGAACATATTATATTATATACATTATAACTTATCTATGGACTAAAATTCGGGAGTCTATGTTTCTCCATGGCTACAACCTGGAGATCTTTATCCCTTTCAACGCTAAAGTCCAAATCAATGTCATACCCACGCCGCCACAGTCTGATATATGAAACCGATACGGAATCAAACAAATTTTATTGTTTAACATACAACAATTACATATTTAAAAAAAAAATAACATTAACATAACATGTTGGTATTTCGGAACTCGCCGTTTTTGGAACGCGGCGTTTTGTGAGCGTTTTCTACACAAACTCGTAACGTGAAGGGTCTGTTTCACAATGTCCGAGTAGCCACTACTTCCTGAATAAATTCAAAACTGGAACAGAATTTGTATGAAATTATCTGCCAAGTAAGATATTGGAAATTTTACCATAGGTGGTGAAACAGGCCCTAAATGAGTTAAGTCAAGAGTGAATAGGTTAAAGATGAAATTAAAGTTTCAAGTATGGTCAATGTGAAAACCAATTCTATTTTCATTCGATGGCTTAACACTGATATTAAAACACAAAGAATAGTGTTTGAAGAGGCGTCCGGCAGACTAAACATTCATTTATTTTTATGCTACAATTTATTATGCTTCTATCTTCATGGCATAATACTAGTAAGCTGTCAATTTAGGCAATGCAATTAGAATTCATATATAAAACATTTTCGCTCATTATTTTTCTACCAAAATGGTAGAAATTTTACGCAAATGTGTAATGAAATTTTTTTGCTCAATAAATTGTTTTCTACCAAAATGGTAGAAATTGTACGCAAAATGGTAGTAAAATTAAAAAGGTTAGAAGTTCAGCGATTACTACTAGTAGGCCGTAATTAGGAGTTATATTTAAAATACGCCTCTTATCAATGAACACAATTGGTATCAATCAGTTCGAGAAAAAACAAGTGCGCTATGGAAGACGTTTTCGTAATGCAGGCGTATTTGACCAGGAACAGCCCAACATATTTCATAACCTACCTTAAGTTCATTGCACAAAGTTCATTTTTACTTAACGAAATAATTGCACACGTACACATCAATAGTTGACTTACTTTTCGCAGAACAATACAAAATGTACCTTAGTGAAATGGTAATTAAGTTGATTTTATAATAACAAAAAAAAAATCACTTTTAATAATTATTCAATTGCACATTACATTGACACATTTAACAGACAGAACATATGTTTCACACGCATCAAGTGAACTATTAAAATATCTAACTACCCTCCATTCATGATATTGGCTCGAATTTAATTTCTTAATCTGCGAGACGTCTCGACAAACACATTATACATATAGAAGGACAAAGGACACCCCTAGGTTAGTATGTATACAGTACACAGCCACTAACAAAGCAAATGGAGTGAGTGAAATAGAAATAATAATCGCACGTGTGTGTGACAGAGACAACGCTATACAAAACCGAAGTCGTTCACTCCATGTGCCTTATTATTGGCTGTGTAAAGTTATTAGGTTCGCTATGCAAGGCGCCTTTTAATTCATTGACAATCTTTTTAGAATGTAAATACACGGGAATTATATGGAAAACTTTTACTATGGGATCAACTCTGAAATGTGAATAAAAGGTTGAAAATAAATTTTTGTTTAAATAAAGCTGTGGATGTTGCAACAAAATCGTTGGAACGACGTCATTGTTGAACTCTCGTTCCAACAAGGTACGAAGTTTCAACAATGACGTCGTTCCAACAAGGAATGAAGTCTCGGTTGAAACTAAATCCCTATTAGAATTAAGTCTTTGTTGGAACTAAGGCTCTGTTGAAACTAAATCCCTATTGAAACTAAGTTCCTGTTGAAACGAGGACCCAGTTCAAACCAAGTCCGTTTTTCGCTATTAAATAACACAACAGCTGACCGAGTCGATCTCACAGAAAAAGCATATCAATATTCAAGTGTAGTGTGAGCAGTAGATTTTTTTGATAGTCTTGCTCACTATTTCACCAGATGGCTCACCATGACGTGGCCGACGATGTAGGTTCACGTTTGAGCAGTATCTCACCTGATGAAGGACTTGTAGATTGTGAGTGAAGTAAGAGGCTCTGTGCATGGTGTGTAAGGCACGTGGGCTAGGCGCGGCGCGCGGCGCGGTACAGCAGCAGCGCCAGCAGCAGCGCGGCGTGCAGCAGCAGCGCGGCGCACGCGCCCGCCGCCGCCGCCAGCGCGCGCAGCGTGCCGCCCAGCGCGCGCCACGTGGCGAGCTCGGCGAGACATCATCCTGTGCCGCACTTGCCGCTCTCGAACACGCCCTGCCACACCACAGCGCACAACTTACAACGACCGCACATTAACAAGACAATTGACGCCAATCAAATAATGGATTCAGCAACCGTTCCCCTAAGGGTCAGTTCACATCGAGACGCGACGCGACGCGACGATGCAGGAAGAGGCCAGTGATTTCGCGCTGCGCCGCTGCGAGACGCATCGCAACGTTGTGAGGCGCATAGTAAAATCGTTGGCAACACGACGTCGTAAATGTAAAAACGTTCCGCTGCGCAGCGAGACGCCGCGCAGCGCTGCATGAAGCAACGTATTCTAAATTCTCACAATTAAAATGTGTATCTTTTCGGTGGGGAAGCGGGGGGATGTGAGCATTTCAGAGATGCGTCGAGTTAATGTGACCGGATTGTACTTCCTACCTGACACCAGCCTCCCTAAGGTCTCTTGTACACGGCACGTCTTTCGCTGTGCTGCTGTACTGAGCTACTGACCTTCCTGAAGAACGGAGAGAAGCTGACAAGCGTATCCCTGCTGAGGGCGCGGTCGGGGTGGCGGAAGGGACAGCGCTGGTCGCTGGACACCACGCTCAGCAGGCGCCGCAGGAACTGCTCCAGCTGTGCTGCTGTACTGAGCTACTGACCTTCCTGAAGAACGGAGAGAAGCTGACAAGCGTATCCCTGCTGAGGGCGCGGTCGGGGTGGCGGAAGGGACAGCGCTGGTCGCTGGACACCACGCTCAGCAGGCGCCGCAGGAACTGCTCCAGCTGTGCTGCTGTACTGAGCTACTGACCTTCCTGAAGAACGGAGAGAAGCTGACAAGCGTATCCCTGCTGAGGGCGCGGTCGGGGTGGCGGAAGGGACAGCGCTGGTCGCTGGACACCACGCTCAGCAGGCGCCGCAGGAACTGCTCCAGCTGTGCTGCTGTACTGAGCTACTGACCTTCCTGAAGAACGGAGAGAAGCTGACAAGCGTATCCCTGCTGAGGGCGCGGTCGGGGTGGCGGAAGGGACAGCGCTGGTCGCTGGACACCACGCTCAGCAGGCGCCGCAGGAACTGCTCCAGCTGTGCTGCTGTACTGAGCTACTGACCTTCCTGAAGAACGGAGAGAAGCTGACAAGCGTATCCCTGCTGAGGGCGCGGTCGGGGTGGCGGAAGGGACAGCGCTGGTCGCTGGACACCACGCTCAGCAGGCGCCGCAGGAACTGCTCCAGCTGTGCTGCTGTACTGAGCTACTGACCTTCCTGAAGAACGGAGAGAAGCTGACAAGCGTATCCCTGCTGAGGGCGCGGTCGGGGTGGCGGAAGGGACAGCGCTGGTCGCTGGACACCACGCTCAGCAGGCGCCGCAGGAACTGCTCCAGCTGTGCTGCTGTACTGAGCTACTGACCTTCCTGAAGAACGGAGAGAAGCTGACAAGCGTATCCCTGCTGAGGGCGCGGTCGGGGTGGCGGAAGGGACAGCGCTGGTCGCTGGACACCACGCTCAGCAGGCGCCGCAGGAACTGCTCCAGCTGTGCTGCTGTACTGAGCTACTGACCTTCCTGAAGAACGGAGAGAAGCTGACAAGCGTATCCCTGCTGAGGGCGCGGTCGGGGTGGCGGAAGGGACAGCGCTGGTCGCTGGACACCACGCTCAGCAGGCGCCGCAGGAACTGCTCCAGCTGTGCTGCTGTACTGAGCTACTGACCTTCCTGAAGAACGGAGAGAAGCTGACAAGCGTATCCCTGCTGAGGGCGCGGTCGGGGTGGCGGAAGGGACAGCGCTGGTCGCTGGACACCACGCTCAGCAGGCGCCGCAGGAACTGCTCCAGCTGTGCTGCTGTACTGAGCTACTGACCTTCCTGAAGAACGGAGAGAAGCTGACAAGCGTATCCCTGCTGAGGGCGCGGTCGGGGTGGCGGAAGGGACAGCGCTGGTCGCTGGACACCACGCTCAGCAGGCGCCGCAGGAACTGCTCCAGCTGTGCTGCTGTACTGAGCTACTGACCTTCCTGAAGAACGGAGAGAAGCTGACAAGCGTATCCCTGCTGAGGGCGCGGTCGGGGTGGCGGAAGGGACAGCGCTGGTCGCTGGACACCACGCTCAGCAGGCGCCGCAGGAACTGCTCCAGCTGTGCTGCTGTACTGAGCTACTGACCTTCCTGAAGAACGGAGAGAAGCTGACAAGCGTATCCCTGCTGAGGGCGCGGTCGGGGTGGCGGAAGGGACAGCGCTGGTCGCTGGACACCACGCTCAGCAGGCGCCGCAGGAACTGCTCCAGCTGTGCTGCTGTACTGAGCTACTGACCTTCCTGAAGAACGGAGAGAAGCTGACAAGCGTATCCCTGCTGAGGGCGCGGTCGGGGTGGCGGAAGGGACAGCGCTGGTCGCTGGACACCACGCTCAGCAGGCGCCGCAGGAACTGCTCCAGCTGTGCTGCTGTACTGAGCTACTGACCTTCCTGAAGAACGGAGAGAAGCTGACAAGCGTATCCCTGCTGAGGGCGCGGTCGGGGTGGCGGAAGGGACAGCGCTGGTCGCTGGACACCACGCTCAGCAGGCGCCGCAGGAACTGCTCCAGCTGTGCTGCTGTACTGAGCTACTGACCTTCCTGAAGAACGGAGAGAAGCTGACAAGCGTATCCCTGCTGAGGGCGCGGTCGGGGTGGCGGAAGGGACAGCGCTGGTCGCTGGACACCACGCTCAGCAGGCGCCGCAGGAACTGCTCCAGCTGTGCTGCTGTACTGAGCTACTGACCTTCCTGAAGAACGGAGAGAAGCTGACAAGCGTATCCCTGCTGAGGGCGCGGTCGGGGTGGCGGAAGGGACAGCGCTGGTCGCTGGACACCACGCTCAGCAGGCGCCGCAGGAACTGCTCCAGCTGTGCTGCTGTACTGAGCTACTGACCTTCCTGAAGAACGGAGAGAAGCTGACAAGCGTATCCCTGCTGAGGGCGCGGTCGGGGTGGCGGAAGGGACAGCGCTGGTCGCTGGACACCACGCTCAGCAGGCGCCGCAGGAACTGCTCCAGCTGTGCTGCTGTACTGAGCTACTGACCTTCCTGAAGAACGGAGAGAAGCTGACAAGCGTATCCCTGCTGAGGGCGCGGTCGGGGTGGCGGAAGGGACAGCGCTGGTCGCTGGACACCACGCTCAGCAGGCGCCGCAGGAACTGCTCCAGCTGTGCTGCTGTACTGAGCTACTGACCTTCCTGAAGAACGGAGAGAAGCTGACAAGCGTATCCCTGCTGAGGGCGCGGTCGGGGTGGCGGAAGGGACAGCGCTGGTCGCTGGACACCACGCTCAGCAGGCGCCGCAGGAACTGCTCCAGCTGTGCTGCTGTACTGAGCTACTGACCTTCCTGAAGAACGGAGAGAAGCTGACAAGCGTATCCCTGCTGAGGGCGCGGTCGGGGTGGCGGAAGGGACAGCGCTGGTCGCTGGACACCACGCTCAGCAGGCGCCGCAGGAACTGCTCCAGCTGTGCTGCTGTACTGAGCTACTGACCTTCCTGAAGAACGGAGAGAAGCTGACAAGCGTATCCCTGCTGAGGGCGCGGTCGGGGTGGCGGAAGGGACAGCGCTGGTCGCTGGACACCACGCTCAGCAGGCGCCGCAGGAACTGCTCCAGCTGTGCTGCTGTACTGAGCTACTGACCTTCCTGAAGAACGGAGAGAAGCTGACAAGCGTATCCCTGCTGAGGGCGCGGTCGGGGTGGCGGAAGGGACAGCGCTGGTCGCTGGACACCACGCTCAGCAGGCGCCGCAGGAACTGCTCCAGCTGTGCTGCTGTACTGAGCTACTGACCTTCCTGAAGAACGGAGAGAAGCTGACAAGCGTATCCCTGCTGAGGGCGCGGTCGGGGTGGCGGAAGGGACAGCGCTGGTCGCTGGACACCACGCTCAGCAGGCGCCGCAGGAACTGCTCCAGCTGTGCTGCTGTACTGAGCTACTGACCTTCCTGAAGAACGGAGAGAAGCTGACAAGCGTATCCCTGCTGAGGGCGCGGTCGGGGTGGCGGAAGGGACAGCGCTGGTCGCTGGACACCACGCTCAGCAGGCGCCGCAGGAACTGCTCCAGCTGTGCTGCTGTACTGAGCTACTGACCTTCCTGAAGAACGGAGAGAAGCTGACAAGCGTATCCCTGCTGAGGGCGCGGTCGGGGTGGCGGAAGGGACAGCGCTGGTCGCTGGACACCACGCTCAGCAGGCGCCGCAGGAACTGCTCCAGCTGTGCTGCTGTACTGAGCTACTGACCTTCCTGAAGAACGGAGAGAAGCTGACAAGCGTATCCCTGCTGAGGGCGCGGTCGGGGTGGCGGAAGGGACAGCGCTGGTCGCTGGACACCACGCTCAGCAGGCGCCGCAGGAACTGCTCCAGCTGTGCTGCTGTACTGAGCTACTGACCTTCCTGAAGAACGGAGAGAAGCTGACAAGCGTATCCCTGCTGAGGGCGCGGTCGGGGTGGCGGAAGGGACAGCGCTGGTCGCTGGACACCACGCTCAGCAGGCGCCGCAGGAACTGCTCCAGCTGTGCTGCTGTACTGAGCTACTGACCTTCCTGAAGAACGGAGAGAAGCTGACAAGCGTATCCCTGCTGAGGGCGCGGTCGGGGTGGCGGAAGGGACAGCGCTGGTCGCTGGACACCACGCTCAGCAGGCGCCGCAGGAACTGCTCCAGCTGTGCTGCTGTACTGAGCTACTGACCTTCCTGAAGAACGGAGAGAAGCTGACAAGCGTATCCCTGCTGAGGGCGCGGTCGGGGTGGCGGAAGGGACAGCGCTGGTCGCTGGACACCACGCTCAGCAGGCGCCGCAGGAACTGCTCCAGCTGTGCTGCTGTACTGAGCTACTGACCTTCCTGAAGAACGGAGAGAAGCTGACAAGCGTATCCCTGCTGAGGGCGCGGTCGGGGTGGCGGAAGGGACAGCGCTGGTCGCTGGACACCACGCTCAGCAGGCGCCGCAGGAACTGCTCCAGCTGTGCACGCCGCGCCCGAGCGACGCCCTCGCCTGCCCAAAGGGTTCGGGCTGGGAAAGGGATGCCTGACACCTGCAATAATAATGAAAATGTCAGATGGTAATCGTATAATAATGTAACACAAGAGACTTTTTTTTAGGTGGAAAATCTTCCAAATAATTTTATCGCTCTGGGCGGAACAGGCATGTCAAACTTTTATTGACTAAAACACTCCTTTTCATCTTTGCTTTCGTTGCAGAGCCCCGGGATTCATTTACCAGTAGGCTTCGACTCTGTTGAGCCCCTACAAACCGTAGGACTGGCATCAACATCATCATCAGGCTGACATCAACGTTGAGGCGTACGGGAACACTAGGCGCCGTCGCCCACTGAGGCTCGGTCCGGACGGTTACCAGATGGTCGAACGAATTCCGCACCCCTAGCTGCAGGATGCGCACCTCGTACTCGTGGTGCGTGGACATACCTTGGGCCCGTAGAGGCGTCGCATGGTGAGGTAGAGGTCGCGGAAGCGGCGGTAGCGACGTAAGAGCAACCAGCGCGTGTCGCCCAGCACGATGCGCACCTCGTACTCGTGGTGCGTGGACATACCTTGGGCCCGTAGAGGCGTCGCATGGTGAGGTAGAGGTCGCGGAAGCGGCGGTAGCGACGTAAGAGCAACCAGCGCGTGTCGCCCAGCACGATGCGCACCTCGTACTCGTGGTGCGTGGACATACCTTGGGCCCGTAGAGGCGTCGCATGGTGAGGTAGAGGTCGCGGAAGCGGCGGTAGCGACGTAAGAGCAACCAGCGCGTGTCGCCCAGCACGATGCGCACCTCGTACTCGTGGTGCGTGGACATACCTTGGGCCCGTAGAGGCGTCGCATGGTGAGGTAGAGGTCGCGGAAGCGGCGGTAGCGACGTAAGAGCAACCAGCGCGTGTCGCCCAGCACGATGCGCACCTCGTACTCGTGGTGCGTGGACGCGCCCGCGCCGCGCGTCACCCAGCCCGGGATGCTCACCACTTCACCTACACACACGACACGTTACTACCTCTTGCAGACCAGATCCAAGCCGCAACTAAATAATCATCATCATCATCTCAGCCGAAAAACGTCCACTGCTGGACATAGGCCTCCCCCAAGCGTTACCACAACGACCGGTCCTGTGCGCCTCGCATTCATCGGATTCCCGCGACCCTCGCCAGGTCGTCGATCCACTTTGTGGGAGGCTTTACAACTAAGTGCTCGGTTTGCAAATATACCCGGAAAGCTGCAGTCCGCCATGAATGGCGCCGTCTTACCAAAGTCATCACCAGAGATCAAAATTAGGTAGACTTATTTAGGTACTTGCATCAAGATGTGGTATGTGGTGCTAAGGTTACCGACATAGCCCGAAGAATCGCCAAACTTAAGTGGCAGTGGGTAGGGCACATTTCTCGTAGAACAGATGGTAGATGGGGACGGAAGGTTCTAGAATGGCGGCCACGTACCGGAAGACGCAGCGTTGGAAGGCCTCCCACAAGGTGGACCGACGACCTGGCGAGGAAATCAGATGGATGCGAGACGCACAGGACCGGTCGCTGTGGTGACGCTTGGGGGAGGCCTTTGTCTAGCAGTGGACGTCTTTCGGCTGAGATAATGACGATGATGATCAAAATGTTGATATCAATATGAATCTTCCCGAGATTTCTAATGGACTATCCCGTGTGGGCAACAATATTACACATAAATAATAACAAAGTTTTCTCTTGTTTACGCGAACTATTTTGTGCGAACTACAAGTTTGGCAACATCGCGCGTGTGCGCATAAGGATTTTGCAACTTCGGACATCCGATATCGTTGATGTAAGTTTGGCAGCGTCGCGCATGCAGTGGTTTAAATTTTATTAAAGTAAATACTTTTTTTATTTAATAAATCTATGGGATTGTTTCCAGCTCTTTAAAATTAATCGCAGCATTATAAGATATAAGCACTTTATAATTTCGCTGTATGAAAGCAGTGTAAAAACAAATATAACTCATCGTGATTCACGATGATGACCACACTCTGCCAAAAGTGTACCGACTGAGAAGAAGAAGAACATTGTAGAGTGGACAACTACGATAGCGATTTTCGCCACATTGGCCAATTCTTCTCACCCGCTGTCTCCTGTGTAACCCTGTTATACGACTCTAAGCTTTCCGCTTCATTCACACTCTTGCCGAGGCTTGACACGAATACACAAGCCCCAAAGTCTTTACAAACATTTGGATGCCATATACACGCTTGCGAGTGCGTCAGTATGTTCCGGACAGGCACACATGCCAGAGTTGGACGTTGGTTAGACATATTTTTGATTGGCCGTTTGACTAACAAAAACTAAAGAGTAACCATGGAGTTTCTTGCCGGTTCTTCTCCATAGGAAACGACCAATTGGAACCGTGCACTAGCTTCTGATGTAAAATAAAACCATCGAATCGACGGTCTACAAAATAATCGAGATGTTTTTCGACCGACCGACTCAGACCGAGTTAACGGAATCGGCCGCTTTTGATTGAACGAAAGTGTTACTCTCACTAGATTATCGACATACAACTCGCGAATGGACGCGCCATGCGCCAAAACATAATCGCAATAATAGACCGAGTCGGACTCGAGTCAAAGTCGAAACAATCGACTATCATCGAGATATTCGAACAATCGAAACAATTCGCATCGCTAGGAGACAAGCGGAATTTTGAGGATATAAAAATGAACTAGAGCTAAACTAACGAGTTCATAACTTTATAACCAGTGATAGGAATAGGTAGTGCCTATTTGCCTAAACTTCGAAGAACAGAGACAAGAATCGGAGACTTCCTTAGGATTAAATTTTTTCCGAGACTCCCGAAATTTCGAGACAACACTTAAAATAATTTTAAAAAAATTGTTATTTGGAATAAGTAATTCGTCTATATTTACCAAAAGTTTGCGACTATCATAAATAACATACACAGTCGTTACAACCATAAAATTTTCAGAACTTTTTTGGAGAACATTTTGTAAATGACTTGTTGATCGTAATAGGTATTACTTATTCCTATCACTGTTTATAACAATATAATATAGGCGTGACTTACTGAAGTCTATTGGATGCTGCAGTCCGGAACATATCGTGGGATCCTGAAATGAAACAAATTAAAACGCAGTCAGAAATCTCGCGACCATTTATAATATGTGATATTTTTTGCATTAATGTTAAGGTAACTTTCCGATTGATACGACATTTTTTGGTGATAACATAAATATTTTTAAGATACTCTCTCATAAAGGTAATGTATTTATGCGACGCAGGAGTGATGTTGCATTTTTTTCTTTATACTTTGTGTTTGTAACCGTTGTGCTGCGTGTCTCGAATAAATGTATTAATATTCTATTCTATTCTTGTTACGTCCTCTGCGACGATATTGAGACATAAATCTTGATACCATCAACTGAACAGAGTAACTAGAATGAAGTCAAGCAAGAACCAATGTCGTTAATGTAATAAATAAGAATGGACCGAGTCATGTTCCTTGCGGTACTCCACTTTGAACCACTAACTAGTTAGGACTATAAAAATATAAATGATTAAGTACTGCTGCTTAGGACACTTTTACATGGTAAGAGGAAAATCATTTGAATAGATCAACGTGTATTCTTATGTCATTTAACTTTTTTTATAAGAATGGTACGGTCAATTCAGTCAAAGGCGTCTGATTTTTATACCCTGAGACTAAATTGACACAAGTAATGTCAAACTTACTATAGGTATGATGTCAGTTCTTTTATGTTGTAATGTCATTTTAGTCTCAGGGTATAAAATAACAGACATTAGAGTTCATATAAAAACCATCTACTTGCTTACTGTTTAACCTTCCTGGCAGTAATAAATTAATTAGGGTGAGTTCTTGACAGAAGAGTTTCCTTTCAGAAAATCGCTTTGAAACGAGCAAATAAACACATAACATACATAAGAATATACATTTTTCATAGACCTGATTATGTAGTATTGATTAATACATAGTTTAGATATTGGCCTGTGATTAACTATACATATTTTCACTTAAAAAAGAGGAGGTTCTCAATTCATCCAAATCTTTTTATATTCTGTTTATGTACGTTCCCCGATTACTCAAAGACGCCTAGACTGTTTAGGAAAATTCTTATTTGTTTGAAAGGGTATACTTTGCAGGTGGTCCCATGGTTATCGAAGTCTTCCTGCAACACACCGCTGGTAGCTACTAGATTTTGTCTTTTGATTGTTTTGATGCTGTCAGTTTTGGAGTGACCAATAATCGTCTTGTCCACTGAATACCGGCTTTGTCAATAGGATGAAATAGTTGTAAAATACAGGGTGTAAAAAGGCCGATAACATAGCCGATAACTACACATTCTGTACATGTAATTAAGCAACTCTGACCAAAAAATATTGCTGGGAAAGAACTTTTTTTCCATCTTTAGGGTTCCGTACCTCAAAAGGAAAAAACGGAACCCTTATAGGATCACTTTGTTGTCCGTCTGTCCGTCCGTCTGTCAAGACCCTTTTTTTTCAGGAACGCGTGAAGGTATCAAGTTGAAATTAAAACCATATATTGAAATCCGCGGTCCCTTGAAGTTGTGCAAAAATCAAACTTGTAAGTTGACGGGAAAAAAAGATACGCCCGTTTATGTTGCAAAAAACGTACATTTCGACCCTGTCAAAGGAATCAAAACTCATAGGGTGCTTCCCGTTGACCTAGAATCTTGAAATTTGGCACGAAGCAAGGTATTATAGCACTAAAATCGGGAAAAGTCTGAAAACTGAAAATTTTTAGTTACGTCACAAGAAAAAAAAATTGAAAAGTCTTCAAGACTCGATTCGAGAATTAAACTGTTTTTATAGGTAGGTTGGTACGAAACCCTCAGTGCGCGAGTCCGACTCGCACTTGCCCGGTTTTTTTTTTTCATCTAAAAAATAATTAATTAATAATAACTTCGATCAGCTGAGCATTTGGCCGCTTGCGCTTGGTCGTTAAACCGACCGCACGTTTGTGTGTGTGAGGCGCTCGTTGTGTTTAGTTTTCATTGCTTTTTTGTAACTTCAAATGCGTAATTTGTTACGAAAAATTGATAATTTTGATAATGTTTGTTCGGAAGAAAGTTTACTAATGATACTTGGAATAGGATTTGGAAAAAAAAATTGACTTTGACCTTCAAAATCTCCAGAACCAGTGAATTCCCAGGTATGTCCTAGAAGAAAAAACTATCACAGTGATGAGTAGAATATGGGGTTTTCTTTTACGTTACGGGTCTTTTTACAGGCAATATACTTACAGGTATGTCCAAGGCTGGGGGCGGGTCCCCGCGGCCGCGCTCGGAGCGCTCGGAGCGCTCCAGGCGCTCGGCGCGCTCGGGGCGCACGCGCGCGCGCAGCGGGTCCTCCCAGGCGGGCTCGTGCGGCTCGGCCGGCAGCTCGTCGTTCGACGTCGACACGTTGTCCGACCCTTCCAGCTCTTGCTCTTTTAACCTACAAATAGTTATATTATTATATTTAGCCTATGCTGTCCCACTGCTGGGTAAAGGCCTCCCTCCATTCCTTTCATCGCTCTTGGCTTTGATCCACTTCTTGCCAATTCTCAAGGAAGACATCCAAGTCATCCCGCCATCTCCTTCTTGGTCTGCCACGACCCCGTTGACAAATCTATACTAATATTATAAAGAGGAAAGATTTGTACCTATTTTTGTATGTTTGTAATGAATAGGCTCAAAAAGTGCTGGGCCGATTTAAAAAATTCTTTCACCAATAGAATGCTACGTTCTTCCAATTTGACATAGGCTACATTTCATTTTGAAAAAAATTAGGGATCCTTGGTAAAATTTGAACAATGTAACCGAAGGTGTAGAAAAATGAGTCTTAAAATGTCTTTCGTCGAATGCGCTGCCGAAACTATTAGTGACTAACTAAAAAATTGTTTTATATCCATATTTCCAAAAATAAATAATTGTCTACCCCGTGCGAAGCCGGGACGGCCTGCTAGTAGTTAATAAATTTATTTATATTTCTGGCCTCCCACAAGGTGAACCGTTGACCTGGTGAGGGTCGCGGGCATCCGAAGGATGTGAGACGCACAGGACCGGCCGTTGTGTCGAAGCTTTGGGGGAAGCCTATGTTCAGCAGTGGAAGCCTTTCGGCTGAAATGATGATGATATTATCGATCCATTCTTTTTTATTTTCAGTGAGTAATCATGAAATAACATCTTCAGTTCTGGGTGGAATGAGATGAAAGAACAGGGACGGGTAGCTAGCTGCAGGATTGCTCGAAAGAGTTCCTACAGGTAAGTTTTAGTAAAAGAGCAGGTTTATGCAAATTATATACGAGTACATTAAGTTTTTTACTGATAAGTCTCTAAAAAAATAATGAAAGAGCAGAAGTCTTGTAGGTAATTAACTTTATACCTCCCTCACTCGCGTTCGGGATTAAAACTCCGCAAACTTCCTTTCGTTTCGAATTCAAAATACAGCCAGCGACTTGTTTAATCTAGTCACATAATCTACTATAGTGGTTATATTTGTTTACCTGTTTAAGAGGCGTAGCGGGCATCGGCCCTTGCATACTATACTACGTACACTACATATAATTAAAATGTATTGTTCTCTTATAGACAGCCAGTCTAAAATCGACTTAATTTACTCCGCAATAAGGTTTAAATTAGCTTACCTGTGTATTAGTGGCTCCTCCACATTGTCGGGCGTGTCGTCGTCGGTGGCGACCTGCATGTCGCTCTCGGAGAGCGTGAGCGAGGGCGTCTCCTGGATGGGCGTCACCATCATGGGCCGCCGCGACTGCTTGTCACATAATCTACTATGGTGGTTATATGGAAGCTACCTGTGTATTAGTGGCTCCTCCACATTGTCGGGCGTGTCGTCGTCGGTGGCGACCTGCATGTCGCTCTCGGAGAGCGTGAGCGAGGGCGTCTCCTGGATGGGCGTCACCATCATGGGCCGCCGCGACTGCTTGTCACATAATCTACTATGGTGGTTATATGGAAGCTACCTGTGTATTAGTGGCTCCTCCACATTGTCGGGCGTGTCGTCGTCGGTGGCGACCTGCATGTCGCTCTCGGAGAGCGTGAGCGAGGGCGTCTCCTGGATGGGCGTCACCATCATGGGCCGCCGCGACTGCTTGTCACATAATCTACTATGGTGGTTATATGGAAGCTACCTGTGTATTAGTGGCTCCTCCACATTGTCGGGCGTGTCGTCGTCGGTGGCGACCTGCATGTCGCTCTCGGAGAGCGTGAGCGAGGGCGTCTCCTGGATGGGCGTCACCATCATGGGCCGCCGCGACTGCTTGTCACATAATCTACTATGGTGGTTATATGGAAGCTACCTGTGTATTAGTGGCTCCTCCACATTGTCGGGCGTGTCGTCGTCGGTGGCGACCTGCATGTCGCTCTCGGAGAGCGTGAGCGAGGGCGTCTCCTGGATGGGCGTCACCATCATGGGCCGCCGCGACTGCTTGTCACATAATCTACTATGGTGGTTATATGGAAGCTACCTGTGTATTAGTGGCTCCTCCACATTGTCGGGCGTGTCGTCGTCGGTGGCGACCTGCATGTCGCTCTCGGAGAGCGTGAGCGAGGGCGTCTCCTGGATGGGCGTCACCATCATGGGCCGCCGCGACTGCTTGTCACATAATCTACTATGGTGGTTATATGGAAGCTACCTGTGTATTAGTGGCTCCTCCACATTGTCGGGCGTGTCGTCGTCGGTGGCGACCTGCATGTCGCTCTCGGAGAGCGTGAGCGAGGGCGTCTCCTGGATGGGCGTCACCATCATGGGCCGCCGCGACTGCTTGTCACATAATCTACTATGGTGGTTATATGGAAGCTACCTGTGTATTAGTGGCTCCTCCACATTGTCGGGCGTGTCGTCGTCGGTGGCGACCTGCATGTCGCTCTCGGAGAGCGTGAGCGAGGGCGTCTCCTGGATGGGCGTCACCATCATGGGCCGCCGCGACTGCTTGTCACATAATCTACTATGGTGGTTATATGGAAGCTACCTGTGTATTAGTGGCTCCTCCACATTGTCGGGCGTGTCGTCGTCGGTGGCGACCTGCATGTCGCTCTCGGAGAGCGTGAGCGAGGGCGTCTCCTGGATGGGCGTCACCATCATGGGCCGCCGCGACTGCTTGTCACATAATCTACTATGGTGGTTATATGGAAGCTACCTGTGTATTAGTGGCTCCTCCACATTGTCGGGCGTGTCGTCGTCGGTGGCGACCTGCATGTCGCTCTCGGAGAGCGTGAGCGAGGGCGTCTCCTGGATGGGCGTCACCATCATGGGCCGCCGCGACTGCTTGTCACATAATCTACTATGGTGGTTATATGGAAGCTACCTGTGTATTAGTGGCTCCTCCACATTGTCGGGCGTGTCGTCGTCGGTGGCGACCTGCATGTCGCTCTCGGAGAGCGTGAGCGAGGGCGTCTCCTGGATGGGCGTCACCATCATGGGCCGCCGCGACTGCTTGTCACATAATCTACTATGGTGGTTATATGGAAGCTACCTGTGTATTAGTGGCTCCTCCACATTGTCGGGCGTGTCGTCGTCGGTGGCGACCTGCATGTCGCTCTCGGAGAGCGTGAGCGAGGGCGTCTCCTGGATGGGCGTCACCATCATGGGCCGCCGCGACTGCTTGTCACATAATCTACTATGGTGGTTATATGGAAGCTACCTGTGTATTAGTGGCTCCTCCACATTGTCGGGCGTGTCGTCGTCGGTGGCGACCTGCATGTCGCTCTCGGAGAGCGTGAGCGAGGGCGTCTCCTGGATGGGCGTCACCATCATGGGCCGCCGCGACTGCTTGTCACATAATCTACTATGGTGGTTATATGGAAGCTACCTGTGTATTAGTGGCTCCTCCACATTGTCGGGCGTGTCGTCGTCGGTGGCGACCTGCATGTCGCTCTCGGAGAGCGTGAGCGAGGGCGTCTCCTGGATGGGCGTCACCATCATGGGCCGCCGCGACTGCTTGTCACATAATCTACTATGGTGGTTATATGGAAGCTACCTGTGTATTAGTGGCTCCTCCACATTGTCGGGCGTGTCGTCGTCGGTGGCGACCTGCATGTCGCTCTCGGAGAGCGTGAGCGAGGGCGTCTCCTGGATGGGCGTCACCATCATGGGCCGCCGCGACTGCTTGTCACATAATCTACTATGGTGGTTATATGGAAGCTACCTGTGTATTAGTGGCTCCTCCACATTGTCGGGCGTGTCGTCGTCGGTGGCGACCTGCATGTCGCTCTCGGAGAGCGTGAGCGAGGGCGTCTCCTGGATGGGCGTCACCATCATGGGCCGCCGCGACTGCTTGTCACATAATCTACTATGGTGGTTATATGGAAGCTACCTGTGTATTAGTGGCTCCTCCACATTGTCGGGCGTGTCGTCGTCGGTGGCGACCTGCATGTCGCTCTCGGAGAGCGTGAGCGAGGGCGTCTCCTGGATGGGCGTCACCATCATGGGCCGCCGCGACTGCTTGTCACATAATCTACTATGGTGGTTATATGGAAGCTACCTGTGTATTAGTGGCTCCTCCACATTGTCGGGCGTGTCGTCGTCGGTGGCGACCTGCATGTCGCTCTCGGAGAGCGTGAGCGAGGGCGTCTCCTGGATGGGCGTCACCATCATGGGCCGCCGCGACTGCTTGTCACATAATCTACTATGGTGGTTATATGGAAGCTACCTGTGTATTAGTGGCTCCTCCACATTGTCGGGCGTGTCGTCGTCGGTGGCGACCTGCATGTCGCTCTCGGAGAGCGTGAGCGAGGGCGTCTCCTGGATGGGCGTCACCATCATGGGCCGCCGCGACTGCTTGTCACATAATCTACTATGGTGGTTATATGGAAGCTACCTGTGTATTAGTGGCTCCTCCACATTGTCGGGCGTGTCGTCGTCGGTGGCGACCTGCATGTCGCTCTCGGAGAGCGTGAGCGAGGGCGTCTCCTGGATGGGCGTCACCATCATGGGCCGCCGCGACTGCTTGTCACATAATCTACTATGGTGGTTATATGGAAGCTACCTGTGTATTAGTGGCTCCTCCACATTGTCGGGCGTGTCGTCGTCGGTGGCGACCTGCATGTCGCTCTCGGAGAGCGTGAGCGAGGGCGTCTCCTGGATGGGCGTCACCATCATGGGCCGCCGCGACTGCTTGTCACATAATCTACTATGGTGGTTATATGGAAGCTACCTGTGTATTAGTGGCTCCTCCACATTGTCGGGCGTGTCGTCGTCGGTGGCGACCTGCATGTCGCTCTCGGAGAGCGTGAGCGAGGGCGTCTCCTGGATGGGCGTCACCATCATGGGCCGCCGCGACTGCTTGTCACATAATCTACTATGGTGGTTATATGGAAGCTACCTGTGTATTAGTGGCTCCTCCACATTGTCGGGCGTGTCGTCGTCGGTGGCGACCTGCATGTCGCTCTCGGAGAGCGTGAGCGAGGGCGTCTCCTGGATGGGCGTCACCATCATGGGCCGCCGCGACTGCTTGTCACATAATCTACTATGGTGGTTATATGGAAGCTACCTGTGTATTAGTGGCTCCTCCACATTGTCGGGCGTGTCGTCGTCGGTGGCGACCTGCATGTCGCTCTCGGAGAGCGTGAGCGAGGGCGTCTCCTGGATGGGCGTCACCATCATGGGCCGCCGCGACTGCTTGTCACATAATCTACTATGGTGGTTATATGGAAGCTACCTGTGTATTAGTGGCTCCTCCACATTGTCGGGCGTGTCGTCGTCGGTGGCGACCTGCATGTCGCTCTCGGAGAGCGTGAGCGAGGGCGTCTCCTGGATGGGCGTCACCATCATGGGCCGCCGCGACTGCTTGTCACATAATCTACTATGGTGGTTATATGGAAGCTACCTGTGTATTAGTGGCTCCTCCACATTGTCGGGCGTGTCGTCGTCGGTGGCGACCTGCATGTCGCTCTCGGAGAGCGTGAGCGAGGGCGTCTCCTGGATGGGCGTCACCATCATGGGCCGCCGCGACTGCTTGTCACATAATCTACTATGGTGGTTATATGGAAGCTACCTGTGTATTAGTGGCTCCTCCACATTGTCGGGCGTGTCGTCGTCGGTGGCGACCTGCATGTCGCTCTCGGAGAGCGTGAGCGAGGGCGTCTCCTGGATGGGCGTCACCATCATGGGCCGCCGCGACTGCTTGTCACATAATCTACTATGGTGGTTATATGGAAGCTACCTGTGTATTAGTGGCTCCTCCACATTGTCGGGCGTGTCGTCGTCGGTGGCGACCTGCATGTCGCTCTCGGAGAGCGTGAGCGAGGGCGTCTCCTGGATGGGCGTCACCATCATGGGCCGCCGCGACTGCTTGTCACATAATCTACTATGGTGGTTATATGGAAGCTACCTGTGTATTAGTGGCTCCTCCACATTGTCGGGCGTGTCGTCGTCGGTGGCGACCTGCATGTCGCTCTCGGAGAGCGTGAGCGAGGGCGTCTCCTGGATGGGCGTCACCATCATGGGCCGCCGCGACTGCTTGTCACATAATCTACTATGGTGGTTATATGGAAGCTACCTGTGTATTAGTGGCTCCTCCACATTGTCGGGCGTGTCGTCGTCGGTGGCGACCTGCATGTCGCTCTCGGAGAGCGTGAGCGAGGGCGTCTCCTGGATGGGCGTCACCATCATGGGCCGCCGCGACTGCTTGTCACATAATCTACTATGGTGGTTATATGGAAGCTACCTGTGTATTAGTGGCTCCTCCACATTGTCGGGCGTGTCGTCGTCGGTGGCGACCTGCATGTCGCTCTCGGAGAGCGTGAGCGAGGGCGTCTCCTGGATGGGCGTCACCATCATGGGCCGCCGCGACTGCTTGTCACATAATCTACTATGGTGGTTATATGGAAGCTACCTGTGTATTAGTGGCTCCTCCACATTGTCGGGCGTGTCGTCGTCGGTGGCGACCTGCATGTCGCTCTCGGAGAGCGTGAGCGAGGGCGTCTCCTGGATGGGCGTCACCATCATGGGCCGCCGCGACTGCTTGTCACATAATCTACTATGGTGGTTATATGGAAGCTACCTGTGTATTAGTGGCTCCTCCACATTGTCGGGCGTGTCGTCGTCGGTGGCGACCTGCATGTCGCTCTCGGAGAGCGTGAGCGAGGGCGTCTCCTGGATGGGCGTCACCATCATGGGCCGCCGCGACTGCTTGTCACATAATCTACTATGGTGGTTATATGGAAGCTACCTGTGTATTAGTGGCTCCTCCACATTGTCGGGCGTGTCGTCGTCGGTGGCGACCTGCATGTCGCTCTCGGAGAGCGTGAGCGAGGGCGTCTCCTGGATGGGCGTCACCATCATGGGCCGCCGCGACTGCTTGTCACATAATCTACTATGGTGGTTATATGGAAGCTACCTGTGTATTAGTGGCTCCTCCACATTGTCGGGCGTGTCGTCGTCGGTGGCGACCTGCATGTCGCTCTCGGAGAGCGTGAGCGAGGGCGTCTCCTGGATGGGCGTCACCATCATGGGCCGCCGCGACTGCTTGTCACATAATCTACTATGGTGGTTATATGGAAGCTACCTGTGTATTAGTGGCTCCTCCACATTGTCGGGCGTGTCGTCGTCGGTGGCGACCTGCATGTCGCTCTCGGAGAGCGTGAGCGAGGGCGTCTCCTGGATGGGCGTCACCATCATGGGCCGCCGCGACTGCTTGTCACATAATCTACTATGGTGGTTATATGGAAGCTACCTGTGTATTAGTGGCTCCTCCACATTGTCGGGCGTGTCGTCGTCGGTGGCGACCTGCATGTCGCTCTCGGAGAGCGTGAGCGAGGGCGTCTCCTGGATGGGCGTCACCATCATGGGCCGCCGCGACTGCTTGTCACATAATCTACTATGGTGGTTATATGGAAGCTACCTGTGTATTAGTGGCTCCTCCACATTGTCGGGCGTGTCGTCGTCGGTGGCGACCTGCATGTCGCTCTCGGAGAGCGTGAGCGAGGGCGTCTCCTGGATGGGCGTCACCATCATGGGCCGCCGCGACTGCTTGTCACATAATCTACTATGGTGGTTATATGGAAGCTACCTGTGTATTAGTGGCTCCTCCACATTGTCGGGCGTGTCGTCGTCGGTGGCGACCTGCATGTCGCTCTCGGAGAGCGTGAGCGAGGGCGTCTCCTGGATGGGCGTCACCATCATGGGCCGCCGCGACTGCTTGTCACATAATCTACTATGGTGGTTATATGGAAGCTACCTGTGTATTAGTGGCTCCTCCACATTGTCGGGCGTGTCGTCGTCGGTGGCGACCTGCATGTCGCTCTCGGAGAGCGTGAGCGAGGGCGTCTCCTGGATGGGCGTCACCATCATGGGCCGCCGCGACTGCTTGTCACATAATCTACTATGGTGGTTATATGGAAGCTACCTGTGTATTAGTGGCTCCTCCACATTGTCGGGCGTGTCGTCGTCGGTGGCGACCTGCATGTCGCTCTCGGAGAGCGTGAGCGAGGGCGTCTCCTGGATGGGCGTCACCATCATGGGCCGCCGCGACTGCTTGTCACATAATCTACTATGGTGGTTATATGGAAGCTACCTGTGTATTAGTGGCTCCTCCACATTGTCGGGCGTGTCGTCGTCGGTGGCGACCTGCATGTCGCTCTCGGAGAGCGTGAGCGAGGGCGTCTCCTGGATGGGCGTCACCATCATGGGCCGCCGCGACTGCTTGTCACATAATCTACTATGGTGGTTATATGGAAGCTACCTGTGTATTAGTGGCTCCTCCACATTGTCGGGCGTGTCGTCGTCGGTGGCGACCTGCATGTCGCTCTCGGAGAGCGTGAGCGAGGGCGTCTCCTGGATGGGCGTCACCATCATGGGCCGCCGCGACTGCTTGTCACATAATCTACTATGGTGGTTATATGGAAGCTACCTGTGTATTAGTGGCTCCTCCACATTGTCGGGCGTGTCGTCGTCGGTGGCGACCTGCATGTCGCTCTCGGAGAGCGTGAGCGAGGGCGTCTCCTGGATGGGCGTCACCATCATGGGCCGCCGCGACTGCTTGTCACATAATCTACTATGGTGGTTATATGGAAGCTACCTGTGTATTAGTGGCTCCTCCACATTGTCGGGCGTGTCGTCGTCGGTGGCGACCTGCATGTCGCTCTCGGAGAGCGTGAGCGAGGGCGTCTCCTGGATGGGCGTCACCATCATGGGCCGCCGCGACTGCTTGTCACATAATCTACTATGGTGGTTATATGGAAGCTACCTGTGTATTAGTGGCTCCTCCACATTGTCGGGCGTGTCGTCGTCGGTGGCGACCTGCATGTCGCTCTCGGAGAGCGTGAGCGAGGGCGTCTCCTGGATGGGCGTCACCATCATGGGCCGCCGCGACTGCTTGTCACATAATCTACTATGGTGGTTATATGGAAGCTACCTGTGTATTAGTGGCTCCTCCACATTGTCGGGCGTGTCGTCGTCGGTGGCGACCTGCATGTCGCTCTCGGAGAGCGTGAGCGAGGGCGTCTCCTGGATGGGCGTCACCATCATGGGCCGCCGCGACTGCTTGTCACATAATCTACTATGGTGGTTATATGGAAGCTACCTGTGTATTAGTGGCTCCTCCACATTGTCGGGCGTGTCGTCGTCGGTGGCGACCTGCATGTCGCTCTCGGAGAGCGTGAGCGAGGGCGTCTCCTGGATGGGCGTCACCATCATGGGCCGCCGCGACTGCTTGTTACATAATCTACTATGGTGGTTATATGGAAGCTACCTGTGTATTAGTGGCTCCTCCACATTGTCGGGCGTGTCGTCGTCGGTGGCGACCTGCATGTCGCTCTCGGAGAGCGTGAGCGAGGGCGTCTCCTGGATGGGCGTCACCATCATGGGCCGCCGCGACTGCTTGTCACATAATCTACTATGGTGGTTATATGGAAGCTACCTGTGTATTAGTGGCTCCTCCACATTGTCGGGCGTGTCGTCGTCGGTGGCGACCTGCATGTCGCTCTCGGAGAGCGTGAGCGAGGGCGTCTCCTGGATGGGCGTCACCATCATGGGCCGCCGCGACTGCTTGTCACATAATCTACTATGGTGGTTATATGGAAGCTACCTGTGTATTAGTGGCTCCTCCACATTGTCGGGCGTGTCGTCGTCGGTGGCGACCTGCATGTCGCTCTCGGAGAGCGTGAGCGAGGGCGTCTCCTGGATGGGCGTCACCATCATGGGCCGCCGCGACTGCTTGTCACATAATCTACTATGGTGGTTATATGGAAGCTACCTGTGTATTAGTGGCTCCTCCACATTGTCGGGCGTGTCGTCGTCGGTGGCGACCTGCATGTCGCTCTCGGAGAGCGTGAGCGAGGGCGTCTCCTGGATGGGCGTCACCATCATGGGCCGCCGCGACTGCTTGTCACATAATCTACTATGGTGGTTATATGGAAGCTACCTGTGTATTAGTGGCTCCTCCACATTGTCGGGCGTGTCGTCGTCGGTGGCGACCTGCATGTCGCTCTCGGAGAGCGTGAGCGAGGGCGTCTCCTGGATGGGCGTCACCATCATGGGCCGCCGCGACTGCTTGTCACATAATCTACTATGGTGGTTATATGGAAGCTACCTGTGTATTAGTGGCTCCTCCACATTGTCGGGCGTGTCGTCGTCGGTGGCGACCTGCATGTCGCTCTCGGAGAGCGTGAGCGAGGGCGTCTCCTGGATGGGCGTCACCATCATGGGCCGCCGCGACTGCTTGTCACATAATCTACTATGGTGGTTATATGGAAGCTACCTGTGTATTAGTGGCTCCTCCACATTGTCGGGCGTGTCGTCGTCGGTGGCGACCTGCATGTCGCTCTCGGAGAGCGTGAGCGAGGGCGTCTCCTGGATGGGCGTCACCATCATGGGCCGCCGCGACTGCTTGTCACATAATCTACTATGGTGGTTATATGGAAGCTACCTGTGTATTAGTGGCTCCTCCACATTGTCGGGCGTGTCGTCGTCGGTGGCGACCTGCATGTCGCTCTCGGAGAGCGTGAGCGAGGGCGTCTCCTGGATGGGCGTCACCATCATGGGCCGCCGCGACTGCTTGTCACATAATCTACTATGGTGGTTATATGGAAGCTACCTGTGTATTAGTGGCTCCTCCACATTGTCGGGCGTGTCGTCGTCGGTGGCGACCTGCATGTCGCTCTCGGAGAGCGTGAGCGAGGGCGTCTCCTGGATGGGCGTCACCATCATGGGCCGCCGCGACTGCTTGTCACATAATCTACTATGGTGGTTATATGGAAGCTACCTGTGTATTAGTGGCTCCTCCACATTGTCGGGCGTGTCGTCGTCGGTGGCGACCTGCATGTCGCTCTCGGAGAGCGTGAGCGAGGGCGTCTCCTGGATGGGCGTCACCATCATGGGCCGCCGCGACTGCTTGTCACATAATCTACTATGGTGGTTATATGGAAGCTACCTGTGTATTAGTGGCTCCTCCACATTGTCGGGCGTGTCGTCGTCGGTGGCGACCTGCATGTCGCTCTCGGAGAGCGTGAGCGAGGGCGTCTCCTGGATGGGCGTCACCATCATGGGCCGCCGCGACTGGTTGTCGAAGAACGAGTACTGCAGCGCCATCTCCAGGCGCACGTACTTCTTCTGCAGCTCTTGAAGCACCTGTGGGGACGCAAGTGTGTAAGTCATCATCATCATCTGCCTAACCTTTTCCCAACTATATTGGGGTCGGCTAGTATGTAAGTAACAATGCAAAATAACATGGATACCTTAAGGCGACTCAAGTCAACATTTTTTCCATACAAACTTCGGGGGGGTTTTACTGCACTATTTGACCATGTACATCCAAAGTTAAACATGATATCGTTTTTTCTCATTATTAATTTTGTCCGTACGGAAGCAGAATTGTAAAATAATAAGCCAATAAAAATTTATGAGCTTCTAAAGTTTCGTTTTTTTGGCTAATTTTAACACAACTTTGAGCGTAAATTAGAAATAAAAGAAGCATCAAATTTCAAAAACGAAGCCTGTACCGACACAGCAAATTTATCGAAGAATTTAATAAATTTTATTTGATATTGATTGATGCAGTGGTTTTTTCGTAAAACCCCTTCTTCCAAAGGCCTTTTTGTATTTTATCACGCACGCTTTTTACTCAGAACTATCGTGCATCTCACTGAATAAAGTTACCCCCGGTTGCGGTGCGGGGGGACGACTAAGACGTGTCACAGCGCCGCGCGCGGCTGGCTGAGTTTGGTTCAGTCTACTGCGGCCTATATCGTTCGTATGACGTGTATGTTGACTACCTATAATATCTACGCTATATTAACCGACATCAAAAAAAGAAGGAGGTTATCAATTCGACTGATTTTTTTTAAGCTATTGCATAGCTTCTATCGCGGGCCTTGAGCGTGGGGACCGAATCCAGAAATTCCACTCCACTCCGACCGGCTATGTTATGTCTGGTCGGGCAACTGCCCAATTGAACGAGACGGGTTTTGTGTCTGGTCCGAGCAACTGCCCAATTGAGCGAAACGGGTGTTGTGTCTGGTTCAGGCAACTGCCCAATTGAGCGAGATAGATGTTGTGTCTGGTCCGGGCAACTGCCCAATTGAATGAGACGGGTGTTGTGTCTCGTCCAGGCAACTGCCCAATTGAGCGAGGCGGGTGTTGTGTCTGGTCCGAGCAACTGCCCAATTGAGCGAGGCGGGTGTTGTGTCTGGTCCAAGCAACTGCCCAATTGAGCGAAACGGGTGTTGTGTCTGGTTCAGGCAACTGCCCAATTGAGCGAGATAGATGTTGTGTCTGGTCCGGGCAACAGCCCTAGTTTTTTTTGTTTAGTCTTTTGAGTGCATCATCCGACCAGAGAGATGTTTTGTCTGGTCAGGCAACTGCCCAATTGAGCGAGGCAGGTGTTGTGTCTGATCCGGGCAACTGCTGCTGCACAGCACGCTGGTCATGTGGCCCGCGTCCGCGGACGATAGGAAGGTGAACTCAGTGCGGCGCCACAGCGCTCTGTGTCCGACCTGACGGGCGTTGTGTCTGATCATTATTGTGCAGTAGAAGGGTACAGTGTCAAAATAAGAAAACAAATGAAAATTTGTCTTTTTTTTTCATTGCCGAGAAACGAACAAAGGTACGTAAGAGCGTTTTCACATTATCCGATCCGATATCGGTATCGGACGCCGATCCGATATCGGGGTAAGTAAAATGTATGAAATGCCGTGCTCCGATATCCGATATCGGGCCGGACAATATGAAAGACAGGTACTTATTTTATACATTTTACTTACCCGGATATCGGATCGGCGTCCGACACCGATATCGGATCGGATAATGTGAAAACGCTCTTAGGAATTATTTTAAATCTTTTGTTTTTCGAATTCGAGCGGCACACAGCACACACCGCAACAACCGAAACGGTATGACATGTGTGCATCGTGTAATTTCGTTTTTATTCGGAACGGTTCGGAGCGCTATGTGCAAAGCAGACGTCGCGTCGTGCGTGAGGACTAGTGTCTAACCGCTCATCACTGATACTATCTCTTTCGGGCACGATGTCAAGTGAGACAGCGTGCTTTATGGGCCCGCCCGCCAGTGAGTTCAAGCCCGCGCAAAGTGGAACCTTAATGTCTATTTTTCCATGAACGTTTGAGTTCAAGTGTTCGAAAAATACTCATCGCGTCATTTCTCGCTTCACACGAATTTTTTCCATTGTAGGAAATAAAAAAAATTGTAAAATGTCAAGACATGATTCCCCTACTAAAGTACCCGTCACGAGAAGCTATAAATTTTGTAAACAAGTGTTCAGGAGTTCACAACATTTGGACCAACAAAAAAAATGAGATGTATATTATTTAAGAATAATTATTCGTCAGATTCAGTTGTTTCCATTTCTGTGTCAGAATCAATGACATGTATCACGAAGCTGTCTACAGTTTTATCAATCATCTCATCGACTTATAATAATAACAATCAGATCCGCTATATATGCAAAGCAATGAAACAAACTCGTACGCATTCGAAACTCGAATGTTTATTTCAAAATGGTGTCCCGATAGTTTACAATCGCTGCGACGGTAGACGGACGATAGCACTTTGCGTCGTTAAAATATGATCCGACTAAATTAAATAGGTTGTTACTTTCATATAACCCGTCTCTATTTCATGTCGATTGAAAATGTTTACTTAGTAAAAGATGTTTGTTTACATAATTTATAGCTTCTCGTGACGGGTACTTTAGTTATTAATACCTCATTCAAAATTTTTGGATTTAACCTCTTTTTCTCAGGTCGCGCTTTCATTAGGCGGACTATAGCATGGATACCTTAATGTCTATTTTCCCGTAAATATTTAAGTTCGAGTGTTCGAAAAATACTCATCGCGTCATTTCTCGCTTCACACGATTTTTTTCCTGTACTATTCATGGAATTTTGCATGTGAGTGTAAATGATGCCAGTATACAGGGTGTGTGTCTGACACATCGACGCACAAACGAATACCATGGATCCAGTACATGTTTCTGGATCACCCGGTGATGGAATTCTTCGCTATTCCCTAATTTTTTCAACAAAAAACTGTATTTTTTTTAAATTTCGGTTTATAAAATCGTTATTCTAATCAACCCCGATGAAATTTTGGGAAAAATAATGTATTAATTACTTTTTAATTAAAAATTTATTGAAAATAAATGTGAAGTTATTTGAAAATGTAACTAAGCGATACGCACTTAATAACCAGAAATAAACATTTTTTTTTGAGCTATTTTACATTACTAGTCAGAAAATTTTCAGGTCAATAATAAAAATGATTATTTAAATAAGAAACAATAATAGTTCATCTAGTCCATCTATTTGAAGTATCGTCAGATACTTCAAATAGATGGACTACTGAATATTTATTTATTGTGCAGACTTACCACAGTGTTGTCTTTTTGACCCTAAGGTTAACGGTAGAGAATACCTTGATACTTTTAGTTCGCCTATATGCATAGCTGGGCATTAACTCTTTAATTCGTTAATCGTTAATTAACGAAGTTAACATTTCGAGTATCGGATTAACTTTTAAGTTAACTTAAAAATACTTTAACGGACTCGTTAACTTCCGTTAAATTTCCCTAAATCCGTTAATCGTTAATCTAGCACAGGTACACGTTCTGACATGAACGTCTGCGACGGTTGACAAGTCCCTACAGCGCGTGCGCGACAAACGCCGCGAGTGAACTGGCACTATTTTGCCGGCGGGTGTGAGTGAGAAAGCTGCGAAGGATTCATAAATGATTCGCATTTCTTTTCATTCCTTAGCGCGACAACATAAAGTGATAAGTGTTTTGTTTGTTTGTATGTTAAGTATACAAATACTACATACTTTGTGAACTGTTAGTGATAGTTTGCGTCTAAACAGTGTGTGTATGTATAAATATAGAGTATTCTGTGCAAAATAAAACCATAATATCATGGAATGAAAAAAACATTGTTTTTCAACATGCCTATATTACCTACACTCTAATTTGATTATATCCGTCTTTTTTTATTTCTTACCTGTATACTCCCAGAACCAAAAGTTATCACGTGTTAACGGTTTAACGATTAACGTTAACTTGCGTTAAATCTTCTGAAAAGTAACGCTTTAACTTTTAACGCAGTTAACTTTTCCAGTAACGGATTAGCGGTTAACGAAGTTAATTATTTGATTAACGATGCCCAGCTATGCCTATATGCCACCACAGTACAGGTCTTCTAAAGTGATAATGCGCACAGAAATCTTCGTGACTGTTCGGCAACGGTCGTATTCCCCGAGCGTCAGAAGACGATATGTATGTAGAGTGGTTAAGTGCATTTTCTTTAAGCATAATTTAGTAGAATTATGTGTTTTGTGCTTGGTGTTTCGAGGAATACGACAATTAGCGAAGATCTGCATGCGCATTATTAATTTGGGAATACTGTATCATCATCATCTGCCTAGCCTTTTCCCAACTATATTGGGATCGGTTTCCAGTCAAGCCGGATTTAGCTGAATACCAGTATTTTACGAGGAGCGGCTGCCTACCAGACCTCCACAACCCCTGCTGCCTTGGGAATACTGTACATGAAGTTTAAATAAATAAAATGAACAATAGTAGTAGTACTGACCGCGATCTGGCGGTTGAGCTCCTCCTTGGAGCAGTCGTTCTCGAGCGAGGAGATGACGAGCATCTTCTGCGACGCGATGCGCGAGCACAGGCGCTGCATGGCGCGCAGCGCCTCCACCTCCGTCACCTGCCGCCGCCCCGGCTTGCCCTCGCCTGGGGAACAGAAACCTGCTCATCATATCATCCTCTCGACCGACTACTTTATCTATACTAATATTATAAAGAGGTAACATTTGTAAGTTTGTTTGTAGGGGGTAATCTCTGGAACTACTGGTCCAATTTGAAAAATTCTTTCAGTGTTAGATAGCCCATTTATCGAGGAATGCTATAGGCTATATACCACGCTACGACCCACGGGAGCGGAGCAGTAACGAAAAATGCGTGTGAAACCGCAGGGGACAGCTAGTTTTCTATAAGATTAGAAATTTAAAGAAACTTATTTTACTATCGTTTGACCGATTTTGATTTCCATTCCGTAGAAGATGACTTTAAAAACAAAAAAGTGGTTACAATACATCAAAAATAATAACAAGTTTCTTTTAATTTCTAATCTTATAGTAAATAAAGTAACCGTCATGAGGAGCAATAAATTTTATAAACAAGTGTTCAGGAGTTCACAACAATTGGAGCAACAAAAAAAAAATGAATTCGTTTAAGATTTAATCAATTATTAAGTAGCAAATATTAATTAACATATATTATTTAAGAATAATTATTCGTCAGATTCAGATGGTTCCATTTTTATATTTATTATTTATTTATTTAAGCTTTATTCACAAAAACATTGTACAAAGGCGGACTTAGTGCCTTAGGCATTTTCTACCAGTCGACCTTAGGGTGGTGTCCGAATCAGTGACATTTATCAAGAAGCTGTCTACAGTTTTATCTATCATCTCATCGATTTTGGAATAAAAATTATATTCTTCCTTGATAACATGCTCCACACAACGCTTCCAATTTTCCAATAATAAAGCAATGAAACAAACTCGTACGCATTGGAAACTCGAATGACGCGTTTATTTCAAAATGGCGTCCCAATAGTTTACAATCCCTGCGACGGACGCCTTCCGGTACCAAGAAACACAAACGATAGCGCTTTGCGTCGTTAAAATATGATCCGACTAAATTAAATAGGTTGTTACTTTCATATAACCCGTCTATATTTCATGTCGATTGAATATGGGCAATTTAATTTTATCTCGCAGTATAAAATGTTTACTTAGTAAAAGATGTTTGTTTACATAATTTATAGCTTCTCGTGACGGGTACTTTAGAGTATAGATAATTATAGAGATAACAATATTCCAACTTTGATACAACGTTATCTGGTCTCAAACTAAGCAGAGCTTGTGGTATGAGTACTAAACAACTGATAAACAAACTTATATATTTGTAAACACATCATTTGAATTCAAGTACATGAGTGCGTGCGCTGCACTTGGGAACACCTCCTCACCCTCGTCCTCCCAGCGCTCCGTATGGAGGGCGCAGCACGCGGGCCAGCCACGGGGTGACCGGCACTTGCTAACTTCGGGTTATACAGTACTAGCTTTATTTAGCCCGCAGCTTCGGGGCCGTACAAAAAATATAGCCTATGTCACTCAGGAATACAGCAGCTTTCTATTGGTGAAAAAATTTTAGCAATCGGACCAATACTTCCACAGATTACCTCATACAAACAAAAAAGCAAACTTTACCTCTTTAAAGAGTGTAGATATACAGTAGTTCCTAAAGGAAAAATCCAACAGCCCTTTTATACCCGACCCGGTAATTGAACCTAAGACCACATCCACACTGGGCCCGCGCGGTGGATTACAGCCCATTCCCTCTCCAAGAGAGAAGGCCAGAGCCCCAGCAGTAGGAACATTACAAGGCCGATAATGCTATATAGAATACTAGCTGTCCCCTGCGGTTTCACCCGCATTTTTCGTTACTGCTCCGCTCCCGTGGGTCGTAGCGTGATGGTATATAGCCTATAGCATTCCTCGATAAATGGGCTATCTAACACTGAAAGAATTTTTCAAATCGGACCAGTAGTTACAGAGATTACCCCCTACATACAAACTTACAAACCTACAAACTTACAAATTTACAAATTTTACCTCTTTATAATATTAGTATAGATTCTCAACAAAAGGAAACTGTAATATATTCACCTGGGAGCCGCCTCTTGTACTTGGCTCTCTGATGACGCTCCTCAGGTGACCGCTCCACCGAGCTCGACGACTGTCCTTCCACTATCCTGGGCTGCCGAACAAACACACAAACTTAGTTTAGTCGTCGTCGTAATTGTTTTATTTGAAGTATCTATTATTTACTTATTATGCAGACCTACCACAGAGTTATCTTTTAAACCCAAAAGTTGACTGGTAGAGAATGCAGTGCTGAGAAAGCATAAATAAATAATAAAATATATATAAGAGGATGAACGATCGAAACAATCGGAGTCGTTAAAATGAATCATCTAGTCAATAGAAAGACTTGTCACAACACAAATAAATTAACATGATTACTACTGTATTAAGGTGGGCGCGACGTTAGAATTATCCATACAAACGTAATACCAAAATCATTTGCAATTTAAGCATATTTACACCATAATATGATGTTATTCGGATTCAGACAATAATTATCTAGGTTCCTACATCGTCTTTTTGTTGAAAAACTTACCCCAAACGAAATTTAAGCGAATTTAAATTTGCACATTTTCACTGCGAAAATGTCATGTTTTTATTTTGTTTTTTCTATATTATAAACAACAATATTTCAAAATATCTTTTCGTAGGAACACAGATATTATTATCAAGTTATAAATACTCGAAACAATATTGGAAATACATTAAATTTTCATTCATCATTTTTGGTATTACGGAACCTCTCCCAAATTTCCAATAGTTTGTATTGCTATCACAGCAAGCAACTGTCAGTGTGCGGATGATGACTTTACTCCAGTCGGTGTGTCCAAGAATTGTTTATACCATCTGGATTGCTTCCATCAACCTCAAAAACGTATTTTATTTCGTCTCAACTCGAGATAGCGCGCGGTCTCCGCAGGCCTCTTAAGTTTGAAATTTACCTGTATCAATTTAGTCGCAGGCATTAAAAAACAGACTTTAGCTATTGTTCTCATAGAGAAGACTTTTCTCACCTTATGATAGTCCTCAGTATTGGACATGTCATCACTGTCGTCCGCATTGGGCACGGGGCCCAGGCGGAAGTGCGGCGCGGGCGGCGCGGGGGCGGAGTCTGGGGTGGGCGTGTCCGCCGCGGGCGCCGCCCACTCCGGGAAGCGCTTGGGCGACGACGTGGCCGTGTGGAACGTCTCCTCTGTGTTCAGGGTGGAGTTGGGCGACGCTAGCGGGTCTAAGCTCAGGCTTAAGCTGGAATTAATTGATTGGGTTTTATTTACGAGACATATAGGGAAAAGTGCGTCAACTCGTCCCCACCACAATGTATTAATCATCATCATCATCATTTCAGCCGAAAGACGTCCACTGCTGGACATAGACCTCCCCCAAGCGTCGCCACAGCGACCGGTCCCGTGCGTCTCGCATCCATCTGATTCCTGCGACCCTCGCCAGGTCGTCGGTCCACCTTGTGGGAGGCCTTCCAACGCTGCGTCTTCCGGTACTTGGCCGCCACTCTAGAACCTTCCGTCCAGGATGGGACGGAAGGTTCTAGAGTGGTACCACTATGTATTACATGTATCAAATCAGGCTTTCGCAAGTGCATTAAAAAACGTTGTTTGCTTCAAATCTGTCACTATAGCACTTTGCTAAATATCACCCTCACCAGCGGCTCGCGCGGCAAAGTTTCTCTACTTGTATCAAAATGTAGTTTTTTTTTCAAGTGGAGAATCATTAGAATGACTTTTCCCGTTTTGTCACATTTACTGACTAAACCCCACCCAAATCCTTCGTTGCCTTCGATTTGGGGTCACGAGTTTCCTTTCGGAATCCGATCTATATAATACTGCACCAATCGCGCGCCGTATCGGCGCTATAGTCCGTCTAATGAAAGCGCGACCTGAGAAAAAGAGGTTAAATCCAAAAATGTATGTGGTATTACTAACTAGTAGGAGAATCATGTTTTGACACTTCACAATTTTTTTTATTTCCTAAAATTGCGGCTGAATAATGTTGCCAATAAAATTTGAAAAAAAAAACTAAAGGTCGCGCTTTCATTAGACGCACTCTACCTCATATCCCGCGTCCCGCTTGACCACCAAATGGGACTCGCCCTCGCCTCCTGTACAGGGGAGGAACACTTGCACTCACTTGATCCTCTTGTGGCGGTAGTCCTCTCGCTCGTCGGCGGAGAGCGGCTCCAGCACGTCCTCGCGCGGCGTGCGGCGCAGCACCAGCTCCGACTTGCTGCGCTTCACGCCGTCCAGCGGGACCTCGCCCTCGCCTCCTGTACTGGGGAGGAACACTTGCACTCACTTGATCCTCTTGTGGCGGTAGTCCTCTCGCTCGTCGGCGGAGAGCGGCTCCAGCACGTCCTCGCGCGGCGTGCGGCGCAGCACCAGCTCCGACTTGCTGCGCTTCACGCCGTCCAGCGGGACCTCGCCCTCGCCTCCTGTACTGGGGAGGAACACTTGCACTCACTTGATCCTCTTGTGGCGGTAGTCCTCTCGCTCGTCGGCGGAGAGCGGCTCCAGCACGTCCTCGCGCGGCGTGCGGCGCAGCACCAGCTCCGACTTGCTGCGCTTCACGCCGTCCAGCGGGACCTCGCCCTCGCCTCCTGTACTGGGGAGGAACACTTGCACTCACTTGATCCTCTTGTGGCGGTAGTCCTCTCGCTCGTCGGCGGAGAGCGGCTCCAGCACGTCCTCGCGCGGCGTGCGGCGCAGCACCAGCTCCGACTTGCTGCGCTTCACGCCGTCCAGCGGGACCTCGCCCTCGCCTCCTGTACTGGGGAGGAACACTTGCACTCACTTGATCCTCTTGTGGCGGTAGTCCTCTCGCTCGTCGGCGGAGAGCGGCTCCAGCACGTCCTCGCGCGGCGTGCGGCGCAGCACCAGCTCCGACTTGCTGCGCTTCACGCCGTCCAGCGGGACCTCGCCCTCGCCTCCTGTACTGGGGAGGAACACTTGCACTCACTTGATCCTCTTGTGGCGGTAGTCCTCTCGCTCGTCGGCGGAGAGCGGCTCCAGCACGTCCTCGCGCGGCGTGCGGCGCAGCACCAGCTCCGACTTGCTGCGCTTCACGCCGTCCAGCGGGACCTCGCCCTCGCCTCCTGTACTGGGGAGGAACACTTGCACTCACTTGATCCTCTTGTGGCGGTAGTCCTCTCGCTCGTCGGCGGAGAGCGGCTCCAGCACGTCCTCGCGCGGCGTGCGGCGCAGCACCAGCTCCGACTTGCTGCGCTTCACGCCGTCCAGCGGGACCTCGCCCTCGCCTCCTGTACTGGGGAGGAACACTTGCACTCACTTGATCCTCTTGTGGCGGTAGTCCTCTCGCTCGTCGGCGGAGAGCGGCTCCAGCACGTCCTCGCGCGGCGTGCGGCGCAGCACCAGCTCCGACTTGCTGCGCTTCACGCCGTCCAGCGGGGCCTCGGCCTCGCCTCCTGTACTGGGGAGGAACACTTGCACTCACTTGATCCTCTTGTGGCGGTAGTCCTCTCGCTCGTCGGCGGAGAGCGGCTCCAGCACGTCCTCGCGCGGCGTGCGGCGCAGCACCAGCTCCGACTTGCTGCGCTTCACGCCGTCCAGCGGGGACTCGCCCTCGCCTTCTGTGCACCACAACAAAACTTCTTTATTTACTACAGCTTGGACAACTCCCGAACCTCCCGAATTTATACAATGTCCGGTGAGGACCTACGTCATGCGGAAGATGAGGACGCCGTGACCTGTTTCCAACCAGTCCTCAAAGAGGGGTCGACTTCCACCATAATGATGGCAAACTTAACACTAGGTTTCGATAGTCGCAGTCGGCATTCCGCCAGGAGTTCTTGCCGGAACTCTGTCCGCTATGCTGCGACTTCTCACGGCATAGCGAACAGTTTCACCCCGGCACTGCATCTCCACGCGCAAATCGTGCATGCTACAAGAAGTGTTGCCTCCAGAGCCCATGGTGGCCGGCCAGCAAGGAGGCTCGCCGCTTCGCGGGAGACCGTACGGTATCGCCGTATCATCCGGAAGGCCCTCTGGCAAGCGTGGTGGCCACCGCATGGCTTTCACAGCGACGACGCCTGACGCCCTTTAAAGGACCATAGTCCGACAGATCCCCCCGTAGAGCCTTCGGCAAGAGACGACTGGATTACGTAGGTTGGACAGGAGCCGCTTCAGGGCAGCCCCAATCCGTTTAGGTCCAGTTTAGGAGCCAGACTTCGGAAGTGCTCCTCGAAAGTCGACCAGCTGTCGACGACAAATCCCAGGTACTTCATCGTTGACCCGACACCAATGTGAACCCCTCCTACTGTTATTTAGGAACCTGGTGGTGGCGCATTCCGAGAGCTATGGAAACACATGGCTTTGGACTTGTGCAGTGCCTCGCGTCCCAACTGCTGGATCTTCTCCACGACTGTCGCAAGCCCGCGTGTTGCTAATTCGGCCATCGCCTAGTAGAATCTGGTGGAATCCTACGCTGAGTGGTATAGAGAGGCTGGAGGACTGACCGCGTGTGACGTGCGGCGCCAGGTCGGAGGCGAGGGCGTGCTTGAGGCCCAGCTCCTGCGTGCCCAGCAGCGCCAGCTCCGCCTGCAGCCGCTCGATCTTCACGCGGTGACACGCCACCGACGCCACGCGGCTCTGCAGCTCCTCTTCCAACTCTACCAGCTCTTTTTTCTGTAAATATCACAAGTAAAGACATCAATTAACGTTCGATTAAAGAGATTTGAGTTTACATTTAGATGGATGGAGAGAGAGAGGGACGCCAAAGAAAAGATAGATGGATTGTGTGAAGAGTAATATGAAAGAAAAGGGAGTCAGTGATAGTGTGACGGATGACAGGAGAGAATGGAAGAAAAAAACGTGTTGCGCTGACCCCAAATAAAATGGCATGGCACACGACAGAAATACGTGTTGATACAAATTTAAAAAGGTTTGACATTGCGACTGAGGCGAAATTAGCCCGATCGAGGCGAGTGTCGCCAACGGCTCTTAACGCCGCTTATGGGTTTTCGAGTAAGTGTATTGGAACGAACTTTACTGCTACCAGAAGAGCCTAGCCGTATGTTCTCTACCAAAAGGACATTGGGCTCAACCATAAAACTGCGATGTGACGCGACACGACGCCGCATGCTGAAATGCAAATTCGTGTGGCATAGTATCTGTTCAGATGACCATACAAAGTGCGATATAAATCAATTCGTAAGTTCTAGCGATGCGATATGTTCCGGTCAGTACAAGTAATATGAGAAAAGGGAGAGGAATGAGAGTGAGAGGGAGTGTCTTGCCCAACATTGGGACATAACGGGCTAATTAGACAAGGCTAACTCAGATACGTTTACAAAAATGTAATGTTAGGCTGATGATCTCACATGTCTGTCAACAGTGTCCTTGATGCTGGAGGCGACCTTGGGCTCGCACTGCTGCAGCAGATGCATCAGGCTCTCCGTGCTGGTCTCCGAGGCGGGGCTGTCAGGACTTGGCGTCGAGCTCTGTAATAGGCCACGTGGAAATCTGTCAGTACAGCACTCTGCTACGTATCACCCTCACCAGCGGCTCAGGCGACAAACTGTCCACTTGTGTCAAAATGTAGTATTGTTCAGTGGCTCGAGCTATGTTTTGAAGACGTTTTCATTGTACAGTCCAAGTTTCCCGTTCCCGTAGGCCATTTGATACATTTGACGAAGCAGAATTGGGTCAAATTAAAACTAACCGAAAAATTACTAAAAAAGGTGTTATGTTGAGTCAATTTGTAACGCGGAGATCTGCTGAAAGAAATCTTAATTCTAAGTTAAGTTCACCTTTGAGCAATAACTATTTTTTGTATTTATATGTTTCTGTATGGGATACAGAATTTAAAATGTTTTTATTCTCACACGATTCCTACCATATTTACGTCATGTGGTACACAAATCATAATAATAATTTGTTATAATCATACCATGTCTATTCTATCTGCTAAATAAATTATGCTTACAAGAGAAACTGAAAATTAACAAAACATCCTAGTTGTATTTTAAAACTTCGGATAACTTACTAATTTGAACCTTATCTTCGTAACATAAAGTGCAAAATGCAGCAACAAATAAAATAATTTCGGAAATTCATGCCATGCAAATAGCTATGCAGTTTGTAGCATAAATATGATCTATTTTTACTATTACTTCAACCGTAACGACATTGAAATTCTGACAGCAATCTGCTTACCTTTTTAATACAATGAATACATAAATAATAGTAATTATATTATATATGTGTGATTCAGATATATGCTACCAACTGCATTACATTTCCTGCCATCTGAAAGCTTAATAAATTTATTTCTGGAAAGATATTACACCTTTCATACATGGAGATAAAACTAAATGGGAACGCTTCCGATCGATCCAATAGAGGAGAATCCGGCTCTTCAGTTTTAACAATTTACTACGAAGGGCCCCTCCCTTCGAAGTAAATAGTTAAAACTATACTTTCGAGATGAGAACGTGACTGGCCATCGTTAATTTCATACGGCCATATAGCCAGATTTAGAAGTATTGGAAGTAATTATATTAACCATGTATGAAAGACATTGACTGCACCATTACAAAACGACATTTAACTCTAAACCTTCGAGCCAGTTCTGGTTGTAAAATTAGCTATGTGCCGTTTTTTGAGATTTCAAGATTTTGACCACACCTTTTCGTTAATTTAAACTGTATGAGGTCGGAGCTTCCTAACCTGAGAAAAAAAACCGAAACAAACTCAGAGGTCAAAATCTCTTTTCAATTCCATACATGTAATTATCAAATCATATGAGCACCAACCAATTAGTGTCTGAGATGGTATTTTGAGGAAAGAAACACAGATTTCAGTGGACCTGTTCAGTCAGTGCAAGCATTTGTCAATGTAGCTCAACTCAGGACTAGCAAGGAGCTCACAAACTTATCTATCCATTATAACCCATTAGTTCTAAGTATTCATTCTCTTAGTGTCTCATTAGTATTTTTCTTACGATCCATCCTAAGGTTGTCTGATAGATATCGCTGTCAGCGATGAGACCGCCATTTTACCCATAGATTTAAGTTTCTGTACAATTTATAACTTTTTTTGGTGTACAATAAAGTTTATTCTATTCTATAACTGACTCGAATGTAGTTCCTTCAACCGGACTTAGAATATAAACGGACGTTTTGTAATGGGACGGTAAAAAGCAGAAGTCTTACCTCATCGAGCTTGCATCCGCTGGCGAGGAGTTCCTTCAAGCTGGTGTTGACGTAGTCCTCGAGTGCCGCCCTCTTGCCGTGCACTCGCGAGCGCAGCGCGGCCACACGACCCTCCTCGCTCTCTGCCTACACCCCGCGCAACCAAAAGTTATAACGGAAGCTCTGGACTTTTTGTTAAGAGTAGATGTAGCGCAACCCCCGGGGGTCCGACTGTGTGGAAAGGGGGAGGGAGGCCTTTGTGCAGTAGTGGGACAATATATAGGCTGATTATAGTTTTCTGAAAACTTGTCTTAATTCATGAATCCCCGACTGGTCTCATAGGACCGCGCTGTTATTGTCTTACTATTGTGTCTCGTTTCGCGGGTATTGATAGGTTAATTAATGTAACAGCATGAATCACTATTTGTAACGATGAAACCCCCAGGAGTGTCCCCGAAGGGTCTCCAGGGGCCTGACACGTAACAACTCAAACAAAAACGTGCATTTTAAGGCCTTATTTATAAGTGACGTTTGATGGCGGATCTCACTTCTCAGACATTATAAAAACCTTTACTTTAGCCTATCGTGTTCTAAGTAAAGCATAACCCTTGAAACGTATCATCATATTACCAATTTACAAGTTAATAACAGCAATAGCAGTATGCGACCTCTTTTGATATCACATGAACTGCCAATCAAAACCAATTGACCGGTTCGAGGAACTTTCAAACATCACAAATTTAAATTTTCGAATGATTTTAGTCAGTGTGCAATTGTGCATTCTATAACTATCACAATCAACCGATTCACTTTTAGGTACGAACATCATCATCATCATCTACCTAGCTTTTTCCCAACTATATTGGGGTCGGCTTCCAGTCAAGCCGGATTTAGCCAAATACCAGTAGTTTACGAGGAGCGGCTGCCTACCAGACCTCTATAACCCATCAACTGGGGTAACACGGTACTTCATGGCAAGACTGAAGTCAGATTTACTGGCTTCTGACTATCCGTAACGACTACCAAAGATCTACAAATGACAGCCGGGACCTACGGCTTAACGTGCCTTCCGAGGCACGAAGGAAACTCGGTATGTTAACATGGTCACCCATCCACAGACCAACCTTGGCAAACGTTGCTTAACCTTGAAGATCGACCCGTGCGGCTGTTATTAAGTTTAGGTACGAACACTTTCGGTTTATTTTATCAAAGAAATCGACGCACATACACCAGTACTTGATTGTTCGATTGATTCAATAAATCGGTGCAAAGACATGCTTGGTTACAATAATAATTACATGCCGAAAACTGATACAATAATGTCATTTTAAATATTATACTTCATTCGCAATAACATTAGACATTTAACCGACCATTTTTTACTCTCATAAATGGCATTTGTAGATCTTTGGCAGTCGTTACGGATAGTCAGAAGCCAGTAAATATGACTCCAGTCCATGAAGTACCGTGTTACCCCAGTTAATAGGTTGTGGAGGTCTGGTAGGCAGCCGTTCCTTGTAAAATACTGGTATTCAGCTAAATCAGACTTGACTAGAATTCGACCCCAATACAGTTGGGAAAAGGCGAGGTAGATGATGATGATGAAGTGGCAGCTGCAGTAAATAGTTGGTATTGTAACCACTGTTTTGCCATCCTAATACCCGATGGAAAAGAAGTCAAAATCAGTTTAACGGTCAGTGAAAAAGGTTTGTTTAAATATCTAATGTTATTGTGAATGGAGTATAAATAGTAATAATAATAATAATAATAATAACAGCCTGTATATTTTTCCACTGCAGGGCCATTTAATACAGATAAGTTACGAACAATAATCACCATACTTGCTCAACAGAGTTTAACGATTTTAAACATATATATTAACTTTTAAACACAAAAAGTCCAGAGCTACAAAAATAAAAAAGTAAAAATAGCGGCGCCTACCGTCACAAACATGGAAGGCACAAAAACAATAGGTTCACACGTGCACTCGGTGTGGCGTTGGCAATAAAACTGACAGATTGTGGGATTCATAAAAAACAATAATTTCATTGTTTGTGATTTGCAATAAGCTTTACTGCTTGTTCTCGATTTTGTTTTGCGAGGGAGATTTTAGTGAGAAGTGTTCCATTATACAATAAGAATATGACAATACTAACTAATATTATAAATGTGAAAGTGTGGATGTTTGTTACTTAATCACGGCTGAACGGATTTCGATGAAATTTGGCATGCATATGGCCTTTGACATGGAAAAGAACATAGGCTACCTTTTATCGGGATCTTTTTTTCTTAAGTCTTCGCAGACGAAGTCGCGGGTAGATACTAGTACGACAAAAATGAAAACACTGGCAATACTTATCATTATGAATAACTTAGTATTTGACCAACTCCGAAACCCTAAAAAAAATTCAGGTGTCCTTACCATACATTTACGTTTGCATAATTCAACAAAATGTACGGGACAGCTTAATTTTTTTTCGTGATTTCATGTTGGTCCCGTACTAAAAGTTATTCATAATGATGAGTATTGCTAGTGTTTTCATTTATTGTCGTATTGTCATATCCACATTGTATAAGCCAACCCATGGGTCCAGTAGACTTCGGTCTTGTTGGGTCCCTTAAGGTAGCCTTTCGAACCGAGCGTCTATAGCGTCAGTGACGCCGCGACTGTGACGCCGCGACAGAGCGACAGATAGATGTTCTATGCAAATGTATGAAATTCTAGGGAACGACTTTCGAACCCAGCGACACTAACGCGGCGTCAGTGACGTCATTGCTATAGACGCTCGGTTCGAAAGGCTACCTTTACGGTTTTGTTGACATCTCTTCAAGGCGTGCATGGAACACTACGCGCCGTCGACGACTCGGGCTAGGTCCGGAAGGCAAGCTACCCATTGTTCGTCGTCCGCAAGCACAAGCCTACAGTAAATTGTGTCAGTGTGTGCGGTCAGTGATTCTGTTAATATTTATCACATCACACAGAACGAAGGCAACGAAGGAACGGGGTAGGGGTTTAGTCAGTAAGAGTCTGACACGCCCTCCCGCTCCGCCCAAAAGCGGGGGAAGTCATTCTGATGATTCCCCTACCAGAAAAAAAAAACATCACACTTAAGCCCCATATTCATGGTAAACATTTGTTTAGCAACAAAGTTGAATCAACGTGTTGCGGAGTTGCTGTCAACATGTTGCTGGCAACAGTGTGTGTTGCAGAGTTGACAACAGCATGTTGACAAGCTCTCGCTCGATGAGCTGACCGCCGTGTGGACAACCCATACTGATTTAAACAAAGTTTCCAGCAACATTCTTGCTGTTCATCAACAACGTTGATCAACTGTTGTTAAAGAAATGTTTACCATGAATACGAGGCTTTATTATAAAGGCGAAAGTTTGTGAGTGTTTATGTTTGCTACTGCTTTACGTTCAAACTGCTCAACGAAATTCGGGATAACTCGGGAATTAGGGCGCTTGTGCACTACACGGAATTTCACTGACCGGCATGCAGTCCGATTTCTTACAGTTGTCAATGAATTTCAATGAATTCTCAATGAAAGTTGATGCAAATCTGACTCCGGACAGTAAAATTCCGTGTAGTGCACAAACGCCCTTACTCGCGATAACTCGGGATTTACTCGCAATATTTTTTTTTTTTTCCTAATGTTTAAGGTTTCTTTTTTTTCTGGTTTTATTAGCTGTAAGTCTTCCATGCACTAAATAAATAAATAAATAAATAAATTTGCGCGGGTGGTAAGAATGTTTGTAAAATGTGACCGGGGCCCTAGAACGCTAAGTACATGAAGAAACATAGTTGGGTTTTAGTTAGGTTTAGCTCTGCTTAGTTTGGGACTAGATGACGTTGTGTGATAGTTGTGGAATATATTATATTATTATTAAAAAAATACTAAATAATAAAAAAAGTAAGGGACATTTTTACGTTACGGGTAAAAGGACCTTACGTCCATAGTCGTAAGGGACACTTTTTCACTTTTAGTAAATGTCCCTTACGTTAATTCATATTTCTGGTATCGTATAGTTAGTTAGTCAGTAAAAATCAGACACACCTAACCAGACCGGGAGAAGTCACTTGATGACGTGGATAAGACACTTTCACAAACTAAGTATCACTATAAATATTGACAGTTCCACCAACCACACCTTTGTAAACCACTGAAAGGTTTTCCAGAATAATTTCTTTTGTAAACAGATCGTTTGTTAGTTCAACGTTCGAGTTCCAATAGTACGTGTGTTAATGTTGAATGTGCATTTAGGACAATGACACCGATGATTGCGTACGTTGACGTAAGAACGTGATAATTGCAATTGTAACCCAAGAACCGAGTTTATCACTTTCACTTTTAATAGGGAATATGCATGAAAAAAAAATGTTATCTAACTATTTTATCGATAAATATACAAAAATAGAATACTAACTGTGAAAACAAAATCGAAATTAGTAGAAAAGCAAACCATTTGAAGCAAATATATCTGTCTCTCTCGCCAAACGCCATTATCTATGTCCGATAATCTTCTGGACCGAAAGCAAGTCGTCGACAGTGCGAAGTGTTCCACGCACTTCTCAAAGAGATGTCAGTAAACCGTTGGACCCGTGGTCTCAGAACGCACAGGGCAACTGAAGGACTCGGATTCAGGGACTTTTTGATCCATCCACATCGAGAGGGAGTGGGCAATAATCCACCACGCGGGCCCGGTGCGGATTGGTGAATGTCACATGTCTTCGAATTTTTGGTTCTAGGACATGCTGGTTTCCTCAAGATGTTTTCCTTCACCGTTTCGAGAGCAGCGATGATAAATAAATTACACAAAGTAATGCGCCTGGCTGGGTTTGAACCGGCAACCTACAACTTGTAAGGGTCAGTTTACACCGAGACGTGACGAGACGCGACGATGTAGGAAGAGCCGAGTGATTTCGCGCTGAGCCGCGCGTCACCGCGAGACGCATCGCAACGTTGCAAAGGCGCATAGTAAAATCGTCGGCAACACGTCGTCAGGAATGTAAAAACGTTCCGCTGCGCAGCGAGACGCCGCGCGGCATCACGAGGACTAGCGCTGCATGAAGCAACGTATTCTAAATTCTCACAATGAAATGTGTATCTTTTCGTGAAGTAAATAAAGTTCTATTATGAGTCACTCTATTAAAATGTGCACGCAGCGTCGCGTCTCGGTATAAGCTGACCCTCAGTCGGGTTCCTTTTATTTTGTTACCTGCTAGCTGACCCTTGAAAGACGAACATATAACTTGTTCCTTAGTCTAAAGGTAGCCGTTCGAACTAAGCGTCACAGACGCAGCGTCTATAGCGTCATTAACGCCGCGACAGAGACGCTTTGGTGACTTTGGATACCCACGACAGACGCACAGTCGCATCACAGTTTTGCCGCGCGCCGCCCCAACCGGATTGATCTATTAAGCAGTCATATCATAAAACATTATGGATTTACAACTTGTTTTGCTAGAAAATGAAGAAGATGATGATCTTTTACTTTTGTTAAAAAGTAACCTCAAAATACAGTACATTGCAAGCGCGACCAAGCGACTGTCGCGGGCGTCTGACAATGCTGTTACAGCGTCACTGTGACGTCACTGACGCCGCGTTAGTGTCGCTGGGCTCGAATGTCGTTCCCTAGAATTTCATACATTTGCATAGAACATGTATCTGTCGCTCTGTCGCGGCGTCACAGTCGCGGCGCTACTGACGCTATAGACGCTCGCTTCGAAAGGCTACCTTAAATTAAATCTAAGCTAAGTTTTTACGTAAGCATGCATTTTCTCACGCAGATACAAACGCAGTATTGCGTTTGTATCGTTGTGTAAAGTCTACTGAAATAACGAATAAAAAAATGTTGCAATTCTATGACTAAAACTAATTTTGTTATACTTACTACATACAAGATGACTCGAGAACATTATTGACGGTTTTCTGAGTAAGTATTTTGAGTATGGCCTACTGTTTAAGCGCATTTCACACTATGCTATAATATATAGCATATCGCATATAAGTCATAGCACAAAAATATCGCTCGCCATACATTTATAATCTTAATATATATTAATCTCGTCTTAATATATATAAATCTCGTGTCCCAGTGTTTGTCCTCAATGGACTCCTAAACCACTTAACCGATTATAATAAAATTCGCACACCATGTGCAGTTCGATCCAACTTGAGAGATAGGATAGTTTAAATCTAAAAAAAAAAAAAAATTGGGTAAAGTAGGGTAGTGTACTGTAGGGTAGTGTAGGGTAGTGTAGGGTAGTATAGGGTAGTGTAGTGTAGTGTAGTGTAGTGTAGTGTAGTGTAGTGTAGTGTAGGGTAGTGTAGGGTAGTGTAGGGTAGTGTATAGTGTAGGGCAGTGTAGTGTAGTGTAGGGTATTGTAGGGTAGTGTAGTATAGCGTAGTGTAGTGTAGGCTACTGTAGGATAGTGTAGAGTAGTGTAGGGTAGGTAGGGTAGTGTAGGGAAGGTAGGGTAGGGTAGTGTAGGATATGTAGGGTAGTCATTTGACGGGAAAAATTCCAAAAATAAATAATTGTCTACCCCGTGCGAAGCCGGGACGGGCTGCTAGTAATATATAGTATAGCAAAGTGTGAACGTGCTCTTAATAAATGTATGACGACCGATAGTGTTGTGTTGTGAACCACGAAAGTTTTGGATATGACATTTCGGATACGGATTGGATACGGATATAGAAATGATTATTATACCGGAAACGGATAATAATATGAAATTATTTCGGATTATCCGTTAGTTCCGGATAGTTTCGGTAACGGATATGACATTTTTAAGGAATTTCAGAAGTAAAATATAATAAGACGAGGACGACAACGGAAGAAAACAACAATGCGCGCGTGTGTCGGCCGCTGCCCGGCCGATCAACAAAACAACCTGACATAACGTGTTGCAATTAGGTTCCGCTCCTATCCGATATTATCTGGACTCTTATTTCGGATTCGATTACGGTTATGGATATTATTTTATATCGGATATCCAATAGGTTCGGTTACGGTTATGGAGTTCCCTAACTTCCCTGCTATGAACTTTATGCTATATGCTATAATATTATAGCGTAGCGAGAAATGCTTTACGGACACGTAGCTTCAGCGTCAACTTCGTGTTGCCGCCAAATCTTATTATTTTGATGTACAGTCTGATACAAAATTGCATGGATAGTAATAGTACAGGAAAAAAATCGTGTGAAGCAAGAAGCGATGGCGCCATTTCTTGCTTCACACGATTATTAGTATTTTTCGAACACTAGAACTCAAACGTTCACGGCAAAATAGACATTAAGGTATCCATGCTATTTTGCATCGTACCTTACGTGAATTCAAAATAATAATTTAAAAGCGAAATAGTAGCTGCTATTTAGTGTAAAAAAGCATACTATTACTGTATGGTTTTAGGGCTACCAATACAATAAATAAGTCAATGGTAGACTAAGTTGTGGACTAACGAAAATATGAAGAAGATATTAAAGAGTCAGTGAAGTTATGTTTATTTAACAACAACATACTCGTATTTTAGATAAGAGTAAAACAATAATGTTATATAAATACTTACAATATTACCAGAGGCATACTAATTCGCGCCATTCGCACTCTAAACCGCGCCATTCGAACACTAAGATGCGACATTCGCACGCTAAGTGGTGCCAGTTGACATCTAAACTGCGCCAGTCGCCCGACAGGCGCCGACACGCTGCAGATAGTACAACATACTCACAGCAGTGCGATGCGTGTCGGTCAAGGCCGCCAGCCTCAGCGAGCGCGCGGCCAGCTCCCTCTGGCGACAGCGCAGCGCGCGCCGCCGCTGCCCCCAGCCGCGCTCCAACGCGCGCCAGTCGCCCGACAGGCGCCGACACGCTGCAGATAGTACAACATACTCACAGCAGTGCGATGCGTGTCGGTCAAGGCCGCCAGCCTCAGCGAGCGCGCGGCCAGCTCCCTCTGGCGACAGCGCAGCGCGCGCCGCCGCTGCCCCCAGCCGCGCTCCAACGCGCGCCAGTCGCCCGACAGGCGCCGACACGCTGCAGATAGTACAACATACTCACAGCAGTGCGATGCGTGTCGGTCAAGGCCGCCAGCCTCAGCGAGCGCGCGGCCAGCTCCCTCTGGCGACAGCGCAGCGCGCGCCGCCGCTGCCCCCAGCCGCGCTCCAACGCGCGCCAGTCGCCCGACAGGCGCCGACACGCTGCAGATAGTACAACATACTCACAGCAGTGCGATGCGTGTCGGTCAAGGCCGCCAGCCTCAGCGAGCGCGCGGCCAGCTCCCTCTGGCGACAGCGCAGCGCGCGCCGCCGCTGCCCCCAGCCGCGCTCCAACGCGCGCCAGTCGCCCGACAGGCGCCGACACGCTGCAGATAGTACAACATACTCACAGCAGTGCGATGCGTGTCGGTCAAGGCCGCCAGCCTCAGCGAGCGCGCGGCCAGCTCCCTCTGGCGACAGCGCAGCGCGCGCCGCCGCTGCCCCCAGCCGCGCTCCAACGCGCGCCAGTCGCCCGACAGGCGCCGACACGCTGCAGATAGTACAACATACTCACAGCAGTGCGATGCGTGTCGGTCAAGGCCGCCAGCCTCAGCGAGCGCGCGGCCAGCTCCCTCTGGCGACAGCGCAGCGCGCGCCGCCGCTGCCCCCAGCCGCGCTCCAACGCGCGCCAGTCGCCCGACAGGCGCCGACACGCTGCAGATAGTACAACATACTCACAGCAGTGCGATGCGTGTCGGTCAAGGCCGCCAGCCTCAGCGAGCGCGCGGCCAGCTCCCTCTGGCGACAGCGCAGCGCGCGCCGCCGCTGCCCCCAGCCGCGCTCCAACGCGCGCCAGTCGCCCGACAGGCGCCGACACGCTGCAGATAGTACAACATACTCACAGCAGTGCGATGCGTGTCGGTCAAGGCCGCCAGCCTCAGCGAGCGCGCGGCCAGCTCCCTCTGGCGACAGCGCAGCGCGCGCCGCCGCTGCCCCCAGCCGCGCTCCAACGCGCGCCAGTCGCCCGACAGGCGCCGACACGCTGCAGATAGTACAACATACTCACAGCAGTGCGATGCGTGTCGGTCAAGGCCGCCAGCCTCAGCGAGCGCGCGGCCAGCTCCCTCTGGCGACAGCGCAGCGCGCGCCGCCGCTGCCCCCAGCCGCGCTCCAACGCGCGCCAGTCGCCCGACAGGCGCCGACACGCTGCAGATAGTACAACATACTCACAGCAGTGCGATGCGTGTCGGTCAAGGCCGCCAGCCTCAGCGAGCGCGCGGCCAGCTCCCTCTGGCGACAGCGCAGCGCGCGCCGCCGCTGCCCCCAGCCGCGCTCCAACGCGCGCCAGTCGCCCGACAGACGCCGACACGCGGCTGCGTATTCACGCTCCATTGCTTCACGCTCCTGTTTCAAGCAATCACATTCGTTCGCCTTACTGTGAGTTTGGACTAGTGCTAATTCTGCTTCGCTTGATAAGCGCGCTCTACACTCGCGGCGCGAAAGGCCGCGAAAGCCGCGAAACGCGTGTGTAGATGGTTTCGCGCGTTCACGTTCACGCTTCGCGCCGTTCCCCGTTCGTTCTCGGTTTTTTGCCCCGCGACAAAGGTTCGCGCTTGGTTCACGGTGCGCGAACGCGAACGCAACTACACTCGCAGTTTTTCGCAGTAGCTGAGAAGACGCCGTCGCAAGTGGTTGTGCATTATTAATAAAAGATGTCGGTTGACGGTTTCGAAAAGACTGTATTTAAAACATTAATACATAGATAATTTAGGCAATAGACACAATAGACACATTTCACTTTTTAGGCTTATATATGGCGCTATGTGTAACCTCTTTACATTATAATTATTTTGATAACATTTTAACACCCCCACTTATCAAAATAACAAGATTTTCTAAGTATTACAGAGTATTACAAAGTATTAATATTACATACAGTGGAGAGCTACAAGAAACTAAATATTCCAAAACAAATTACCTTTTAATTCAATATGTAATAACATATAAACTATATTATTCTGCCTGGTTATTCCAAATTGACAATTCCAAGATTTTCCATAAATTTATAATGTTTAACACCTGGCAGACCTTTAGTAAGTAAGTCAGCAGGCATGTTAGCTGTTGACAAATATCTAGCTTCAATTATTTCATTTCTTAAAACTTCTCTAATGAAATGGTACCTGACATCAATGTGTTTGGACCGTTTGTGTGATTGATAATTAGTTGCCAACTTCAATGCACTCTGACTATCACTGTACATAATAATTTTGTTACAAGAACCAATTATTTCAAGCTCTAAATTCTGCAAATATATTGCCTCTCGACACGCTTCTGACAAAGCCATATATTCTGACTCACAGCTACTAAGAGCAACAGTTCTTTGTTTCTTACTTTCCCAAGAAACTGCAGCGCCTGATTTAGTGAAACAAAAACCAGTATAAGAACGTCTGTCATTGGCATCACTAGCCCAATCAGCATCCACAAAACCTACAAGCTCTGCATTTTCTTTGGAATATTTTAAACAAAAAGTCTTAAGTCTGTGACAAATATTTCAGAATTCTTTTTGCATAATTCCAGTGTATATAAGAATAACAATTGTTAAACTGGCTTAAATAACTGACGGAATAGGCAATATCTGGGCGAGTTAAGACAGCTAAATACATTAAGCTTCCTATTAATTTTTGATAAGGCAGCTTTTGTTCACATACATTAGACTTATCAACATTTAATCTACATTCTATAGGAGTTTCTACTGTATTACATTCAGACATATCAAACTTATCAAGTAACAGGTTAATATACTGTTCTTGATCTATAGTTATTACATCATTGCTTTTGTTAATCTTCACTCTCATGCCCAAGTAATTTCTCACTTGACCTAAGTTCTTAATTTGAAATTTTTGACTTAAAACATCTATCAAATCATTAGTTTCAGACTTACTATTTGAAAATACTAAAAAATCATCGACATACAGTCCAACTATGGTTTTCTTATTATCATTATGGTTTTTAACAAATACACAGGGTTCTAATTTACATTTTTTAAATCCTGATTTACATAATATTTCCTCAACCTTAATATACCATGCTAGTGATGACTGTTTCAGTCCATAAATAGCTTTTCTTAATTTTAACACTTTATTTGAATCATTTATGGGAAACCCTTCAGGTAAATGCATAAATATACTTTCTTTTAGATCACCATTAAGGAAAGCTGTTTTTACATCTAAATGTGTGATATCCATACCTAATTGAACACTAATAGCAAACAACAAACGCAGAGTTGAATGCCTTATCACTGGACTGAAAGTGTCTTGGTAATCAATACCAGCCTTCTGGGTAAAACCCTTGGCCACAAGTCGTGCGCGATACCTCACTTTATCATCACATTCGAGTTTTTTTTTATATACCCACTTACACTGCACTACACTCGCGTTGCTGGGAGTATCGACAACTTCCCACGCTTGATTGTCTTTGAATGACTGCAGCTCTTCTGCCATGGCCTGTAACCACATCTGTCGCTCTGGTCCACTGATGGCATCTGCATATGTCAGTCCGTCTTCTCCAGCTGTAGCACACATATTAGCAAAACCATATCTGTCTGGCTTTCTTCTTTGTCGCTTCACAGTTACTTCTTGAACAGGTGAAGTAGATATAACTGAAGCTTCTTCTGTATTCTGTGGAACTGAGCTGATCCCTTCTTCATCCTCTCCACAAGCTTCTGGCTCTAATTTTTCTTCTTCGACATCCAAGTAATCTGACTCAGAGGAACTTGATTTATTCAGGGGTTCAAGTTTCACCACAGATTCTTCTACTAACTCCCCCACTGAATCTGTGCTCTCTAAAGAAACAGTCACAGTCTCTGGACGCTTGGGTTTTTCTTGGATAACAACATCCCTACTTGTAGAAACTTGGTTCTTTACTGGGTCATATATTCGGTAACCCTTGACATTGTCACAGTAACCAACAAGTATGTGTTTCATGGATTTCCTATCCCACTTTCCTCTTTTTTCTTTTGGTATATGTACCATGACTGGACTCCCAAATACACGCAGATGTTGCAAATTTGGTTTTTTACCAAACCACATCTCATAAGGAGTCTTTTCATTACCTGAAGCAATAGACCTGTTCTTGAGGTAGACTGCAGTATTTGCAGCTTCCGCCCAAAACTTCTTGTCCAATTCTGCTTCGAAAAGTAAGCATCTAGCTCTCTCCACAATGGTCCGGTTGTTTCTTTCGCTGAGTCCGTTCTGCTCTGGTGTGTAAGGATTCGTTTTCTGATGGATAATTCCCTCATACTTCAGAAAATCTCGAAAAACGTTGCTACAATACTCACTCCCGTTGTCTGTGCGCAATATTTTTATTCTTTTGTTTTGATAATTCTCCACCATGGACTTAAACTCTTTGAAACAAGTCAGTGTTTCACTTTTGCACTTTAAAAAGTATATAAAGGTCATTCTGGTGAAGTCATCTATAAACAACAAAAAATACCTTGCACCACCTATTGATTTGCACTCCATCGGTCCACAGATGTCTGAATGCACAATCTGTAAGATTTCTGTAGCTCGTGTACCCGTTGAGAATGGTAATCGCGACTGTTTACCTTCACAGCAAACTTGACAGCTAGACTTACTGGTCACAAACTTGTCTGAGTAATCCATTCCACTGACTAAACCTTGCTTCATCTTGTTCATATCTGTGCTGTTTAAGTGTCCGAGCCTTCTGTGCCATGTTTGTCCATCTGCTGTTGATGACGATAGCAAACAGGTCTCATTTTGTAAGATTAACTTGTATACATTATTGACAAGTTCCGCCTCAGCAACTAAATGTCCAGATCTGTTTTTTATAAGGCATCGGCCGGGTTCAAACACAACACTATTTCCATTTTTTATCAATTCACTAACTGATAACAGGTTAGTCGCAAGTGTCGGTACGCACAATACGTTCTTCACTGTGATCTCGTAACCGTAACTCGTCGTGACTTCTACGTCGCCGGCACATAATACAGGCACTCTCGTATTGTTTGCTACTGTGATTTCAGGTAGATTTGACGAATCTTTCTTATTTGTCAACCAACTTTCGTTTGCAGTCATGTGTGTACTGGCTCCAGAATCAACATACCAATCACACTTATTAAAATTACCGCTCAGAAATACTACACTAAATGCATTCGTTTGTTTTTTCTTCTCTGTTTTATCATTTTTAAATGGACATTGCGACAAATAATGTCCAGATTGCTTGCATTTGTAGCATGTTATTGTTTTTAGAGGTTTGCACCGGAGCAGTGAGTACCGGAGAATAACCGGTGATTTACCGGTAGAAGTACTCGATTGAAATAATCGGTATTTAACCGATTGATCACCGGTGATCGTCGCATCTATGTTTTTAATACAGGAAAAGTTTTTAACCACTGCGTAAATTTTTTTTGGTGGCTCAGTGTAAGTAATAGAACACAGATCGATCTTCAAGGTTAAGCAACGCTTGCCAAGGTTGGTCTGTGGATGGGTGACCATCTTAACATAACGAGTTTCCTCCGTGCCTCGGAAAGCATAGACTGCCTACCAGGCCTCCACGACCCAATAACTGGGGTAACAGGGTACTTCATGACAAGACTGGAGTCAGATTTACTGGCTTCTGACTATCCGTAACGACTGTAAATGACAGCCGGGACCTACGGCTTAGCGTGCTTTCAGAGGTACGGAGGAAACTCGTTATGTTAAGATGGTCACCCATCCGCAGACCAACCTTAGCAAATGTTGCTTAACCTTGAAGTCGACTTGTGTTCTATTACTTACAATGAGCCACCAAAAAAAAAATACGCAGTGGTTAAAAACTTTTCCTGTATTATAAAGTTATACAAATAAAAGACACATTCAACAATTTTTTTTATAATTATTTACCAACTTGTTTTTTTCGAATTTTTCAGTCATTAATTCAAAGCGGTCTTGTCCATTAATTCATGAATCCCCGACCGGTTGCATGAGACCGCGTTGTTATTGTCTTACTATTGTCTCGTTTAGCGGGTATGTGATACCTAGGTTGTTAATTATTGTTAGTTTTATTTGTTTTTTTTTTTAAGTAAGTACCTAAATGTTTTTCTACACTGTATGTATTATGTATGAGTGCCAAATAAACCATTTTTTCTTTCTATTCTTATTTCTTCATTTTGAATGTATAAATTTATAAAAAAGAAACAAAATTTCTTTATTCTCCGGTGACCTCCGGTTTTTCACCGGAGATTGCCCGATCACCGGTGAATTCAATCGGTTCGGTGAATCTCGCTCCGGTGCAAACCTCTAATTGTTTTGTTAGGTCTGTCACTTGAGTTTGACGTATTAGGGGCATAGATATTTTTAGTCGGTCCGCCATGTTTTCCAATGCTGCCAACTTTACCAAGTTTTTTTTTCTGCCAACTTCGCGCGGTAAATGCGGAATTATCACTGCTGCTTACTTCAACTGAGTCGCCATTTTCCATATCTAGCAATTTTGTTTTTATGGAATCTGCCGTGATTCTAATCCCTGAATGCTCAATGGCCATTATCATGGGCATAAACTTATCTGGTAAACCGGCTAGTAACAATGACCCAACCCAATCATCGTTTATTATGAATCCAGTACCACTTAGTCGTTGCGAAGTTTCTACGATTTGTGTAACGTAACTGGTCATGATTTCACATTTTTCTAGTCTGATGGAGATTAAATGACGTAACAAAGTTATTCGTCTTGAAAACCCCGTATCATCAAATAGAGCTTTTAGTTTTGTCCATAACTCGTTAGTTGTCTTAGTCTCCTTTATGTGCACGAACAATGATGTGTCAATAGTAAGGAGACTAACGGCCGAAATTAATAATCAATCCATCACATATCGGAGATTGAAAAACAAATGCCACCATACAAAAATTTACATGTTTTCTGTTGTTTCATTTGTTTTTCAATCTCCGATATGTGATGGATTGATTATTAATTTCGGCCGTTTGACAACTAACGAGTTATGGACAAAACTGCGTCTTTAGTAACGTTCTTTTTTTAAAAATGAGTACTACATGGAATGATGAACTTGAGTTTAAATTTATTGAGAGTTTTCAATCCAAACCAATACTTTGGTAGTCCAAACACAAAGACCATAAACGACAGCGACAATCACGTTAACATCCATTTTCTTTGAGGCCGCGAACGAGACTGCGAGGCTTCGCGAGTGTGGAGAGACACATTTAAATGCGTAGTGCACGGCGCGAAACGCGGCGTGAATTCACAGCAAGAATCGCGAGCGAGTGTAGAGCGCGCTATAGACATTCTTATAAACGAAACATAGAACATAAATAAAGAAGTCTACAATGTAAATTAGGCTAAAAATCAGCACCTTGTCAATACTTCAGTTGGAATGACGAATTGGTGCAAGGAAGTCCCTAACTCTGTGAGATCTACTAATCACAAAATTAATTGAACAATAAGAATAAAACCGCAAGCGAGCGCAGCGCTGAAAAAGATTCAATATGATTTGGTTTAAATAGTAAAAAAAATTATAATGACTTGACAATGAATTTTCAGGGATTTCCCTGAAAATTGGCTAATTATAAACTGAAAGAATGCAACTTGCCTCGAATACGTTTCATTTTCTTTTGACAAACAAGAAGTTATAGGGCGACGAGATAATACATGTACGAAGTAATAAAAATGTACGAGTGATCAGGCAGCTAGGTTCCTGCTGACTCGCACACTGCCATAGCACTCTAGGCCTAAAAGTAAAAAGAAAAAGAACCTAGACACACACAATCAATAACTTAAAGCTATAGCACCCACCTCATCAAGTTTCCTCTGCGCCTGTATGAGCTCCTCCCTCTCGGCGTGCCAGCGACGTTGCCGCTCCTCCTGCTGCATGAGGAACTGTTGCCGTTCCCTCTCCAGCTCGGCCCTCTGAGCCTCGATGCGCTCACAGCGGATCTCACTCTCCAAGTCACTAAAGAAATGTGATAACGAACGCTTTGATAACGTTTCTGCGTTTAGGAATGCTGTTAGAGCTATTGGCATGTAAGACATTTTGGATTTATCTCTAGGACTTCTGATGTATAGTCCTTCTGATCGTTTCCCGGACTTGCTGGGTCTATCATATAATTTTGAATACATGGTTTGCCTAATTAGCCAAGCGATGGAATTTTTTGAAAGTATTGCCTTATCTTGGGAACTTAAAAGGAAACTGAAGAACACAGAGCTTGAATTAGTAAAGTCTGACACGCTCTCTCCGCAGTTCGAAGTCACTCGACGATTTGCACAAAAAAATAATGGTTTGTATAGTAATTTGTATTGCAATAATTATAGATAGGCCAATTAATAAATGGCGGCCAATCTCAACGGAAACTAGACTATAATATACTGCACTAGTATGTGCGCAAACGCAGTCTCTGGTTAATCAGGTAAGGTTCTTTTTGTATATAAACACTGATTATCACTAGGTTCGCACTTTTCAGAATTCGCTGTATTCAAGATAATAATGACAAATATTGGGAGTTCCCTCCCTTACATTGCGAGTTTGCAATTTTAAGCTCTATTTTGTTACTCTGAGAACGTATTATCACTTGTATCTTTATCTAAATGTCTACTTAACTGTTCACAATCGAACGATTCTCAATTACTCACTCGATAACGTGCTCTTCTAAAGTGTAAATGACACAATCGGAAGTAAAATAAAAAACTTGGGGAATACCCAATTTGTACCGTTTTGGTGTTACAATATATTTTTGTGTTGCTATTTCGATGATCAAAAATATAATTAGATTGTAATTTTTTTTTGTAATAATTAGATTGCAATTTTTTTTTTGTAATTTCGAAATTGAAACCGAATGAACGAAAAATATTAGTAAATTTTTTAAATTATTTACTACTATAATAAAGGCAATGCTTGTTTGGAAGTGAAGAAACGAAGTTTGTAGTTTTACAAAAGGGATTATTTAAAAATGTCGATACCCACACAGAATCTTGCTTGAATGACTTACATCATTAATTTTTTGAAAGGTTTCTTGCACATCTAAAACTAATAACTAACCTGCCGTATACATCTATAGTTTCATGGAGCGGACGCCAATTTGTCACACAGAACGGTGGTTGCTGAAAATCAGCACCGTAGATTGTTGGAATAACCCAGCGTCACGGTATACGCTGAGCAACAACCTATTTTCGCCTAGATGCGACGCACAACTTGGATTTATTTTATTTTTTTTGTCTTGTTGTTGATCATATTACTGTTTATATTTTATATTTTGTTTTTCTTGCAATAAACCACAGATCACAGCTAAACATAACTTGCCACAGATTATCTATCTATGTGTTAATAACTTGACAGCTGGGCAACTGTGTTCTCTCTAGCTCTAGTGTCTATGATGCTATAAAATAATGCCGGGTTCACATAGCCTGACAGTTTTTGTATTGTTACTATAAATTGTACTGTGTGTCCATTTGGGCAGAATAAATTCATTTTCTTTCTTTTCTTTCTTTTTAATAAATCAATCAATTTTGTTGTAACGGGATAGATACGCATTTCACTAATGACATTCATATTATCCACCAAAAAGCTAGAATAAACGTATCGGTACAATTTTATTATTGGTGATTATTTTTGTTTGTTCCGTATGGTGTCTGGAACCGAAGAATTTACACCATCCCATCTCTTCCCGTGGGTGTCGTAAGAGGCGACTAAGGGACACACCAGAAAATGGGCAGCAGCATTTTCTGTGCATTTCAACATCTACACTGCGATCGCCAACCCGCATGCCAAGCGTGGCGATTATGGCAAAAACCCCCCAACAATGCAGACACGCAAAACAAAACGGCCCCTAGTACCCGGCAGCCCGTCTAACCTTGACTACGGTAGCGGTCAAGGCTACGGCGAGGCAAGGGGTGCGAAGAATCTCCGGAGGAGGCTAGGCTACCCCTTACAACGACTCGACCTGGCAATATAAAACACGCGTACACTGCGGACCGACGAGAAGATCACCGAACTTGAGGAAGAGTTGAGCGGGGTACGATGGAGTATTGTGGGATTATCCGAAGTCCGAAGACAGGGGGAGGACACGATAATTCTCAAATCCGGTAACCTGCTCTATTTCCGGGAGGGTGACCAGCAGTCCCAGGGTGGTGTCGGGTTTTTCGTCCACAGGTCCCTTGTGAACAATGTGGTGAGGATCGAGAGTGTGTCGACCAGGGTGGCTTACCTTATACTCAGAATATCGGCAAGATATTCGCTGAAGGTCATACAGGTATATGCCCCAACCTCGACACACTCCGACGACGAAGTAGAGACCATGTATGAGGATATATCCAGAGCCATACATGGTTATAAGACTCACTTCACCTTGGTCATGGGGGACTTCAACGCTAAACTGGGCAAACGAGACGGTGATGAGCTGCGAGTGGGGCAATTTGGATTTGGACGGCGGAACCACCGGGGACACCTACTGGCTAGCTTTATGGAGAAGGAGGGCCTCTACATGATGAACTCTTTCTTCAAAAAGCGTGAGCATAGGAGGTGGACCTGGCAAAGCCCCGATGGTGCAACTAAAAATGAGATTGACTTCATCTTGTCGACGAAGAAGCAAATATTCAATGATGTCTCTGTGATCAATGCAGTGAAAACTGGTAGTGATCACCGCATGGTGAGAGGCACATTGAATATCAACATCAAGCTTGAAAGGTCTCGACTGGTGAAGTCTACGCTCCGTCCAGCACAAATCCAGCTCCAAAACCCCGAGAGCTTTCAGCTCGAACTCCACAATCGTTTCGAGTGCCTAGGTAGCTCCGTGGACGAATGTAACGATGGGTTCGTGGAAACTGTCCATACGGTCGGGTCTAAGTTTTTCAAGACCCACCGTACAAATAGGAACAAGAAGCTCTCGGATCCGACTCTCGAGCTCATGAAGAAGAGGCGTGAGATGATTCTGCAGTCTTCAGACGATTTGTGCAGATACCGTCAGCTCAATAGACAGATTTCGAAGTCCTTAAAACGCGATCTTCGCCACTTTAATTCCGAAAGGGTTAAGGACGCGATAGAGCGGAATAAGGGCTCCAAAGTTTTTGCGAGGGATCTGTCTATTGGGCAGAGCCAACTCACGAAACTGAAGACCGACGATGGCAGAGTCATATCCGCTAAATCGGAGCTCCTGGGAGAGATCGAGGCATTCTATGGACAGTTATACACGTCTATCTCTAAACCCACGACAAATCTAGCGAGTGATCCAAGAGCTAGATTGACCCGACACTATACCGAAGATATCCCGGACGTCAGCCTGTACGAGATTAGGGTGGCTCTGAAACAACTTAAACACAATAAGGCGCCGGGTGAGGACGGAATTACGGCCGAACTTCTGAAGGCGGGTGGAAAACCGGTCCTTAAGGCCCTTCAGAAGCTATTTAATTCCGTCATACTCGAGGGCAAAACGCCACAGGCATGGGGCAGAGGTGTGGTGGTACTCTTCTTTAAGAAGGGCGACAATGCCCTCCTTAAGAACTACAGGCCCATCTCACTTCTGAGCCATGTCTACAAGTTGTTTTCCAGAGTCATCACGAATCGTCTCGCACGCAGGTTCGACGACTTCCAGCCTCCTGAACAAGCCGGATTCCGAAAAGGCTTTAGCACCGTGGACCACATACATACGCTACGGCAGGTTATACAGAAGACTGAGGAGTATAACCTGCCTCTCTGCTTAGCGTTTGTGGATTACGAGAAAGCCTTCGATTCGATCGAGACTTGGGCTGTACTGCAGTCTCTCCAACGGTGCTAGATTGACTATCGGTACATCGAAGTGCTGAAATGTTTGTACAAAAACGCCACCATGTCAGTCCGACTCCAGGATCAGACCTCGAAACCTATCCTTTTACAGCGGGGTGTGAGACAGGGAGACGTTATCTCTCCGAAACTGTTCACGGCCGCATTGGAGGATGTCTTCAAGGTTCTGGAATGGAGAGGGCGAGGCATCAATATCAACGGCGAGTACATCACTCACCTTCGGTTTGCCGACGACATAGTAGTCATGGCTGAGACTACGGAGGAGCTCAGTACAATGCTCGGTGATCTCAGTAGGGCTTCCGAAAGAGTGGGACTCAAAATGAACATGGACAAAACCAAAGTCATGGTAAACATCAATGTAGCTCCCACTCCTATCAAGATCGGAGACTCTACACTCGAAGTTGTGGACGACTACGTCTACCTGGGACAGACGGTCCAGTTGGGTAGATCTAACTTCGAGAAAGAGATCAATCGTCGAATCCGACTCAGTGCAGTTCAGGAAGCTGCACGGTATCTTCTCGTCCAACCTACCGCAGTGTCTCAAGACAAAAGTCTATGACCAGTGTGTGTTGCCAGTGATGACATATGGCTCGGAAACGTGGTCGCTCACAATGGGCCTCATCAGAAGGCTTAAAGTCACCCAAAGAGCAATGGAAAGGGCTATGCTCGGAGTTTCCTTGCGCGATCACATCAGGAATGAAGAGATCCGCAAGAGAACTAAGGTTACCGACATAGCCCGAAGAATCGCCAAACTTAAGTGGCAGTGGGCAGGGCATATTGCTCGTAGAACAGATGGTCGATGGGGACGGAAGGTTCTAGAGTGGCGGCCACGTACCGGAAGACGCAGCGTCGGAAGGCCTCCCACAAGGTGGACCGACGACCTGGCGAGGGTCGCGGGAATCCGATGGATGCGAGACGCGCAGGACCGGTCGCTGTGGCGACGCTTGGGGGAGGCCTATGTCCAGCAGTGGACGTCTTTCGGCTGAGATGATGATGATGATGATTATTTTTGTACAATATTATATCACTACAGCCGACAAAACACTGAGAGAAAAGTCAGCACATACTAGAACCAAAAATTCGAAGACAATATGTGTCATCCACTCACACTGAGCCCGCGTGGTGGATTACAGCTCATTCTCTTACAGCCGAAGCCAATAACCTATCTATCACAAATCGGAGATAGAAAAACAAATGAAACAACAGAAAACATGATAATTTTTAGGGTTTAACCCTTATAGCTTCGCCATGTCTGTCCGTCCGTCCTCGCTTAATCTCTGTGACCGTTAGCACCAGAGAGCTGAAATTTGGTACCAATATGTATATCAATCACGCCGACAAAGAATAAAAATAAAAATTGGAAAAAATGTTTTATTAGGGAGGCTCCCCTACATGTAAAATGGAAAGTGTTTTTTTTTTAATTTCAACCCTAACGTGTGATAGGTATTCAAAAATGAATAGGGGTTTAAAAATATTATTATTGGATGGTATCAATAATTTCGGAAATAATCAATCCAAAAGTAAAAAACAATGTGAGTCCCCCGTCTAACTTTTGATCCATAAGTTTAGAAAATATGAAAAAAATCTGGAAAGTAGAGCTTTGTAAAGACTTTCTAGGAAAATTAATGTGTACTTGATGGCACGAACAGTTTTTGAAAAGTTGGGGTCACTTATTGTGACGGACGGGAAACTATGGAACCCTACACTGAGCGTGGCCCGACACGCCCTTGGCCGGTTTTTTGTATTGTATCATTTGTTTTACATCTCCAGTATTTCAAAACTGAAGATCGATAGGTTATTGGTTTCGGCCGTTAGAGAAGAGGCCTAAGGCCAAGCAGTGGGAACATTACAAGACTGAAAGCCTTAGCAGCGACAGCCAAATCGTCTCCATGCTATAAGGAATCACTAGAATGTTATCAAGCAGCACAGTACTCACGACAGTGTTGTGTTGAGGTTCTCGGTGCTCGCAGCCAGGTCCGTAGTGGACCAGGAGAGGAGGGACAGCCGCGAGAGGTTCATGACCGACGCGCTGCCCTCCTGGCGCAGCTTGGCGGCCTCCGCGGGGTCGTTGTAGCGGAACATGTTCGTGCGGCCCAGCAGGAGGATGCAGCCTGGGGATGATGCGCAATTTTAGTGGATCAGGATAGCAGAGATAGGTGTACGAGGTTCAGAACAGGCCAGAAGCAGCCCGCACTGCGAACGCAGCGGCCCGCACTGTGAACGCAATAGTACCCACTGTGAACGCAGTAGTATCCACTGTAAACGCAGTAGTACCTAATGTGAACCGCACCGGAATGCAGCAGCCTCCTCAGTAGTAATCTCCTAAGCGAACACAGCAGCCCCGACTGCGAAAGCAGCAGCTCCCATTGCGAACAAGGTGGCCGTAACTGCAAACGCGGCAGCTCCAACTACAAACACGGCAGTCCCCACTGCGAATGCGGCAGCCGCCACTACCTACTACTACTGTATGTTACCTTGGCTGAGCTTGGCCGGCTTGTCGATGAGCACGGTGTTGAGCCAGCACTGCGCTTGCGGCGCCGGCTCCAGCGTGGCCGTGCCGGCGCTCAGCGTCACGCGGCAGTGCAGCGGCAGCCGCCACTGCTGTGTATGTTACCTTGGCTGAGCTTGGCCGGCTTGTCGATGAGCACGGTGTTGAGCCAGCACTGCGCTTGCGGCGCCGGCTCCAGCGTGGCCGTGCCGGCGCTCAGCGTCACGCGGCAGTGCAGCGGCAGCCGCCACTGCTGTGTATGTTACCTTGGCTGAGCTTGGCCGGCTTGTCGATGAGCACGGTGTTGAGCCAGCACTGCGCTTGCGGCGCCGGCTCCAGCGTGGCCGTGCCGGCGCTCAGCGTCACGCGGCAGTGCAGCGGCAGCCGCCACTGCTGTGTATGTTACCTTGGCTGAGCTTGGCCGGCTTGTCGATGAGCACGGTGTTGAGCCAGCACTGCGCTTGCGGCGCCGGCTCCAGCGTGGCCGTGCCGGCGCTCAGCGTCACGCGGCAGTGCAGCGGCAGCCGCCACTGCTGTGTATGTTACCTTGGCTGAGCTTGGCCGGCTTGTCGATGAGCACGGTGTTGAGCCAGCACTGCGCTTGCGGCGCCGGCTCCAGCGTGGCCGTGCCGGCGCTCAGCGTCACGCGGCAGTGCAGCGGCAGCCGCCACTGCTGTGTATGTTACCTTGGCTGAGCTTGGCCGGCTTGTCGATGAGCACGGTGTTGAGCCAGCACTGCGCTTGCGGCGCCGGCTCCAGCGTGGCCGTGCCGGCGCTCAGCGTCACGCGGCAGTGCAGCGGCAGCCGCCACTGCTGTGTATGTTACCTTGGCTGAGCTTGGCCGGCTTGTCGATGAGCACGGTGTTGAGCCAGCACTGCGCTTGCGGCGCCGGCTCCAGCGTGGCCGTGCCGGCGCTCAGCGTCACGCGGCAGTGCAGCGGCAGCCGCCACTGCTGTGTATGTTACCTTGGCTGAGCTTGGCCGGCTTGTCGATGAGCACGGTGTTGAGCCAGCACTGCGCTTGCGGCGCCGGCTCCAGCGTGGCCGTGCCGGCGCTCAGCGTCACGCGGCAGTGCAGCGGCAGCCGCCACTGCTGTGTATGTTACCTTGGCTGAGCTTGGCCGGCTTGTCGATGAGCACGGTGTTGAGCCAGCACTGCGCTTGCGGCGCCGGCTCCAGCGTGGCCGTGCCGGCGCTCAGCGTCACGCGGCAGTGCAGCGGCAGCCGCCACTGCTGTGTATGTTACCTTGGCTGAGCTTGGCCGGCTTGTCGATGAGCACGGTGTTGAGCCAGCACTGCGCTTGCGGCGCCGGCTCCAGCGTGGCCGTGCCGGCGCTCAGCGTCACGCGGCAGTGCAGCGGCAGCCGCCACTGCTGTGTATGTTACCTTGGCTGAGCTTGGCCGGCTTGTCGATGAGCACGGTGTTGAGCCAGCACTGCGCTTGCGGCGCCGGCTCCAGCGTGGCCGTGCCGGCGCTCAGCGTCACGCGGCAGTGCAGCGGCAGCCGCCACTGCTGTGTATGTTACCTTGGCTGAGCTTGGCCGGCTTGTCGATGAGCACGGTGTTGAGCCAGCACTGCGCTTGCGGCGCCGGCTCCAGCGTGGCCGTGCCGGCGCTCAGCGTCACGCGGCAGTGCAGCGGCAGCCGCCACTGCTGTGTATGTTACCTTGGCTGAGCTTGGCCGGCTTGTCGATGAGCACGGTGTTGAGCCAGCACTGCGCTTGCGGCGCCGGCTCCAGCGTGGCCGTGCCGGCGCTCAGCGTCACGCGGCAGTGCAGCGGCAGCCGCCACTGCTGTGTATGTTACCTTGGCTGAGCTTGGCCGGCTTGTCGATGAGCACGGTGTTGAGCCAGCACTGCGCTTGCGGCGCCGGCTCCAGCGTGGCCGTGCCGGCGCTCAGCGTCACGCGGCAGTGCAGCGGCAGCCGCCACTGCTGTGTATGTTACCTTGGCTGAGCTTGGCCGGCTTGTCGATGAGCACGGTGTTGAGCCAGCACTGCGCTTGCGGCGCCGGCTCCAGCGTGGCCGTGCCGGCGCTCAGCGTCACGCGGCAGTGCAGCGGCAGCCGCCACTGCTGTGTATGTTACCTTGGCTGAGCTTGGCCGGCTTGTCGATGAGCACGGTGTTGAGCCAGCACTGCGCTTGCGGCGCCGGCTCCAGCGTGGCCGTGCCGGCGCTCAGCGTCACGCGGCAGTGCAGCGGCAGCCGCCACTGCTGTGTATGTTACCTTGGCTGAGCTTGGCCGGCTTGTCGATGAGCACGGTGTTGAGCCAGCACTGCGCTTGCGGCGCCGGCTCCAGCGTGGCCGTGCCGGCGCTCAGCGTCACGCGGCAGTGCAGCGGCAGCCGCCACTGCTGTGTATGTTACCTTGGCTGAGCTTGGCCGGCTTGTCGATGAGCACGGTGTTGAGCCAGCACTGCGCTTGCGGCGCCGGCTCCAGCGTGGCCGTGCCGGCGCTCAGCGTCACGCGGCAGTGCAGCGGCAGCCGCCACTGCTGTGTATGTTACCTTGGCTGAGCTTGGCCGGCTTGTCGATGAGCACGGTGTTGAGCCAGCACTGCGCTTGCGGCGCCGGCTCCAGCGTGGCCGTGCCGGCGCTCAGCGTCACGCGGCAGTGCAGCGGCAGCCGCCACTGCTGTGTATGTTACCTTGGCTGAGCTTGGCCGGCTTGTCGATGAGCACGGTGTTGAGCCAGCACTGCGCTTGCGGCGCCGGCTCCAGCGTGGCCGTGCCGGCGCTCAGCGTCACGCGGCAGTGCAGCGGCAGCCGCCACTGCTGTGTATGTTACCTTGGCTGAGCTTGGCCGGCTTGTCGATGAGCACGGTGTTGAGCCAGCACTGCGCTTGCGGCGCCGGCTCCAGCGTGGCCGTGCCGGCGCTCAGCGTCACGCGGCAGTGCAGCGGCAGCCGCCACTGCTGTGTATGTTACCTTGGCTGAGCTTGGCCGGCTTGTCGATGAGCACGGTGTTGAGCCAGCACTGCGCTTGCGGCGCCGGCTCCAGCGTGGCCGTGCCGGCGCTCAGCGTCACGCGGCAGTGCAGCGGCAGCCGCCACTGCTGTGTATGTTACCTTGGCTGAGCTTGGCCGGCTTGTCGATGAGCACGGTGTTGAGCCAGCACTGCGCTTGCGGCGCCGGCTCCAGCGTGGCCGTGCCGGCGCTCAGCGTCACGCGGCAGTGCAGCGGCAGCCGCCACTGCTGTGTATGTTACCTTGGCTGAGCTTGGCCGGCTTGTCGATGAGCACGGTGTTGAGCCAGCACTGCGCTTGCGGCGCCGGCTCCAGCGTGGCCGTGCCGGCGCTCAGCGTCACGCGGCAGTGCAGCGGCAGCCGCCACTGCTGTGTATGTTACCTTGGCTGAGCTTGGCCGGCTTGTCGATGAGCACGGTGTTGAGCCAGCACTGCGCTTGCGGCGCCGGCTCCAGCGTGGCCGTGCCGGCGCTCAGCGTCACGCGGCAGTGCAGCGGCAGCCGCCACTGCTGTGTATGTTACCTTGGCTGAGCTTGGCCGGCTTGTCGATGAGCACGGTGTTGAGCCAGCACTGCGCTTGCGGCGCCGGCTCCAGCGTGGCCGTGCCGGCGCTCAGCGTCACGCGGCAGTGCAGCGGCAGCCGCCACTGCTGTGTATGTTACCTTGGCTGAGCTTGGCCGGCTTGTCGATGAGCACGGTGTTGAGCCAGCACTGCGCTTGCGGCGCCGGCTCCAGCGTGGCCGTGCCGGCGCTCAGCGTCACGCGGCAGTGCAGCGGCAGCCGCCACTGCTGTGTATGTTACCTTGGCTGAGCTTGGCCGGCTTGTCGATGAGCACGGTGTTGAGCCAGCACTGCGCTTGCGGCGCCGGCTCCAGCGTGGCCGTGCCGGCGCTCAGCGTCACGCGGCAGTGCAGCGGCAGCCGCCACTGCTGTGTATGTTACCTTGGCTGAGCTTGGCCGGCTTGTCGATGAGCACGGTGTTGAGCCAGCACTGCGCTTGCGGCGCCGGCTCCAGCGTGGCCGTGCCGGCGCTCAGCGTCACGCGGCAGTGCAGCGGCAGCCGCCACTGCTGTGTATGTTACCTTGGCTGAGCTTGGCCGGCTTGTCGATGAGCACGGTGTTGAGCCAGCACTGCGCTTGCGGCGCCGGCTCCAGCGTGGCCGTGCCGGCGCTCAGCGTCACGCGGCAGTGCAGCGGCAGCCGCCACTGCTGTGTATGTTACCTTGGCTGAGCTTGGCCGGCTTGTCGATGAGCACGGTGTTGAGCCAGCACTGCGCTTGCGGCGCCGGCTCCAGCGTGGCCGTGCCGGCGCTCAGCGTCACGCGGCAGTGCAGCGGCAGCCGCCACTGCTGTGTATGTTACCTTGGCTGAGCTTGGCCGGCTTGTCGATGAGCACGGTGTTGAGCCAGCACTGCGCTTGCGGCGCCGGCTCCAGCGTGGCCGTGCCGGCGCTCAGCGTCACGCGGCAGTGCAGCGGCAGCCGCCACTGCTGTGTATGTTACCTTGGCTGAGCTTGGCCGGCTTGTCGATGAGCACGGTGTTGAGCCAGCACTGCGCTTGCGGCGCCGGCTCCAGCGTGGCCGTGCCGGCGCTCAGCGTCACGCGGCAGTGCAGCGGCAGCCGCCACTGCTGTGTATGTTACCTTGGCTGAGCTTGGCCGGCTTGTCGATGAGCACGGTGTTGAGCCAGCACTGCGCTTGCGGCGCCGGCTCCAGCGTGGCCGTGCCGGCGCTCAGCGTCACGCGGCAGTGCAGCGGCAGCCGCCACTGCTGTGTATGTTACCTTGGCTGAGCTTGGCCGGCTTGTCGATGAGCACGGTGTTGAGCCAGCACTGCGCTTGCGGCGCCGGCTCCAGCGTGGCCGTGCCGGCGCTCAGCGTCACGCGGCAGTGCAGCGGCAGCCGCCACTGCTGTGTATGTTACCTTGGCTGAGCTTGGCCGGCTTGTCGATGAGCACGGTGTTGAGCCAGCACTGCGCTTGCGGCGCCGGCTCCAGCGTGGCCGTGCCGGCGCTCAGCGTCACGCGGCAGTGCAGCGGCAGCCGCCACTGCTGTGTATGTTACCTTGGCTGAGCTTGGCCGGCTTGTCGATGAGCACGGTGTTGAGCCAGCACTGCGCTTGCGGCGCCGGCTCCAGCGTGGCCGTGCCGGCGCTCAGCGTCACGCGGCAGTGCAGCGGCAGCCGCCACTGCTGTGTATGTTACCTTGGCTGAGCTTGGCCGGCTTGTCGATGAGCACGGTGTTGAGCCAGCACTGCGCTTGCGGCGCCGGCTCCAGCGTGGCCGTGCCGGCGCTCAGCGTCACGCGGCAGTGCAGCGGCAGCCGCCACTGCTGTGTATGTTACCTTGGCTGAGCTTGGCCGGCTTGTCGATGAGCACGGTGTTGAGCCAGCACTGCGCTTGCGGCGCCGGCTCCAGCGTGGCCGTGCCGGCGCTCAGCGTCACGCGGCAGTGCAGCGGCAGCCGCCACTGCTGTGTATGTTACCTTGGCTGAGCTTGGCCGGCTTGTCGATGAGCACGGTGTTGAGCCAGCACTGCGCTTGCGGCGCCGGCTCCAGCGTGGCCGTGCCGGCGCTCAGCGTCACGCGGCAGTGCAGCGGCAGCACGCCGGCGCCCGACAGCACGATGTCCGGCAGAGGCGAGTACTCCGCACTGCCTATCACCGTCTCGCCTTCCTAACAAATTATAACATGTTATTGAGGTTCTCAGAGAGGTACAAACTACCAGAAAAAGTTACCTAAAAATGTCAATATCCTGGCTAAAAGGTATCAATTCGCAAGACTGAAGAGGAATAGGTGATGTATAAGTCCAAAGCACTCACAGAAATATAATCGATAAAAAAGTCTCGGCTAGTACATCATTGCCGATAATTCTATCGGCTCGTTTTCGCGCATTAAACTGGTGTCCTATTCGTTCCAGAGATGACAGCAGAACTCCACTGCCCGATACTGCTGGTCTTACTGCCCGATAGATGATTTGGGGCTGTATATCTGTTCAAATCGCGCGGAGAACATTGCTTGAGCGATGCAGGATTCTGTGACGTCATAGATGTCGCTACAACGTATAGTCTTTAAGGAGAAACTAGCTCTTGTGTTGGACACGTAGTTCTCAGCAACGATGTTATAGTATACTGACTAAACCCCACCTCGTTTCTTCGTTGCTTTCGATCCGGGGAGACGAGCAACCATCAAAGACTACTCGAATGGACTGATCTCTTAGAAAGTCCACAATCCAATCATAAAATCCAGCGGGTCCACCAGAAGTACAGTGTAGCACTTGCCATGTCCTTGGTTGATGATGACCTCACTCCAGATGTGAATGGCATAATATGATAAAAGAACCTCAGTTGACCGATTTCGACGGAAGCTGTCAGCAGTCACTGCCTTTCTAGGCATACGGGGTGACAGGGCAGAAGGGAAGAAAAAACCTTGTTGCACAGACCCTAAGTAATAAGGGCTAAGGGCAGGAAGAAGAAGAACTTTCTAGGTATGCCACAAACTTATTATTGAGCAACCATTCCATTCTTACAGAGGACGTTACTGAAATGGGTCTGTAGTTAGCCTGGAAAGCCCCACTTCTCTTCTTGGGTATGGGTTACACGGTAACTTCATCACCATCAGTATAATTTCAGTCCACTATTAGATAAAAACCTCCCCAAGTGTTGCCAAAACGACTGTCTAATGCGTCTCACGGTCGATGACCGAGTAAGGATTGTGGGAATCCGATGTATAAGACTCCCGCAACCCTTTATAGATCATCTGTCCGCTTTGTCGGAGGCCTTTAAACGCTAACGCTGCGACTTCCGGTACGTGGTCGCCACTTCAGAAACTTTTGGCCCCATCAACCATCTGTTCTGCAAGCAGTCTCCTGCCCATTGCGAATGAAAGAATCGCTGAATTAAAGTTCGGCGATTCTTCGTTTGATTTCCTGCCATGCCCTTGAATGACCGAGTGTAGCCCTTTTGATTGCCCTTAAAGTGACTTTAAGCTTTCTGATGAGATCCATTTTGAGAAACCAGGTTTTAGAGCCATATTATGTCATCACTAGCAACACGCACTGGTCATGAGACTTTCGTACTGGGACACTGTGGAATGTTGGACTAGAAGACACCGCGCACCTTCCCAAACGCTGCTCAGTCGAGACAAATTCGACGATTAGTCTGTTTCTCGAAGTTAGACCCAACTTGACCGACCCAGGTAAACGTAACCAAAACTTAGGAGTTACGAGTTAAAAGTCACCGATCTTAATAGGAGTGAGTGCTACATGGTTGTACACCATGACTTTCAGACCCAATCTTTCGGAAACTCTACTACTTCTCCGTAGTCTCAGCTACGACTACTATGTCGTCAGCAACCCGAAAGTTAGCAAGTTAGTTTACTTCAATGTAATCAACACCTTTCCGTAAGACGAAATAGGCGTGTGTATACAGCTTGGCAAACAAGAGTAGAAAGTAATGGAGGCGCTGTGCTTTTCATTGGCAACCCGCTGCAACCGAATAGCGCACTAACCTAATCTTGATATTGAGCCGTTTTTTTTCATCAGACCTTTTTTTCCCGCTTTATTAGTTTTTCGAATCTATACTCCGTCGGTTTAGGTAGTTAACTAAATGTAAACAATCTTGGCATGTCTTTTTATCTAAAAGTTGTCTATAAATTGTATGTAAAAATCTTTGCAAATAGGTATTTACCTAAATCGATGTTAGCTAATAAACTAAATTTAAATAATCTTTGTGTATATTATATACGACTTCTTTAATATAAAAAGACATACCAAGATTGTTTACCCTTAGTTAACTACCTAAACCAACGGAGTATAAGTATTTTTTTTTTAAATTAACATTATTAAATTGAACAAGAGGTCTTCTCGATATGCCACTTATTACTTATTATCTAAAAATAGATATGTAGGGATTAACTCTTGAGTTCACAACCTAATTTTAGGAAGTACTCGATATTAATATTTACTTATATTTATATTAATATTTATTTATTATTATTTTAATAATATCCAACGTGTATCGCACTTTGTAGCTAGCGAACAGAAGAAGAAAACAATAAAAAATTAAAGCCCGCTATTTTTTAAAGATGCGTTCGGAAATTGCACTATTACTAAATTATTCTGTCACAATAAAGATTGTTAAAACTTTAAATAATTATGTAGATACTGTAACTTCGTATTTTATAATTCAACATCTCTTTATTTGATCATAAAAAAATATAATTCGATTATTAAGAGAAAAGTATAATAATTACATTTAAACCTTGATTTGAAATTTTATAGGTGACGTGTTTCCGAACGTTTTATTGTTGGTTTCTTTTTTGAGCCTATTATATATAGAATTTGAAAATCGAACTTTGAATCGACTTGTTTCTATCTCTCGCTCTTTTCGTATCGTGTAATGTTGCCAACGGACAAAAACTTAGTTCCGTTTCTAGACATTTTCGCCAAGCTGTAAGATTGCAGACAGTTCGGATTTATTTTAACACTAGCTTCTGCCAGCGTCTTCGCCCGCGTGTAGAGTTAGTATAGTCTTAGCGTGATGATACTAGCCTTCCTCGATAAAGGGGCTATCTACCAGTAGTTCCTGAGATTAGCGCATTCAAACAAACAAACTCATCAGCTTTATAATATTAACATAGATAAAACAAAGTGTTGTTTTTAAATCTCTGGAACTAACAATTGGATCAGAAAAATTCTGGATAGGATAACCAGATTTATATTTTATAATATTAGTTAGGATAGTACAGGCTATATAACATCACGCTTCGAGTCACAAAAGTCAAGCACTAACCAAAGACGTTGAAACCGCGAGGATAGAAAAAAGAAAGAAAAACACGTTTATTTAGCAGAGCATATACACAAAATGAAGTTACAATCACAAAGAAACTTAAATACATCAGCATTATGTATCTCACGGCTGCGCTAATAGGTATGTAGCAGTTGCCTGACGCTGGTTTTCAACTGATAAGGTTCAGTTGAAAACCAGCGAGAGTGTGGATGACTTACCTTGAGGTGGTAGAGCGTGACGCCGGTGGACAGCAGGTTGTCGTCGATGCCCACGAGGTGCGGCATGTCGGAGTCCAGCACCACGCCCAGGCCGCTCTTGCGCAGTCCCAGCGCCTTCTGCTCCTGCAGGATCTGCTGCGTCTCGCGCCACTTCTCCGTCCACTTCTCTGTCAGGTGCTTCTCTTGCGCCTCTTTGCGTTGGAGCGTTGCTAACACACCGGATTCTGCTTCGATCGGGTCCTGGGAACAAAGATAAAGATTACTTATTTGATACATAAATAGTTTTTAGCACATTTCGATCGACATGCGATTAATACAATTTAACACCACTGCTCTCAAAACGGTGAAGGAAAATATCGTAATGAAACTGGAATGTCCCATCTAAAAAATCGAAGGCATGTGACATCCACTAATCCGCAATGGGCGCGCGTGGCCCAAATTGATGGATTTCAGTGAATTAGGGCCTATTCCCCCTCCTAAAGAGGAGGCAATGAGAGGACATCCTCACGCCCCAGCCGACAAGACGCCCTGGACGTCGGTCAATTACTGTTACTAGGGGTACTCACGTCGTTGTGCTGTATCTGCGCGCGCAGCTTCTCGATCTCCTCGCGCAGTTCTCGGATGAGCTTGACGTTGGGGTGCTCGTTGATGATGATGATCACTAGGGGTACTCACGTCGTTGTGCTGTATCTGCGCGCGCAGCTTCTCGATCTCCTCGCGCAGTTCTCGGATGAGCTTGACGTTGGGGTGCTCGTTGATGATGATGATCACTAGGGGTACTTACGTCGTTGTGCTGTATCTGCGCGCGCAGCTTCTCGATCTCCTCGCGCAGTTCTCGGATGAGCTTGACGTTGGGGTGCTCGTTGATGATGATGATCACTAGGGGTACTTACGTCGTTGTGCTGTATCTGCGCGCGCAGCTTCTCGATCTCCTCGCGCAGTTCTCGGATGAGCTTGACGTTGGGGTGCTCGTTGATGATGATGATCACTAGGGGTACTTACGTCGTTGTGCTGTATCTGCGCGCGCAGCTTCTCGATCTCCTCGCGCAGTTCTCGGATGAGCTTGACGTTGGGGTCCTCGTTGATGGTGGGCTTGTTGATGATGTTCTTGGCGCGGTTCGCGTAGCGCAGCGTCGACAGCGTCTCGCCGTAGTTGCAGTCCGCAGGGGAGATCTGGGGGAAATGGAGATCATATTTTGATTTAGATTTTTATTGACAAGTTTTGAACCAATAAAGTGGTTTGTCTCACGACCGTTGTTATATGGCAGCGTTTATATTTCATAGCAGTAATAGTGAAGTTTTTGAAGAGCTATTAGGTATACATACAAACAGTGATAGTGTGACGGGTGAAAGGAAAGAATGGAAGAAAAAAAAGCGATAGCGTCGACCTCAAATAATATGGGTCAATGACAGGAAAAAGAAGAAAAGAACATACCAATAAACATTTTTATTTCTATTTTAGTTTTTAATATTATTAAATGTGTTATTATTGATTATAGATATTTCCTACAATCAAGTCAAATTATTAAAAAAGTAATAACGGGAGTGTAACTTACGGCGGCAATCATGATGGTCTTGGAGTTGCCTCCGAGCGAGTCCTTGAGCAGCCACGTCAGCACCGAGTCCCGGTACGGGATGAACACCTTCTTCTGACCCTTCTGCAGACGTACTGCAACAACAATCATAGATGCATGACTAAAACTGTGTGTGAAGACCACAAAACGGATGTAAAAACTTGCATAAAGGCGAGGTTATTAATACAAAATCGTCATGGTTCAAATAAGCTCGGTCTACTCCTGCCGATCTTACCCGAATAAGTGACTTAGCGCTCATGGCCACGAGACGGTTTTGCGTCGGAGCTAAGCCCGGCGTCAAACGGGTCTACGAGCGGTCGTCAGTCGTGTATGAAACTCTACGAAGCTAACCACACGACGCCGCCGTGCAATGGCAGCGTGTGAGCGCATGCACACGAGACCGGACCTACGAGCGGCGCGTGCACAGGGCTACCAACCAAACTTGAAACCGGCTCGTGTACAAACCGTCTAGTGTGCACGGTCGGACGGTTTCTACCCGGCGCTGGCCAAATACCGGGCCGTGCTAAAACCGTCTCGTGGGCATGAGCGCTTACGATTTGCTGACATCTCTTTGAGTAACGATGGACGATTACAAGATGTTTTAATAATCAAAAGAATCTGAGTCGTTAAATTAAACCATCGAGTCAGCCATCGACTGGTTGTTTAAAAAAATAATCGAGATATTTTTCGATATTGTTTCGAGTCAACGGAATCGAATGCTAGTTTTCGATTGTTCGAATCAGTCGAGAACGAGCCGCGCAAAACTCGGTAAATTAGAGCAACGACGACTCTCGCTCGGTCACCGGGGGTGGGACTCGCAATAACAAACCGAGTCGGACTCGAGTCAAAGGTTAAAGAATCGAGAACATCGAGATGTTCGGACAACCGAATATAACCTGTAGCGACATCCATGACGTCACAGAATCCTGCATCGCGCAAGCATAGTTCTCCGCGCGATTTGAATAGATACAACATCCTGAAATCATCTACCGGGCAGTAGCCCACCGGACATAACACCTGTCCGGTTGTAGCATCCTTCCTTTTCAACGGAGGTATGTGGGACTTTATTCTCTGTACCACATACTCCCAAAAACTTCTCGCTTTGGACTATAGCCTGAACTTGAGCTCAGCAAACATAAATAGGTATGAAGTTATAACAAGAACGCATGTTACTCAAAGAAATTTTAATTTACATGTAGATCGATGGAGAGGGAGGCCAAAGAAAAGATGAATGGATTGTGTGAGGAGCGATATGAAAGAAAAGGGAGTTAGTGATAGTGTGACGGACGACAGGACAGAATGGAAGAAGAAAACGTGTTGCGCCGACACCAAGTAATATGGGATAAGGGCAGGAAGAAGATGTTATACAGTTCCCGGCACGTAAGTTGGCAAGATTCGTTAGTTGCTGTTTTTTTAGATCTATTTGGTGGTCAAACGGGATGCGGGGTATGAGGTAGCGTCGATCCGGCACGCGATTGGTGCAGTATTATAACAGTGGTCTATGATTGGTGCGTTAGTCGACTTTTGCCCCCGCACTGCGTTACGTCCCGTTCGCTCATTAGCTTTTTTGTGCAACATGCGCGAATTTACCCCCATTACGTCAAAATCTTGCCAACTTACGTTCCGGGTACTGTAACAAGAAGGATTCATGGGCACGAATGATTTGTTCGAGTAAACTAGTTAGTGGGTATACCTTCGAGCGGCTGGCTGGACTCGGCGAGCGCGGAGATGACGGAGCCGAGCGTGACGAGCGACTTGTTGATGTGCGCGCCCTCCACCAGCCGCTGCCCCGTCGCGCCCGTCGCGTCCGTGTGAACTAGTTAGTGGGTATACCTTCGAGCGGCTGGCTGGACTCGGCGAGCGCGGAGATGACGGAGCCGAGCGTGACGAGCGACTTGTTGATGTGCGCGCCCTCCACCAGCCGCTGCCCCGTCGCGCCCGTCGCGTCCGTGTGAACTAGTTAGTGGGTATACCTTCGAGCGGCTGGCTGGACTCGGCGAGCGCGGAGATGACGGAGCCGAGCGTGACGAGCGACTTGTTGATGTGCGCGCCCTCCACCAGCCGCTGCCCCGTCGCGCCCGTCGCGTCCGTGTGAACTAGTTAGTGGGTATACCTTCGAGCGGCTGGCTGGACTCGGCGAGCGCGGAGATGACGGAGCCGAGCGTGACGAGCGACTTGTTGATGTGCGCGCCCTCCACCAGCCGCTGCCCCGTCGCGCCCGTCGCGTCCGTGTGAACTAGTTAGTGGGTATACCTTCGAGCGGCTGGCTGGACTCGGCGAGCGCGGAGATGACGGAGCCGAGCGTGACGAGCGACTTGTTGATGTGCGCGCCCTCCACCAGCCGCTGCCCCGTCGCGCCCGTCGCGTCCGTGTGAACTAGTTAGTGGGTATACCTTCGAGCGGCTGGCTGGACTCGGCGAGCGCGGAGATGACGGAGCCGAGCGTGACGAGCGACTTGTTGATGTGCGCGCCCTCCACCAGCCGCTGCCCCGTCGCGCCCGTCGCGTCCGTGTGAACTAGTTAGTGGGTATACCTTCGAGCGGCTGGCTGGACTCGGCGAGCGCGGAGATGACGGAGCCGAGCGTGACGAGCGACTTGTTGATGTGCGCGCCCTCCACCAGCCGCTGCCCCGTCGCGCCCGTCGCGTCCGTGTGAACTAGTTAGTGGGTATACCTTCGAGCGGCTGGCTGGACTCGGCGAGCGCGGAGATGACGGAGCCGAGCGTGACGAGCGACTTGTTGATGTGCGCGCCCTCCACCAGCCGCTGCCCCGTCGCGCCCGTCGCGTCCGTGTGAACTAGTTAGTGGGTATACCTTCGAGCGGCTGGCTGGACTCGGCGAGCGCGGAGATGACGGAGCCGAGCGTGACGAGCGACTTGTTGATGTGCGCGCCCTCCACCAGCCGCTGCCCCGTCGCGCCCGTCGCGTCCGTGTGAACTAGTTAGTGGGTATACCTTCGAGCGGCTGGCTGGACTCGGCGAGCGCGGAGATGACGGAGCCGAGCGTGACGAGCGACTTGTTGATGTGCGCGCCCTCCACCAGCCGCTGCCCCGTCGCGCCCGTCGCGTCCGTGTGAACTAGTTAGTGGGTATACCTTCGAGCGGCTGGCTGGACTCGGCGAGCGCGGAGATGACGGAGCCGAGCGTGACGAGCGACTTGTTGATGTGCGCGCCCTCCACCAGCCGCTGCCCCGTCGCGCCCGTCGCGTCCGTGTGAACTAGTTAGTGGGTATACCTTCGAGCGGCTGGCTGGACTCGGCGAGCGCGGAGATGACGGAGCCGAGCGTGACGAGCGACTTGTTGATGTGCGCGCCCTCCACCAGCCGCTGCCCCGTCGCGCCCGTCGCGTCCGTGTGAACTAGTTAGTGGGTATACCTTCGAGCGGCTGGCTGGACTCGGCGAGCGCGGAGATGACGGAGCCGAGCGTGACGAGCGACTTGTTGATGTGCGCGCCCTCCACCAGCCGCTGCCCCGTCGCGCCCGTCGCGTCCGTGTGAACTAGTTAGTGGGTATACCTTCGAGCGGCTGGCTGGACTCGGCGAGCGCGGAGATGACGGAGCCGAGCGTGACGAGCGACTTGTTGATGTGCGCGCCCTCCACCAGCCGCTGCCCCGTCGCGCCCGTCGCGTCCGTGTGAACTAGTTAGTGGGTATACCTTCGAGCGGCTGGCTGGACTCGGCGAGCGCGGAGATGACGGAGCCGAGCGTGACGAGCGACTTGTTGATGTGCGCGCCCTCCACCAGCCGCTGCCCCGTCGCGCCCGTCGCGTCCGTGTGAACTAGTTAGTGGGTATACCTTCGAGCGGCTGGCTGGACTCGGCGAGCGCGGAGATGACGGAGCCGAGCGTGACGAGCGACTTGTTGATGTGCGCGCCCTCCACCAGCCGCTGCCCCGTCGCGCCCGTCGCGTCCGTGTGAACTAGTTAGTGGGTATACCTTCGAGCGGCTGGCTGGACTCGGCGAGCGCGGAGATGACGGAGCCGAGCGTGACGAGCGACTTGTTGATGTGCGCGCCCTCCACCAGCCGCTGCCCCGTCGCGCCCGTCGCGTCCGTGTGAACTAGTTAGTGGGTATACCTTCGAGCGGCTGGCTGGACTCGGCGAGCGCGGAGATGACGGAGCCGAGCGTGACGAGCGACTTGTTGATGTGCGCGCCCTCCACCAGCCGCTGCCCCGTCGCGCCCGTCGCGTCCGTGTGAACTAGTTAGTGGGTATACCTTCGAGCGGCTGGCTGGACTCGGCGAGCGCGGAGATGACGGAGCCGAGCGTGACGAGCGACTTGTTGATGTGCGCGCCCTCCACCAGCCGCTGCCCCGTCGCGCCCGTCGCGTCCGTGTGAACTAGTTAGTGGGTATACCTTCGAGCGGCTGGCTGGACTCGGCGAGCGCGGAGATGACGGAGCCGAGCGTGACGAGCGACTTGTTGATGTGCGCGCCCTCCACCAGCCGCTGCCCCGTCGCGCCCGTCGCGTCCGTGTGAACTAGTTAGTGGGTATACCTTCGAGCGGCTGGCTGGACTCGGCGAGCGCGGAGATGACGGAGCCGAGCGTGACGAGCGACTTGTTGATGTGCGCGCCCTCCACCAGCCGCTGCCCCGTCGCGCCCGTCGCGTCCGTGTGAACTAGTTAGTGGGTATACCTTCGAGCGGCTGGCTGGACTCGGCGAGCGCGGAGATGACGGAGCCGAGCGTGACGAGCGACTTGTTGATGTGCGCGCCCTCCACCAGCCGCTGCCCCGTCGCGCCCGTCGCGTCCGTGTGAACTAGTTAGTGGGTATACCTTCGAGCGGCTGGCTGGACTCGGCGAGCGCGGAGATGACGGAGCCGAGCGTGACGAGCGACTTGTTGATGTGCGCGCCCTCCACCAGCCGCTGCCCCGTCGCGCCCGTCGCGTCCGTGTGAACTAGTTAGTGGGTATACCTTCGAGCGGCTGGCTGGACTCGGCGAGCGCGGAGATGACGGAGCCGAGCGTGACGAGCGACTTGTTGATGTGCGCGCCCTCCACCAGCCGCTGCCCCGTCGCGCCCGTCGCGTCCGTGTGAACTAGTTAGTGGGTATACCTTCGAGCGGCTGGCTGGACTCGGCGAGCGCGGAGATGACGGAGCCGAGCGTGACGAGCGACTTGTTGATGTGCGCGCCCTCCACCAGCCGCTGCCCCGTCGCGCCCGTCGCGTCCGCGCGCTCACTGTAACACCACAATATTATGTTCATTACTAAACTAATACGCAAAGTACACGCTTTAATCGTGCTGATGCGGATACCAGCCCGATTTACTATAATACTAAAATAGATTTTATAGGTAATTGTAAATATCCAGTCTCTTCTCCCGCTTTAGGGCGGATCGGGAGGGTATGTCAGGCTTTTACAGACTAAAACCCACTCCTATGTTCCTTCTGTGCCGTTTAAGATATCGTACGTAAGATGGCTACATTGGTGAGGCTCACCTGCCCGCCAGGTCCACGAGGTGCACCTTGGACACCGTCTCGCTGGGCATGTTGTTGTGGCGCAGTACGACGCCTGCACGAAGGTGATGAGGCTACAGTGGTGAGGCTCACCCGCCCGCCAGGTCCACGAGGTGCACCTTGGACACCGTCTCGCTGGGCATGTTGTTGTGGCGCAGTACGACGCCTGCACGAAGGTGATGAGGCTACAGTGGTGAGGCTCACCTGCCCGCCAGGTCCACGAGGTGCACCTTGGACACCGTCTCGCTGGGCATGTTGTTGTGGCGCAGTACGACGCCTGCACGAAGGTGATGAGGCTACAGTGGTGAGGCTCACCTGCCCGCCAGGTCCACGAGGTGCACCTTGGACACCGTCTCGCTGGGCATGTTGTTGTGGCGCAGTACGACGCCTGCACGAAGGTGATGAGGCTACAGTGGTGAGGCTCACCTGCCCGCCAGGTCCACGAGGTGCACCTTGGACACCGTCTCGCTGGGCATGTTGTTGTGGCGCAGTACGACGCCTGCACGAAGGTGATGAGGCTACAGTGGTGAGGCTCACCTGCCCGCCAGGTCCACGAGGTGCACCTTGGACACCGTCTCGCTGGGCATGTTGTTGTGGCGCAGTACGACGCCTGCACGAAGGTGATGAGGCTACAGTGGTGAGGCTCACCTGCCCGCCAGGTCCACGAGGTGCACCTTGGACACCGTCTCGCTGGGCATGTTGTTGTGGCGCAGTACGACGCCTGCACGAAGGTGATGAGGCTACAGTGGTGAGGCTCACCTGCCCGCCAGGTCCACGAGGTGCACCTTGGACACCGTCTCGCTGGGCATGTTGTTGTGGCGCAGTACGACGCCTGCACGAAGGTGATGAGGCTACAGTGGTGAGGCTCACCTGCCCGCCAGGTCCACGAGGTGCACCTTGGACACCGTCTCGCTGGGCATGTTGTTGTGGCGCAGGTACGACGCCTGCACGAAGGTGATGAGGCTACAGTGGTGAGGCTCACCTGCCCGCCAGGTCCACGAGGTGCACCTTGGACACCGTCTCGCTGGGCATGTTGTTGTGGCGCAGTACGACGCCTGCACGAAGGTGATGAGGCTACAGTGGTGACGCTCACCTGCCCGCCAGGTCCACGAGGTGCACCTTGGACACCGTCTCGCTGGGCATGTTGTTGTGGCGCAGGTACGACGCCTGCACGAAGGTGATGAGGCTACAGTGGTGAGGCTCACCTGCCCGCCAGGTCCACGAGGTGCACCTTGGACACCGTCTCGCTGGGCATGTTGTTGTGGCGCAGTACGACGCCTGCACGAAGGTGATGAGGCTACAGTGGTGAGGCTCACCTGCCCGCCAGGTCCACGAGGTGCACCTTGGACACCGTCTCGCTGGGCATGTTGTTGTGGCGCAGGTACGACGCCTGCACGAAGGTGATGAGGCTACAGTGGTGAGGCTCACCTGCCCGCCAGGTCCACGAGGTGCACCTTGGACACCGTCTCGCTGGGCATGTTGTTGTGGCGCAGGTACGACGCCTGCACGAAGGTGATGAGGCTACAGTGGTGAGGCTCACCTGCCCGCCAGGTCCACGAGGTGCACCTTGGACACCGTCTCGCTGGGCATGTTGTTGTGGCGCAGGTACGACGCCTGCACGAAGGTGATGGTGAAGATCGCGTGCGAGCGGCTCGACACGTCGTTCATCTGCGTCGATGCTGTCGTCCGGTGCAGGTTGCCGCGGTGCATGCACTCCTGGATATGGACGAGAGATCATCAGAACAATCGTAAAGCAAAAATTGACAAAAATATTGTCTCAAAAGACAGTACAACACGTGAAGGTAGGTTTCTCCATATAACATTGGGACCGCCGGTTCATCCTCTTATGGGTGAATTTTTATTATTCGTTATGTGGGTATAACATAAAAGAAGACAAAACCTCTATGCAAAACTGAAGCGTTCTAGGTTTCTAAGAGTTTGAGATGGGCGTTGATGAGTCAGTGTATGAATCAGGACTTTATCTTTTACATATGCATAAAGATGTTTTTTTCTATGCAGTAAAGAATAAGAGAAAATATTACTAAAACATTTCATTAGGTTGCCAATTCATTAATTCTTTTTTTAAATAGTCATTCACAACAGCTGAATTTTCGATGAAGTACTTATTATAGCTTCTGGAAATCAAGGAAAAAACCATTTTAACGGAGAAAAAACAGCACAGCTCTAACATAAGACCTGTAGAAGTTAGGGGAAGCCTTTGCCCAGCAGTAGAAAAGAATACAAACCTGTATATCATCATAATCCGACACCAAATGCTTGGACAGGTCCTGCACATAAGGCCCCAGTTTCGGATGCTCCCGGACCCTGAGGGAGTGTCCAGCATCAGTGGACAGCAGGTCCTTGACGCGCTCGTTGTAGATCTCCAGGTAGGATACCTCTGTCCGGTATGAGGCGCCGGACTCCTTGCCCGCAGCCACGCGCGAGAACAGGTGCCGGCAGATGCGGGGGATCAGGCCTTGGTACTCCTGGAGATGGGGACAAATAGAACGGTATAAAAGAAATAAGTATCGCATGCATTCCACTGACTGGTGAGGGTCGCGAGAATGGATGCGATGAGGACCGGTCATTATGGCGACGTTTGGGGGAGACCCATGTCCAGCTGTCTTTCGTCCAGACGTTCGATCGGTTGCACTTCGGTCGAGTGTGCACAGGAATAGCACAATTTAATTCCGTCAAGTCCTTTCCATCATCGGACCACTAGGCGTACGGCGATGCGTCACCGGTATATGGTGAACATTCCACCCATACGCACAAAGCGGTTTGGAAACACATTTATTATGCGTACAGCTAAGGAGTGGAATTCCCTGCCGGGGTCTGTGTTTCCTGATAGCTACAACTTAGAAGTCTTCAAGTCAAGAGTGAATAGGTTGCTTCTAGGCAAGCGTGCTCCATCGTCGGCCACATCATCGCTTACCATCAGGTGAGATTGTGGTCAAACGCGAGCCTATGTATAATAAAAAAAAGACGTCTTTCGGCTGAAATGATCTATGATATGATGATGCATTGTTCTACTTTCGTTGACAAATCTGTTTCCTGGAGCAACAACCTAGGGATCTTTAAGTCAAGAGTGACAAGACGGCTTTTGGGCAGTTGTGCTCCATCGTCGGCATGAAGTCCGTCTGTGTACCTTTCATGTTGCATGAAGTTTTAATAAATAAATAAATCAACGATTAACATCAGGTGAAATTAATAGTGGTCAAACGCAGGACTATAGATAATAAAAATAGCTATTAATATCACAATTCAAGCTGCTCGTTTGTGGAATGCATTACGAGAAGTGAGGCGACCTCAAACGTAGCCAAATGTCATATCTTACTAGGGTCAATAAATCGCCAAAATCACCTTAAGTATAACACATGAGCGTCGCATAAAAAAAAAACAGATAATTTCACAACAGAAAGTTTTTCTGATTGCCAATCCAATCTGCAAATCGTGGTAAATATGGGATCCTATGTATGCCACGTTTCCCGTTATCTCAGTGAGTCTGATATCCAATACGTACGTTGGAGCCCATCATGGTGAAGGTCTTCCCGCTGCCAGTCTGTCCGTATGCAAACACGCATGCATTGTAGCCCTCAAAGGCACTGTCTATCACGTCCAGACCCAGATCTGCGAACACCTGGAATCAAGCAAGAAAAAAAATGTGTAAGAAAGCTGTCAAAGGGACCATTCTCCCAGAATGTCCTAGATCCTATTCCAGCACACGGTCTTTCCGTGTGCCAAGTTTCACCCAAAAACTACCAGCAATTTCAGTGTAAAGGTGTAACAAATATACGTACAAACTTTCGCCTTTATAACTGTTGAGACCACTCAACATACAATACTTAGTCTCCTCTAGTATGAATAAATTGATAACTAACATTATTTTCAGTCATAATCATAAATGTTCAATTTGTTAATGTTACATTATTCTGTGTTGCTAAAACCTGTTGCAGTAACCATGCTGCGCAACTTTCGATAGTACGATGAAGACATGGTTTTAGCGTCTACAGTGCCCATACACGGCACTTTGGGGGATTTAATGGGTGCCTCCGATGCTGCAGTTAACGGAGCCATCTACTGGGCACAATCAATTTAACAAATTTACTATCGATTCGAAAAGAAGAAGAAGCATCTATCGTATGTTTTTATACCCTGACACTAACAGCCGAACCCAATAACCTATCTATCATATACCGGAGATAGAAATAAAACATGTAAATATAATTTTTGTATTGTATTGTATCATTTGTTTTACTATCTCCAGTATGCAAAAACTGGAGATAGATAGGTTATTGGGTTCGGCCGTTAATTGACACAGGTAATATCAAACTTTCTATAGGAATGATGCCAGTTCTTTTGTGTTGTAATGTCATTTTAGTCTCAGGGTATAAAAAACAGTCGATAGACGCTTCTTCTTCTTTTCGAATCGATGGTAAACTCGTTAAATTGTTTGGGCCCAGTAGGTGGCTACGTTAACACACTACGGTACATCTGCAAGAAAACAGTGATCACAGCCCTTTGGGTAACTTTAAGCTTTCTGATAATTTATAAAGAAATAGACATGTAATTGAATACTGAAGGCCCCTTTTAAAAAACTCGATGTATCGTAGCGAGCAGGTAGTGTAGTCGTGAACAGTGTGTAGAGTGCGTCTAATGAAAGCGCGACCTGGAGTTTTTTTTTTTAATTTAATTGGCAACATTAGTCAACCGCAATTTTAGGAAATTACAAAAAATGTGAAGTGTCAAGACATGATTTTCCTACGAGTTAGTAATTTTTTTTTCTTTTTTTATTTTTTATTAAAAGTAATACCACACACATCTTTTTTGGATTTAACCTCTTTTTCTCAAGTCGCGCTTTCATTAGACGGACTATAGAACCCACCTGCTCCTGAGAAGCATAGTTCTTGTCATCGTGTGCGTACGACCAGTACGAGTGGTCGAACGTGAAGTCCTTGTACTTCTCCCCCCGCCCGTCATCTCGGTCTTTGCTATTCTGAAACACAAATACATCAGTGATGAGTTTGAAGTCGTATGAAAATCGGTCCACCCGTTTCGGAGCTAACCGTAGGGGCCCACCCATCAGAGCCGAACCCTACTGACGCCATATGTTATCTGAAAGAGAAGCACGGGGTCCTGAGACGCAAGGCAAAGAGAGAAACATAGAAGTGGGCTTCAGTCAGTAAGTCTGACACGCCCTTCTACTCCGCCGCCGAGGGATGCCCACCATATCCTGAGTTCTGCAGTGATGTTGGAATTTTCCTTTAACCTATCAATACCCGCGAAACGAGACACAATAGTAAGAAAATAACAGCGAGTTCCTATGAAACCGGTCGGGGATTCATGAATGAAGTAATCCACTTATAATGTATACCCGGAATGTTTAAGCCCAAAAAACGGTTGATTGACCGATTTTCAACCCGATTTTGTCGTTTAGTTTCTCTTTTGCCCATCTAAAATACAATACAGTTTATTTATCATATCGTCAGCTGTATGGCACAATTGGGAATCCGCCGTTCGGTGCCGCTACAGATTCGAAACTTTGCCATACAGATGACAAGATTTCAAACGTCCAAAAAGGATAATAATTGGTACTTCAAGAATTTGATAAGCATCTAGTTTAAAAGACTGCAAAATGCACGCGCGCATCACAAAGTATCTCGATAATTTCTTCATTATCACGCTTATCAAGATAACAAGCGGTTATAAAACACATAATGACGCTGCGATTGTCCTGTCATTACGGAAATCATTATTTTATTGTGTACTTGGTAATATCGGCTTTTTTTAAAGTGGGAAATCATCATAATGACTTCTCCCGTGTCAGACTTTTACTGACTAAAACCCACTCCTGTTCCTTCTTTACCTTCGTTCCATGGCCCTGGGGTTTTCTTTTATACAACCCAGGGTTCAAGGATTTCGACTCTGCTGGACCTCTACGTTTTCCTAACATCTTTTTGGCCTGAAAGACACACTTCGCGCTGTCGACGACTTGGGCTCGGTCCGGACGGTTACCGTGGAATTATCGGCTACGATTCTTTTTACACAACAATCTGTCTCAGGGTGTTTTTAGTAACATGCGATTTTGACCACGTTTGCGGGTTTGCCCCGAATGCGTAACCCCCGCAAATATCCTGTTCATTCAAGTATTTATTGTAATGAATGGAATACGTAAGCAAGACGCGGGGCGTGATACCGTGCAGCAACCCCGCGCGCTGCGTGTAAATTTCATCACGCATGCGACGAATCCACACGATATTGAAAACACCCTCAGGCTTACTGGAGTGGCGGTCATTGGCGTATTTAGGGTTATTTTTCACGGGTGGCCTGGACAATAATCATCTGTATTTTGGCATCCAGGACAGAATTTTGAATAGGTAACCTAAAATATTGCGGTGAGCGATAGATCGTACTTGAGTGGGCATAGTCTACTCGGCCACCCCTCTACATACGACTGGAGGTGTCAGTCGCCTAGGTCAGTGTTCTACAAGTTTTTTCTGTCGGTCATACGCAGCCCGCCCACATCAGACTTTTTGTAAGATCGATAATCGTAACAAATTATAATCCTATAGTATATTCTGACCGATTTTCTGTAGGACGTGTGCGTTGCACTATTGCTATCAGTGTGTTCTATTTTTCACCTACAAAAAATCGGTCACCGATCGGACGTGGGCGGGTCATTATTTGGAAAATTTTGAAGGTACACTCATCATCTGCCTAGCCTTTTCCCAACTATATTGGGGTCGGCTTCCAGTCAAGCCGGATTTAGCTGAATACCAGTATTTTACGAGGAGCGGCTGCCTACCAGACCGCCACAACCCATTAACTGGGGTAACACGGTACTTCATGGCAAGACTGGAGTCAGATTTAGTGGCTTCTGACTATCCGTAACGACTGCCAAAGATCTACAAATGACAGCCGGGACCTACGGTTTAACGTGCTTTCCGAAACACGGAGGAAACTCGTTATGTTAAGATGGTCACCCATCCACAGACCAACCTCGGCAAGCGTTGCTTAACCTTGAAGATCGACCTGTGCGGCTGTTATTACCTAGCCACGAGCTCCTCTTATTAGCTAGCCACGAGCTGGAGGTACACTATAAATGAAAAATTACCTAACAGGCTTTTAAAATCAGGGCAATAAACTTAACATAATCCAGTAAAAACGTCCTTGAGTAACACGACAGCGCAAATTGGAGCTAGCAGTGATTAGCCGGGTGTAAGAGCCTCCAAACGATGTGTGACGTCACTGCTGACGTCAGCAATCAGCTTCGCATCGCGATCAGTGTGTGTAGGAAGTGTTTAGAGAACTTACGACTGTTATTACTATGGTCAACCGTGGGTCTACGGAGATTTGGATTAGATAAACTGTTCTAGCTGTAGTAATTATGGAATAGCTGGTGCCCGTGACTTCGTTGGCATTTGACTCATAAAACAACACAATGCTATCATAATTTCCAAACAGGTTCCAACATAAACCAGTGCTTGACTGCAATCCCGCCTAATGTCAGCAAGATTACCTGCCAAGACTGTTTTTTGATCAAAAATGTTACCGTGGTCCTCGCAGGGTAATTGAATAAAGACTGTTTTACGGCCGAAATTAATAATCAATCCATCACATATCGGAGATTGAATACAAAAATTTACATGTTTTCTGTTGTTTCATTTGTTTTTCAATCTCCGATATGTGATGGATTGATTATTAATTTCGGCTGTTAGTCAGTAAAAGTTTAACACGCTCTCTCGCTGCACCCAGAGTAAAAGAAGTCAATTTATAACTTACTCGTAATACGTAAAGAAAGTAACAGAATTACAAAGCATTTTTTAATAACCTCGAATCAAGAGAAATTCTATTCTATTATTATCAAATCGAGACATTGGAACGGTCTCTGATGACAGAAGTGTTGAATTTAAACGAATTCACGACGACTGTCTGGGTCGATTACTACTCTAGCTACATTCGGCTAAAGAAATTATAGAATTTCACAAAACAACTGCAATGCCATGGCATCTAGCCTTGGTTGTAAACGTAGTCGTGTCTGAGGTCAAGGCCGCACTGATTTGAAGCAGTCTAGAGGTGATATTACACTGGCACATTATCAACATACATTATGCGATCATCAGATGTCTAAATATGTCTTTACATCTATAAGTGAACCGCTGCAAGGCTGCAATGATACGTCGTAAAGAGGTATCTATTATGAATCATCGCGCTTTACAGACTTATTGGATCATCATCTCCATGGAGGTCTAAAGGAAAATACTAAATATTAACCTATCACAAGCCTATCACATACCCACAAAACGGGACACAATAGTAAAACAATAACACCGCGGTCTCATATGACAGGTCGGGGATTCATGAATTAATCTAATACTCGGACGAATCTCTCGAACAGTCAGTTATCTACCACTATCACAACCAGTCAAAGATGCTAGTCGGTTGAACCAAATATTCGGCCCCTTTTGGACCGAAAACGAAACTCCAGCCTTTTTGTGCGGTTCTGGAACATTCCGAACTTTCATCCGGTCATTCACTAATTAGACACAGCCTCTTGCTCCGACTCCGATTTTCAGCTTGACGTGGGCTCGCGGACGACGAGCAATGGGTGGGTAGCTCGCCATCAGACTGTCCTTTTACCGTCCGGGCCGACCCTGAGTCGTCGATGGCGAGTAATGTTCCATGCGCGCCTCAAAGAGATGTCAGAAAACCGTAAGGTCCCAGTATTAAGGCCTAAGCCTACTGGAAACCCACCATGGGTTTCCTGGAACGCAAAAGGGAAAGAAGGAACCTAGTCGCGGTTTTAATAAACAAAAGTCTCACGCCCAGCTCCGACCTAAAGCAGGGGAAATCATTAGATGATTTCCCACCTTACCTTCCTCCCGTTCTTATTAAGCATTTAGCAGATTTCTGTGAATCTAGGAATCGTTCAACCAGGTGTTGGCGATCGCTGTGCTGCGTGATGTCACTGGATTAGCATCCGAGTCAGCGACGCCGTTGGAGTGCTGCGTGACGTAATGGCATCGGCGTGGTGGTCGCCGCGAGGGTGCTCAAGTGGTTGGCTGCGACACCCCGAGCCCAGACGTAAACACCCGATTACTTTTGGGCTCAGGGGTTATGGGAATCTTAGCGCAAGCAGTGTTCCCCACAAATATAGAGACATTATTCGTCCAGTTTTAAACTAACCTTTGTGAAAGACAGTCATTGTAATTTGTATTAACGTTTGAATCCCCGACCGGTCCTATGAGACCGCGCTGTTATTGTTTTACTATTGTGTCTCGTTTCGCGGGTATCTGAGTAACTACTATAGTCTTTGGTTCATGGCTCAAGTTGTTTCACTAAAGTAAAGTTAATAATAAACTTAGCTAAAGAATAGTTAAAACTGGTGATAAACTCCACAATATTTAAACATTAAGCAGCGTAAAATCAGTGCAGCATGAATATCAAATAATGTCATAACAGTTTAGTCTGAGTGGCGTGGAGTCTGGGGCGCTTGAAATACTATCACGCCCTGATGTAACGCGCCAAATTGCGCACAAACACGCGAGGGACTGAGCACGCAGTCTGTTATGCTAATACGGATACTATTCTTCAAGACACGGATACTTCTCTCTATTCTTTTAAGAGCCTATTTATTACACTACTCGATACATCGACTCGATACGTCGACTCTATACTTCGACTCGATACGTCGAGCCCCGTCGAAGACCGTCTTACCCTTATTACACTACGCGACGTAGACTAAGACCGTTCGTAAAACCGAGTGGTGTAATAGGCCTTTTATCAAGATCTTTGGCCTTCAGATTCAGTTATAGGTATTTATTTCCTATCAGTGTAGGTTTTTTTTAATAACCTACAGGTTTGCGCTGGACCGTTATCGCACCTGATGGAAAGCGACGATGCGGTTGACGGTGGCGCTTACCGAGAGTGACCTATTGACTCTTGTCTTAAAGATTTCCAGATTGTAGCCATCAGGAAATACAGACTCCGACAGGGAATTCAACTCCGCACGCACAATGAAAGTGTTCCCAAAACGTTTTGTGCGTATGGGTGGGTTTATGTTATTTATGTATTTATTAAAACTTTACACATGAGTAGATCTAAGAAGAATTGGAATTGGGTGGTAATCCACCACGCGGGCCCAGTGCGAGTTGATGATTCACATATCTTCGAAGTTTTAGTTCTAGGATAAGCCAGTTTCCTAACGATATTATCCTTCACCGTTTTGATATCAGTGGTGTAGTTCACACATTTTCACACAGTAAGGCCTCTTGTACATAACACGTTTTATGCCATACGTAGGCACGGCAAATAAAACGTTCCGTGTACAAGAGGCCATAGACTGCGATACAACACTGATGAAACATAGCGGCGGTCCCGCCGCCGTTCCGTATCGCCGCCGTTTGTGTCAACAAGCTCTCTCAGTGATCCATACAATACTGCACGTCTTGCCGACGGACGGCAAATTAGCCGTGCCTACGTACAGCGAAAAACGTGCCGTGTACAGTCAGCATCAAAAGTCGATGAACAGAATCAACATAACAAAACACCTGTTCGCAATAAAAATGTGTTTCATCTATTCACGATAAAATGTTTTGTTATGTTGATTCTGTTCATCGACTTTTGATGCTGACTGTACAAGAGACCTAAAGCGCCTGACTAGATTCTAGGCAGCTTACAAAAATATGAATAAACACGTAACAAAGTAACAGCTAATGTGATCAGTTGTGCACACGGCATGATTTACTGCGCTCCACAGGTGTGTAGCGATAATGCGGCGGCTCGTGGCGATCTTATCATGTGTGTGTAACGTCAGGCGGCGTGGGAATCGCTGCTTACTTCCAATTGTAACTGTACACGAGTTATTATGGAACGTGACGCTTTACTAAATAACGGTGGAATATCATCAAATAACTTCTGGAGCGAGAGAGGAGCTCGTGGCTAGATAATAACAGCCGCACGGGTCGATCTTCAAGGTTAAGCAACGCTTGCCAAGGTTGCTCTGTGGATGGGTGAGACCGAATGTCCTTCGTGCCTCGGAGAACACATTAAGGGACTACACACACTTATTCAGCTCTATTCAGCTTATGTCCATAGAAAACAACGATTTTGTATGGAGACGCGTACGCATCCATTCAGCTTTCCGCGTTTATTCAGCTTTCGCGGCAAACAAGTATAAAATGAGAACAAATGTGTTTTTATCATGCGAGTGCTTTAGATAGAGATCAGCGCTGATCTGCCGCAATCAGCGCTGTTCTGCCGCGTTCGAGGCTGAATGCGGCGGAACAGCGCTGCACACGTATGGTTCTCAACTCCTTGTCGACCAGTTGCAACCTGCATAGCTCCTGGATAGATATGATTTATTATTACGTAATCATTATGCACGCAAGGATCGAGAGTTCGGACGTGTTTTAAAGTAATTCTAATTACCTCCTTTATTTTTTCGAAACAAAATAATATACGAAGAGAAACTTATATTTGTAGTGCAAAAATATTCTTGCTTGTACTATATTAGTCCGTCACATTATAGCGATCAACAGAGAAAAAATAACATCTCAATACTAATTGAGAAGCTGACTGTCTTCGCAGCATATTCAGCGCCGTACGTAGTAGATAGAAGCATTTTAGCGAAGATAACACTCTTACGCCGCTGTACGCCGCTGATAGAAGTAGAACTGAATAAGGGACTACACACACTTATTCAGCTCTATTCAGCTTATGTCCATAGAAAACAACGATTTTGTATGGAGACGCGTACGCATCCATTCAGCTTTCCGCGTTTATTCAGCTTTCGCGGCAAACAAGTATAAAATGAGAACAAATGTGTTTTTATCATGCGAGTGCTTTAGATAGAGATCAGCGCTGATCTGCCGCATTCAGCGCTGTTCCGCCGCGTTCGACGCTGAATGCGGCGGAACAGCGCTGCACACGTATGGTTCTCAACTCCTTGTCGACAAGTTGCAACCTGCATAGCTCCTGGACAGATATGATTTATTATTACGTAATCATTATGCACGCAAGGATCAAGAGTTCGGACGTGTTTTAAAGTAATTCTAATTACTTACCTCCTTTATTTTTTCAAAATAAAATAATGGACGAAGAGAAACTTATATTTCTAGTGCAAAAATATTCTTGCTTGTACGATATTAGTCCGTCACATTATAGCGATCAACAGAGAAAAAATAACATCTCAATACTAATTGAGTAGCTGACCGTCTTCGCAGCATATTCAGCGCCGTACGTAGTAGATAGAAGCATTTTAGCGGAGATAACACTCTTACGCCGCTGATAGAAGTAGAACTGAATAAGTGTGACCAAAACCGTTCAGCGAAACGCGAATAGAGCTGAATAAGTGTGTGTAGTCCCTAAGTGTAACCAAAACCGTTCAGCGAAACGCGAATAGAGCTGAATAAGTGTGTGTAGTCCCTAAGCGTCATTTGTAGATCTTTGGCAGTCGTTACGCATAGTCAGAAGCCAATATATCTGACTCCAGTCTTGCCATGAAGTACCGTGTTACCCCAGTTAATGGGTTGTGGAGGTAAAATTAACTGGTATTCAACTAAATCCGCCTTGACTAGAGACCGACCCCAATATAGGTGAGAAAAGGCTAGGAAGATGTAGATGTAACTTCTGGAGCGAGAGAGTGACAAACTTCTACTGAGTAAAAACTACCCGTGTTTCCCGCAGTTACCCTTCGTATAGCATAGTCATTTAATGTGCCTAATATTTTTCAGCCAAACTTTTGGACATAAGCCCACCGAGCCCACCCATACAGCAATATTTGGAAACACATTAATTATGCGTACAACTATGGAGTTCCCTGCCTGAATTCTTTCTTATGTCTTTCACTTGATAGCTTCTACCTAAGAGTATTAAGTCAAGACCAAGAGTGAATAGGTTACTTCTAAGCAAGCGTGCTCCATCCTTGACGGTAGTAAGTACTAAGGCCCTACCACGAGAACTTAAGGCGATACTATTTGCCAGCGACCTTGCGCGATCGGGCCGTAGCTAGCACCCGCGTCCCGCGACCGCGCATGCACCCCTCTTCGTACGCTCGTTTCGTCAGTTTCGTAGGGTAACCATCCGTTTCAAATAGAAAGGAATTTACTGCCGGATTTTTTATAGCTGCCTAACATTTTTTTATAATCTACTTATTTTCTTAGTTACATATTTTTACAAGTAAATAATATCTCATAATAATAAGTTAAAACTTAAAAATATATACATAATTATATTTTATTATTTACCTCTAAAATACGGAGTAGTTTAAAACCAATATTGTTAGTTTCAAGTGCAATTACTTAAAAGAAGTAAAATTAGTAGGTACGTAAGGATCGTAATGCTGGAACTTGACTTGACGAAATATTCGCAGTGTTAAAATAGAATAGAATAAACTTTATTGTACTTACACCAAAATAAGTAGTAGCAGTGTTATCGGGATAAAGTTCATTTTATATACCACTTATAGCTTTACAAAGCATGCCTCGTTAAAACCCCATGGGATGTCACATTCCCAACTTCCATACTCCAGACTGCTACTAAGAATCATTATCATCATAATTATTCATCATCATTTCACCCAACAGACGTCCACTGTTGGACCACAAAACCGTAGTTGCCCAGCAGGGTCGAAGTTTACTGAGGTTATGTTAAAACGAACCCCTGAGCCCTGGATCGAAGGCAAAGAAGGAATAAGAGTTTTTTTTTTCAAGTGATTAATCATCAGAATGACTTCCCCACTCTTGGGCGGAGCGGGAGGGCGTGTCGGACTCTTATCGACTAAAACGCACCCCGTTCCTTTGTTGCCTTTGATCTGGGGGACACGGGCTCACCTTTCGGAATTACCGTATTCCCCAGACGCTTTTGGCCCTACGTGCCCCTACAGTTTGATGACATCTCCTTGAGGCGCGCGTGGAACAAAACGCGCCGTTGACGACAAGGCTCGGTCCAGGTTATTACCAGACTGCCGGATGGCGAGCTACCTAGTGCTCACCGTCCGCGAGCCCGCGTCTACCTGGTCCCTGGTATCCTGGTTGGAAATCGGAATCGGGATCTAGGCGTCGGTAGCGTGAGTGCCGTTCACACGTTTGCAGCACTGGGTTGCGACAGTCTAAAAAGGCAATGAAAATATACAGGCAGTGAAACAGACTTCAATATGAAATAATTTATTTTGTTAAGAGTATAAAGGTACAAAAAATGGCTTAATCTAGAGGCTAAATGACTTTTGCTTAGATTCAGGTTTTAGACAAAAAATAGTTATTGTGACATAAAAAAATGTTGTGCAAAGTTATAGTATATTATTTTTTTCTATCAACAATATTTTTATCACACGATGTAAGGAGATTTAAAGGTAATTTATTTACACTTTATCTTATTACAGCTTTTGTACGGAACCCTAATATAATCAGAGTCATAAACTAATTTTCTACTACTGATAAATGATATTTATTTTGCAAGTTGGTTTTTCCACTATTCACGTCATTGTTTTTTGTCTGTTTATATGTACTAGATGAGGCCGGTGTTTCCTAGCTAACTACCCTGAGAAGGAACACCGAAACAAACTAAGGGGTCACAGTCTCTTATAAAGTCCATACAAAATGTACCTAATGGTCAAATCACATTCTTCTGCCTGGCGTTAATCCCGGCCATTGCCAGGGTCCGCCTACTGGTCAAATCACATTAAATTCCTTAAATTTATCTCTGAGGGAGTATCCGGGACTTAATTTATAAATTGAATTAATAGCCATTTTCTGGAAATAACACGGCTTTTGTTCAAACTACTGTGTATTTAAAAATCCTTAAAATTGAGCACTGTCACACACACAGAATCATTTGATTGATGTGGTGTCTCTTGATTGTTATCGCAAAGTGGTTTTTGCTTTTTTGGAAGTTCTTGTGTGACTTGACAGACAGACTTCTTGACAGACAGACGGACAACAAAGTCGTACGGAACCCTAAAAACTGAATTTTTGTACGCGATTTTCATCAAATCGGTAAGTTTTACATAAAATTAGTAAGTACATACAAAAATTACACAGTACAGATAATTATCTACAAAAACGTCTAAAAACATTTTTCCTAAGTGCCACCGTTTTATTTTATTTTTCACATTTTAGGAAGGCTTACAGACTAATAACAACATAATGACTATAGTAGGTAATTACATTGCTTAATTACAAGCTTCCTCATGTATGTAGTTATAATGAAAACAAAAAAAAAGTTTTTGAGATATAACGATTTCAAAAGTTGAAAGAATTGTAATTCTTATCACTAATTTGATATATAATGTATATGATAAAACTTACCGTTTTGCTGAAAATTGCAACAACTGGAATAACCAAAAACTACTCTGTAACAACCAATAACAGCTCACAACGCAGAAACCACCAACACAATAACACCTACTACAAGTCAATAAAAACCAATAAAAAATTAATAATAACCAACAAAAAACAACAACAACATCCAACAGTAACTCAATATTAACCAACTACAACTAAACAACAGTCACCTACTACTCTACAGCCAACACAATCCAGTCAACTACACAACAGCCAACAACAACTCACTAACAACAACAACAACTCATTCATTTCAGTAGCTTCACTGATATGGTGGAAAACACAGAACACGTTCATAGACTGTAAAAATGATGAATTTCAGTTTTTCCCCGGACACCCAGAAAAAAAATATTACAATAAAAATAAAATGTATTCAATTAAGCAGCTTGTTTGCTAGTTATTTATCGACCGTCATCGGCTATTTTGAAGCGTCGCCGTCGGAGTTAGCTTAGTTGCGGTTACCAAGAATTTTTAACTAAGATTTGTTTAGATATCGCTTATCTTTTAATTAATCGGGAATGCCCCTGACACTAAAAGCGTCCGGGTTTCACACGGACACTTTTTGAAACCCCGCCCGGACGCTCCCCGGACGCCCTCTAAACTAGGACAAATCCGGGGAAACCCGGACGGATGGCAGCCCTATCTTCACATATCTTTGGAGTGCATTCTTTCTGTTTGTGTCTTTTATCACTTCACGCGACTTTTTTCGCCTGCGTTGTTTATTGCCCATTATAATTTATAACTGAAAAGCAACAAATTCTCAAAAAGAGATGATTTGGTGCGCGTAGTTGTCGCTGAAGAAATTGACACAGGTCCGTCGTCGACAAGCGCCAGCGCGCGACTGAACGGGCCTGTCTGAGCCGCCGCGACCGCTTTTAATTCTTATTAAAACATAGTAATTAAGAAAATCATTTTATCAATTCAAACTCTGCGAATTTGTTTGTAACTAATTAGTTTCTTTATTATAGTACAAAAATGAAACGTAACAAATCAGTAATATAGTCATAATATTGAAAAAACGTTTTAAAAAGGGGTAACTTTGCGATTTTTTTCTATCGAGTGAAATTCATCAGGTCTTGCAACTGAATGCGATTTTAACTAGATAAGATCCTTAACTAAAACATATATTTTTTTTTTAAATTTAAAACACTGTAGTTTTTGTCTCAGATTGTTTTAAAAAACTAAAATTTGGGCTCACCTCGTGAAGTGGCGCCTTAACGCGACCTATTTCACGCCCTAAACAGAACTGTTAAGTGTGGGGTTTTGCTGTCATCAGGCTCTTTAGCCTATGACCATCAACTATGCTGTAGAAATCCAAATTCCGGGTTGCTCCCACCGTCCATCAAAATAAACTTCATGTGTAGCGACATCTACTACATATGACGACATATCGTGCATCGCGCAAGCAAAGTTCTCCGCGCGATTTGAATAGATACAACAGCCCGAAATCATCTATCGGGCAGTAGCCCATAGCCCACCGGACGCAGTCTGGTAATAACCTGGACCGAGCCTAGTCGTCAACGACGCGTTCTGTTCCACGCGCGCCTTAAAGAGATCTCAACAAATTGTTGGGGCCCGATAGGGCCGAAGCCTCTGGAGAACAATGAATTTCCGAAAGGTAAGTCCATGTCCCCCAGATCGAAGGGACCGACGGAACGGGGTAGGGTTTAGTCAGTAAGAGTCTGACACGCCCTCCCTCTCCGCCCAAGAACAGGAGAAGTCTCAGAGATGCCCCTATAAAAAAAGCCCACCGGACATAACACCCGTTCGTTTGGAGGATCCTCCCTTTTCAACGGAAGTATATTATGCGACTTTACTCTGTTCCAAATACCTCCAAACATGTAATCTAGATATCAGTAACATTATCGATGTAATTCAAGCGCATAGCAATACATTTCAACACATATCTATTACATAATAGCGAGAACGGCGCGACATTGAGTCTGCTTTCAACAAAGGTCGCGCTATTCCAAGTCATTACAATAGTTCTGAACACATTCTTTGGTGCTTTTGTGTAGAATAGTGCCCCGCTGCGTCTATGTCGACTGACTCCTGTAATGTGGCAGTTACTTAGCAAACAGACCAATTTAACTACAATAGTAATACTACTGAGCAGTGGTGGCCCAGTGCTAACTGCCCAGACTTGCAAGTTGTAGGTCGCGGGTTCAAACCCGGCCAGGCGCATTACTTTGTGTAATTTATTTCATCACCACTGCTCTCAAAACGGTGAAGGAAAACATCGTGAAGAAACCGGCATGTCCTAGAACCAAAAAATCGAAGACATGTGACATCCACCAATCCGCAATGAGCCCGTGCGGTGGATTATGGCCCATTTCCTCTCCAAGAGAGAAGGCCTAAGTCCCAGCAGTGGGAACATTAAAAGGCCTATAATGCTAAAATGTAATAGGTACTAGCTACTGTCAGCGGCTTCGCCCGCGTGGAAATAGGTTCCTTTGTACAAACTTTGGACTTCCGTTTCATCCTTTTAAAGTGTGAATTTTGGAAAATCCTCTAATAGTGCTCGCCTACGTCTACGTAGAAGGAAGCTTTGTGCAAAATTGCAAATGCCTAGTTCCCACTGGGACTACGTAACGCACCTGCAATTTTGCACAAAGCTGCGGCAAGTTGGGGAACACTTCTCGCAACTTGCCCTCCAACATTTTACAACGCATTCACGTCCAAGGTCACGAGTTGCTGAACAATTTGACAGCGTTGTACAAATTGGAGGACATTTTGCCTCCTATGTATCTGAGCTGTTATTGAAAGCTGTTACTCATGCTGGGTTATCAGTACCTACTAAATGTTCTGTAACCGGAGCGTGTAAAAAGGTACCAAATAATTCGTAGAACTGGACACAACAACACAGATTGGGTAAAATCGTAGAAAAGATTCTAATGAAATTGACAAAGATCGTTGCGAAGTACGCAAAGCAATTCTGTTTGATCAGCTGCAATCTGTAGCGACCATTATAACATTGAGCAACATTATTTTAAGACAATTAAGTAGTTAAAAGAGCATTCGTATCAGAATGGCGTCGTTTTGTAGTCGATTAAGAAGTAGTTATGCAATAGGACTTACTTTCACTGTGAGCAAGCGTGTTTTCTTGCCCTCCATCTGGACAATCAATTTCGCGCCCATGTCCTTTTCTCTGTAACCAAAAAGAAAAATTGAAAATCGTAGCATAGCTACATTAACTGCAGCATCGGTGGCACTTTTTTTAAACAAGGGTCCTTCGTGATATACCTAGTCAGTACCTAATAGCAAAGCGCTGCTGGCCTTGCTTGAAGTTTTTTTTCTTCTCTCAAAATATCGTTTAATCTTCCTTGTAAAATACTCGCATTAGTCGTGGAGTTGCAGATACCAGCCAGATTTACCATTTACCAACCTGGGCACCGCACTCACATTGAGTATCTGACGAGTCTATGAAACCCCATTTCGACAAATTGTCTTTGCAGCCTGCTTCGTTACGCAACCAAGCCAAAACCAAAGGAAGCCTAAGGGATTTGTCACACTGGATGCGTTCTGCGACCTGCGGTCAGGTCAAAGTGTTACATGTTGTCGGTCGGTCCCTCGCGCCGCCGCCCCGTCGGGCCAACATGCGTTCTTTGGTTGTGCTTGCGCGGTCAGATCGCATTCTATACAAAATATATTGAAACCGAAAATGTTGTTCATACTTGATGCGGGCTGCGTTCGCTTTGACCGGACCGCAGACCGCAGAACGCATTCAGTGTGACAAATCCTTAAACCTACTATACTCCGTCGGTTTAGGTAGTTAACTAAAGGTAAACAATCTTGGTATGTCTTTTTATATTAAAGAGGTCGTATATAATATACACAAAGATTATTTAAATTTAGTTTATTAGCTAACATCGATTTAGGTAAATACCTATTTGCAAAGATTTTTACATACAATTTATAGACAACTTTTAGATAAAAAGACATACCAAGACTGTTTACCTTTAGTTAACTACCTAAACCGACGGAGTATAGGCCTAAACAGTTTGACGTGTTTACCATCGATTCAAAACGAAGTTGGCTACGTAAACTGCAGCATCGGTGGCTCTCAGCAAATCCTTCAAGTGTGCAGGTGTATGGGCACTTGCAAAAGTGCTAAGTTTTTACAATTTAATTGTTCTTTGGTATATATTTTGCGTTGTGGCAAATAAATCTATCTTTTAAGTAAATGAGTAATCCATTGCTCCATATATTTGAATAATTCTTCTGCTTGACAACGTAAATCAGGCAATGAATATTAAATATGTGTTACGCCACTACTCCGTAGTTTGCCATTTCGGAGAAACGATCGGAAAATAATAATCCTTAATAGTTACTGACTATAGTTTACTGGATTTCGAATAAGGTTTTAAGGACTCATTTATTTTTCAGGTATAAAAATAATATTATTATTAAGTATCATAAATCGAAAATGAAAGAAATTTCCAAATATGTTCAATATTAACTAAATTGAAAACGTTTGATATCTGGTGGAAAGAGAAATTGTCAACAATAACAGAAAAAGATTCACAAACTGAAATGTAACCAAGTAGTGGGATTACAGAGAGAGATAGAGATGTTCTCTCTACGCCTCTACTCTTTCTCATAGCTTTGAAATGTTGGTTATTACTTTATTTAGTAACCAATAACTGATGTGGTTTTCAGAAAACATGTTTTAATAGTGTTAAATATTGTTTCGTGTAAAAAAATGAAAAAAAATAAACTACCTATAAATAAATACCCAAAACAATCGAATAAAAAATCTGGCAAATTATAGCCATTACGAAAAGCAAGTTAGGTTCTTGTAGGAGACTATAGGGGCTAGCAGGGTCGAAGCCTTCTGGGGCCATGGATTCGCTTTTAAAAGGAAACCCCGGTCGGTTCTCCCGCTCTGAGTGGAGCGAAAGTACGTACTTTTACCGACTAAAATCCACCAGTGTATTTTCAGTAGTCCTTTTCGTTCCATCACCGCGGTAATTTACGAACAATTCCGCAGTCTAAGAAAATGACACTTAACATCTAAAATTAGAACTGAGTACTTCCAACATCTGGTTAGTCCTAGGTACAATGTACGCCGTATATTAGTCACTTTGACGGAAACGGAAGCGGGATGTCTCCGACCGAACAAAAGCGTCGGCGGCACGTCGTTGCTGCGGTCTCGTACTGGAGGGAAATTACGCCTATATCCGGTTTTTTGCAAAAACAATGATAGGATTATACGCCTGGCCATTACAAGAAAAGTTTTTTTTTAATTGAGAAATGATCTAATGACTTCTCCCGCTCTTGGGCGGAGCGAGAGGGCGTGCCAGAGTTCTAATGACTAAAACCAAATCCTATTCCTTCTTTGCCTTCGTTCCAGGTCCCTGGGGTTCACTTTCGCACAACCCAATGACTCACTACTATATAGGTAGGTATTACTCTAATTTGATACAGATTACTAAACATTAAAGCAAGCTAAGTATCTTTGGTAATTTAGGGACGAAGTTCATGGTCTAGACAATTAGTCATAAGTTAGGAAATCATGTCACAAAACGACGACGCGGCTACGTGACAAAGGTCGTATGAGCAGGAATGGTAGCTTTATTGTTACTATGCAAAATTTCCAGCCATTTATTTTAAGAGCTCAAACATACTTCGGCTGCAGCTGTTCATGCTCGACGATCTGCGGCAGCCGTCACGTATGTCAAGTGTCACTATAGACTTTTTTTTCAAGTGAGGAATCATCAGAATGACTTGTCCTGCTTTTACGTGGAACAGGAGGGTGTATCAGACTTTTACTGATTAAGCCCCACCCCATTCCTTCGTTGCCTTCGTTCTGGGGTCACGAGCTTCCTTTTCGGAATCCAATCCATGGTTCCAGATAGATCGATGGCTGCCGTCGAAGTGCTGACGGCCATCGATGCAAGCCGATGTGTCGACGGCTGGTGCCGAGGTGTCGACGGCTGAAGCCGATGTGTCGACGGTTGGTGCCAACGTGTCGACGACTGCCGCCGCCCCATGTCATCGGCTGCCATTGGCAACAGTCCGTATCATCCAGCCGATATGTCCCAAACCAGTTTCATTAGAAAGGCAATAAAGCGAAGATGTGGTGGACCATTTAAACATTGTGTAAAAACAGGTGAACTGGTGAGGATCGCGGGAATACAATGTAGGTATACGAGACGCACAGGACCGTTCATTGTGGCAACACTTGGGGGAGGCCTATGGCCACAGAGGACGCCATTCGGCTGAGAAATGACGATGATGATTAAAAAAATGCTTTTATTTTCTATCAAATAAACAAAATGTTTTTCTGTTTAGCGTGGTTGTGTAAAATTTAATTATTTGTAGATGTGATTTACCGGCTTTTAAGAACTACTTATTCAAGTCATTGTTTATGTTAAAATTGTATCCAATATCGCTAATCTCCAGTCTACAAACACAACAAAAGATAAACACGTAAACACATTAGCAAAACAAAAAACCACAAGTTCGCGACGTCAGTGACTTGAGTGAGTCATACATCGTTATCGACAGGCTTGTCGAAGTTTTAATGTTTTTATTGGTTCGCGTGTGATTCAGCATTTGTTGAGTGCTGTTAGCGCCTTAAACTGCGCCTACGTATTATACCTGTTAAAACTCCTATTTAACGTTTGAATCCCCGACCGGTCCTATGAGACCGCGCTGTTATTGTTTTACTATTGTGTCTCGTTTCGCGGGTACCTGAGTAATTAAAACCAATTTAGCATTGAACTTTAATATGTTTCTCTAATTTTAAACTGGCCTCTGTTTATTCTCGTAAACGTAGAAAGTATTTATGCATTTGTCACTCAATGACAAAGTGTTACCACGGTTCTTTATTGCTTAAGGCAACTGAAGATACACAGGTGGATTTTTGGCAGTTAAAGCTTCCAGGGCGGGGGAAAAGATATTTGAATCCCCTGGTATTTGTCATAGGATTAGTTAAGGTTCCTACTGTAAATGGATTTTAGCTGAACTTACTACAGATGACTCTATAGAATGATAATCCATCATACATTACGGCCATTCACGGCCATATAACCCAGAATGAAACTAGTTTAACGGATAATGGTTGGTAAAATGATTGAGATCAACCTGCTTTAAAATAACAACTAATATTGATAAAATCATCATATTAGATTACTAAAGATAAGCCGGTTAATGTAGGTAACTTTCCATGTTATCCTATATTATTTCGCTTTAAAATTATAAACATAAAAGTTTTGGATGTTCAGATGTTTTTTAATAAATTTAATGTCAACAGCAGATTTGGATCATCATCATATTTCAGCCCAAAGATGTCCACGGCTGGACTTTGGCCTCCCCCAAGTGTCGCCTCTATTGGTTTCGGAATTCTAGTGGGTACCAGTACACAGTTCAACATCTGCCTAGCCTTAACCCAAGTAACGGGTTTTTCAATAAGAGGTGTTTTGTTATATGTTGATTTTATAATGAAATAAACATCTGATCATTTATATTAAAAAATGGCATTTTTCTTTGAATATCAAAATAACACTTCTTATTGGAAAACCCTGTATATTGGGGATTTAGCTGAATACCAGTATTTTACGACGAGCGGCTGCCTACCAGACCTCCGGTACCGGTACACAGTTGCCGCTTCAAAATCTTTCAACCAGTTGTTCTGTGAGCCATATGGCCTACCACCCACTGATTCTCTGGGTTAATGGATTGGTAATCCAAAAGGTAAACTCAGTGTCCCTAGATCGAAGACAACGAAGGAACAGGGTGGGATTTTGTCAGTAAACGTCTGACAAGCCCTCCCTCTCCGCCCAAGAGCGGTAGAAGTCATTCTGATGATTCCCAACTGAAAAAATATGTGATTGTGATGAGGAATACATCTAGAAAATGGGTAGACCATGACCTTGAATACAACAATAGAAGATTTCTTACTTTAATAACAAAACTGTTCTTGCAGATAAAGCTAGTTGCACCAACTAGTATTTAATAAATCATTTTCTCAGATCACTAAAGATAAGCTAACTAGGTACTTAATTAACCATGTTCTTTTTACAAAAGTATACAAAAAAATGTGATAAACAGTTACAATTTATAATTAATGCACACAATGCTAATACAGTTTATATTCTCTGTTATAACTGTGCTCTGTGATCTTCATATTATAAAGTATACTAAGCTGAATAAATGAATAATTAATTTGCTGTTTTTAGGAAACTTTATAATTATTTTATACTAGCTTCTGCCATTGGCTTTGCCCATGTGCAATCAGAAATTTATTGCAAGGGAATAAACTTCTGGGATAAAAAGTAAAGTATCCTTAATTCTATACCTGGACATGGTCTATCTGTGTGACGCATTTTACTCAAATCCAGTCAGCCATTTGAGTATGAAGAAATACCTAACATATACTACACAAATACAGACATACAAACTTTCGCCTTATAATTTAAGTGTGAAGATTTTATTATGTTTCACAAAGGCTATTGGCAAACAGGATTTATTAGTTCATGAATCCCCGACCGGTCCTATGAGACCGCGCTGTTATTGTTCTACTATTGTGTCTCGTTTTGCGGGTATGTGATAGGTTAATATTATTCAAATCAAATTAAGATATTGACTAAAATTTAAACTTAGAGGATATAGAAAATACAGGACAATTCTGAGTGTCAAAAAACAATGCAGAATTGTTTCTGGTTAATTATCTACTTTTGGCTCTAGAATATTCCTCATTTTTTTTTCCTACTTTATAATAGGAATTTGTTTGATTCTTTTTCCTGTTTATTATTCATTTACATAAATAATCCTTAAAATGATGTTTGGTTTTCATAAACATGAACAGTAGTGTTGAAGAATGGAAAAAGACATTGTGAGGCAACCACAAATAAATTGGGTTAAAGGCAAGAGATTTATAATTTACATTCATTTTCTATAACCTTACCCATAACTCAGATGCCATAAAAGCCAAAAACTTATGTGTGTTTATGATATATGGAATGTTTTTTTTACATTCTAATTTTGATCTAATTGAAGGTACTGCATTATTCTTATCAGCCAGTCATAACAACCATAGATGATTAAGATAATTTCAAATAGTGAATGACTACCTCTAATAATCATGGTTTGTTATGAATTCAATAAAAATGTTAAAAAGAATTTTGCTTTTTATTGAATTTTACAGTCCCTTGGTTTTTACTTTTAATTAGAATTCAAGACTATTTTAATTACCATACTTTTATTTATGTACAGGTTTTTTTATTCTATTATAGAAACCAAGGGACTGTATTCGTAACATATTGAATAAAACTTTAGAGAGACCGGGTTTGTAAGAGGGATTTTTTATAGATGTGGATAACAACTATTAGGGAATGATATGAGATCTGATTTCAATATCTGTCCAATTGCAGAAATATTGTCTTCCTCATATTATATACATCTAAGGAATACTTTGGCTAGGTAAACTAACTGTTGTTACTATAAATAAGATTCAAAGACAATAACTATAGCAGACTCAAAGTAGCACCCAAGAGTAACATAAACACTAAAATTCATTCATCTGTCCTAGCATATGAAATAGCAACAACAAAGTGTATTGTAAACAGGAACTCGCACCATGCATCATTGTTTACACCGCCAGACATGATAAACAAGCATTCCAATAAGCAGCCACACAGTAATCACTGCAATTTTATCTTGTTTATTTAGGTCACTGACTTTTTTACATTTTTTCGACAACTTTCATCTAAACGGCATACCCGAGGTACAGTTTGTGCTCCAAATGCAACTGAACCGTGAAAGTCATTGTCATTTAACATGACATCATTGCTTTTTTGCACTTTCAAATGCCATGAAAAAGTTTGATATTTTAGCGACGTAGAACCCTTGTTTCCTCGTCGATAATCTGTCATATCATCACGGCAAACATACAAAATAACATAACATAATCAAAAATAAACACAGTACGCCTGAATCAGTGAAACATCATTATTTCACGTAATACATGAACTCCCCCAAAACATTGGATAAAAATTAAACTTTCCTGAGCACGATATCTACTGACCTTTGATTGAATGGGCGAACCCTTACAGCCACTTTCACCGAAGCCATTGTCACACATTATATTGTCAATAGTTACAATTTTATTTTAAAATTACATTTATCCACAAAAATACGACACCACAAAGCAAGTTGACATTTTACTGTTTGATTGACAGTTTGTCGAGTGACGTTGCAATACGGAAAAATATAAAGTTAGATTTACTATTACTAGTTATAACAAAACGTTTTCTTTATTTTTTAATATAAAGAAAGTGATAAATTAATTGTTGAAATGTTTTACAATACACATTTCTAGTGGTTAATATTCTTCCCGAAAAACCCGCGAAACAGCAGATGTTATTTCTTTTTTAATCAATTTAGTGTTGACCTTGCTAGCGGGCAGTGTTGTCATAAAGTCGACTAAAGCTAGTATTGATTGACTTGTTTTAATTTTAATACAAAAAGGTGAGTAAGATGGTTTGAAAAAATCAAACAGCTCAATATTTTGCTATCTCAATACAAAAACTGGAGATATTTTAACTTTCCTGATGTAGGTTATTAAAAAACTTGGCAAAAAAATAATAGCTTATTTAATGTTTTTAACCGAAATAACCATTTACTATCTTTTTATGCGTCCAACTCAAAATTATCTTACATGTTACTACTAGCGACTTCACCTGCGATCAGCGATGATAGTAATAGTACCGTCTGTTTTTTATACCCTGAGACTAAAATGACATTCAACACAAAAGAACTGGCATCATTCCTATTGTAAGTTTGACATTACCTGTGTCAATTTAGTCTCAGGGTATAAAAAACAGACGATAGAATATTATCCCAAGGAAAAATACTTGGCATACTCCCTCGATAAAAACTATCCTATAAATTCCTGTATGCTATTACTTATCATGGTCTACCTGTATAAATTCTGTCGAAATCATTCAGTCGTTTCTGCCTGAAAGAGTAACAAATATTCATCTATTCATACTTATAACTTATCGTTTATAATATTAGTCAGATTATGAGACTCGATATTGCTATGTTTTTAGTCGAGTTTTAATCAATGAGAAGCCATTTATAGTACTTCACTATTGCTGTCGATTTCTATCTGTCCGAAAGAAGGTTAGAATTTTTTAATTTGATTTTTGCAAAAAATATTGGTAAATACAAGAAGACTTTCATTTATTAATCTTTACTATACTTAAATTTAGATATGACGTGTGTTTTTCAACTGCAAAAGTTAAAAACTAAAGATAATGGTTTCGGGTAAGTTGGGGTAACATTACATAATAATGTGTGTATGTTCTTCCGTCAGATAGCCAATCGTCACGATGTCGAGCGCCCCGGGCCGCCCCATGAAGTTCCCCTACACCTTCAGCGCGAAGATCGCGCAGTTCCCCATGAAGTTCTACGTCCAGAACCAATGGATCTGGAAGTACTGGATGATCGGAATTGCCGTCTCAGTCCCCGTCTTCTACAAGATCCACAAACTGGGTAAGTCATTGATTTAACTTTATTTGTAGTACATTGGCACATCAGTTAACAAGAAACACATGATTTTATCATATAAGATCAAAGGAGTCTATTTGGCTGAACTCATAATATGCTAATTGGGCTCTTATTCATCCCATCAATTCTACAATTCTTTTAAATAAGTTTTGCAGGACATTTATTAATAAATAAGTAGAACAAAATATTTAAGTCAATCATGATCATAATCAAGATTTAATATTAATTTTAGAATTGGCAGTTACAGTCATTCAATCATAATTCACGTAACAACAAATGTAAGAACCTTATAATATAGAGACGTAAATTAAAAATAAAAACATATGTTGCAAAGTAAAATTATTACGTACTATAAAACATAGTTGCTTTCTGTGATTTATTTATTAAATGTTACCACAAAATTGCACTCTGTATAATTGTAACGAATCTTTGTTAGAATATAATTTGTCTCTATATCATGAAAAAAACATTTTGTATTCATATAAAATTTCAATTCAAAGTAACAGTAAAATAGTGAAGGTACTTGTTACCTTTCGGGATTTCCGATCATCTGTTTCCCCACTAACCATTTCAATACACCAATCATATTTTTAACCTATCACATACCCACAAAACGAGACATAATTGTCAGACAATAACAGCACGGTCTCATGCGACCGGTCGATGATTCCTGAATTAACCATATATTGTTTTTCTTTCCAGCTAACTCCCCCGGCAACGTGGCCAAATGGGCAGAGATCAGGAGGAAGGAGGCAGCGGAGCACCACTAAATTAAGAACAATTGCAATAGTACTGGGTTATAAGGAAACCAACTTGTGTGATTTATTTATGTTGTAAGCGAATATTAAATCATGTAATAGTTTATGTAGTATTTTATTTTTTTCACGGCTTTATTACGGGGGTGTGGCGACATCTATACCACCATAATATAATACAAATTAGACCTGACATCTGATAAATCCTTCATCAACAAATGAAAATGATCCATAACAGCTATTCGGCAGCAGCCTTGTGCCTAGGAAGTTTCAGTAGGTATATAAGAATTGCTAGGAAGCTCTAAAGGCCGGCGCCCACTGCCGGCTTGGAATAGCATGGCACAGCAGATAATGTTGCGTTATCCCGCGGCGTTCCGTGGCATGGCCAGTTGTGCTTTGGCATGCCGCAGCATAGTGGTATCGGAATAAAGTAACATGAACTTTTTCGGGATAAAAAGTATCCTCTGTCCTTCTCCTGGCTCTAAAGTCTAAACTACCTCCCTGACATTTTCAGCTAAATCGGTTCAGCCGTTCTTGAGTTATAAGTGAAGTAACTAACACGACTTTTATATATATAATATATAGAATAAAGATTACATGTTCAACAGACAAACTCAGAAGATTCTCTTACCTCTGAGTTAGTCTCCGTATTTCTTCTCAGTGTAGTCAGTGGGGGAACACTGGCCTCATCCAGTTAATAAACCAAAGAATTGAACTTGACTTTTTTTTTTTCAACCTTTATGACATGAGCATTTGTGTTCGAAAGAGTTGTCGTGGCTCTGGAAGTCTGGACCACAAAAGGCAACTGAAGAAGCAAGAGTGTGTTTTAGTGTCTAAGGGACGGTACACATCTGACGGGAAATGCGTCGAGCGTATCATCGGTTTCGTCCACTCCGTCAAATTAGACCAGCGTCTAATCAATTTGTCCGTTCAGCATCTACAGAGCGGTACTTATTTATTTTTATTGTAAACTCAAGAAATAGAAGTTGTTAGATCTATTATTATCTCTATTTTTTTTTACATATATATAAGCCAATTTAAGCCAAGATCTAGCAAAAAGTCTAACTAACTAAGGCTACCCACTGACCAAGTCCTCACTTCCTCTTACGTCGACCGGCAATGCGTTGACGGAAACGGAATAGACGCTGTACGCTCGACGCACTAACGTATCATCGGTTGAGTGTGAACGGTCAAGTGTTTTTCTATATATTTGTTTGTTCTGGCGTCACGCGACCGATAATACGCGACGCATGTTCCGTCAGATATGAACCTTCCCTAACTCTCTCATGCTCCACTCCACCCAGTGTGGAATAGTTTTGTGACAATATCCTACACAATTTCCATTTCAGGAAGTGTGCATTGGAATTGCATAATTTAATTCTCCAAAGATCATTCCATCATCCGACTACTAGCCTTACGGCTATGCGCTACCAGTCCCCTTACATACGATACATCTTGGGATCACATTAGTTGTATATACATACAGCTAAGGGGTGGAATTCGTTGTCAGACTCTATTTTTCCAGACAACTACTTTTTTTTTTTCTTGTAGGGGAATCATCAGAATGACTTCCCCCGCTCTTGGGCGGAGCGGGAGGGCGTGTCAGACTCTTACTGACTAAACCCCTACCCCGTTCCTTCGTTGCCTTCGTTCTGGGGCGGACTCGGTATCAACCTTTAGGAATACCACGTGTTCCCCCCAGAGGCTTCGGCCCTGCCGGGCCCCTACAGTTTGCTGACATCTCCTTGAGGCGCGCGTGGAACAGAATGCGCCGTTGACGACTGGGCTCGGTCCAGATTACTTCCAGACTGCCGGACGGCGAGCTACCCAGTGCTGGCCGTCCGCGAACCCGCGCCTACGTTGGTCGGAAATCGGGATCCGGATCTCGGCGGCGGCGGCGTGAGGACCGTTCCCTCACGCGCTCGCGGTCAGCAGCCTCCTTCACGAGCATTACTGCTTCGCAGAAGGAGGCGACCGCATGCCAACCCTCCTCGCTCCGGACCATGGCCTGAACCAGGGCCCGGCGCGAGAGGTCGCCGCTCCCGATAGCCTCCACGAGGACACGGCGGTGCTCCGCTCAAGCGGGGCACACTTCTACCGTGTGTTCCACCGTGTCCTCCGGGCGGTCCACACAGTGGCGACACCCGGGCGTCCTCTCCTGCTTGATTCGATGCAGGAACCTCCCGAACTTACCGTGTCCGGTGAGGACCTGCGTCACACGGAAACAGAGGACGCCGTGACCTCTTTCCAATCACTCCTCAAAGAGGGGCCTAACCGCCTCAATGACGGCGTGCCCAGTACTGGGTTGCGACAGTCGCAGTCGCCATGCCACCCTATCCAGACAACTACTGAGTCTTTTAGTCAAGTCTGAATAGGTTACTTCCAAGTAAGTTAGGATACAAACACCTATAAAAATAGCCAAGAAATAAAAAATACAACAACTGTACGTGGGTGTTTTATTCACTACAATATAAATTAATATAAAACTTATAAATTACATAAATAAATAATCGCAGACAAAATGATCATCATTATTATGGAAAAACAAATCACTGAGAACAATTTACATATTTAGTTTATTATGTAGGAATGCACTGGTACGATTTTATTATACAGTCAGCCATTGCCCTTCCGTATTTCCAACGGGTGAACAGAATTCAGGCATGAGTATACATACGAGCCGTATTGACGACGCATTTAAAAAAAATACAAGATTTAAAAGTGCAATGTTACATCATGGCTGACTGCACCACTCGACAGGGTTGCTATAGACAAAAAAAAAACATTTTTTGTGAAACTATTGAGTCATCAATTACAACAATTAAAATCACATAAAAACAGCAACCATGTCCGAGTAATACAATTCTTCGTTTTCCTAATAATATCAAATTAAAAAATCGGCTTTGCCTTAGTTAGAAAAAAAAACCAATGCTGTTACAACTTAAAAAAGAAAACAAATAAAATTTAGCAAAACAAAACACAACTTTGAGTTAAATCAAGAGATTTTACTGTTGTATGAAATAATAGCTACGTTCAAACTTATGTACTAACAATTTAAAAACTAAAACACTAATGTCTAGGAGGCTTGTACACAATGGCGTATGATGGGCCAGTGCTGGCAACGTCAAAAATGTCTCATCACAAGCCATGTGCCGTACAAAAGCCTAAAGTTGGCCACTGATATGCTACATGAGCTTGCAACACATTCAAAAATTCATTAATGGCTGCACTGAATTTTCTCATAATTTTTAGTTTGGTTAAAAAACATGCATCAATCAACTAGGTCCCGTAATTTAGTAGTTGTTTCTCTGTCGTGGCTTAGCAAAAGCATGTAGCCAAGAAAGTATTTAAGTTTTTGACACAGAACACAGACATAACACATGTATTTCGCAGCAAATCTATCGGGTCAGCCTTCTTGGCAAACTTCGCTGAGGTAGTCAACAACAAGTCTACAATAAAATTCACAGCTCTTTTTTACCGAGATCGCGCCTGTTTCAATGATTCCACATATCGTCCAGTTGGGATACAAAATTACACCAATTTTACATTACAATATCCACTAGGAATCAATATGCGAATACTTAAAACAGTGACAAAAATTCACTCGAAAAAAATCCTGCAAAAACTCTAGCGCTCTTTGTAAAAATGGTCGTCACAAATTCTGTAGCACAAAAGTGAAATAACATCGAACATAATAAGCCTTTACTGACACGATGATAATAATAATAATTACAAACATTCTAATGTCACTAATGAGGTTTTACTAAATGCAGACAAGTCAAATCATGGGCTATACGAGGGCAGTCCGATAAGTACTTAGCCTCCCCGCCCCATGGCGCCACTATCGCAAGATTTTTTTTTTATCATGTTGTACATTTCCTTAGAGGGCTCCTTTCAAAATTTTAGCTGAATAGGACTCGTAGTTTTTTTTTGACCGCGTTTGGAAACTGGCGTGTCGACGTATTTAAGAAAAATGGAATTGAGCAATATCGGTCGGTGATTCCATTCTCGTTTTTGGAAAGGAAGTCGCTTAGCAAAATCAAAGAGCGCTTAGATACTGTGTTCGGTGACTCTTCTCTTTCGATGGCGATTGTCAAAATTGGTTTATTGAGCTTAACGTGTGCGCACGCCGGCTTTTGAGGAGCCTCGCCCAGATGCCCCAAAAACAGCTACCACGTAGGATAAAGTGGCACAAATCCATGATCTCGTATTGGTAGACCATCGATTGAAGGTGCGCAAGATAGCTGAGATATTGGGCATCTCAAAAAATTGCATAGGGCATATCCTCCATGAATTATTGGTCATGAAAAAGCTTTCTGCGTGATGACTGCCGCGTTTGTTCATTTCAAAGAACAACCGCAACCGTAAGAACACTTCAGATCAGTGTTTGATGCTGTTTAAGCACAATACGGAGGAGTTTTTGCATCATTTTGTGACTGTTAGGGAAACATGAAACCACTGGTACACACTAGAGACCAAGAAACAGTTAAAAAAGTGGATTCCACCCCGCGAACGTGCTCGGAAGAAGGCGAGACTGTCCTATCGGCCGGAAACGTGATGGACACCGTTTTCTGGAGAAAGCAAGGAGTGATCTACATCGACTACCTGAAGAAAGGCAATACGATCACAGGGCTCTACTATGCCGAAAAATTGGGTTGATTCGACGCCGGATTGCAAAAAAAACGGCCTCATTTGGCGACGAAAAAAGTGTTGTTTCACAATAGCAAAACGCTGGCTCACACTCCTCCTTCGCCACGGCCAAACTGGTCGAATTAGGCTATGAACTATTGCTCTACCCCTCTTATTCTTTAGGTTTGGCCTCATGCGACGTCTTTTTGTTACCAAACTTGAAAAAGCCACTCGCTGGGCAAAAATATGAACCGAATTAGGAGATTATCGTCGCCATGGAGGCCTTTTTTTCAGACCTCTAGAAAATATTTTTTTTAGACGGGTTAAAAAAGTTGGAGCACCTACGGGTTAAGTGAATCGAGCTATAAGGAGACTATGTTGAAAAATACATCGCCACTTTTCCAATTTTTTTATTTTTCTTTCGTAGGCTAAGTACTTATCGGACCGCCCTCGTACACAACTAAACTTCAGTTTCTAAAACGAAAACTGTAAATCGATAACCAATTATATGAATCGATTTCAAATTGTGACAATTCGATTAAGAAACCGAGTTTAAACGAAGTTTCTTTCACCAAGTTGTAGGAAAAAGGATAAAGATAACAGGCATAATTATTTAATCAAATGCAATAAAAACAAAGGCGATTCATGAGTTGATATTTCATGCGGAAAATTAACTTTTAAGAAGGCATTAATTTTAAATACCTAGATATTTAAGCTCTACATACGGCCGAAACCAATAACCTATCGATCTCCAGTTTTGGCATACTGGAGATTGTAAAACAAATGATACAATTTAGTTTTCTGTTGTTTCATTTGTTTTTCTATCTCCGATGTGTGATAGATAGGTTATTGGTTTCGGCTGATAGTGTACAATAGGAATAAACGGAGAAGGTTTGTGTGTATAATTTGCACCCGAGTGAAGCCGGGGCGAGACGCCAGTTAATTAACTATAAAACATCAATTTGTTCTAAAATAAGGGCAATCGTTATTCAAGCGCCAATATTAAAATATGTATCAATCAACTTTATTAATATACTATATACTTAAAAGCCACAAAACATATAGGGTTGTATCAAGAGTGCCCTAGTTGGCGGTTCTTCTACGATTGATTATTGTGTGATTACTTCACTGTTCGTCGGTATAAATTCAATAGAAAAATGATTGCAATTTTTTAGTCATAAAAACAGATTTGCATCGAAACTTTCATATTACGAAATATAATTCCGCATTTTTGGGCGTAAATGGTATACCGGGATATATTATTTCGTTTTTAGGGTTTCCCCGTACCTTAAAAGGAAAAACGAGAATCCTTATGGGATCACTTTGTTGTTTCTCTGTCTATTTAACTGTGAATAGATAAATTCAGTAGCATTTTTATTGTTCATCGTCAGTTAATACTTTCTGCACGCAGTGATGACTAACAGCCGAACCCAATAACCTATGTATCTATCACATATCGAAGATAGAAAAACAAATGAAACAACAGAATACATGTATAATTTTTGTATTGTATCATTCGTTTTACTATCTCCAGTATGCCAACACTGGAGATAGATAGGTTATTGGGTTCGGCCGTTAGATAGCATGCATTTTAACCACGCCCATCGCCGAGTTCGAGCGGCCGACTAGTGCACCCTTAACACATAATTATAGTGCAGTAATTATCGAGAATCGTAACAGTATAAATATGACCACAGACGTGAGAATGCACTGAGCGTTCTCTACCTCGGTATGAAGAGGACACTGACAGAGAATTGCGAGAGGTATTAGGCTAAGAACTCACGGAGCCATTTTCGCCTTCGTACGCCGCGGTTGCGGGCTTCTGTTAAATGCAGATATATATGTAAAAAGTTACAAGCACAACTCACGACACGTTTTACGCAACCGCCCATGTAACCGCGCAAATAACCGGTCCCGTTAGTTTTTCAATAGCAGTTCCACGACCGCGGCGGTCGCGGGCGAACATCGCTCCGTGAGTTCTTAGCTTAAGGCGACCGTGCAGTCAGTTGGTATTGGTAGTCGCTGTTTCTTTTGCTGCAATGTCCTACTTTTGAGAGTATCACTCACTCGCATTCTCTATATCTATGAATATGATAACATTTACATAAAGATGGAATGAATTCTTTTCAAATACAACTACTCAGGGCAATAATTACATGTATAATATATATATTTATAAACCTTTTAACTGCAAAATTAATGTCAATGTAGAGATGAAACGCATTGTTTTCTCATCAGGGCCTTGGTATATTTGTGCAAACCAGGAAATCTTTAGTAAGTATAAATTGGTAATAAAGGTTGATAATAATGAATCAAAGTAACAATGGTCACAGATATACACTATGTCTCAAACACCGACGCACAAACAAATACCATCCGAATCCAGTACATACATGATTTCAGACTCTCCAGAGATGGAATTTTTCGTCGACATTTGTATAGTTCTTTGTTTAAATCTGTTGCTTTATTATATGAACTAGTAGGTATGTAGAACAGATTGAAAAATAAAAATAACTAGGAAAAGGACCAATGATAAATTCATCATTGGGGGGTCCAGAATTATATACTTGGTCCATGGTATTTGTTTGTGCATCAACGTCTGACTTATGCAGTATATATGTAATTGATATTACTTTTAATTCCTGAAAATGCAATTTTAGGATGAAGAATCTCACGTTTTTTAGACATGTTACAAGGGTTCGGCTTAAAAAAACTTAAGTCTGCATAATTAGCTACATATTTTCAGAAAAAATCAGCTATAATGATAATATATTTGTTGCCCATACAAACGTTAACTTTACGGCCTACAACAATAATACGATAATTATCTCAATTACTAAACAGTACAAATATTTACACATTAACTTTAACGGAATAGTCTCTAGCGTTTGTACGTTATGAATCTTAGTATTTACTATATTATAGAAGGCTCTTTGTGTGATAGTATATTTATATTTTCTAACGGCCGAACCCAATAACCTATCTATCATATATCGGAGATAGTAAAACAAATGATACAATACAAAAATTATACATGTTTTCTGTTGTTTCATTTGTTTTTCAATCTCCGATATGTGATAGATAGGTTATTGGTTTCGGCTGTAAATAGCATTATAATGGACCTAGATTTTTTTATATTATTTTATTGAAAAACTGATATTGTGTCTAATTTTGTAGATTGCATTTGATAAAAATACTAACTGATTTGATGAAAGATTAAGTAAATTAGTTAAACGGTTTGTAGAAATATCTGTAGATCTCATATGAAATCAATATGTAGGTACAGTCAGTTACATATCCCTTATCACAAGTCATAATCTAATGGAGAAGTTTTATGATGTTGCAAATTTCATATTTGACGAAATGAAATTAAAATAGAAATCAATACTGATAAATCAAAAATGAAAATATTTTTAGTATCCATCAATGCACTATAATTGCAGTCGTCTTTCACTGGAAAATGTTTTCATTTGACCTAGACGTGATGTTCGCACTACAAAACAATCAAATACATTTTTTAAATTTTATTAATAGAAACTTCTCCACGTGTATTCTGGTGGTTGGTGTACTCTATTGACTTATGACGCTGACAGTACTTTCTTATAACAACACATTATATTATTTGGTCACCTGATATTAGAACTCAACATAATTTAGGTAAAATCAACATTTCATAGTCTAAATAACAGTGGCAGCCACAGCCAGGCAGGTTATATATTTAATACATTATCTTCGTTATTTATTTATTAAAGCCTTGTAGCCTTAAGTATTTACTGGAATATTAAACGGGAACTACAATAGACCGGCGCACACGTGGGCCACGCCTGATTTGTACGTAGAACCACGTCGCGTGGCGTGGATCTAACGTAGCTCTACAAGTCTAGTTCATCATCTGCCTAGCCTTTTCCCAACTATGTTGGGATCGGCTTCCAGTCAAGCCGGATTTAGCTGAATAGCAGTATTTTACGAGGAGCGGTGGCCTACCAGACCTCCACAACCCATTAACTGGGGTAACACGGTACTTCATGGCAAGACTGGAGTCAGATTTTACTGGCTCTACAAGTTTAGTTGTTATATAAAATGTATGGCGACTGAGGCGCCCAGGCGTGGTCCACTAGTGGGATGTAGTTCTACCTTGAAGCTATGGGATTCTCTATCTCTTTTTACCGCTTAGATTTTACGCTAGCGTTGTCTCCCTCACTCGTTTTATAGTTTTAACTTTAGATAATTTTCCTGTATTACTTTTGTTTATTTACGCCCTAAGATTTGTCTCTAATTTAGCACTACAATTGACATGAATTCTTAGTTTTATAAAGTTTTCGATTTTACCCCTTCATAATCGGTTATCACCAGTCAAAGTGGCAATTGTGTACTTTCAAAAACACTAAGTTTCCAGCACTAGTGTTTGCAAACAATTTGAAAGTTTATTCTTTATAAAATCACAATTGTTTAATTTATTTTCGATTAGTAAAATACATGTTTATCATTCAATTTTATTTTATTAATTTTTTTCGTCTTTTATTATGCTTTTGTGTCAAAACATTTATTAATTTAACTCTAACACAAAGAGTTAGACGTATTTGGGAGTCATCTTAAATGCGTTAAGTTAAGACTAGTTTTACGGCCCAGTAGCTGGTGGTCAGTGAAGCACAGTTTCTGGGTCTCTGAAAACACCAGTCACTATTGGCTCAACTTTGTGTTCACAGACTCAATAGCTGTCAGATAGTGAACTGTCCTTGATCATGCTACTACAGTCTGTTCAATAATTCCGGAGACTAAAATGACATTTCAACACCAAAGAACTGGCGTCATTCCTATAGAGATTTTGACATTACTCATGTCAATTTAGTCTCCGGGTTTATTGAACAGACCATAGACCTGTGAAAACCAGCCTTTAGTTTGTAAACACAATTTCGGTTAAGAGAAAAATAACATAATTGGGAAATCAAACCAGCATATAAAAAGAACTTGCAATCTTTTCCAAAAACCCACACCGATTTGATTTTGAGATATCAGAGACCACGAGTTACACTTTGTTCTGGGTGTATGCAATCATTTTGTTCTTTTAAAACTGATCTACAGCCATTGCATATATTTGGTCAATTTCGATGGTATCGTCATGTTTGATATTTCTATTATAATTTACAATAACAAGGTACGTGCCAGGCTCGCTAACATCCAACACTTAACACATATTACATACAACGTCAGGCGGCAACCATATCTTATAAAAAAACTACCCAAAATTTGCGTTTCAATACTACAAGTCGTACTTCAGTTAAGTACGTAGAACATAATACAATTTAAATGGAACCTTATATTTATGTTACAGCTTGGCAAAATAGGGTAACCTCTCGTGTGTACTTTTCATTACATAAATTTATTTTTAAACTGTTTTGCCGTAGTTCAAAATGTAACGGAACATCCGACAAAAACAATACAATTATTTTGTGTATCTACATTATTGGCAAAAAAGAAAATGATTTTGATTATGATATTTACTGTGTCTAGGATATAAAATAATGGTTAAGCAATGCGACGTAAAATTTTGCGAGCTCGCACGAAGCATTGCAAGAACTTGCGAATTGATTCGCATTGCACTTGTCATTTGAATCGGTGCTTTGCCGCAAAAACCGCTACACAGTTTTATGAGCCCTAAATAAGAACCCTAAAAACCACACATTATAATCCCTTGTATCGTGGGGTAGATTTTGATTATTGATTTTTTAAATACCCACTAAGATTCGTTCACCATATTTTTGACGTCAGCGTTAACCAAAGCTATCAATTTACCTATAATTTTCACTGAAAATGTATTTTTTGGTGTACGCTGAGGCTCACATTATGTTTTTAGAGTAAACATCTTGGTTATCCAAGTGTTTTATGAACTGTTAGTAAACAAATACAATTCTTTCTTTCTTTCCTATAGTTGTTTGCCAAGCTGTACAATAAGGGGTAATCACTAGCCTCAGTAACACACATAGTCGGCGAGGTGTCGGGGACGTCGTCACTTGAGCTTGGCGCGCTTGGTCTGCGGCGCCTCGTCGTCCGAGGAGGGAGAGGGCCGCTTGGTAGAGGACGTCTCCGAGCCCTCCAGCTGGATCTCCGGGAGGCACGGCAGCTCCAACTCTGTGCAGCGCTTGTTCATGAACCTTTCTAGGCGGTTGCCGGCTCTGGAAGAGAAATGCCTTATTAGAGAAAATAGTGATCCATTAACGCCCGTTTTCAATAAGCTATCTATCTACAGTTGCAGCTACTAAAGATAAACTAATCTATGCTTTTGCCCTTACTTGCTTTCCTATATAATAACCTACCGACGGATAGCATTTCCGACCAAAGTTATAGAATCTTACTGTTTATCGGGGATAGCTATCTATCTATGAACTGCGGTAGGTTATTGATAACTGGCGATAGTAAGCTATGCCGTTGATCCAGACTGTCATATACAGATTTATGATGGTAGAGAACAGATACTCGAACGGTTTTAATTGCGAATTTGATCGAACTAGTGGTGCAGTGATTTCTGGATATCTGTCTATTTTTTATCTACGTATAATTTGAGATTTTAAGATTGCAAATCTATTGCGTCCATGTTCCAGATTAAACAGTATGGCTAGGTCTCTCAAAACATTCTTGTATGTGGGAAGTAGCACTAGTGATGAGCGATGGCGAGAGGTTTAATTCGATTGTGTAAACTATATCGATTATTTTGTAGAACAGCGAGTCGATGATAGACTCGATGGTGTATTTCAACGACTCCGATTCTTTCAATTATTAAAACATTTACATCATTTACATTTCGGTCCGGACTAAGCGCTTCGTTTCGTCGTTTATACCGCGTACATCGAAGGACTGGAATAATTTGCCTGCTGCGGTCTTCCCTTCCGATTATAATTTGTGTGTCTTAAACGCTAGAGTGAATAGGCTCTTAATAAACTAGTGCGCCTCACCATCTACGATTGTATTACTGCTTACCATCAGGTGGGATCGCAGTCAAGCACTATAGTCTATTCGCCGAGCCATGAGCCAAAAGGTAAACAAACCATAAAAAGGGTTCTTTATATGTCACAATTGATGTAGTGAACATATTTTATAAAAATAACTACGGTATTAATACACTGACAACATTAGAAATTATAATTTAGAATGATGTCTGTGGAACTTATGTTATCTTTTCAGATTTATTTGAAATCAAACATTACAAATGCCTTTAATTATTTTCTTAATTTTTATTAATTATGCATTAAATAGTTTACATGTAAAAGAACCTAAAAAGACATTTGAATACTACTAAATTGTAGACCACAGATACTGCGAACATTTTACATTAAAATGTGACGTTATGTCATCGGTCGGGTTATACCCGCCAAAAAATATTTCTTTGTTTACCTTTTGGCTCATGCTCCGGCGAATAGACTATAGTTTATAACAATTAAGAGAATAATATGATGAATGGGCACTGACTTGGCGACAGGATGCGAGTCCTTGTTGTAGGTGTAGCAGTTGAGGAAGACGAGCGCGGCGTCGGCGAGCAGCTCGTCGTCGGCGGCGTAGTGGCCCGCCTCCAGCTTGCCGCGGATCGACGAGAAGTCCATCGGCTGGTCGATCACCTGCAGGTAGTCGGGTACCTGCCCAGAACCAGAACAAGACAAATTAGCGTCGTATGACATGATTGCTCTCCCATACCCGTCTGTCTGTCCCATAATTTGCATACCCAAAAGTACCGAGCTTAAGAAGGTCATTATTATTATTTGGCTGGCCTGTTGGTCTAGTGGTTAGTGACTCTGACTGCTATGCCGGAGGTATGTTCCAGGACATGTTTGTGTGATGAGCACGATCATTTGTTCTGTGTCTGGGTGTAATTTATGTATAATATGTATGTATTTAGAAGTATATAAGTATGTTTATCAGTTGTCTAGTACCCATAACAGAAGCTCTACTTAGCTTGGGACTAGATGGCGTTGTGTGAAAGTTGTGGAGTATTATATTATATTAATATGCAGCAAGAACAGAGTGGCCGAGAGCACCGACCCCTGGGGGACTCCGGCATTGATACTCAATTGACCGGACGAGCAGCCATCGATGACCACTCGAATGGACTGATCCCTCAGAAAGTCCGCTATCCAATCACACAGAACAGTAAACTAGTGTGCCGCACTATCAACGATTTCATTACTGCTTACCATCGGGAGGGATCGCAGTCAAGCACTGTTTAATATCAATCAATTAATTTATTATTGTAAATTATTTTAATATCAATCAATTTATTTATTATTATAAATTATTTTAATATCGATCAATTAATCTTAATATATATAAATCTCGTGTCCCAATGTTTGTCCTCAATGGACTCCTTAACCACTTAACCGATTATAATAAAATTCGCACACCATGTGCAGTTCGATCCAACTTGAGAGATAGGATAGTTTAAATCTAAAAAAAAAAGTTAGGTAAAGTAGGGTAGTGTAGGGTAGTGTAAGGTAGTGTAGGGTAGTGTAGGGTAGTGTAGGGTAGTGTAGGGTAGTGTAGGGTAGTGTAGGGTAGTGTAGGGTAGTGTAGGGTAGTGTAGGGTAGTGTAGGGTAGTGTAGGGTAGTCATTTGACGGGAAAAATTCCAAAAATAAATAATTGTCTACCCCGTGCGAAGTCGGGACGGGCTGCTAGTATAATATTATAAATTAATACAGTATGGCAGTGGCAGTGAGCAGGGCTATATTGCTCGTAGAACAGATGGTCGTTATGGACAAAAGGTTCTGGAGTGGCGACCACGTGCCGGAAGACGCAGCGTTGGGAGGCCTCCCACAAGGTGGACCGTTAGCCTGGTGAGGGTCGCGGGAACCCGATAGATGCGAGACGCACAGGATCGGTCCTTGTGGCGACGCTTGGGGAAGGTCTATGTCCAGCAGTGGACGTCTTTCGGCTGAAATCCCGATGGATGCGAGACGCACAGGACCGGTCGTTGTGGCGACGCTTGGGGGAGGCCTATGTCCAGCAGTGGACGTCTGTCGGCTGAAATGATGTTGATGATGCAGTGCATGGTAGGAACTCACATCTTCAGGCGACACGGGCTCGTAGAAGGGCCAGCAGTCCTTGTGCTTCATGACGTCCCGCAGCAGCAGCTGCAGCGCCTCCGCGTGCAGCTGCGGCGACTGCCGGCTGCTGCGCTTCTTGCTGCTGCGCTCTTCTATAACGAAAACACGGATAAAAGTTACTACTGTTTGTTGAGGTCCTACGATGTATGAGGGTAAAAATAAAGCAACAAAAACTGGGAAATCATTTAATGACTTCTCTTTCTAGAGTACAGCGAGACGGCGTGTCAGACTTTTACTGACTAAAACGACACCTAACATATGTAGGTGTCGCTTCAATTGTCTTATGCGTGTTTGAACCATGAGTATCTTTTTCGTACTTTTCCCCATGGCCCTAGCAGGCATCAGCCCTGCTGAGCTCCTACAGTTTGCTGACATCTCTTTGAGGCGCGCGTGGAATATTACGTGCCGTCGACAACTCGGGCTCGGTCCTTATAGGAGGAGATGACGGCGAGCAACCCATTGCTCATCGTCCGCTTTGCGATTCCCGAAGCTTCGGGTGTCTTATGTCACGGTTATATTATTATATTCTATTCGATTAATTAAATAAAACAAGGACCGGAGCAAGAGCGAGCAACCACCGATCGCATTTACTACGACACGAGCGATGCTCCGCCCAAGCGGGGCACTAATTTAGAATAGAATAATATTTATTTGCATAAAACATGGTATAAAAGATGGTACAAAGATTCAATACAGAGCATACATGTTTTTGCCTAACATTATAAGCGTACAAACCGTGTAATCTGCGGGATTGTTTAAAAAAATACTGTCTTGAAACGCAAAGCACAGCTGAAGGAGCACGGGTGGTTTTTAATCAATAGTCCAGCATCACGTACCGTGGTGTCCGTTTGTGAGCGAGTTCTTTGATCTTCTACCCGTTGTCTGTCCACTTGTGTTCATTTCTTGGTCTTGTTCATGATTTTTTGATCTGAAAAGAAACATTTTGCTTTTAGTTTACAAAAATATTTTCTTTGAAGTGTTATTTTTATTGTAAATTTTTATCATCATCATCATCTCAGCCGAAAGACGTCCACTGCTGGACATAGGCCTCCCCCAAGCGCCGCCACAGCGACCGGTCCTGTGCGTCTCGCATCCATCGGATTCCCGCGACCCTCGCCAGGTCGTCGGTCCACCTTGTGGGAGGCCTTCCGACGCTGCGTCTTCCGGTACGTGGCCGCCACTCTAGAACCTTCCGTCCCCATCGACCATCTGTTCTACGAGCAATGTGCCCAGCCCACTGCCACTTAAGTTTGGCGATTCTTCGGGCTATGTCGGTAACCTTAGTTCTCTTGCGGATCTCTTCATTCCTGATGTGATCGCGCAAGGAAACTACGAGCATAGCCCTTTCCATTGCTCTTTGGGTGACTTTAAGCCTTCTGATGAGGCCCATTGTGAGCGACCACGTTTTCGAGCCATATGTCATCACTGGCAACACACACTGGTCATAGACTTTTGTCTTGAGACACTGCGGTAGGTTGGACGAGAAGATACCGTGCAGCTTCCTGAACGCTGCCCAGCCGAGTCGGATTCGACGATTGATCTCTTTCTCGAAGTTAGATCTACTCAACTGGACCGTCTGTCCCAGGTAGACGTAGTCGTCCACAACTTCGAGTGTAGAGTCTCCGATCTTGATAGGAGTGGGAGCTACATGGATGTTTACCATGACTTTGGTTTTGTCCATGTTCAAAAATGGACAAAACCAAATGTTGTAAATTTTACAAAAATAAAATTCTTGGGCAGTCCATAGTAGTAAGGTACACTTTTACAGTTTTAGTAAAAATCCCTTGCGTTATTTCATATTTCTGGTATCGAATACTAGTCTTTTACTAAAGTACTCACTTGCGTCCCCTCTTGGCGGTGCCGTTGTGCAGCGGCGAGGACTCCTTGCTGCTCCGCGAGCGTTTGCTGCTCTTCAGCTTGACCAGCGCCGTGTTATACTCACTGTCGTCCGAGTCTGTAAGCAAACGCGCGTTAGTACGTCGTTGTAAGTAGGTTTAGTGACAGACTAGTTCATAAATGGAGTTCTAGGGATACCTTCAACGACTATGTGTCTGTGTTGTAATATGGAAGTATTGTAGACCCAACAGTTTTTTGAAAAGAATAACCATGGAGTTTCTTGCCGTTTCTTCTCCATAGGAAACGACCGATTTGGAACGGTGCCCTAGTTTTTGACGTTTTATAAGTGCCCATGTAGGCCTATGTAAAATAAAACCATTTTTGATTTTGATTTATGCCTAGGTGGCTAAATATTGGTTGAATCGACACGACAAGCAGAAAAATGATACATTCCGCTCTTCACTCTTAAACTTCGTTTTTTAAAGAGATATAAAAGTTTCAGAAGTTAATACTGTTCATCACTGGGTAGCGTTTACTACCAAGTCAATTTTGGATGATGTATTTGCGATATCAAGTGAAAAAGTAGCTTCAATGACATTAATTTGAGCAAATAGTGTACTTTTTTTCTAGAACTTGATTTTAATTAAATACAACAAAGGCAAGCAATAAAGCATTTTTTTTTATAATAATAAAAACGTTTATTTATCTCCAACAAATTACAACAAAGTTCAGTTGACAGTTTGACAAGAGATAGAAGGTAATTTGTGGGAGATCTGGAGTCAGTTTGGACTCAAGCCTAGGCCTGTATTTCAGAGCTCCAGGCTGCTAAGGTCAGCATGATAAGAATTAAATCGTAGATTTTCCAATAATAGATCTCCATAAAAAAGATATCAATTCCGAAATTTCTAGGAAGAGCATCTTAGAACTCCATTTATAAACTAATCTGTGTCAGTTAGTATGGAAAATGATAGACAAAGCAATGTTTAATGGTCGTGTTAGTGAGCGCTTTAAGCGGGGTTAAAAAGCGCCTTGAAATGTGCTCCATAACATCCAAAATTAAATGTGTATTGTTTGTTTCTGTAAATACAAGATGCACAACTATTTTGTTGGAAAAAAATCAGAATAAATTCATTTTACTATTTGTTTCTTATAATTTATAATTTAAGTCAGTATACAAATGGCGCAAAAAAAAACAAATTCATATCCAAGAAGTTTAAGTATCCCTGTATAAACCGTGCCAAGTAGGTATTACAAATATTCCAGAGATATAGACTTTTATAAACTTCATTTAGATCAAGGAATAACTTTGTCATCTGTTTTAGGCTAGCCGCACACACTCAATAATATTGTCAATGCAAGATTGACAAAAAATATTGACCAATATAGGACCCCACACACTAGGTAATATTTTTTTAAATTTTTTCGTGGTATAAACTGACTCAGTTGCTAAGCAGCTTCATTCGTGTGCGCACGTCTTTTAAAATAGATCCAAAGAAAAAAGTCGTCGCATTGATTATTGCATCTATTTTCCTTTTTTGGAAATCCACAATAATATAGAACAATACCGAAATATGGTCCGCAAACACCTAATATTATTGTCACTACGTACTTTATTGACAATATCAGTTGTCTAGTACCCATAATACAAGCTCTGCTTAGCTTGGGCCTAGATGGCGCTGTGTGAAGGTTGTGGAATATATTATATTGTTGTATGTGTGCGGCAAGCCTTACACTCACGTTTTACAACAAAGTAATACGCTAAAAATATCATTTCCTGTTTTTCTCAGCAAGAACTTCATAAACGAAATTAAAATAGAAAGTACAATATTCATGTTCAAATTAATAATGCGCATGCAGATCTTCGCTAATTGTCGTATTCCCGGGAACACTCGAATCTTTGAACATGATTCTACTAAATTATGCATGAAGAAAATGCGCTTAATCACTCTATACACATATCGTCTTCCGACGCTCGGGGAATTCGACCGTTGCCGAACAGTGACGAAGATTTCTATGCGCATTATCACTTTGGGAGACCTGTAGTTTAAACAAAAATCAACACGATAGACGATAAAACAAAGGTATGCCGTGCAAATGAAGATGCAAAGCGCATGAGAAGTGAGTTAGTTGAGATGAGAGGACAGTCCACAGCCCAGTGAGGATGGAGCATACAACGACCAGCTGGCTTCGGAATCGGCATGAGTGAATCGAGGAGCATTGCTCATAAATTGCTTGGTGCATTTTTTGATCTCGTATAACTTATTTGTTTTTGTTATTTTTTTTTTCTTTATTGGTAATGTTAACTTACTATTTCTTCTTCAAATGTTACTTTGAAAAAAAAAAGACATTTTAAAGCAAAAAATTGTATCGCACTGACCCTCCTAACTATACGAGTCGTGTCCAGAATTATTTTTGTACTAGCTTTTACCCGCGGCTTCGCTCCCGTCAATTGACTACCCTACATATCCTACGCTACCCTACCCTACTTTCCCTATCTACCCTACACTACACTACACTACCCTACCTAACTTTTTTTTTTTTTGAATTTTTCTCTCCGTAAGAACCATCATTGAACTTCAAGGAACATTATTAAAAAAAAATCAGCCAAATCGGTCAAGCCGTTTTCATGTGATGTCGTGACAACGAAAAACGGGTTTCATTTTTATATATATAGATATATAGATAGATGTGGTAGCTAAACCACCTATACTAAAATGAATAAATAAGTTCAATAGTGCTACAACGTTAGGCCTAAGGTCCATACAAATTTATTTTATTTATTTATTTATTTTATTTTATTTTATGTATATTAGGAAAACTTACAGCTAACATATTAGAGTAAAACATTACCTATATGTAAAAGAGAGCCAATTACAAGTTTCCACTTATATAAATTGAGCCTTCTTCTTTGTTCGCTGTGATATCAATCAACCTGTGGAGATTGACTAATTTTTTTTAGAAGGGACATCGTCTAATGACATCTCTCGCTTTAGGGTGGACCGGAAGAGCGTGTCCAATTATAACAAAATGATCTTTTGTCTGCCTTTTACGTTCTAGGCCCAATTCCCATGGCCCTTGCAGGCTGGACCCCTAATGAGATTGACTAGTTTTATTTGAATTTGATGTTTTATTTATTTACTAGCTCCTGCCCGCGAATTCGTAAGCATAGAATTGTTACTTTGGGATAACGCAAACTTTAACTCGCGACTTCGTTTATATACGTGGGGTGTTCTGCTCCTATTGGTCTGAGCATGATAATAATATTATACACTTATCGAGGAAGGCTATATATTATAAAGGGTGTAAAAAGACCCTTAACGAAAACGAAAACCCCATATTCTACACATCACTGGGATACTTTTTTTCTTCTAGGACATACCTGGGAATTCACTGGTTCTGGAGATATTGAAGGTCAAAGTCAACATTTTTTTTTCGTTTTTTTTTCATAATCGTATTCCAAGTATCATTAGTAAACTTTCTTCTGAACAAACATTATCAAAATTATCAATTTTTCATAACAAATTACGCATTTGAAGTTAGAAAAAAGCAACGAAAACTAAACACAACGAGCGCCTCACACAGACAAGCGTGCGGTTGGTTCAACGACCAAGCGCGAACGGCCGAACGCTCAGCTGATCGAAATTATTATTAATTAATTATTTTTTAAAGATGAAAAAAAATAGTTTTTTCCCAGCAATAATTTTTGGTCCAAGTTGCTCAATTACATGTACAGAATGTGTAGTTATCGGCTTTGTGATCGGTCTTTTTACACCCTGTATAGCCTACCTCGATAAGTGTGCTACCTAACACTGAAATAATTTTTCAAATCGGACCAGTAGTTCCTGAGATTAGCGCGTTCAAACAAACTTTTCAGCTTTATAATATCAATATAGATATAGATTCTTTATGCACAAAGTACATAGTTGGATTTAATGCCTTAGGTATTCTCTACCAGTCAATCAAAGGTTTGAAGGGTTAAAGGATTTAAGGAGACCAATGGACATTGTTATCATGCAGTTGTAAAGTCCACTCGATTCACTCATGTGACGGTACGCATTCCGGCGCCATGTAGTAGTGAGACGCACCGCTGGAGTGTCGCTGGTGCAGCGCGCGCGTGTAGTGGTGGATGTTCGACATGGCCGCGGCCGCGCAGCGCCGCCCGCTCGTCTCTTTGTAATACAACCGACAGTTACTACACGCTACGTTAACCACTTCGACGAATAATACACTTAATATTATCTTTAATGCTTATTGGGGAATTGATGCTCTGTTTAACAATTCTGTCTATTTATAACAGGTCTAATGTATAAAATATAAACTATATTTTCTGAAATTTTTTATTGTATAATATACTAACTACTTGACTGTAATTTTTAAAAGTAAAGTATTCTGCTCGGGAATAAAGATGCGTTTTCTTGAGTTAGTTTTATTCCCTCGCTACACTCGGGATTCTTACTGAGTCCCCTCGCTACGCTCAGGGCTTAATTAGCAGAGTCCTTCATGGGTCCCTAGTATGTGCGTGACATACATACCTCTGGTAGGCGCGAGGCAGCTGGCGCATTGCCACCTCTTGGCGGCGCGCGAGGGCTTGGGCGCCGCGCACTCGGCGTGGTAGCGCGCATTACACGTGGCACAGCGCGCCGCTAACCTCCCGCCGCTGCCGCACGACCCACACACTCCGCAGTCCACTTGCAGGGATTCTGACTCGCTGCGGGAGCCAAAATAACCTTGTTATATTCTCCACAAAGAAAAGTTGAGCAGTGGTGGCCGAGTGGTAACTGCCCCGACTTACAAGGTGGCGGGTTCAAACCCAGCCTGACGCATTACTTTGTGTAATTTATTTCATCATCACTGCTCTCAAAACAGTGAAGGAAAACATCGTGAGGAAACCGGCATGTCCTAAAACCAAAAATTCGAAAGACTTGTGACATCCACAAGATAGATTAACATTATAGAGCCGATAAAGCTAATACTAATTCTCCAGAAAAAGTAGCGAGGAACCTTAAGAAGTTACAATACACTTAAACTATGGAAATTGAAAAATAAAAAAAGCTGTAAACTATACACTGTAACGAGACTTATTCGCCTCGTTACATGGAAATGATTTTTGGTCGATTTTAGTCGATTTTGTCTATGTTTTTTTTTTGTTTGTGGTGCGGTCTTTGAGTGTCGGCTGTCAAAATCTTGACGTACTCTCGATCCGCTATCCATTCTCGATGGCCACGTAATTTTTCAATTTATATTATTTCCTTGTAATCGGCTATAATCGCCGTAATTTAAGCCATTTAGTGGCATCTATATTGCATAAAGACTTCATGGACGTAGTATAATGCCGGAGATTCCATTGGTGAGAGATTTGTCGTATTTTTGTCAAACATTTTTCTAGGGCGTGGTCCGACTTTTATCTTACTGGTTTTTCAATCTTTTCAGGTTTTACAGTGATTTGTCGCACGCAGTTGTTTTAAAACGCTGTGTCAGCGCACTGTAAGCTATTTTTTGAGAAGGAAGACGGTAAGTTTCCATTCCAAAAAAAGGTTTTACGCGACCCACGTGTTTGAATTCGAACGTACAATCTAACTTGTTTTTATGTGATTGTTTACAGCCAAAGGGGCGTTTTCCTTCTATCTTACTTCTGGTCTTCCTTTTGGCCTCTTTCCTCATCTTTTTCTGCGTTACCTCGAGCATACTTCGGGAAACTTGAAGCCTCGCATCCTACGCGTCATGAAGGATTTTGGAACAAATAACCTATAAGTAACATGTAGGGATTATCCCGGTAGGAGAATTCCTTTATTATATTCTCTTTTGTTTCCAAGATGCAACCATAACGATAATTTCCATGATTCCCAATAACACTAATTAATATTTTTTTTTAACTATTAGTATAGAATACAAAGTCATGTTTTGAAGCTTACGGGCAGAGACATTAAAAAGAAAAGACAGAAGTATTTTATCGTTTTATTCATTTTGATGTAGCCTCCCACCGGCAGATTAATTGTCCAAACTCTTCCAACTTCGCTATTCCGGTCTGTGTGACTTCCATGGCGCCCGAATTTTATATTTGTTTCTTATTCAACCATTTTCTATTATTTGGGAGATCACACACAAACCTAATATAAATTTTTTATTTTTTTTAATTTTTTATTATTACATTTGTCGCCTCGAACAGGACTTGAAGTTTGCTTCATGACTTTGTTTTTGGGATAGATATGGTTGCATCTTGTGATAATATATATATTGTTTACAGATATTGTTTATTCTGTAATAATTTAATAATTATTGCTAATTGCTGTAAACAACTTTAATAATTATTCTTATGATATATTGTGAAAAACATACTTCTATTTAACAATATTGTACACTTGCTAGTACAATATTAATTATTTTTGTGTTTTGTTAACTTGTATTGTTACAGACATACCTTTATCCTTACATAAGCAACATAATTGTATGGTAAGACAGCTTTTGTTATATTTAAGTGCTCAACGGTGTAGACTTAGTGCGGTGAAACTTGTATATTTTACTTTTGGTGAACTTAACTTCAGTTCTACTTGTAAACTTAACTTTAAGAGATTGAAAACTCAATTGTAAGTTATTGTTGCATCTTTTCACTCCTAAATACTTTAATATTTTCATAAAAAAGACATAAATTTTATTGAAAACCGGAAAATCACATTTCAACTTAACCTCAAATATTTTTTTAACTTTGAACTTTTGCCTCTTTGCTTAGATTGGTTCATTATTCATTTTGCTTTTTCATCATGGATAGGAAGGTTCATTTGTCTCTGCCTTTTGCTGAAAGAAATACATTTCCTGCTGCTGTTGCACTTGTTTTTGACATGTTTAGTTTGACAAAAGTTCAACATACTTTTGATTTTTTAAATTTATTTCTTGAACATGGATACAAAGTCTTTTCAGATTCTTTTGAACATTGTGACAGACTTCACACACTCATTGTCAGCTTCTGCTACGCATGGTTTTGCCTTCTTTAATTTAATGAATGCTTTCGTTAATGAACACATTTAATAATATTTGCCTTCTGCAACTCAAATTGCTATATTTAAAAATCAGTTAAATTAAATTCAGTTTTTCTAATTATAAAACTTAGGGTTCATTTACGGATTTGTTTAGTGATATTGCTTTTGAATGTTTTTGCACGGTTCTTATTCGTATTTCTTCATGGCACGAGTTAAGCTTGCTTTCCTGAATTGTTTTGTGAAACTTTATTACTCAAGAAAATAGTGGCGGTATAGTCATGATACCTTAGCTTTACTTTGGCAGTTAATAAAAAGTTTTTCGTTTTGACAGGTCGGATTGTTTACTTTTAGGAACATGGTCTTCGTACCGAGAAACAGAAAAGTTTCCATCTATTCCTGTTGTTTATATGATTCGAATGTTAGAAGCTGGAGTCACATCTAGGAATTGTAATGTTTATAACTCTAATGAGTAGATTAACTAATTGGGTCGCATCGAGCCCCTGTTATTGTTAAAATAATCGCGAGTGTCTCAATGAACAAAAACCTTGCTGGATGTTACAGACCGGTTGATGTTTCTTATAATATGAACTTATTGGATTAGTTTGACTTATTTAAAAACATTCTTCAAAAGTTAAGAATCAACTACTGTTTTGTTAACATAATGATAATAGATCACATTTACAATTTTCTGTAGGTACACATACTTTTTCTGGTTTATTGGACATTGGTTCCAATAGTTGCATTTTGGGCTCTAATAGTCATGAACATTGTTCACATTTAGTTTATAAAATAAATTCTGTTACTTGTAATAATTTAATTAAAACATTTTGATTTTCTCATCATACCTTCTTTTCAACTTAGATTTCATTTTAGGTTTTAGTTTAAAATTTAACTTCACTTTATTCTTAAAAGCTTATTGAAAAATATAACTTATGTTCAAATTGTTACCGTTCAAGTTTGTAACAGACACATCCGCTAGTGAACTTTCTCCTTCTGAGAAATTTAAATGATAGTATTACACAATTTACTTCTAAACATTTGAAAGGTTTTAATATTACTAATATTTTATAATACTTTATACACCCCTCAACATAATCCTGTTGAGAATTATAACAAAACTGTTGAAACTTGCATCGCTTGTCTTATTAAGAAATATCATATAATTTTGTTTAAGTGTTTATTTCACTTCTAATTTTTTTGATGTTTGTTAGGGAGTTATGTTTGATACTTCCTTACATCTTATAACTTTTCTATTATAATAAGGGTCGTAGAGTCATTTCTTTTGATGTGGGTGATGTCTTGTGGAGAAGAAGTTTTGTTCAATCTCATGTACCTGCTTATTTTTTTTTTTGGCAAATCTTGTTCCTAAGTTAATTCAATGTAAAATTACTAATAAGATTTCTGATATTGTCTACATTTCGAAAGATCTTACAATAGGTTCAACTGGGTGTTATCACGTTAAAGATATAATTAAATTTTAATTTGGTTCCCAAGTGTTGACTTGTTTTTGATATTTTTGTTTGGAGGGGCTTTAATAGATGATGAATGAAGGGATGTATGATAGGTTCACCGGTTTTTTTGAAAGAGATTTTGTCAGGCAGGCTTCATACAAATTTATTAAATTCAATTAAACATTCTAAAATATAACTTAGGACATTTTAATGACTTTCACACCCACACATACATTTTTCATATCAAAAGATCTTATTTTTTGTTTTTTTGTATACACTATATTTTTATACAGTTTATACAATTTTTTTTTTACATTCTCGTATACAATTTTAAATAGCTACCTACTTATTTACACTTGGGTGCTTATTGTTATACTTGAATGTATGGGACTTGCTTCTAACATCCTGTTAGAATGTAAAATCTTATCTTTTTGATCTGTGGATCATTCTGTTTCCCTTTTGTGGAAATAGTAATGATTTCTGTATTTCTCCTTTTTTTGCAGTTTTGCTAGCTCTTTTTGAGTTGGTATCTTCTGTACATATTTTTAGGGATTTCTTTACGAGTGGCAGTTGTTCTTGCTTGTAGGGATTTCTCCTAATTTTTTGCTGATCTTGGTGAATTTTTTTTTCCCTTGAGTATGCAATTTTTTTTTGCTATTGTGTTCGGAAAGTCGGTGGTGTTATGTCGATCACAATATGCATCTTTTTTGGAGATGTTTGTGCTCGGAAAATCGGTGGTGTTATACCGGTCACAATCTTCCTCTTTTGTTCTCTTGCATCCTTGCGTATGCAATTTTTTTTTTGCTATTGTGCTCGGGAGGTCGGTGGTGTTATGCCGATCACAATATGCATTTTTTAAAGATGTTTGTGTTCGGAAAATCGATGGAGTTGTATCGGTCACAACATTCTTTTTTATACTCTTGCCTCCTTGGCTTAAGAGATTTGATACTGTGTCTCACGGTTATATTTTGTTCTTGCTAGTCAGTGGCGAGGGTGCCTAACTGTACTCATATGGACATTTCTTTGGTTTTTTTTAGACAGCGGCAATTGCGCCTAACTGTATCCAAATTAACATCTTTTATAGTTTATTTTACTTGCTAGTCGGTGGCGAGGGTGCCTAACCGTACTCAAGTTAGTCTTTATAGACATTTCTTTGATTTTTTTTTCTAAAACAGCGGCAATTGCGCCTAACTGTATTCAAATATAACATCTTTTATACTTTATTTTACTTGCTAGTCGGTGGCGAGGGTGCCTAACCGTACTCAAGGTAGTCTTTATAGACATTTCTTTGTTTTTTTCCTAAAACAGCGGCAATTGCGCCTAACTGTATTCATATTAACATTTTTGTTAGTTTATTTTACTTGCTAGTCGGTGGCGATGGTGCCCAACCGTACTCAACTTTGTTTTTGTTTATAACATTATGCATATTGGTCAGCGATGATTACGCTTGGCTGTACTTATGATATTTGCTTGGATGTTGCTTGTTAGTCAGTGGCGAAGGTGCCTAACTGCACTCATGCTAGTTCTTGTGATATTGTAGGTCGGTTATTTTTGTGGTCTAACTGTACTTATTTTAACTGCATGTTGTTCTCTTCTAGGACGTTTTTTTTTTAACTCTTTTTTGGGGTTTATTGTTTTTGGAATTTGTATTTCCATTTTATTTTTTGAAGTTTTTGCTTTTGTCTTTTGTTTTTTTCTTAGCATAAAAGAAATTGCTTTCTTTTATTTTTTCGGGGAGGGATGTAATGTAACGAGACTTATTCGCCTCGTTACATGGAAATGATTTTTGGTCGATTTTAGTCGATTTTGTCTATGTTTTTTTTTTGTTTGTGGTGCGGTCTTTGAGTGTCGGCTGTCAAAATCTTGACGTACTCTCGATCCGCTATCCATTCTCGATGGCCACGTAATTTTTCAATTTATATTATTTCCTTGTAATCGGCTATAATCGCCGTAATTTAAGCCATTTAGTGGCATCTATATTGCATAAAGACTTCATGGACGTAGTATAATGCCGGAGATTCCATTGGTGAGAGATTTGTCGTATTTTTGTCAAACATTTTTCTAGGGCGTGGTCCGACTTTTATCTTACTGGTTTTTCAATCTTTTCAGGTTTTACAGTGATTTGTCGCACGCAGTTGTTTTAAAACGCTGTGTCAGCGCACTGTAAGCTATTTTTTGAGAAGGAAGACGGTAAGTTTCCATTCCAAAAAAAGGTTTTACGCGACCCACGTGTTTGAATTCGAACGTACAATCTAACTTGTTTTTATGTGATTGTTTACAGCCAAAGGGGCGTTTTCCTTCTATCTTACTTCTGGTCTTCCTTTTGGCCTCTTTCCTCATCTTTTTCTGCGTTACCTCGAGCATACTTCGGGAAACTTGAAGCCTCGCATCCTACGCGTCATGAAGGATTTTGGAACAAATAACCTATAAGTAACATGTAGGGATTATCCCGGTAGGAGAATTCCTTTATTATATTCTCTTTTGTTTCCAAGATGCAACCATAACGATAATTTCCATGATTCCCAATAACACTAATTAATATTTTTTTTTAACTATTAGTATAGAATACAAAGTCATGTTTTGAAGCTTACGGGCAGAGACATTAAAAAGAAAAGACAGAAGTATTTTATCGTTTTATTCATTTTGATGTAGCCTCCCACCGGCAGATTAATTGTCCAAACTCTTCCAACTTCGCTATTCCGGTCTGTGTGACTTCCATGGCGCCCGAATTTTATATTTGTTTCTTATTCAACCATTTTCTATTATTTGGGAGATCACACACAAACCTAATATAAATTTTTTATTTTTTTATTTTTTTATTATTACAACACCAACTGTAAAAAGCTAATTTTATTCATAGCAGCATAAATTGAGACAGTTCCTTAGAAATTAATTTATACTTCACAGATTACACCCTCAAGGCAGGACGTGAGTGAGCGAACCAGGACCGATCCCAACCCATCTAGGCATTAGCCTTTTTTTTTGTTTTTAGGGGGAAATCTTCAAAAGGCGCCCGGACTCTGGGGATAAAAGTCCGGGAAGTGTGGGATTTTTACCTCATAAAAACCACCCCGGTGATCACCATCAGCACATAGAGGGGGCGTCGTTCCCTCTTAAAAGACCATTCCGGAACCCCCTCTGTGCAACACTTGTTATGGCACATCCATTTAGCCTAGACCGGTTGGCATTGGTCCTGGTTCGCTTTTCCTTCCTGGTTCGTTTGGCCGGGATCAGCCATAAAAAAGATTGCATGTAGAGAGATGCCGTGATATGACGAGAATACATAAAGTAAGAAATGAGTATTTAGAGCAAGTTTGAAAGTAGCGCCAGTGACTGAAAAATTGAGAGGGAATCTTTTGTCTTGTTAAAACCATGTGTATAGAAGTGATGAATGTTATTAAAAGAGTTATATCATCATCTGCCTAGCCTTTTCCCAACTATATTGGGGTCGGCTTCCAGTCAAGCCGGATTTAGCTGAATACCAGTATTTTACGAGGAGCGGCTGCCTACCAGACCTCCACAACCCACTAACTGGGGTAATACGGTACTTCATGGCAAGACTGGAGTCAGATTTACTGGCTTCTGACTATCCGTAACGACTGCCAAAGATCTCCAAATAACAGCCGGGACCAACGGATTAACGTGCTTTCCGAGGCACGGAGGAAACTCGTTATGTTAAGATGGTCACCCATCCACAGCTCAACCTAGGCAAGCGTTGCTTAACCTTGAAGATCGACCTGTGCGGCTGTTATTATCTAGCCACGAGCTATAATATATAATATATTCCACAACTTTTTTATTTTTTATTAAAAGAGTTATAATATACACACATCAAAAGTGTCTAGGGATCAACATATATTTTTGCAATAACTTTTCTCCTGATTGATATTAATTAAAATTTTCTTTAAGGATTCATCAAATAAAGTGTTTTCGTTTGTCACAGTAACGATAAACCAAGTCACCTTTGCATTAATAAAGAAATTTGCCATTTTCCTAATAAAGGGATTTTTGACATTTGAACCACTAACATTAAAGTTCGAAAAAAAGACTGAAATAACAGTTTTCTTTAAAATTTTATTGGGTAACTTAAACAATTAATAATCCGTGTTTCTACCGCGAACACTAACAACACAAGAACATCGGTTTGGCATACTCAAAATGAGTTCATCCAAATCACGCTGTGGAATGGCCGCCCATGTTCGTTGCAACAACAAAAAAAGGTCTTCTTGCGACTGGATACCCTCCATATTCGGCAGAGCTCTTCTCTGTAGCATATCCCATGCATGCTCAATCGGGTTCAAGTCTGGCGACTGAGCAGGCCAGGGCAGGACATTGATGTTAGCTGCGGCGAGAGTCTGTCTTACAACTCTTGCGGTGTGCGGTCGTGCATTATCATGCATTAACTGAAATAAGGGACCGATTTGCACTTGTAGAGGAACGATGACGTCTGATACAATCGTCTCAGCATAAATTTGAGCGTTGAGGTTGCCTCTGATCCAAATCAACTAAGTTCTTCCGCCGATCCAAATACCCGCCCATACCATGATGGTTCCACCACTATAAGGATGGACTTCCTGGCAGGATTTTAATCGCTGTTGGCGTCCAGGGGTTCTCCAGTGTCGTATACGTCTTGTATCCGGTCTCATACCAAAACGAGACTCATCAGAAAAGCACACGAAACGCCATTGTTCTTCTGCCCAATTTCTGTGTTCAAGAGCCCATTGATATCGAATCCTACGATTGTGCATTGCTATAGGTGGTACCCGTAGCGGTCTTCGGGAATGAAGGTTCACTTCATGCAAGCGGTTTCTGACTGTTTGGTCGCTAATTAAGTTCCCTGAAGAGTGATGAAGCCTCACGGCTAACATCATGGCGGTTATTGTTGGAGCTCTTCGAGTTAAGATTTGAATGTATCGGTCTTGTCTCCGTGTGGTGCAGCGATACCGTCCTCCATGGCGCTCAGCCACGGTACCAGTGCTTCGGTAACGTGTCCAAAGTCGACTGATAACACTCTGACTTGTATTCAGAGCTAAAGCCACAGTACGTTGCCGGGAACCAGCTTCTATCATTCCCACGGCTCTGAGCATTTCTTCCCTGCTTAAATGACGTCGCCGCTCCATAATAACGTTGGTTTTAATCAGTAGTAGGGAAACAGTAGCACTAATAATGTCTTCAATGCGTTGTATGTTTTTATAGGGAAAATATTGACAGCTGATTTTCATCTTTTACTCGAATTTGATTCACAGTTCCTGATTCAAATTATGAAATGCACCAAAAAGGATACATATAAATTTATAAAATCATAAATTTATTACAAAGCCACATCTCAATCTCAAGAAATCCGCATAAAAATGCTTGATCCCTAGACACTTTTGATGTGTGTAATACACACATCAAAAGTGTCTAGGGATCAAGCATTGTGTATAATATATTCCACAACTTTTTCACACAACGCCATCTAGTCCCAAGCTAAGCAGAGCTTGTGTTATGGGTACTAGACAACTGATAAACATACTTATAATATATTTCTAAATACATACATATTATAGGCTTCGAGCTCATCACACAAACATTTGTCTTGGGTGGAAATCGAACCCACGACCTCTGGCATAGCAGTCAGGGCCACTAACCACTAGACCAACAGGCCAGTCAAGTTATGGAGTATACATGTGGCTGGATGAAGAGGGAAAGGCCAAAGAAAAGATGGATGATTTATGTGAGGAGTGATATGAAAGACGCCCTTTGCGTTAGTGATAGCGTGATGGGGATCTTTATTAGGAGAGAGAATAGGCCAATACAGGTAGGTGAATGTGACATATCTTCGCATTTTTGGTTCTACGACATAGTTTTCTCACAATGTTATCTTTCGACGTTTTCAAAGCAGTGGTGATGAAATAAATTACACAACTTAAAGCGCTTGCCTATGTTTCAACCCCTGACCTAAGTCGGGGTCTTTACTACTGCGCTAGAGCGGACAATTATAGGACAGTACAAATATTAAATCTACAACTTACTAATAATTTACTCTTTGCACCCTTCTTCATGTAAGACATATAAAGAAAAAAAAAACAACATTGAATAACATGTCATTACAGTATTCCAAAATTAATAATGCGCATCCAAATCTTCGCTAATTTTCGTATTCCCAGAAAAACACACATAATTCTACTAAATTATGCATGAAGAAAATGGACTTAACCACTCTATACCAGGAAAAGTTTTTAACCACTGCGTAATTTTTTTTTGGTGGCTCAGTGTAAGTAATAGAACACAGATCGATCCTCAAGAGTAAGCAATGCTTGCCAAGGTTGGTCTGTAGATGGGTGACAATCTTAACATAACGAGTTTCCTCCGTGCCTCGGAAAGCATAGGCTTAGGCAGCCTATGCTTTCCCAGACTGGATTGGAGTCAGATTTACTGGCTTCTGACTATCCGTAACGACTGTAAATGACAGCCGGGACCTTCGGCTTAACGTGCTTTCCGAGGCACGGAGGAAACTCGTTATGTTAAGATGGTCACCCATCCATAGACCAACCTTGGCAAGCGTTACTTAACCTTGAAGTCGACTTGTGTTCTATTACTTACACTGAGCCACTAAAAAAAAATTACGCAATGGTTAAAAACTTTTCCGACCGTTGCCGAACAGTGACGAAGATTTCTATGCGCATTATCACTTTGGGAGACCTGTACTATGTTTTTTTTTTATAAAAAAACTGAGCGAGAAACGTACCTGTTGTCCAATTCTTCTTCAATGTCGTCTTCGGAGAATAGTTTCCTTCTCTTGCGCGGCGTCCGTTCTTTGGGCTTGCACTGGTCGCAGAACCAATCGCCTTCTGGTACTTTCTGTTTATACAATATGCTAACATTAGCTTGACTTTAGTTTTTGGCAAATGATAAGTGATAATTATTTACCGAAGAGGCTTTAAAATGTCTCTTTCGCAATATGTCGCGCCAGGGACTTAGGAATGAAATTTCAGAACAAAATCATTTATTTAAGTTATAGAGTAATTGTGATGCCAAAAAGTTGGTGCTTAAGTATGTAGTCCAAATAAAAACAATACAGTAGGTATCAAACATTTGAAAAAAAAATAATGATTTTGTTTTGAAAATCGAAATTTTATTCCTAAATCCCTGGCGCGACATTTTGCGAAAAAGATATTTTACGACCAGGGGACATTTTGCGAAAGAGACGTTTTGCGCCTGAGCCTTTAAAAACACCTTTTTAAAGTAAATATTTTCGTAAGTTATCTAGATAAAGTCGCTGTTTCCTAGCTGACTGAAACTCAAGGTTTATCTCTCTTTTAAAGTCCATACAGCACACATATAATGGTCAAATAATATGAGAAACATGCAGATTAGTGTCAGATGATCTTTTAACGGCAGAAACACACAGATTTGATTTTTTCGCTAACACATTTTATTCTAAAAACTATTATACTAAGGAAAAAAATATTTAGTTTACCTTTCGATACTTCGACTGAAGGCGTGCAAATGGAAAAATAAAGTGCATAAGATATGTAAGACCTTTATGTTAAGCAAGCTAAGGTACATATTTGTATATTCCCTTGAATGGTTTACGCCTGTTTTCAATAACCTACCGTAGTTCATAGATCCCCTGCTATCCCCGATAAACAGTAAGATTCTATCTATCAATCCACAACTTTGGTAGGAAATGCTATTCGTCGGTAGGTTATAAGAAAGCAAGTAATGGCAAAAGGATAGATAGAAGATATTTGTTTATCTTTAGTAGCTGCAGCTGTAGATAGATAGCTTATTGAAAACGGGCGTTAGATTTTAACCTTTCAATTGCTACGTCAAAAAAGCAAAGTGTGCTCCCGGCGCCAATGAGCAACACAGCGATTTGGTCTTTTAATCCCGCCCCCTCTGGTAGGAAATTCTACTTCTTAGCTACCTAATTCCTAATCATTTCATCCACGTCCATATTTATTATTATTATTTAAGTTGAACGATTAAGTTAATGAGCTGTAAATTTTTAACTTTTTGAATAGTCTCCTAATTTACTATTATGAATATTTTGCATGCTGTAAGGCAAAATGTATTGGGACAATCAATAATTGTAACACCTTTTCTGTATACCTTCATTATTAGCAAATAAATCTTTATTATTATTTCCTTTATACATCTTCAAAACATATTAATTACACTTTTAAATATTTTTACAAAAGTTCCCAAAAAACCAAAACATTTAAAAATATAAAAAATAGTAGCCCACCGGTATCGGGAACAGGGTCCAAGCTACCGGCGGTCAGGGCTTCAGGGAAAGGAACCTTCTAACAATGTCAGCCGTGTCTAGGAGTACCGCTTTCTGAATTAAGCCCTTGATCCAGCTGCCTAACGAGAGATTCCTAAGATATTGGTTGAGGCTCTTGGCTATTAAGCCATTCCCTGACACGACTACTACTATTATTATTATTATCACGTAAAAATAAAAAAAAACTCACGGTTAACTTCGGCTTCAAACAATACAAATGGTGTCCCTTATTACATCCGTCACACAACAACATATTATCAGGGTCCGTCTTCCTCCTGCACAGGCGGCAGCTGGCGTTGAGGATGCTGGCCGACCAGGTGACGCTGGAGTCCAGCGTGAACAGGTGGAGGACGATCTGCGAGAAGCTCTGGCACTCCATGAGGGACACCTCCCAGCGCGCGAGGGCTTCCAAGTCGAGGGATTTGTTGCGGGCCTCGCGGTCCTTGCGTTCTTTGTCGTCGAGACCTGTGGGACGGGTTTTGGGGTAAGATTGCGTATTTCTTTTGGGGGAGGGTGTCTTGTAATATGATAGGAATAGGAGGTTAGCAGTAGGAGAATTAAAGGTGCCTATGTTTATTGTGTGTGTATATTATTATAAACAGAAATATTATTCTGAAAATAGCATTGATATTGGTTGATAAATGAAACTGCAATTAGAAATTCAAATAAGTCATAATTTGACTGGCCTGTTGGTCTAGTGGTTCATGTGACCTGTCTGCGTCTAGGTGTAATTTATGTATAACTAGCTTTAGCCCGCAGCTTCGCCCGCGTACTTAAAATATAGCCTATGTCACTCAGGAAAACAGCAACTTTTTATTGGTGTAAAATTTTTAGCAATCGGACCAGTTTTTCCACAGATTACCTCATACAAACAAAAAAAAAACAAACTTTACCTCTTTATTATATTAGTATAGATATGCAAGTATTAGAAATACATGTATAAGTATGGCTATCAGTTCTTAACACAAACGCTTAGTTTGAGACAAGATGGTTTTGTGTGAAAGTTGTGGATTTTTTTTTTAGCCTATTCTGTCCAACTCCTGGGCAAAGGCCTCTCTCCACTCTTTCCATCTTTCGCGAGCCTAAGCTTCCTCTTGCCAGTTCTGGCGGTCTCTATCCAATTGGTCGCGCCATCTCTCACTTTGTGTGGGATATTATTAATTCTATGTCATAAGTCAGCCTCTTCTTATACTAAAAAAAAAACATAATAACTGCTGACTTACCAAGTGGCCTCTTGAGGTACTTATGATGTATCGCCTGTGAGACCTGCAGCAGCGCAGACGCGAGCCCCCGCACCACGTCGGGCTTCGCCCCCGGCTCGGGCGGCTCCTTCTTCACGCCGTTCACCTTCGACGCTTCCAGGTAGTAACCGGGGTCGCGGTACTTGTTCACTGGTATTGACTTCATGTCTGATTCGTCTAAGTCTGAGGATTATAAAGGTACGAAAGTTATAATTTAGGTATCTTCAAGGTTAGAATGAATAGGGTTTTAATAAACTGGAGCCCTTCATCATCAACGATTGCCCATCATCACTGCTTACCATCAGGTGGGTCTAGCGAATTTAAGATCTAGTCAAGTTCAATGCTGCTAAAACTCAGGTATGTCTTGCTATTTAGCAGAGAAAAGACTATCCGTAACGACTGCCAAAGATCTACAAGTGTCAGCCGGGACCTACGGCTTAACGTGCTTTCCAAGGCATGGAGGAAACTCGTTATGTTAAGATGGTCACCCATCCACGGATCAACCTTGGCAAGCGTTGCTTAACCTTGAAGATCGACCCGTGCGGCTGTTATTATCTAGCCACGAGCTCCTCAAATTAAAATCAATCGAAGTAAACGTTGGTAACTAACCTGTGGGTAGTTTGAGCACTCCGTTGGGTAGATGGTAGTCGTCCCGGTACTGTCCGTCAGGGCCCCACGTCAGGTAGTCCGCTTGCTTGTCGTAGCCGCGCAGCATTATCGTGCCACGCCAAGCTTCGCGATCCTGAACCATTTAACGGAAATTTATCATTTTATTCAAAGTCAAAGTCACAGAGTAGTAGTAGTGTAGTATATTTCACAGAGGACATGGGCAACAACATCTTTTTCGACACACTTGCTCATAAAGTGGCTGTTATTGCACTGTACTTAGGTATATAAAGGGGCTCGTTACCAAACTGTGACATTTTGATTACTATTATGCACATGTGCGGTAATGTAGTTAGAACCTTTTTGTTTAACCTCTTTTTTGTCAAAAAGAGTTTTAAGACAAAAAAGAATAAAATTTGTTATTGCGTTTAATAACATTAATTAGTGTTTTACTTACTTATTTCATGCAATTTCGTGTTTAAATAAACTATTTAAAATTTTATATATTTAATTAATTAAATCTTTTATCGAATTTGTATTTTCTGTTTATATGCAACCTCATTCTTATTTTTTCTAAACCAACAGCTAGAGTAGCTAGTCTATGGCCGCCATTTTTCGCGCATGCGCGCGTTTAAGAAATGTCAATTTTTTTGCCGCCATATTTAAAAATAAAATACAGATTTTATAAATATGTCTACAACAACTATTTACTTATGAGGAAAATGATTTGTGCTGTACGCAAGAAAATCTATGTCATGGGACCACTATACAGTCAAAATTGTTAATTATAACTTTACTGACTGCACATTTACGAACTGTTTCTATAAACTTTTCATATACCTACTAAATAAAGTTGATTTTTTTTTTTTCTTCACAAGTGTGTCGAAAAACGTCGTATGATACACGTGAGTAATTGGTCATTATCGTTCTTGGTTCTCTTAAGACCCTCGCCATGGCTCGGGTCTTAATACCACCGCGACGATAATGACGCACATTACACACTTGTATCATAATGTACTATTATCTTAGTTTTGGCGATACTGCGCTACAAGACTCGCTTTTTCTTCTTGTCGTGTCGATTCAACTCACATTTTGTCTGACCAATATCTAGCCACCTGGACAGCTCTATCGTTGACCTCGCATAAGTCGTTGAAGGTGCAGGTAGTTGGGCATGCTGGGCAGGAAAGGAGATAACGTATATCCTGTGAAGGAGCACCACGCCGGCACGGTACTTGCGATGGGTCGAGGAAACCCTATTTGGCCAGATTTTCTTTGCAGTGACCAGTCTGAGCCTGCAGTCGGTTCAGAGATTTCCAGGTTGGCTACTGCAGTTCGTATCCTGGTGGCTGACAAACCACGAGCCAAATAAAGCAACAAAAAACAGTCTTCTTCTTCTTCTTTTCGAATCGAAGGTAAACTCGTCAAATTCTTTGGGCCCAGTAGGTAGCTACGTTAATTGCAGCATCGGTGGCACCCATTAAGTCCTCCAAAGTGCAGGCGTCCGGGCACTTGGGGCACTCCAAAGTGTGCCTCATGTTTTGAATAGGAGCTCCGCACTCACATTGAATATCCGACGAGTCTATAAAACCCACTGACCTCTATTATTACCACTGGACAGGGTGTTCCAAGCGTTTGACAGCAATTTTTTTGTGTCTTTTTGAAGCGCCACTAGTGAGTGTCTAGGAAAGTAATTTTGACGTATATTGCAAATGGCTGCGAGAGAAGTGTTTGGTTACTGTAATTTTGCATTTTGAATTAATTTTATATTTATAGAGGTCAGTGATAAAAGCCGATTTGGGCAACAAGCAACAGTGGTGTATACCTTAACTTTGAGCGCGCCGAGACAGCCGTGGAAGATCTTCTCCTCGAGCTCGAGGATGTGGTCCCGCAGCGACAGCTCCAGCGCCTCGCTCAGCGTGCAGTCCGTGGCCAACAAGCAACAGTGGTGTATACCTTAACTTTGAGCGCGCCGAGACAGCCGTGGAAGATCTTCTCCTCGAGCTCGAGGATGTGGTCCCGCAGCGACAGCTCCAGCGCCTCGCTCAGCGTGCAGTCCGTGGCCAACAAGCAACAGTGGTGTATACCTTAACTTTGAGCGCGCCGAGACAGCCGTGGAAGATCTTCTCCTCGAGCTCGAGGATGTGGTCCCGCAGCGACAGCTCCAGCGCCTCGCTCAGCGTGGCGTCCGGCGCCACCAGCAGCGACGGCTGGAACTTGCGGTGCCGCGTGTAGTGCGACGACGGCGGCGGCGGCGGCTGAGGGGGCATATACACAACAATAAACATATGCGTCGTAATGGCGGAACCAGCTCTCGAGTTTGAATGATTCTACCACGTATATAGTGTGTCAGACATTAACACACATCATCATCTGCCTAGCCTTTTTCCCAACTATATTGGGGTCGGCTAACACACAAACAAAAAAAATAACTGCTTTTTAAATTTAAGGGTCAGTTCACACCGAAACGCGACGCGACGCGACGATGCAGGAAGAGGCCAGTGATTTCGCGCAAGGCCGCGCGCCGCCGCGAGACGCATCGCAACGTTGCTCTGCGCATAGTAACATCGTCGGCGACACGACGTCGTAAATGTAAAAACGTTCCGCTGCGCAGCGAGACGCCGCGCGGCGTCGCGAGGCACAGCGCTGCATGAAGCAACGTATTCTAAATTCTCACAATGAAATGTGTATCTTGTCGTGTATTAAATATAGTTCTATTTTGAGTCACTATATTAAAATATGCATGCAGCGTCGCGTTTCGGTGTGAGCTGACCCTGAACTGTGTAAAATCATACCATAATGATGTTTATAATAAATCCACGGTCTTTCCTTTTTCTAGGCAGTTTAAGGGTATGCAGATGCTACTTGGCGCCAATTGTTAGCCGGCTACAATCCACATATTATTTGCGTTTATACATTTGATCATGTACACAGGCCGTTGTGAAAACAATACTACTGGCCCAGCTGAGAAATATGATCAGACCAAGACCGACCATTCTCTTTCAAGGTTTCAGAATCATTTATTCATAAACATATTATAATTATACAAGATCTTAAAAATTAGGCTATGTTTTGTCAATTGACATACAAATTATTAAGAAAAAAAAAATGTACTATTAAATTATAATATAAATTCATCACAATATTATAATGCAAGTACCTAAGTAAAATTTTAATATTAATAATAAATTACATTTCATGTCAAAACGTATAGTCAGAAGTTCAGAAGATTCATCATCATCTATCTAGCCTTTTCCCAACTATATTAGGGTTTAGCTAAATACCAGTATTTTACGAGGAGCGGCTGCCTACCAGACCTCCACAATCCATTAACTGGGGTAACACGGTACTTCATGGCAAGACTGGAGTCAGATTTACTGGCTTCTGACTATCCGTAACGACTGCCAAAGATCTACAAATGACAGCCGGGACCTACGGCTTAACGTGTTTTCCGAGGCACGGAAGAAACTCGGTATGTTAAGATCGTCACCCATCCACAAAGCAACCTTGGCAAGTGTTGCTTAACCTTGAAGATAGACCCGTGCGGCTGTTATTATCTAGCCAATATTTATACTAATATAATAAAGAGGTAATCTCTGAAGATCCTGGTCAGACAACAAAAATGTAGGTATTGATAGAAAGCTGCTTTCATCCTGAGTGCTATAGGCTATATTTTATGCGACCCACTTACGATATTATTATTTTTTCTGAATTTACTTGGTTATCCGACTTCCACGCGGGCGAAGCCGCGGGCAAAAGCTAGTTAAAAATAAAATAAGTAAGACAGTGGTACGTACGGTAGCGGCGGCGGGGTTGAGCAGGTGCAGCGGGCACTTGGCCAGGTTCTGCAGCAGGGGTGCGCGCTCCAGCTCCAGGTTCTGGCGCAGTTCACCTTCTCTCAGGCCGCGCTTGTTCAGCGACGCCGTCAGCGCATCCAGCTGTTCTTCCGTGTGGTACACGTACCAGCGCGGCCGCTCCGACTGGGGGACAAGACATAGTGTGAGTATTCAATAATTATGATCACAGTTTATTTTTTTGTCTCTAATGTTTTGCCGCCCATTGTATGTACCATATGTTTTAGTATAAGTTTCTTTTTATATTACATGTAATGGTGTAAACAATAAAGAGAACAATGAAGATTTTTTTGTATTGTCTAGTGACAATAACTGGATTCGTACAATAAAGAACGTAACTATTTAGTTTTATTACTTTTAATCTACACATATAACTCAAATAAAAGAATACAATTAGGCAGCTTCCAGGGTAACTTGCGAAATTAAAATTTACATTTGTTTGCATTTTGCAAGACAACGTCAATTTGTACGTTGATTATGGCCTCCTGTCCACGAATGTGTAGCTTCATACACTTGAGAAACTCAACGCCGTTGAGCTTGTGCTCGAGTCCGTTGAGTTGTACATAATACACACAGCTCACCTTGCCCTGCACGAGACACGTGCTGACATCCCCGGTGCACATGAGCAGCTCGCGCAGCTGTTGAGTGCTGGACTCGACGCCGTTGAGTTGTACATAATACACACAGCTCACCTTGCCGTGCACGAGACACGTGCTGACATCCCCGGTGCACATGAGCAGCTCGCGCAGCTGTTGAGTGCTGGACTCGACGCCGTTGAGTTGTACATAATACACACAGCTCACCTTGCCGTGCACGAGACACGTGCTGACATCCCCGGTGCACATGAGCAGCTCGCGCAGCTGTTGAGTGCTGGACTCGACGCCGTTGAGTTGTACATAATACACACAGCTCACCTTGCCGTGCACGAGACACGTGCTGACATCCCCGGTGCACATGAGCAGCTCGCGCAGCTGTTGAGTGCTGGACTCGACGCCGTTGAGTTGTACATAATACACACAGCTCACCTTGCCGTGCACGAGACACGTGCTGACATCCCCGGTGCACATGAGCAGCTCGCGCAGCTGTTGAGTGCTGGACTCGACGCCGTTGAGTTGTACATAATACACACAGCTCACCTTGCCGTGCACGAGACACGTGCTGACATCCCCGGTGCACATGAGCAGCTCGCGCAGCTGTTGAGTGCTGGACTCGACGCCGTTGAGTTGTACATAATACACACAGCTCACCTTGCCGTGCACGAGACACGTGCTGACATCCCCGGTGCACATGAGCAGCTCGCGCAGCTGTTGAGTGCTGGACTCGACGCCGTTGAGTTGTACATAATACACACAGCTCACCTTGCCGTGCACGAGACACGTGCTGACATCCCCGGTGCACATGAGCAGCTCGCGCAGCTGTTGAGTGCTGGACTCGACGCCGTTGAGTTGTACATAATACACACAGCTCACCTTGCCGTGCACGAGACACGTGCTGACATCCCCGGTGCACATGAGCAGCTCGCGCAGCTGTTGAGTGCTGGACTCGACGCCGTTGAGTTGTACATAATACACACAGCTCACCTTGCCGTGCACGAGACACGTGCTGACATCCCCGGTGCACATGAGCAGCTCGCGCAGCTGTTGAGTGCTGGACTCGACGCCGTTGAGTTGTACATAATACACACAGCTCACCTTGCCGTGCACGAGACACGTGCTGACATCCCCGGTGCACATGAGCAGCTCGCGCAGCTGTTGAGTGCTGGACTCGACGCCGTTGAGTTGTACATAATACACACAGCTCACCTTGCCGTGCACGAGACACGTGCTGACATCCCCGGTGCACATGAGCAGCTCGCGCAGCTGTTGAGTGCTGGACTCGACGCCGTTGAGTTGTACATAATACACACAGCTCACCTTGCCGTGCACGAGACACGTGCTGACATCCCCGGTGCACATGAGCAGCTCGCGCAGCTGTTGAGTGCTGGACTCGACGCCGTTGAGTTGTACATAATACACACAGCTCACCTTGCCGTGCACGAGACACGTGCTGACATCCCCGGTGCACATGAGCAGCTCGCGCAGCTGTTGAGTGCTGGACTCGACGCCGTTGAGTTGTACATAATACACACAGCTCACCTTGCCGTGCACGAGACACGTGCTGACATCCCCGGTGCACATGAGCAGCTCGCGCAGCTGTTGAGTGCTGGACTCGACGCCGTTGAGTTGTACATAATACACACAGCTCACCTTGCCGTGCACGAGACACGTGCTGACATCCCCGGTGCACATGAGCAGCTCGCGCAGCTGTTGAGTGCTGGACTCGACGCCGTTGAGTTGTACATAATACACACAGCTCACCTTGCCGTGCACGAGACACGTGCTGACATCCCCGGTGCACATGAGCAGCTCGCGCAGCTGTTGAGTGCTGGACTCGACGCCGTTGAGTTGTACATAATACACACAGCTCACCTTGCCGTGCACGAGACACGTGCTGACATCCCCGGTGCACATGAGCAGCTCGCGCAGCTGTTGAGTGCTGGACTCGACGCCGTTGAGTTGTACATAATACACACAGCTCACCTTGCCGTGCACGAGACACGTGCTGACATCCCCGGTGCACATGAGCAGCTCGCGCAGCTGTTGAGTGCTGGACTCGACGCCGTTGAGTTGTACATAATACACACAGCTCACCTTGCCGTGCACGAGACACGTGCTGACATCCCCGGTGCACATGAGCAGCTCGCGCAGCTGTTGAGTGCTGGACTCGACGCCGTTGAGTTGTACATAATACACACAGCTCACCTTGCCGTGCACGAGACACGTGCTGACATCCCCGGTGCACATGAGCAGCTCGCGCAGCTGTTGAGTGCTGGACTCGACGCCGTTGAGTTGTACATAATACACACAGCTCACCTTGCCGTGCACGAGACACGTGCTGACATCCCCGGTGCACATGAGCAGCTCGCGCAGCTGTTGAGTGCTGGACTCGACGCCGTTGAGTTGTACATAATACACACAGCTCACCTTGCCGTGCACGAGACACGTGCTGACATCCCCGGTGCACATGAGCAGCTCGCGCAGCTGTTGAGTGCTGGACTCGACGCCGTTGAGTTGTACATAATACACACAGCTCACCTTGCCGTGCACGAGACACGTGCTGACATCCCCGGTGCACATGAGCAGCTCGCGCAGCTGTTGAGTGCTGGACTCGACGCCGTTGAGTTGTACATAATACACACAGCTCACCTTGCCGTGCACGAGACACGTGCTGACATCCCCGGTGCACATGAGCAGCTCGCGCAGCTGTTGAGTGCTGGACTCGACGCCGTTGAGTTGTACATAATACACACAGCTCACCTTGCCGTGCACGAGACACGTGCTGACATCCCCGGTGCACATGAGCAGCTCGCGCAGCTGTTGAGTGCTGGACTCGACGCCGTTGAGTTGTACATAATACACACAGCTCACCTTGCCGTGCACGAGACACGTGCTGACATCCCCGGTGCACATGAGCAGCTCGCGCAGCTGTTGAGTGCTGGACTCGACGCCGTTGAGTTGTACATAATACACACAGCTCACCTTGCCGTGCACGAGACACGTGCTGACATCCCCGGTGCACATGAGCAGCTCGCGCAGCTGTTGAGTGCTGGACTCGACGCCGTTGAGTTGTACATAATACACACAGCTCACCTTGCCGTGCACGAGACACGTGCTGACATCCCCGGTGCACATGAGCAGCTCGCGCAGCTGTTGAGTGCTGGACTCGACGCCGTTGAGTTGTACATAATACACACAGCTCACCTTGCCGTGCACGAGACACGTGCTGACATCCCCGGTGCACATGAGCAGCTCGCGCAGCTGTTGAGTGCTGGACTCGACGCCGTTGAGTTGTACATAATACACACAGCTCACCTTGCCGTGCACGAGACACGTGCTGACATCCCCGGTGCACATGAGCAGCTCGCGCAGCTGTTGAGTGCTGGACTCGACGCCGTTGAGTTGTACATAATACACACAGCTCACCTTGCCGTGCACGAGACACGTGCTGACATCCCCGGTGCACATGAGCAGCTCGCGCAGCTGTTGAGTGCTGGACTCGACGCCGTTGAGTTGTACATAATACACACAGCTCACCTTGCCGTGCACGAGACACGTGCTGACATCCCCGGTGCACATGAGCAGCTCGCGCAGCTGTTGAGTGCTGGACTCGACGCCGTTGAGTTGTACATAATACACACAGCTCACCTTGCCGTGCACGAGACACGTGCTGACATCCCCGGTGCACATGAGCAGCTCGCGCAGCTGTTGAGTGCTGGACTCGACGCCGTTGAGTTGTACATAATACACACAGCTCACCTTGCCGTGCACGAGACACGTGCTGACATCCCCGGTGCACATGAGCAGCTCGCGCAGCTGTTGAGTGCTGGACTCGACGCCGTTGAGTTGTACATAATACACACAGCTCACCTTGCCGTGCACGAGACACGTGCTGACATCCCCGGTGCACATGAGCAGCTCGCGCAGCTGTTGAGTGCTGGACTCGACGCCGTTGAGTTGTACATAATACACACAGCTCACCTTGCCGTGCACGAGACACGTGCTGACATCCCCGGTGCACATGAGCAGCTCGCGCAGCTGTTGAGTGCTGGACTCGACGCCGTTGAGTTGTACATAATACACACAGCTCACCTTGCCGTGCACGAGACACGTGCTGACATCCCCGGTGCACATGAGCAGCTCGCGCAGCTGTTGAGTGCTGGACTCGACGCCGTTGAGTTGTACATAATACACACAGCTCACCTTGCCGTGCACGAGACACGTGCTGACATCCCCGGTGCACATGAGCAGCTCGCGCAGCTGTTGAGTGCTGGACTCGACGCCGTTGAGTTGTACATAATACACACAGCTCACCTTGCCGTGCACGAGACACGTGCTGACATCCCCGGTGCACATGAGCAGCTCGCGCAGCTGTTGAGTGCTGGACTCGACGCCGTTGAGTTGTACATAATACACACAGCTCACCTTGCCGTGCACGAGACACGTGCTGACATCCCCGGTGCACATGAGCAGCTCGCGCAGCTGTTGAGTGCTGGACTCGACGCCGTTGAGTTGTACATAATACACACAGCTCACCTTGCCGTGCACGAGACACGTGCTGACATCCCCGGTGCACATGAGCAGCTCGCGCAGCTGTTGAGTGCTGGACTCGACGCCGTTGAGTTGTACATAATACACACAGCTCACCTTGCCGTGCACGAGACACGTGCTGACATCCCCGGTGCACATGAGCAGCTCGCGCAGCTGTTGAGTGCTGGACTCGACGCCGTTGAGTTGTACATAATACACACAGCTCACCTTGCCGTGCACGAGACACGTGCTGACATCCCCGGTGCACATGAGCAGCTCGCGCAGCTGTTGAGTGCTGGACTCGACGCCGTTGAGTTGTACATAATACACACAGCTCACCTTGCCGTGCACGAGACACGTGCTGACATCCCCGGTGCACATGAGCAGCTCGCGCAGCTGTTGAGTGCTGGACTCGACGCCGTTGAGTTGTACATAATACACACAGCTCACCTTGCCGTGCACGAGACACGTGCTGACATCCCCGGTGCACATGAGCAGCTCGCGCAGCTGTTGAGTGCTGGACTCGACGCCGTTGAGTTGTACATAATACACACAGCTCACCTTGCCGTGCACGAGACACGTGCTGACATCCCCGGTGCACATGAGCAGCTCGCGCAGCTGTTGAGTGCTGGACTCGACGCCGTTGAGTTGTACATAATACACACAGCTCACCTTGCCGTGCACGAGACACGTGCTGACATCCCCGGTGCACATGAGCAGCTCGCGCAGCTGTTGAGTGCTGGACTCGACGCCGTTGAGTTGTACATAATACACACAGCTCACCTTGCCGTGCACGAGACACGTGCTGACATCCCCGGTGCACATGAGCAGCTCGCGCAGCTGTTGAGTGCTGGACTCGACGCCGTTGAGTTGTACATAATACACACAGCTCACCTTGCCGTGCACGAGACACGTGCTGACATCCCCGGTGCACATGAGCAGCTCGCGCAGCTGTTGAGTGCTGGACTCGACGCCGTTGAGTTGTACATAATACACACAGCTCACCTTGCCGTGCACGAGACACGTGCTGACATCCCCGGTGCACATGAGCAGCTCGCGCAGCTGTTGAGTGCTGGACTCGACGCCGTTGAGTTGTACATAATACACACAGCTCACCTTGCCGTGCACGAGACACGTGCTGACATCCCCGGTGCACATGAGCAGCTCGCGCAGCTGTTGAGTGCTGGACTCGACGCCGTTGAGTTGTACATAATACACACAGCTCACCTTGCCGTGCACGAGACACGTGCTGACATCCCCGGTGCACATGAGCAGCTCGCGCAGCTGTTGAGTGCTGGACTCGACGCCGTTGAGTTGTACATAATACACACAGCTCACCTTGCCGTGCACGAGACACGTGCTGACATCCCCGGTGCACATGAGCAGCTCGCGCAGCTGTTGAGTGCTGGACTCGACGCCGTTGAGTTGTACATAATACACACAGCTCACCTTGCCGTGCACGAGACACGTGCTGACATCCCCGGTGCACATGAGCAGCTCGCGCAGCTGTTGAGTGCTGGACTCGACGCCGTTGAGTTGTACATAATACACACAGCTCACCTTGCCGTGCACGAGACACGTGCTGACATCCCCGGTGCACATGAGCAGCTCGCGCAGCTGTTGAGTGCTGGACTCGACGCCGTTGAGTTGTACATAATACACACAGCTCACCTTGCCGTGCACGAGACACGTGCTGACATCCCCGGTGCACATGAGCAGCTCGCGCAGCTGTTGAGTGCTGGACTCGACGCCGTTGAGTTGTACATAATACACACAGCTCACCTTGCCGTGCACGAGACACGTGCTGACATCCCCGGTGCACATGAGCAGCTCGCGCAGCTGTTGAGTGCTGGACTCGACGCCGTTGAGTTGTACATAATACACACAGCTCACCTTGCCGTGCACGAGACACGTGCTGACATCCCCGGTGCACATGAGCAGCTCGCGCAGCTGTTGAGTGCTGGACTCGACGCCGTTGAGTTGTACATAATACACACAGCTCACCTTGCCGTGCACGAGACACGTGCTGACATCCCCGGTGCACATGAGCAGCTCGCGCAGCTGTTGAGTGCTGGACTCGACGCCGTTGAGTTGTACATAATACACACAGCTCACCTTGCCGTGCACGAGACACGTGCTGACATCCCCGGTGCACATGAGCAGCTCGCGCAGCTGTTGAGTGCTGGACTCGACGCCGTTGAGTTGTACATAATACACACAGCTCACCTTGCCGTGCACGAGACACGTGCTGACATCCCCGGTGCACATGAGCAGCTCGCGCAGCTGTTGAGTGCTGGACTCGACGCCGTTGAGTTGTACATAATACACACAGCTCACCTTGCCGTGCACGAGACACGTGCTGACATCCCCGGTGCACATGAGCAGCTCGCGCAGCTGTTGAGTGCTGGACTCGACGCCGTTGAGTTGTACATAATACACACAGCTCACCTTGCCGTGCACGAGACACGTGCTGACATCCCCGGTGCACATGAGCAGCTCGCGCAGCTGTTGAGTGCTGGACTCGACGCCGTTGAGTTGTACATAATACACACAGCTCACCTTGCCGTGCACGAGACACGTGCTGACATCCCCGGTGCACATGAGCAGCTCGCGCAGCTGTTGAGTGCTGGACTCGACGCCGTTGAGTTGTACATAATACACACAGCTCACCTTGCCGTGCACGAGACACGTGCTGACATCCCCGGTGCACATGAGCAGCTCGCGCAGCTGTTGAGTGCTGGACTCGACGCCGTTGAGTTGTACATAATACACACAGCTCACCTTGCCGTGCACGAGACACGTGCTGACATCCCCGGTGCACATGAGCAGCTCGCGCAGCTGTTGAGTGCTGGACTCGACGCCGTTGAGTTGTACATAATACACACAGCTCACCTTGCCGTGCACGAGACACGTGCTGACATCCCCGGTGCACATGAGCAGCTCGCGCAGCTGTTGAGTGCTGGACTCGACGCCGTTGAGTTGTACATAATACACACAGCTCACCTTGCCGTGCACGAGACACGTGCTGACATCCCCGGTGCACATGAGCAGCTCGCGCAGCTGTTGAGTGCTGGACTCGACGCCGTTGAGTTGTACATAATACACACAGCTCACCTTGCCGTGCACGAGACACGTGCTGACATCCCCGGTGCACATGAGCAGCTCGCGCAGCTGTTGAGTGCTGGACTCGACGCCGTTGAGTTGTACATAATACACACAGCTCACCTTGCCGTGCACGAGACACGTGCTGACATCCCCGGTGCACATGAGCAGCTCGCGCAGCTGTTGAGTGCTGGACTCGACGCCGTTGAGTTGTACATAATACACACAGCTCACCTTGCCGTGCACGAGACACGTGCTGACATCCCCGGTGCACATGAGCAGCTCGCGCAGCTGTTGAGTGCTGGACTCGACGCCGTTGAGTTGTACATAATACACACAGCTCACCTTGCCGTGCACGAGACACGTGCTGACATCCCCGGTGCACATGAGCAGCTCGCGCAGCTGTTGAGTGCTGGACTCGACGCCGTTGAGTTGTACATAATACACACAGCTCACCTTGCCGTGCACGAGACACGTGCTGACATCCCCGGTGCACATGAGCAGCTCGCGCAGCTGTTGAGTGCTGGACTCGACGCCGTTGAGTTGTACATAATACACACAGCTCACCTTGCCGTGCACGAGACACGTGCTGACATCCCCGGTGCACATGAGCAGCTCGCGCAGCTGTTGAGTGCTGGACTCGACGCCGTTGAGTTGTACATAATACACACAGCTCACCTTGCCGTGCACGAGACACGTGCTGACATCCCCGGTGCACATGAGCAGCTCGCGCAGCTGTTGAGTGCTGGACTCGACGCCGTTGAGTTGTACATAATACACACAGCTCACCTTGCCGTGCACGAGACACGTGCTGACATCCCCGGTGCACATGAGCAGCTCGCGCAGCTGTTGAGTGCTGGACTCGACGCCGTTGAGTTGTACATAATACACACAGCTCACCTTGCCGTGCACGAGACACGTGCTGACATCCCCGGTGCACATGAGCAGCTCGCGCAGCTGTTGAGTGCTGGACTCGACGCCGTTGAGTTGTACATAATACACACAGCTCACCTTGCCGTGCACGAGACACGTGCTGACATCCCCGGTGCACATGAGCAGCTCGCGCAGCTGTTGAGTGCTGGACTCGACGCCGTTGAGTTGTACATAATACACACAGCTCACCTTGCCGTGCACGAGACACGTGCTGACATCCCCGGTGCACATGAGCAGCTCGCGCAGCTGTTGAGTGCTGGACTCGACGCCGTTGAGTTGTACATAATACACACAGCTCACCTTGCCGTGCACGAGACACGTGCTGACATCCCCGGTGCACATGAGCAGCTCGCGCAGCTGTTGAGTGCTGGACTCGACGCCGTTGAGTTGTACATAATACACACAGCTCACCTTGCCGTGCACGAGACACGTGCTGACATCCCCGGTGCACATGAGCAGCTCGCGCAGCTGTTGAGTGCTGGACTCGACGCCGTTGAGTTGTACATAATACACACAGCTCACCTTGCCGTGCACGAGACACGTGCTGACATCCCCGGTGCACATGAGCAGCTCGCGCAGCTGTTGAGTGCTGGACTCGACGCCGTTGAGTTGTACATAATACACACAGCTCACCTTGCCGTGCACGAGACACGTGCTGACATCCCCGGTGCACATGAGCAGCTCGCGCAGCTGTTGAGTGCTGGACTCGACGCCGTTGAGTTGTACATAATACACACAGCTCACCTTGCCGTGCACGAGACACGTGCTGACATCCCCGGTGCACATGAGCAGCTCGCGCAGCTGTTGAGTGCTGGACTCGACGCCGTTGAGTTGTACATAATACACACAGCTCACCTTGCCGTGCACGAGACACGTGCTGACATCCCCGGTGCACATGAGCAGCTCGCGCAGCTGTTGAGTGCTGGACTCGACGCCGTTGAGTTGTACATAATACACACAGCTCACCTTGCCGTGCACGAGACACGTGCTGACATCCCCGGTGCACATGAGCAGCTCGCGCAGCTGTTGAGTGCTGGACTCGACGCCGTTGAGTTGTACATAATACACACAGCTCACCTTGCCGTGCACGAGACACGTGCTGACATCCCCGGTGCACATGAGCAGCTCGCGCAGCTGTTGAGTGCTGGACTCGACGCCGTTGAGTTGTACATAATACACACAGCTCACCTTGCCGTGCACGAGACACGTGCTGACATCCCCGGTGCACATGAGCAGCTCGCGCAGCTGTTGAGTGCTGGACTCGACGCCGTTGAGTTGTACATAATACACACAGCTCACCTTGCCGTGCACGAGACACGTGCTGACATCCCCGGTGCACATGAGCAGCTCGCGCAGCTGTTGAGTGCTGGACTCGACGCCGTTGAGTTGTACATAATACACACAGCTCACCTTGCCGTGCACGAGACACGTGCTGACATCCCCGGTGCACATGAGCAGCTCGCGCAGCTGTTGAGTGCTGGACTCGACGCCGTTGAGTTGTACATAATACACACAGCTCACCTTGCCGTGCACGAGACACGTGCTGACATCCCCGGTGCACATGAGCAGCTCGCGCAGCTGTTGAGTGCTGGACTCGACGCCGTTGAGTTGTACATAATACACACAGCTCACCTTGCCGTGCACGAGACACGTGCTGACATCCCCGGTGCACATGAGCAGCTCGCGCAGCTGTTGAGTGCTGGACTCGACGCCGTTGAGTTGTACATAATACACACAGCTCGCCTTGCCGTGCACGAGACACGTGCTGACATCCCCGGTGCACATGAGCAGCTCGCGCAGCTGTTGAGTGCTGGACTCGACGCCGTTGAGTTGTACATAATACACACAGCTCACCTTGCCGTGCACGAGACACGTGCTGACATCCCCGGTGCACATGAGCAGCTCGCGCAGCTGTTGAGTGCTGGACTCGACGCCGTTGAGTTGTACATAATACACACAGCTCACCTTGCCGTGCACGAGACACGTGCTGACATCCCCGGTGCACATGAGCAGCTCGCGCAGCTGTTGAGTGCTGGACTCGACGCCGTTGAGTTGTACATAATACACACAGCTCACCTTGCCGTGCACGAGACACGTGCTGACATCCCCGGTGCACATGAGCAGCTCGCGCAGCTGTTGAGTGCTGGACTCGACGCCGTTGAGTTGTACATAATACACACAGCTCACCTTGCCGTGCACGAGACACGTGCTGACATCCCCGGTGCACATGAGCAGCTCGCGCAGCTGTTGAGTGCTGGACTCGACGCCGTTGAGTTGTACATAATACACACAGCTCACCTTGCCGTGCACGAGACACGTGCTGACATCCCCGGTGCACATGAGCAGCTCGCGCAGCTGTTGAGTGCTGGACTCGACGCCGTTGAGTTGTACATAATACACACAGCTCACCTTGCCGTGCACGAGACACGTGCTGACATCCCCGGTGCACATGAGCAGCTCGCGCAGCTGTTGAGTGCTGGACTCGACGCCGTTGAGTTGTACATAATACACACAGCTCACCTTGCCGTGCACGAGACACGTGCTGACATCCCCGGTGCACATGAGCAGCTCGCGCAGCTGTTGAGTGCTGGACTCGACGCCGTTGAGTTGTACATAATACACACAGCTCACCTTGCCGTGCACGAGACACGTGCTGACATCCCCGGTGCACATGAGCAGCTCGCGCAGCTGTTGAGTGCTGGACTCGACGCCGTTGAGTTGTACATAATACACACAGCTCACCTTGCCGTGCACGAGACACGTGCTGACATCCCCGGTGCACATGAGCAGCTCGCGCAGCTGTTGAGTGCTGGACTCGACGCCGTTGAGTTGTACATAATACACACAGCTCACCTTGCCGTGCACGAGACACGTGCTGACATCCCCGGTGCACATGAGCAGCTCGCGCAGCTGTTGAGTGCTGGACTCGACGCCGTTGAGTTGTACATAATACACACAGCTCACCTTGCCGTGCACGAGACACGTGCTGACATCCCCGGTGCACATGAGCAGCTCGCGCAGCTGTTGAGTGCTGGACTCGACGCCGTTGAGTTGTACATAATACACACAGCTCACCTTGCCGTGCACGAGACACGTGCTGACATCCCCGGTGCACATGAGCAGCTCGCGCAGCTGTTGAGTGCTGGACTCGACGCCGTTGAGTTGTACATAATACACACAGCTCACCTTGCCGTGCACGAGACACGTGCTGACATCCCCGGTGCACATGAGCAGCTCGCGCAGCTGTTGAGTGCTGGACTCGACGCCGTTGAGTTGTACATAATACACACAGCTCACCTTGCCGTGCACGAGACACGTGCTGACATCCCCGGTGCACATGAGCAGCTCGCGCAGCTGTTGAGTGCTGGACTCGACGCCGTTGAGTTGTACATAATACACACAGCTCACCTTGCCGTGCACGAGACACGTGCTGACATCCCCGGTGCACATGAGCAGCTCGCGCAGCTGTTGAGTGCTGGACTCGACGCCGTTGAGTTGTACATAATACACACAGCTCACCTTGCCGTGCACGAGACACGTGCTGACATCCCCGGTGCACATGAGCAGCTCGCGCAGCTGTTGAGTGCTGGACTCGACGCCGTTGAGTTGTACATAATACACACAGCTCACCTTGCCGTGCACGAGACACGTGCTGACATCCCCGGTGCACATGAGCAGCTCGCGCAGCTGTTGAGTGCTGGACTCGACGCCGTTGAGCTTGTGGTTGAGTCCGTTGAGGCTGGTGAGCGGTTTCTTGGGCGAGCTACCGCGGGAGTTGGCGCCGGACTCGTTTTCCTTGTCGCTGCCTGCTGTGGGAAAGGGATAATAAATATTGCTGTGTTGTTTAGGACTCAAATAGTGTGGAGATAGCCAGTGGTGTCTGCTAGTGACACTATTATTTATCAAATACTCCATATAAGGTGGATCGACGACCTACAGCATAACGACCGTATCGAAGCAAATGCGCGACAGCATAGCTACAAAAAGTCACCGTAGACGAGGACTCTAATTCAATTCGTTTAATTTGTATGGAGTCATCATCATCATCTCAGCCGAAAGACGTCCACTACTGGACATAGGCCTCCCCCAAGCGTCGTCACAACGACCGGTTCTGTGCGTCTCGCATCCATTTGATTTCTGTGACCCATGCCAGGTCGTCGGTCCACCTTATCGGAGGCGTTTCAACGCTGCGGCTTCCGGTACGTGGCCGCCACTCTAGAACCTTTAGTTCCCATCGACTATCTGTTCGGGCTATGTCGTGGTTGGTAACCTTAGTTCTCTTGCAGATATCTTCATTTTTGATGTGACTGCGCAAGGAAACTCCGAGCATAGCCCTTTCCATTGGTCTTTGGGTGAGTTGAAGGTTTCTGATGAGGCCCCAAGTGTTGGGTAGAAGTCTATACTAATATTATAAAGAGGTAAAATTTGTAAGTTTGTATGTAGGGGGTAATCTCTGGAAGTACTGGTCCGATTTGAAAAATTCTTTCAGTGTTAGATAGCCCATCTATCGAGGAATGTTATAGGCTATACCAACACGCTACGGCCCACGGGAGCGGAGCAGTAACGAAAAATGCGGGTGAAACCTTAGGGGACAGCTAGTGTTTCGTGCAGCAGGTGAGTATAACTGACCTCTCTCCTTCTGCTGCTCGAACAGCTTGGCGACGTGCGCCAGCGTGTCCTGCGCGTCGTCCCTGCGCGGCGCGGGCATCACCGGCTTGTGCGCGCACGCGCCGCGCGGCTCGGCGCCCGCCTCCACGAACAGCCCCGCCAGCGAGCGCTGCACCCAGTAGCGACGGAACGCGCGGTCCGACCCTACGGAACAGTGTACAACGATTAATAACAATATAGGGTAACCACTATAGTGATTGCCCAGCATATAGTGATTGCCCACATTAAGAAGCAATGCGTTTTTTTGATAATTTTTAAAGGGTTAGTATAAATTTAATAACCATAGATGTTGTAGTAACATCAACAGTAGCATAAATTTAATAAATTTATACTAACCCTTTAAAAATTACCAAAAAAACGCATTGCTTCTTAATGTGGGCAATCACTATAGTGGTTATCCTATATAACAATATATATTCCACAACTTTCACACAACGCTATCTAGTCCCAAGCTAAGCAGAGCTTGTGTTATGGGTACTAGACAACTGATAAACATACTTATATACTTCTAAATACATACATATTATAGATAAATTACACCCAGACTATTTTAACAGACTATTTATTTATATAATCTTTATGAAACTAAAGGTACAAAACCGGTCTTTCTCTACCAGTCAACCTAGTGTGATGCTAACATATAGCAGGTACTTAAAAAGGTACATATTATTTAAATAACAAAGTCACCAAAAATATATAAATAAAATAAACATACATACATAACTATATAATTACTATTATATATTATTACTAGTAATCGGCGTAGGTAGTGCCATTCGCGAGATTTTGTGACAGTTATCTTAACATGGATATGCCGTCGAGTTCCAGGAAATATTTTATTTATTCCATAAAAACGGTTCTCTCATTTTTTATTAACAGTATTAGAACTAATATTACTTGATTGTTCAACAGCATGTAATAAATACATGGAAAACATTCTTCAGAATCCCGGGAATCCCAGGACATATCCATGTTAACATTATCATTCAAGTTCATTGACCCCAAATGGCACTACCTATGCCGATCACTAATTATTACACATTTGTCACCACTTTCAATGTTTAATTGATACCTGAATATTATATCTATATTTTATAGAATCAAATGTAATGGCCACTGTGATGTTTATAACGCTTCCATTCACGTTATTAAAATAGTGACTCATCGTTGTCACTCAAGTACTCCCCATAACCACTATCATAGTAAATTAGAAACGCTGAACACACCTTTCCAATTTACTATGATAATGGTTTCATTTACTATACTCCGTCGGTTTAAGTAATTAACTAAATGTGAACAATCTTGACATGTCTTTTTATCTAAAAGTTGTCTATAAATTGTATGTAAAAATCTACGCAAATAGGTATTTACCTAAATCGATGTTAGCTAATAAACTAAATTTAAATAATATTTGTGTATATTAAATACGACCTCTTTAATATAAAAAAACATACCAAGATTGTTTACCTTTAGTTAACTACCTAAACCGACGGAGTATAGTTAAAATAAACCCTTCAGATGAATACGACTTTACATTGCAATTACACTAATGAGTCACTATTTCCTTAACACGACTAGACTAACCTTACATCCATTTCATGTTCACTTAAAACTAAACCTTAACTCACCGACATAAGACGTATAATCGAACAGCTCGACCTGGAACTCTTTCAACTTCTTCTCATACTCCTTCTTCTTCTCCTCTCCCTCTGCCACTAACTTGTCTATGGCCGCTTTCGTCTCTTCGTCGACCGCTCTGGCCTTCTCGCCAGTGAGTTTGTTTTCTTCCTTTTTGGCGAAGGCCTCTTTACGGATTTCCTGTTTCGCTGCTATTAACTGAGCTTCGCGTTTGCGTTCGTTTGTCTGGAGAAGAATAAATAGTTTTAATTTCGGTTTAAATACTTCTGCTATGCTTGTATCGTTTTATGCTTTTATACAATCAACAATACGTCATCATCATCATCATCTACCTAGCCTTTTCCCAACTATATTGGGGTTGGCCTCCAGTCAAGCTGGATTTAGCTGAATACCAGTATTTTACGAGGAGCAGCTGCTTACCAGACCTCCATAACCCATTAACTGTAGTAACACGGTACTTCATGGCAAGACTGGAGTCTGATTTACTAGTCTGGGAAAAAAAGAATATCCTCTTCATACCTGTAGCAGCCGGAGCGCTTGCTTGGTGTTCTTCAGCTCGTCCAGCTTCTCCTCGATGACGTCACGCACGGTGGCGTAGCTCAGGATCTGGTTCATGAGGCACTGCAGCACCAGGAATTTGTCCTCTGAGGAATCAAGGGAAAATGTTAGTGAAATGTTTGTAGCCGTTTTGTGGGTACCTTGGATGTTTATTTATTAAAGAGTTGACCCGAAAGACGTTGTCCTGTGTAAACTATGAACTGTCAAACGCGAATCATCGTTGTTTTCCAAAAGAGACAACGAAGAAGACCATTTACAGGCACTTGAATTAACAAAATACTGATTACTCAAAAAAAAACCGGGCAAGTGCGAGTCGGTCTCGCACACTGAGGGTTCCGTACCAATTTATCAAGATGAAAACAGTTCAATTCTCGAATCGAGTCTTAAAGATTTTACAAAAAAGAAAATCTTGTAATGTAACTAAAAATTTAAGGTTTTCGGAATTTTTCCTTTATGTGTGCTATAAAACGTTGCTTCATGCCAAATTTCAAGATTCTAGGTCGACTGGAAGTACCCTTTAGGTTTTGATTCCCTTGCGAGTACTTGCGAGTTTCAAAATATGCAGCTTAAATTGCTGTTTCTTTTGATTGCGTTGACATAGAAGTTTGATTTTGTTACAGCTTAAAGGTATTATAGACCTGAGTATTTGGTATGAATTTCAATTTAATACCTCTACGCGTTTATGAGGAAATGGGTAGTAAGTTTAAAATTATTAAAAAAAAAAATATTATGTGATGTAACTAACAATTTATGGTTTTCGTAATTTTTCCTTTATCTATGCTATAAGACGTTGCTTCGTACCAAATTTCAAGATTCTGAGTTCACGGGAAGCACCCTGTAGGTTTTGATTCCCTTGCAAGTGTCGAAAATTTGCGGCATAAACGGCTGTATCTTTTGATTGCGTTGGCTTAGAAGTTTGATTTTTTCACAGCTTCAAGGGACAGTAGACCTGAGTAATTGATATAAATTTCAGCTTCATACCTCCACGCGTTCCTGAGAAAAAGGGTCTTGACAGACGGACGGACAGACGGACAACAAAGTGATCCTATAAGGGTTCCGTTTTTTCCTTTTGAGGTACGGAACCCTAAAAGAAGCTAAATTGCATGTTCATGCGTGATGACCAACTTAGTTTTTCTTTCACATAGCAAGGGTCAGCACAATTTGTTGTATGTGGTACCGATCCATGTTGAACAGATACATGGGTATGTTGCTGCTTCGTGTAAATACACGAAGACAACACATCGCAACTCTATATTTGAAGGTTGGTCGCGAATTTTTTGATGATGCAGCGTATTTCTATTGAAAAGGGAGGATCCTCCAATCCGGGCAGACCGATTTTAGTCAAAGTCAAAGATTTATTTGCAGATAAATATGGTTACAAAAGTTCTTACAATGGTAGTATTAGTAACTTAACATATTCAATCATAACTTAATGACATGCAAATTTTTGGTATAAGTAGGTAGAATTCGAAGTTTAATTTATTATTATATTTTATTTATTAATAATTTATTATATATTTATAAGATTAATTTTATTTATTAATAATTTATTATATATTTATAAGATTAATTTAATTTATAATCAAAAAATTCTTTTATATTATAGAAGGGATTTTCAATCAACCACCTGCGTAAAGCCCTTTAGGTTGTTGTATATGTTGATGATGCAGAATTTTCAATTTCGGTTCCTATATACCGCTACAAGACAGTTTATGATACCTATCTGATATTATGTCGTAGTGTAAAAGCTTACCGAGTGGTAGATCGGCGACGTGCGTGGCGGCGAGTGCGCGCAGCGTGCCGGGTCTGGTGACGCGCAGACGCAGCCCCGCGTCGTCTGCGCTGGTGTAGCCGCCGCGCGCCTGGTAGCGCCACGACGCGCAGCGCCCGCCCGGGCCCGCGCCCGACGACAGCAGGTGCAGTCTGGTGAGAGCATAATTATGTATTTATTTAAGCTTCATGTACAGTGGTGGTACATAGGCGGACTTTATGCAACAAGCCATTCTCTACCAGTCAACCTTACACACGCTACTACTACTATATAATGTTCTTAGGATCTTTGCGTTCTGGTTTCCGCACTTAGTCCTGTTGGAACATTGTGCGTGACTACTACATAATAATAATGTATTCATTTGGAACAAGAAACACATACAGACATAAAACAATGATAACAGCAGTAATATAAAACTGTGTCGCAGTTATCAGCGCCCCTCTCCAAGTCAGGAAGTAAAATTGTGAAAATATGTTCTTCTTCCTGCTCTTATCCCATATTGTTTGGAGTCAGCACAACATGTTTTTTACTTCCATTCTGTCCTGTCACACTATCACTAACTTCTGTTCTTTCATATCACTCACACAATCCATCCATCTCTTCTTTGGCCTTTTCCTCTCCATCCATCAACATGTAAACTCCAAACTCTTTCAGTAACATGCATTTCATCCCTCCTCTCCACATGACCATACCAAGCCATTTTCATTCAATCACTGTTGACACTTTAACACTAAGATTGCTTTATTTCTTTTACCCCAGTATGAATGCGTCTTTACTTAATAGTAGCACCAATGAAGTAGTATTGTCTTATCGCGCATAGAATGTAAATAAAATCAAACTTTGTGTACTTGACAGGTAACTAACTGTCTCTGCACAATTAACTTAGAAAACCACATGCAAAACTCAACTTTAATATTTGTAACATTTTTTAATTGTATTCAAAAATGTACGCCTGAATTGTACGTCGCGTTGCATTGCGTAGCGTAGGCCCAATGTAGCACTACAAATCTAGTTGCCATATAAAATGCATGAAGATTGACGCGCTCAGATCGTATGTGGCCCACGTGAGCCCAATATAGTTCTATTCTATACCTTAGAAGTAAGACCTATGGAACTAACCTCAAAACTTCACTGACTGTAGTGGGGTCCAGCGGCAATTTGCTGAGCGGAGTCCCCAGGTAGGTTTGTGACCATTTGCTGGCTTTCGTTGCTAGCTCCATACCCTTGGTTACACCTACTTCAGCGTCGATCTCTTGTTGGTCCTCTGTGGAAATAACTTTTGTTATTAGCGGAACTAACTTTTGACAGTCCTATTGGTCTAGTGGTCAGTGTCCCTGACTGCTATGCTGGAGATTGTGGGTTAGATTTCCACCAAGGACAAATATTTGTGTGATGAGCGTGATCATTTTTTATAAAAGACACATAAAAAAGAAAAAGGGTGTAATTTAACCAAAGTATGTATGTATTTAGAAATATTTCAGTATGTTTATCAGTCGTCTAGTAGTAATACCAAAAGCTCTGTTTAGTTTGGGACTAGATAGCGTTGCGTGAAAGTTGACGAAAATAAAATCAGGGAGAGAATGAGCCATAATCCACTACATGGACCCAGAGAAAAACTAATATAACAGTTTTTTTGTTAAATATCAACTTTTTTATGTCACATAAACCAATGCTTGACTGCAATCCCACCTGATGGTAAGCAGTGATGCAGATGATGCAACTTACCAATAGAAAGCTGTATCCTCCCATTCTCATTATACTCCTCAGCCTCATCCTCCTGCAGCGAGAACACGGTGGTGAGGAACATCTGCACGAGGTCGCTGAACACGCCAGCGTGCTCCTTCGACGTCAGCGCCTTGCGGAACGTCTCCACGTCCAGCTGGTTGTGGAACACGTCCTTCACCTTGAGGATCTCGGAGTACGTGTGGACGAACTCGAGGACTGAGAGGAAATCGCCGAAGTGCTCGTGCGATATGCCTTCCACTTCTATTGGAGTGCCTTTTGGTATTATCTGTGAATGAGAGTGGTGTTAGTGGATCTAGGAGTGTTTTTCATTTCATCATCATCATCTGCCTAGAATTTTTCTCAACTATATTGGGGTCGGCTTCCAGTCAAACCGGATTTAGCTGAATACCAGTTTTTTACGAGGAGCGGTTGACTACCAGACCTCCACAACCTATTAACTGGGGTAACTTGGTCCTTGATGGCAAGACTGGAGTCAGATTTACTGGCTTCTGACTATCCGTAACGACTGCCAAAGATCTACAAATGACAGCCGGGACCTATGGCTTAACGTGCTTTCCGAGGCACGGAGGAAACTCGTTGTCGAGTTTTTTCATTTCTTTGAGGTAATGTCAGTGTCTGGTTTAATTTTGTAATACAAAATTATAGTTTTGAAGGTTGACTAGATACATTTGAGCTTAAGAATACTTAAAAAAAAACTGTTTGGCATATTGCTTCATTATGGGTACTTTAAACACAAGCATTGCACCTGAAAAATAATCTTATACCTATGTCATATTTTGTAAGCAACAGTAATCAAGCATTTCATATGAATATGAACATTAATAGTACATTAATAAGTTTTAATTTCGCATGAACCACTACTGAGCTCAGAATTGGCTTTATATATAGATTCGTGTATAAAATCGCAATTATGCAGAAAGAACATTAATTCCATCAAAAACCATTTTAACAGGGTTTTCAACTACTTCAACAAAAACCTAAGTTAGGGGTCAGTTCACACCGAGATGCGACGCGACGATGCAGGAAGAGGCCAGTGATTTCGCGCTATGCCGCGCGCCGCCGCGAGATGCATCGCCACGTTGCGAGGCGCATAGTAAAATCTTCCGAAACACGACACGAGCGAATGTAAAAACGTTCCGCTGCGTCACGAGGCACAGCGCTGCATGAAGCAACGTATTCTTCATTCTAACAATGAAATGTGTATCTTTTCACGTAGTAAATAAAGTTCTATTTTGAGTCACTCTATTAAAATGTGCATGCAGCGTCGCGTCGCGTCTCGGTGTGAGCTGACCCTTAAGGGGGGATATCTTTGAAAAAAAAAGACTAAATGATAGGAGTTCAAACTCACCTTATGGTCCTCCAGCTCCATATCGTCCTTGACCTTCTGCCACTCCTTCATATACGCCTGCAGGCGCGCCGTCTTCTCCTTCTTCCTCAGTCTCTCCTCCTCTTTGCGCTGGCGCATCAAGTCCTCTGCTTTGCGCATCTTCTCCGCCATTTCCTGCGCATTCTTCTTGGCGGCTGGATCGGCGGGCGGTTTGTTCTTTTGTGCTGTTGATAAGATTTTGTTAGGTGTCAGTTTTATATTACACACTAACCAACAACTTCGTTCATTAGAATGTTTTCATGAAAACTTGAACAACCCATAATCTTTATTTCGAGGGTAGTTTCGAAAAACAAATAAAGACAATATCCAACATCACTCATTCGCTTCAAACTCAAACTGTTTTATATCACATAGGCCTACATGGGCACTTATAAAACGTTAGAAGCTAGTGCACGGTTCTAATTGGTCGTTTCCTATAGAGAAGAACCGGCAAGAAACTACATGGTTACTTCGCTTTGCTCGTCGCCGCACCACACCCACGTACTATTGGTCGCGTAGACCGCAAAAGAGTATTGTGAGTATTGAATAGTTTACGACCTGGAGCGGTCACACTAAAGTAGACTTAGTACAAAAATGATCTCACTAACCTTCAACCTTGTCAGTCTTCTTGACAAACTTATCCATGGACTCCTGCCTCCCCTTCTTGTCAGGACTGGGCTTCTTGGCAGACTTGCTCCCCTTGGTGGCCGAGCCCGGCTTGGCCTGGCTCTTGGCCGCTGGAGGGGACTTCAGCAGCTTCTTGGACGAGGGGAAGGCTGGAGGGGTACCCGTGAATATTTGCTCGAAGCTTACTTTGTTTATACTGTATTTTTCTTGTGCTGTTTTCTGTGGAGATAAAAATAAAATGATACTATATAATTACTGTTTCGTTCGGAGAGGGAATGGGCCATAATCCACCGCGCGGGCCCAGTGCGGATTGGCGGATGTCACATGTCTTCGAATTTTTGGTTCTAGAACATGCCGGTTTCGTCACGATGTTTTTCTTCACCGTTTTGAGAATAGTGGTGATGAAAAAATATACATAAAGTAATGCGTTTGGCTGGGTTTGAACCCGGGACCGTTACCACAGCTGCTCACGCCGCCTGAATACAATAGAGATTGGATATAATAGACATTTTTTAACATGACTACGTGCGAATCGGATGCTCGACGCACGTGCAACAAGATTATTACCGCTAATATGGCAAGCAAAAGCAGAACCAAGCAGGGTGGTAAGCCTGGCAAGATGCCACGGGGCCCCGTTCCAGGGGAGCTTTCGATCTAAGAAGCCGCGAGCTCGGAAGAAATAACTCAACCTATGTTTTTTTTTTTATAGTAAGTTTAAATCACAATGTGACGCGTTTTTTGGGGTCATATTCAATGAATTTGCAACGAGCCTCAGATGATAGTTAGGCCACTGATGTCGTCACCTGTATGGCAAAGTTGCGAATCTGCCGCTTGCTGTCGCTACAGATTCGCAACTTTGCCACACAGGTGACGTGTCAAGTATTGTGCCAGTCATAGCGGCTGCGACTGTCGCAACCCAGTGCTGGGCACGCCGTCATTGCGGCTAGAAGTCCCCTCTTTGAGGAGTGGTTGGAAAGAGGCCACGGTGTCCTCGCGTTCCGTATGACGCAGGACCTCATCAGACACGGTAAGTAAAGTAAGGAATGGGTTGGGATTTAGTAAGTAAAAGTCTGACAGGCCCTCTTGCTCCGCCCATGAGCGGGAGAAGTAATTCTGATGACTTCTTCTTCCTGCCCTTATCCCATATTATTTGGGGTCGGCGCAAAATGTTTTTTTCTTCCATTCTGTCCTGTCACCCGTCATGCTATCATCAACTCCCTTTACTTTCATATCAGTCCTCACACAATCCATCCATCTTTTCTTTGGTCTCCCTTTTCCTCTCCATCCCTTCAGAATTCATTCTGATGATTATATACCCATTGGAAAAAAAAGTATTGTGCCAATATTAAGTGGAACACCTACCTTAATCCCAATAACACCTTCAGGGCTGCCCTCAACAAACTGTTTGAGGAACAGGCGGTTCTTGTCGCGCGTGTAGACGCCCTTGCGCCGGCGCACGCGGTCCGACGGCGCGGTGCCGATGGTGCCGGACGCGGCGGCGTCGCTCTCGTCGTACTGCTCCACTTCGTAGCAGTACGCAGTCGAGGGGGGAATGGCTTTGCTGCAGAGGGGGAGAAGCAGACGGTTGAATAAAGGCATCTTTATTTATTTTTATACACTCAATCATCATCATCTGCCTAGCCATTTCCCAACTATATTGGGGTCGGCTTCCAGTCAAGCCGGATTTAGCTGAATACCAGTATTTTACGAGGAGCGGCTGCCTACCAGACCTCCACAACCCATTAACAGGATTAACACGGTACACACAATCAATACAAAAAATAAAAAATGCAGATAGGGTAGTAGGTACAGTAGGGCTGTTATAAGTTGGCGAGTCTGAAGTTAGGCTCTGCGAATTTTGGCGCTTGAAAACTCGTACAAAAATAAAGGTTTAAAAAAATAAATGTCAATAACAGTTTTTAACAGCAATAACAACTGCAAATTGCATTTTCTTTTTTTAATTTACATTTCAAAAGCTAAAATTCGCAGAGCTTAAATTCAGACTCGTCAACTTATAACGACCGTACTGTATTTTTGTACAAATAATCAATATCAAAAATAATAGATAGGGTAGTAGGTATAGGGTAGAGTAAAAGGTGCTGCTTATTTCTAACAGGTTGGGTGTTTAAGGTTTTTATTTTCTATATCTACAGTATGTATGAATTGTTTGTATTTGACAGATAAGCTTGGAGTAAAGTTCAGTGACCTTTTCCTTATATCTCTGCGAAGGTACACGAAAATCGAACAATGAACCGTTTTTCATTAAGTACTAGAAAACGTAAAGGAACGCAAAAGATGCCGATCCAAGACATCTTTGTCTTAATTTCCTAAAGTCATTATTTAAAAATAACATTTTCAATAATTTTATAAGAGTTATCCTCTAAACTTTAACAATCAATTTAATCGTAATTCAAACAGTCTGAAGAATAAATATCAGCTGGAAGTGTTATGTTATAATTCGTCTATCAATAACTATGTGTACATTTGAAATGTATGTACAATACTTAATGACTTGTGTACTTATGTGTATATACTTAATGACTTATCAAGTATTAGATAATGAGTCATTTTATACTCCTCAGAAATGCATTCATTTTGACATTGTTTTAAATTTAAAAAATTAAATTAAATCCATTACTTACTATAAGACACTTTTTTTAAGGTAAGTAAAGAGATCATCAAAATGACTTCTCTCACTCTGGGCGGAGCGGGAGGGCGTGTCAGACTTCAGCTGACTAACACCCACCCCTTAATACCAGGGTCCTGGGGTTCTCGTTCGTCAACCCACGCCGTTGTAGGCTTCGACTCTGACGGGCCCTAAGGTTTGCTGGCATCTATCATCTCATCATCTGCCTAGCCTTTTCCCTACTACATTGGGGTCGGCTTCCAGTCAAGCCGGATTTAGCTGAATACCAGTATTTTACGAGGAGCGGCTGCCTACCAGACCTCCACAACCCATTAACTGGGGTAACACGGTACTTCATGGCAAGACTGGAGTCAGATGTGCTGGCATCTATCATCTATTCTCTACATATTATACTACACTGCATAACTTTTTAAACAATAGTCACCATTGAGTTACATCACACAATTGCATATTCGCTCACATATGTTTAGTAAACTGTTCTATTCATTTAATAAAATTGATTAATGTTAGTTATTAAGATACATGTAACTAATTTAAAAAGAGTGGCCTCTTCTGGCACAAGTTTAAAAGGATTTTCACACTTAAAAGGAGAGCCTAGGAAGAAACCTACTTTTTCTATATCTATACTAATAAATTATAAAGAGGTAAAATTTGTAAGTTTGTATGTAGGGGGTAATCTTTGGAATTACTGGTCCGATTTGAAAAATTCTTTTAGTGTTAGATAGCCCATTTATCGAGGAATGCTATAGGCTATATACCATCACGCTACGGCCCACGGGAGCGGAGCAGTAACGAAAAATGCGGGTGAAACCGCAGGGGACAGCTAGTATTGAATAAAAAAAAACCTTTTTACCAACATATTATGTGTTATTGAATAAAAATATATAATTTTTTTCACTGATACTTATTATAAATTATTATATTAATTTTTATTTAATATAATTCTGTACTATAGATATGTAAATCTGTTTATACACAAAATATCCTTGTATATATTATTTTTCTTTTCACGAATTTAAGATGATTAAAACTTTGATGTTAATATTAATTAATGTACAACTGTATTTTATAGTGACTTTTCTTTTAATTTAATTTATTTTTTATATGTAATTTGACTTTAGTGTATTTGTTTCTTGGTTAAAGATTTTTTAGGGTAACTTAATTTTAATAATTTGTTGACTATAATGTATCTGAATATGACTTGTAAGAATCCCTTACCAGTACCTACAATAAATATTGCTCTTTCAACTAAAGAAAATCACATCAAAAACAGGTGTGTAGTTTAAGAATAAATTATCAGATAGACAGACACAGAAGGCAACTTTATTTTGTAATATGTAAAGAAGAATTTCTTCATAAAAATAAAAACAAAGAACTTGTCTGAGTATTATATCACTGATAAAATATCTAGATAGTAACCATTTTAAAATATCAGTCTTCATTGATAACAATGTGTCTTTAATTTGACACAGTCAATTAAATACTTTAGTGTTAGGTCATTTACCTCTAGTAGAATGATTAGACAAAAATGTTCTAAGAAAAAATGTTGTAGAAATAATACTATCAATTAAAAATCCATTTGTCTCAAAAATAAAAAGGCATGGCAAGAACAAGAACAGAATAAACTTTATTTTACACCAAAAGAAGTAATAAATTATGTGAAAACTAAAATCTATGGGTACAATGGCGGTCTTATTGCTGTCAGCGATATCTACCAGTTAAGCAGTAACTAGTTAAGGGCCTGTTTCACAATGTCTGAGTAGGCAGTACTCACTGAATAAATTCAAAAATGTGACAGAATTTGTATGAAATTATCTGCCAAGTAAGATACTCGAAACTTAATCATAGGTGGTGAAATAGGCCCTAAGTTATGAAAATCCTATATTCAATAGAATCAATGAGTACAGAAATGAGGAAACTCTTTGTATTTGTTTTAAATAGTTTAAAATAACAATTATGTAGTTAGAAACAAAAGTAGACAATTGTTTTACGTAAAGGTACTTTTGATATGTGGTATTATTCTGTTCTCCCACTCTTTTCTGTCCTTAGTTACTTCTTGGTTGAGAATAAGTTAATAATTTTATTTAAATAAAAATCTAAATTCCCTTATTTTATTAGCCTTCATCCGCTCTCCTAGCTTTGCTGTGCCCGACAGGGTCCATATTGATGTTAACTATGTTTTTATACAATCTTTACTACATATGGAATACACTAAAGTATTGAGTATTTTTGAGTTTTATTTTTGTAAATTATTGCAAAATATTATAAAATTAGTGATGTTGACTGGACCCTTGATTCAAGTACTAGAACATGCTGATATGGCTAAGATTTTAATACAATGTATTAGTCATGGAATACAACCGTTTGTGTTATTATGTTGCAAACAAAGTAAGTTATATTGCAAATCGCGATCAAGCACTGGTTTATACCAATAAAAAAAAACTAAAATATGAAATAATTTTTTAGAAAATTTACAAATGATATAAAAAAAAAATTTTTTTTTGTTAGTTTTTTTAAAATTATATTTGAATGTTTTAGATATGCATGTTTCTAAATAAATACGAAAAGAATCTTTCTGTTAGATTCTAATAATAAAATTGTTGTCATTAATTATGTTATTAATCTATTGTATTTTTTTATTAGAATTTACTCAGAAAACTAAATTTTCATTTTCAGTTATCACCAAGTCTATTCACAGCTTTCATCTAAACTATTATTTTATTTACCGTCTAAACAAAAAGCCTCTGGAAGAACATTTACCATTAAATATTACTTAAGAGGTATTTTCCTCTAAACCAACACCAAATTCAAAAGTCCAGTTATTACATCTACTTTATAACTTACTGAAAAAAGACTTCATACAACTTGATAGTTAGCAACAGTATGATTCATATATTATGATGATTTAGATTAAATAAGGAAATTTTAGGTATGTACAATAATAAATGTACCTACTTATGTGATGTTTAACTATGTTCTTTTTTATCATGCTTATTAGTGATTGTAAAGGCCTATTTCACCACTTATGATTAAGTTGCCAATATCTTACTTGGCAGATAATTTCATACAAATTCTGTTCCATTTTTGAATTTATTCGGGAAGTAGTGGCTACTCGGACATTGTGAAACAGGCCCTTAGTTTTCTATTACTTTATATGTTTCTATCCGTGAGAACCTGTAATTGGCTCAATGTCTCTTATACTGTTTTTATCCTTTTGTTATAACTGTTGGTTCTCCTAACAATAAATAAGTAAATAATAATATATATAGTAGTTAGATCATCTGCTGCCAAAACATATGGCCTTCATAAGACTTTAATTGTTGAAGTTTTTGCTGTGTTTTTTAGAAAGGTATGTCTGTGCCTACTATTGATACTGTTGCCAGTTTGTGAGTAGGGTTCAAGGCCAAATGTGGGTATGTTTAGAGAAATTCAGATTAAGAATAGTAGCCATGTTGGTTATGGATAGTAAAATGTTGTTGATGGTTGTTTATGGTGTCAATTGATGTTTTAAGACTAATTGGAGGTCTGGTAAGAATTTGAATGGTTTATTGTTTTTTTTTTGGGGACTTGTGAGTTTTAATGTTTTTAAATATGTACTTATATCTAAGAGTTGTGTTTTCATAATTTATAGGTACTATGTCAGCTGCTTACCTGTCTGGGTGCTGTTTCTGTGCCGTCACTGACAGTACATGGGCCTCTCTCCAAATATCTCCCTCCAGGCAGGCCTCCACAGTCTCCCCAACAAAGTACCGGTCCCTCACGAAGTTGAACACATCCTCAGACATTTCAGCAAATGAACACCTCTTGGTCCTCATTGCCAAGAACAATATTGGTATGCGCAACTCCATTGGAAAATCTTTCAGAGCCCTCCGTGCTGTCTTCTCACTGTGCAGGGCCTCTGAGTATGTCAAATTATTCTTTCCAGTCATCTCACATGACCACACCATTGAATTGACCAGAATAATCCTCTCACAGTATTCCCTGTAAATAAACATTCATCAAACATCATCTAATTATGATAAAAATTGTGACGCGAATGACAGAAATAGCAAAATATTGTGTCACGCTCGCGTTGTTGCGCGACCCGCCGCGCGCTGACAATGCCAACGGTCCCCGTAAACTGATAACTACAAATTAACATAGAAATTCGCAAAAATTCGGCGTTTCTAATGTTTATAGGTACACTCACTCGTAATCTTTGAATATCTCGTCGGTGATCTCGCAGTGGAAAACCTCATCATCGTCCCGGAGGTACTCCGACGCCTTTGATTTCTCAAATGCTTTCCTTTTTAACAGAGGCATGTTGAGAGTTCGCGGGTCACTACGGTGGGAAAACGATTTTCAGTCCGTTTTAACTTATCACTTCTGTTCAATATCACTTAACTTTGTATGGCGCATCTATTCCTACATTCCAGTGAATAGTACATTAGGAAATTGGTAGGTTTTATAAAATATTTCGAGCGAAAAATGTTGCGTGGTTTCGGTTGACAAGCCAAAAAACGGCGCGCTGAGGCGCTTCTTTTTACGCCAGAAACATATGAACTGGGTTAGTGTTTGCCATCAAAACCTACCAAATTAGTAGAAAATGAAACAATTCCAGAATTCATATTTTCTTCGTAAGGTTTTGTATTGGATTTGTTTTTTTTTTGTTATTGTGTACGTATTTTTTTTTGTTCACATGAACACAATTTAGGGAACGTAGGACGAGGTAACCTACCGAGTAAATCCGTTTATATTGTTATAAGGAAAATACTACTAATCCTAGAACTACCTTGACTGACAAGGCATTCAGCAGTGTTAGAGTGGCTCTAAGTGTATACCTAGTGTTCGATGCAATCGTATCTAAAATGGCATGTTTCAACGGAATCAAACCACTGGTCTAAAGCACGTAAAAAATTTCAACTGACTTCAATGTATAAATAATACTTAATAGTATTATTATAATGAATTTGGGAAACTGTAGTTAAAAAACCGGCCAAGAGCGTGTCGGGCCACGCTCAGTGTAGGTTTCCGTAGTTTCCCGTCCGTCACAATAAATGTCCCCAACTTTTCAAAAACTGTTCATCCCATCAAGTTCAAAATATTTTTCCTGGAAAGTAAAGACTTTCTACTTTCCGGATCTTTTTCATATTTTCTAAACTTATGGTTCAAAAGTTAGAGGGACACACACACACACACATTGTTTTTTACTTTTTGGAGCGATTATTTCCGAAATCATTGATATTATCAAAAAATGTTTTCAGTAAACCCCTATTCACTTTTGAATACCTATCCATTTATATCACATGTAAGGGTTGAAATAAAAAAAAGATCTTTCCACTTTACATGTAGGAGGGCTACCCTAATAAAACATTTTTTTTCTCATTTTTATTTTAACACTTTGTCGGCGTGATTGACATACCTACATATTGTTACCAAATTTTAGCTTTCTAGTTCTAACAGTTACAGAGATTAAGCGACGATGGACGGACGGACAGACATGGCGAAACTATAAGGATTCCGTTTTTGCCATTTGGCTACGGAACCCTAAAAAAACGAAGAGACATCACTACTCTAGAAACACATTACTTCGGAAACGATATTTTTTAGATTTTTATTTAGGTTTCCTTTTGGCTCCATCATCAAATTAGTTTAATAGTCTTATTAAAGCCAGAGTAAATCTCATGACAGTTCTAATAATCCCAAACATGCTTAGGATACATCGATTTTTTCTTGACAGAGTTCCAGTGCCTACCTTCAGGCTTTATCAGTCAACATCGACTACATGTGTAAAGTACAGTTCTGCTATGATTTAATGAGGAATTCTGTTCCATATCTTCGAAGTTAATCATCAGATCATAACATTATTTTTTAATCACAAGAAAAAATTCGGTCCCCAATTGGCAGCGAATTCAGTGAAAATAAATTTAAAAAATATATATAGTCGATCATAACCTCTTCCTGTTTTGAAGTCGGTTGAAAATATTCCATTTTATAAACTGGGTCATTCCAGTGTATGTCCAAATCCATTTAGGCGTTAAAAAGTTATTGATTAGTCAGTATTCAAAATGTGTTCACAATGCCTCGGATATATTTAGATTTTCTTTGGTCAAGTCCATGATGTGCATGGTTTTGAGGTGGATAGTAGGTATTATTGTGTAAGGAACTCGTAGGCTTACCAATACATATTATAAAACAAACTCGCTTCCCGCTATCTCTCCCTGTGTATGCTTAGATCTTTAAAACTGCCCAATGGAATTTAATGAGGTTTTTGAGATTTTGTTTGTTTTGTGATTCAAAAGAAAGGGTTATATTTATAACTAGCTGTGCCCGTGACTTCGTTCGCGTGGATGACGAAACTTATCAATGAGTTTTTGGTTTATTACCTACACTTATATGTATAAGTATATCAATAAATAAGAATCATTTCTAAAAACTAATATCTAAACCTACAAATAATGACTAATCCTACTAAAGAGTAGGTACTAAAAATAACCTACGTTACACACCATCAAATATTCCTACCATATATACGGTCTACGGCTTATAAAAGTAAACCTAAGTACCGACCTAATTAAAAAAACCATCAGTAACAGAAAATAAAATACCTACCTACTTAAATAAACCTATTTTTGATGATAACTAATCTAAACTCATTAAATGAGCAAACTCTCTAAAAACTAATATCTATACGAATGACTAATCCTACCTAACAGTATTATAAAATAACCTACGGTCACTACGTACACTTTCAAATAATTATACCCACTACATAAACTTTAAAATTAAAATCTATACCTACGACTTTTATAAAAATAAAAATAAATAAGTCAAAGGGGTGCTAATAAACTCCACTGCGGGTGACGTAACATACGACAAACTTATATTTTCGGTTAGTACATTAGTCGGGTCTAGGGATCGAACCGCAAAATTAAGTTTGTTTTTTATTGTATTTACTTTTCCGGGATAAAAATAACCCAGTGTGGTGCCCAGGATATTAAAGAATAAAATAACTAATAAAATAACTGGCCTGTTGGTCTAGTGGTTAGTAACCCTGACTGCTATGCCGGAGGTCGTGGGTTCGTTTCCCACCCAGGACAAATGTTTGTGTGATGAGCACGATCATTTGTTCTGTGTCTGGGTGTAATTTATCTATAATATGTATGTATTTAGAAATATATAAGTATGTTTATCAGTTGTCTAGTACCCATAATACAAGCTCTGCTTAGTTTGGGACTAGATGATGTTGTGTGAAAGTTGTGGAATATTATTATTATTATTATTAATTATACCAAGTTTCATCGTAATCGAACCGGTAGTTTTTGCGTGATGCCTGAATAAACAGACAAACAGACAGACGGACAGACAGACAAACATTTTTAAATCACACAACACCCCCTGCCATTAATTTTTTTGATATTTTCAATGTACAAATTTTTCACTTTTACATTTATTTATTATAAGTATAGATACATGCACAATTCCACACGCACCCACACCCGTGCAAAGCCACTTGTAGTGGTTGCTATGGTCTATCGGTTTAGGTAGTTAAATAAATGTAAACAATCTTGGCATGTCTTTTTATCTAAAAGTTGTCTAAAAATTGTATGTAAAAATCTTTGCAAATATATAGGTATTTGCCTAAATCGATGTTAGCTAATAAAATAAATTTAAATAATCTTTGTGTATATTATATACGACCTCTTTAATGTAAAAAGACATACCAAGATTGTTTACCTTTAGTTAACCACCTAAACCGATAGACTCTAGTATAATAATAAAATTATAATTACTAAAAATGGTATATGCTGTGGTAAAATTGTACTAAATATGAGTATAGCCAAGAATACTTTCAGGAATATTTGCAGGAAAGATAATGATCTTTTATTTTTTTTTTGTTCTTCAATATTGTCTTCTGCGTTCCGCCCGCGATTGCTTTTTCGAACACACGCGCAGCCCTGCGCAGGCATGGGTGAATTTCTTAAACATTATCTTTATTTAATTTACAACACTTAAAAAAGCTGGGTGGAGGATAAACCAGTAAGAAAACAGTTTTTGTCCCTTTCATTAATAATATTGAAAGAACGGCAACCGTAATGGTAGATTAGTAGATAAACTGTTTTAGACTTAGGGTATCACTGGAATTGGTTGCGTTCAGAAATCTGAAATGTGATTTTCTTGCTGAATATTGTTCTAATTTTAAATAGGAACGCATCAATAATTATTGTCAAAGAGCTGTTTTTACACTCATCTGTTCATGTTGTTTTTCATAAAAGAATGTGTTATATTTCGTAAAATGTTGCAATAATAACGTGAAGTTTATGTTACATGATTATCTTTAAACCTAACTAAGATGCCGAAGGAACAATATCGCGAGACTTATGTCGGCAGAAAAATGTAAGGTTATGTTTACTATTTTTTAAATGAGAAATATCGTAATTTTAATAACATATGACTTTACTAAAATATTATTAAAATCTCTGACTATTCAAGGCTTAAGTTTCTTTATTTTTTGTTGTCGAGATTTAAAGCATTTTCATCGTTTTTCAGTTCTCACGTCACGTTCAATGTGGACAGTGCGTCTGCGATCCAGCAGGCTGCCCATATCCAGGTCATCACTAAGAACCTGTACGCCCAGGATGGCCAGAGGGTGCCGGCCACTTATGGCGTGCTTGACAGGAGAATGGTATGTACAATGGAAGTGTGTGGTATTTAATAAACAGGGAAACATTTAAGAAGCTAAGTTCTGTATGTTTCAAGTGGTTAAAGATTATTCAACGAGTCAGGGGGACGTCTTGACGAACTTACGATACTTGGGCAGCTGTAGAAATACAGATTAGCCAATATAAGTCTGACATACTTGCTCCGTTTAGATAGGAAGAGGTTATTTGATAATTTCTCACTGAAAAAAAACATCACGTCTAAAAATGTTTTCTTTAACCTATCGATACCCGCGAAACGAGACACAATAGTAAAACAATAACAGCGCGGTCCAATGAGACCGGCCGGGGATTTATGAACTAACAGAATGAAACAAAATTGTGATAATTATAGATTTAGAGTGGACTGTAAAACACAGTATTGGTGTCCATACACAGCCACAGCAGGCCTCAAAGAAGTGGTTCAGACAATGGACGTTATCTTTAAGAATTGGAATAAGACAGTGTGGAACTGTAATTAACAGAGAGAATGAAAGGAGGCTTTTGCCCAGCAGGGTGACAACACCTCACCATAATAACCACCACTCTGCATCACCTTTCATAAGAATTCTTTTAATTGTAATAAAAGTAAACATAACTTAATTCATGAATCCCCGACCGGTCTCATGCGACCGCGCTGTTATTGTCTTACTATTGTGTCTCTTTTCGTGGGTATGTGATAGGCTAAATATGTTCAGTTTTAGGATTTAAAACACAATAACCTAGTATTATACAATTTTTTTTTTCTTATGTGGCAATTGAGCCGGTTTTGACTATTCTGCCAGTGTTACATTGGGTATACTAAATTTGTTATAGGATGGTTTCGGTGACAGCTGACAGATTGATACAATGTAGCTATCTATTCTTTTCTCTCATCTTAAAGATGCATATTTTCGTCCTGCTTTCACCTAACCCATGCAATGTAAAAAAGACTATAATTGTATTTTCTGTCTTTCCAGGGAACAAACCAAAAGGATGCCAACTGTGAAACCTGCGGGCTAGGCCTGGCGGAGTGTGTTGGTCACTATGGGTACATAGAGCTGGCTCTACCCGTGTTCCATGTTGGCTACTTCCGCTCCATCATCACCATACTGCAGACTATTTGTAAGGTATGTATATTAAATAAAAGATAAGAATTGAAATAAGAAACAAAGCGGTAACAAGATCAATTTTTTTTTTTTTTTTCAATTTCAATTCAATCTCTTTATTGTGGATCATAGGTAAGTGTACAGAATACAGCAGGTGTTAGTATACAGTTTAGAGAACAGCTAACCTAACCTACCCTTAGGGCGTACAATCTTCTTCTCGAATCTGTAATCTGCAATTATTAATCTCTGCTATTGCACCAATTTTATAGGAGTTTAACTTCATTCGTGTGTTTGCTCAATCTTTCCTTATATCTCTTGTTGATATTGCTAACTTCCTTTATAACATATTTCTTCCGAACCCATATGAGATTGAGATAAGCTTTGTTTGCAATTACGTAGAAAATTAACCCAAAGGAACATAATTCTAGGATAAAAACAGGAACACTTCTATTATCAATGTCTTCAAACTTTCTATTATCAATGTCTTCAAACTTTCTATTATCAATGTCATATTAATTTTATTGTGTTAACAGGAATGTGCAAAAGTGATGTTAGCGGAACCCCTAAAAAAGTCCTTCAGACGAAAATTCATGAACCCAGATCTATCCTACCTGCACAAGAAGAATCTTCGTGCTGCGGTCCACAAGAAGGCAAAAACTTGCACCAAATGTCCGTACTGCGAAGCGTTGAACGGAATGGTGAAGAAGAGTCCGGCTGGCATACTGAAGATCATGCATGATAAGTACAGAACGAAGAAACCCACAGATCCTATCGTGAAGAGGGTGCTCAGGGACTTCCATGAGGCGAAGGAATCTAACAAGGAGTTGGCCACTATGATCAACAGTGGGCTTGTTGTTGAGATGAGTCCTTTGGAGGTAAGCTAAGAAGAAAACATTAGTTTTGTAGATTCATTAGCATTAGCATTATCTGCTTGGTAATGTTCCCACTGTTGGGACTGAGGCCTTCTCTACAGGAGAGGGAATGGGCGGTAATCCACCACGGTAGCCCAGTGGATTGGTGGATGTGACATATCTTCGAATTTTTGATTCTAGGAGGAAGCCGCCATTTTAGTCACGATATTTTCCTTCACCTTTTGAGAGCAGTTTGAACATTCATTCGCTCTTATTTTAATAACTAGCTGTTATAACCGGCGGCCCGTAACTTGGCAAGAGTCGTTATTTGCGCAGAAATCATTTTTTAGATCTATTTGGTGGTCAAGCGGGACGCGGGGTATGAGGTAGCGCCGATCCGGCACGCGATTGGTGCATATATATATTAGTGTGATTTTCTTACGAAACTGAGAAAAATGTAAAACAAATTCATTTTCCGCGTCTCTCGGTTTACTCGCTGAATTCTGTTAAACCTTGCAACAGATTTTGCTGCAGTTGTCACTAATATAAAAAGCGGATATATTATAATTTGGACCTGAACAAATGCCTAATTTGGTATCCTTCTCGGCACTCAGGTCCTGAACCTGTTCCGCCGCATCCCAGACGAAGACATCCCATTGCTGGGCATGAACGCCAAGCTGACGCGGCCGGAGCACCTGATCCTCACGCGGCTCCCGGTGCCACCGCTCTGCATCCGGCCCAGCGTGGTCTCCGAGATAAAGGCGGGCACGTAAGTAGCTGAATTAACTTTTTACTTCAACACTTGAACTATGCAATACATGAATTTGTTTTCAGGAACATTTTTTTGATATAGATTGGTTTGTGTTTGATTACTATCTCTTTGATGGTAATCGAGGATGTGGTCATCAATTATGGCACGCTTTCCTAAGAGTTACCTATCCATTCTTGACTTAAAGATCCCAGGTAGTAGTTGTCAAGTCTAAAGACAGTCAGACAGACCCATTAAGAACCCTGGGGCCCTGAAAAAAAGGGACAGGAGTGAGTTTTAGTCAGGGAAAATGTGACATGCTTTTCCACTCCGCCCACAAGTGGGAGAAGTTATTGGATAATTTCCCACTTAAAAAAAACCGACTCCTGTAGGGAATTCTGCTGCTGCTGAAGGGTGTGTCAAACACAATTTATTTATCTTTTGTTGTGTTCTACCATACTTAATCAAAGATTTTCTATTTTTTTTTTCTAATTTCTAGAAATGAAGATGACCTAACAATGAAGCAGTCGGAGATCCTTCTGATCAACGACGTGATAGCGCGCCACATCGCCAGCGGTGGCAAGAGCGAGCTGGTGCAGGAGGACTGGGACTACCTGCAGCTGCATGCTGCGCTATACATCAACAGTGAGATGTCCGGCATACCTCTGTCCATGCAGGTATGTATAGATGGGTGGCAATACTGGTGGGTAAGATTTTAAACCAAAACAAACCTATTTGAATTTCTGCATCGTCAAAGGCATTTGTGCCTTTTGATTGGACTCGACTAAAGCCTTTGATTACTTTGACCACGGCATATCGATTAGAAAAAAATAAAAAGACACTTAATGTATGGTATAGAACTATTACATCTTTTCGAATCTTTTCCGAAAACTATATTCACATATTATTATAATAAAAATCAAAATTGCATTAAAAACAGCTTAATCTAAAGAACTATCTTGTGGAGTACCTCAAGGGAACGTGTTCGGACCTCGCTTATTTCTAGACTCAATATTATGAATTCTTCACATATGGGTTAACTTGTCTTGAACAAGGGGTAAGATTAATTAATGGTCGTGCCTTCTCTGTATCAGAAGATATATTTGCTTTGTAGAGGATAGTATCACACCTTCTCTTTACGAAAGAGACATTTACTTTGTAGTGTGTAGTATAATGCTTGTTATTCATTTGTACGTCTTTTCTGACAGAATAAACGCTTTTGCTTTTTTAATATTATTATTGTTTTGGCAAAACTTAACTCCGTGTTTTTTTATAAGGGTGCTGAAGTATAGTATTCAAGTTTATGGCCCACCAAAGTACAGGTTTGCCTAGTTTTAGGTTCTTGGCCAATTGGACATGTGACACTCATAATTATGTCTATTTTTATTTATTTATAATTTATTGTACACTGATAATGTGTGTGTCAACGCTATGCATGTGTACGCCCGCTCGCCCCTCATCGGCAAATAAATCAGTGATATTAGTAGTCGGTCGTTTCGCTTGTGTCGTTACCTACATAACATACACTAAGATTATAGTATACTTATACATTACTTATATACTTTACTTTCATGATAGCCTAAGAAGCCAGGCCGTGGTCTGGTGCAGCGGCTGAAAGGCAAGCAGGGACGCTTCCGCGGCAACCTGTCCGGCAAGCGAGTGGACTTCTCCAGCAGAACTGTCATCTCGCCAGACCCTAACCTGCAGATTCAGGAGGTGAGGAGATAATATATTGTTACGAACGTGAGTAATTAAATGCCGGTGTACTAGCAGAGAACTTTATTCACCACAAAACAATGACAAATTAGTCCAATCAACAAATAACCGATCACTATAAACACTCAGAGTTCCGTTTAGTATCGCTTAGGTCGCTAGGTATCACTTCACACACTTAGGTAGTTCGCTCTGTATCGCTGACGAAATCAAACTGTGTTGCTTCTAGCCGGGGACCCGTATTTATATGCGAAGTCATCGAAATTTCTCGATATCGACGTTTCAAGGACATTCTAGCACAAAATAGTCGCATCGGGAGGCCATAAATCATTATTATTACTCTCGTAAGTAGGTACTTATCTACCACCTTACATGCAAATTTCGACTCTATTGCTAACACCGGAAGGTACAAATTCCCTTATCCACCCACATAACTACCTACTGAATGTTATCTAATAATAATAGCGTATGTCGGACTTTTCTGGAATTTGCCAGGCCTGAGTATGTACTCCTATTCTCGAAGCTTCGCACAGCAATGCGTTTTAATTATTTGATGCTACTCTTGGTTTCGTCGAAGATATAGCGTACTCAAGTTTCACGGCGTAACAGTGCCCCCCTCTTAGTCATGCTCGTCCCGAGCATTATTAGATCCGTGATACGGCGCCAATCTATCCACGTGGACTACCTTAGGTTTCCCTCGTAACCCTTTCTTGATGCGGTAGGTAACGTCGTTGATCCTTTTTATCACGGTGTAGGGTCCCTCCCATCGAGCTTGAAGTTTCGGCGACTTCCCTTTTCGTCGAAGTGGGTTGTGGAGCCAAACCAGTGCACCATCCTCAAATCCCTTGGCGTTGGCATTGCGGTCGTATCTAGTTTTCATTTTAACGCTGGTGTGCAGGCTATTCTCACGCACTCGTTTATGCACTTCATCCAATTGATCTTGGAGGTCACTTACGAAGTCCGTAACTGGCTTAGTCTTGTCAGGTGGCACGCCGGTTATGGTATCGACTGGAAGTCTCATCTCCCTGCCGAAATTCACTCTTGCTGGGGTATGGCCCGTGCTATCATGCACTGCTGATCGATAAGACATCAGAAATAGTGGAATATACCGGTCCCAATCTTTCTGATGGTCATCGACAACCTTAGCCAGGTGATTCTCCAGGGTCTGGTTAAACCTCTCCACCATACCGTCCGACTGTGGGTGCGCAGGTGTTGTGCGTGTCTTGTAAATCCCCAGAAGAGTGCACATTTCCTGGAACAGCGCAGATTCGAAGTTGCGGCCTTGATCGGAATGGATCTCCAAAGGTGCGCCATACCGACATACTACTTCTTCGACCACCTTTTTCGCCACTGTCGTCGCTTCCTGATTGGGTATGGCGAAAACTTCAGGCCACTTTGTGAAATAGTCCTGTATCACCACTATGTATTTGTTTCCGTCATCTGTCACTGGGAAAGGTCCAGCAACGTCGATGGCAATGCGTTCCCATGGGGCTCCTACATTGTACAACTGAAGCTTGCCCCTGCTCCTAGTCTGTGGTCCTTTCACGGATGCGCACGCTGTACATTTCCGACACCATTGCTCTATGTCTTCTCTACAATTGAGCCAGTAATACCGCTGTCTCACTTTCAGTAGAGTTTTCTTGATTCCCAGGTGTCCACCAGAAGCGCCATCGTGTATCTCCTGAAGCAGGGGGACCACTTCACGTCGTGGTACTATCACTTGTGTGGTCACCTCCTTGCCATCGTTCGATTCCCATTTCCTACAAAGCACGTCATTTTCTAGGACTAAACTGTCCCACTGTGCCCAGTAGCTCTTTGTGACAGGACTATGTGACGATACTTCATTCCACTGAGGCCTAGTTCCACTACGCTTCCAGTCCAGTATAGGTCGAATATCGTCATCTTCTTCCTGGGACTTCTTAAAGTTGCCTTCAGCCCTAATTAAGTTCACGTGTTCCCGGGCTTCATTTTGCTGGCAATGTCTACAGTCCTCATTACATGGACGTCGCGACAGGGCGTCAGCATTGTTATGCCCTTTTCCACTACGATGTTCCGTCACAAAGTTGAACTCCTGCAGCTGCTCTAGCCATCTTGCAACTTGACCCTCAGGGTTTTTGAATTGTAGAAGCCATTTCAATGCAGCGTGGTCCGTCCTCAACGTAAACTGTCTCCCTATGAGGTACTTGTGGAAATGTTGCAAAGTTTTTACAACAGCCAGTAGTTCTCGTCGAGTCACGCAGTAGTTCCTTTCTGGTTTTGAAAGTGCCTTACTGAAGTAAGCGATCACGACTTGCCTGTCTTCTTGCACCTGCGACAGCACTCCACCAATTCCTGTGTTGCTGGCGTCGGTATCGACGACAAATCTTCCATCTCTGCTCGGATACCCCAGTATAGGCGCTTCACATAGCCGTTGCTTTAGTTCATTGAATGCTGACTCACAGTTCTTGTCCCAGATAAAATCTCGTTTATCCTCAGTCAGCTGATGTAAAGGTTTTGCAATGTCCGAAAAACCCATAACAAACCGTCTGTAGTATGTGCACAACCCTAGAAATGCACGTACTTCTGTTTTGTTCTTTGGAGCCGGCCACTGTTGGACAGCCTTTATCTTCTCAGGATCGGTTCTCACTCCATCGGCGCAGATGACATGTCCTAGGTAGCTGACCTCCTTCTTGAACAGGGCACACTTCTTTAGGCTTAGTTTTAGGTTAGCCCCCCGTATCCTGGTGAATACTTTCTCCATATTTCTCAGGTGTTCCTTAAAAGTGCGGCCCATTATAATGACGTCATCCAAATATACTAGACAGACGTCACCAAGAAGGCCCACCATGACTCTATCCATGAGGCGTTCAAACGTCGCTGGAGCGTTGCACAATCCAAAAGGCATGACGTTAAATTGCCACAGGCCGTTGCCAATTCCTGTACTGAACGCTGTCTTTTCCTTATCTTTCTCGCTAATTTCCACTTGCCAGTAGCCACTTTTCAAGTCAATGGTTGAAAACCACTTCATACCACTGAGCATATCCAGTGTATCATCTATCCTAGGCAAGGGATAACTGTCCTTCTTCGTTACATCATTCAGCATTCTGTAGTCTACACAGAATCTGGTACTGCCGTCCTTCTTCTTCACCAGAACGACAGGAGAAGACCATGGGCTCGTAGAAGGTTCAATTATTCCGCTATCAGCCATATCCTTTACCATTTCTGCTACCTCAGTTTCTTTAGCCCAGGGTATGCGGCGCGGTCTCTGCTTAATTGGTCTAGCATCACCTGTATCTATCTCATGCTTGACGAGACCTGTTCTTCCGCAATCTTTTCCCTTTGCAAAGATATCCCGGAACCGTAGCAGAAATTCCTTGGCTTGCTGTAGTTCCGAAACTGATAAATTGCTCTTAGAATTTTCCAGAAGTTGCTGGATGTGATCAGGTTCACCTTTTATTGCGTCTTGTTTTACTGAAGATGTGTTGATCTGGCGGAGATACTTCACTTCTTCACATCTTCCAACAACACTGTTTTTCTTCAACTGGATCTCCTTTTTCCCAAGATTTACAATCCTGACCTTGGATCTTCCTTTCGTCATAACTAATGTCCTCGCAGTGATAAGTTCCGGGTGCCGGCCAATGTCTTCAACCATAACACATCTGCGTTGCCTAATTTTCTTAGGAAATTTAACTTCGACTAAGGTTTCCGTTCTTGGAGCCAATATGGTATCCTTTAAGCAATAGAGGTTGCATGTGTTAATTCCTTGCAGGAAGACTTCTTGGTCTGGGAATTTCAATACTCCTTTATCGATATCTAAAACACATCGGTAATTCCGCAGGAAGTCGAGACCCAGTATGCAATCGTCGGTAATATTCGCAATTAACGCTGAATGGGTGTACACTTGATCACCGATTTTAAACTCGATTTCTGTATCACCGAGGACGGAGACTGGCTGGCCGGTGGCTGTCTGAAGTCGGTAGGCTGGGGTTTCTGTTTGCCACAAGATGGTGCGTTTCAGCAACTCAGGTCTTATAATAGTCCGCGACGCCCCGGTGTCAACGGTGAAATTGCAAGCACGTTGATTCAGCGTTCCCTCGATGATCAAACTATTTCCGTTGTGGACTTGATTGATGGTGATGGTTGGGGCCTTCAGTTGACCAGCCAGCACCCGCCCCGCGGCCCTGGCGACATTTAGTTTAACGACTCCTCGTTAACTTGAGTTCCGGAGTCCACACTTCCCCTCTTCCTCTTGGGGCAATCGGTACGAATGTGCCCTTTTTCTCCACATCCATAACACGTCGGAATATAGCGGGACTTTGCCGACGGAGCCACTTCTCGGTGACGTGGTTGCACTGAAGGTGAGACCACCACTTCCCGAACTCTGTGCGTACGTGAGTCTTGTCGTACGGCTTCCACTTCCAAAGCGTGGGCCATCGCACTCTTCAGAGTTTGGTGGTGTCCGAGTCGCACCGTAGCCCTGACTTCAGTATCCCGTAGACCGTCGATGAATGCTTGCACCAGATTTACTTCCACCGTCTCCGGTGTCATCGACATGTATGCCCGCCGGACCAGCCGTTCAACCTCTACTCCCCACTGCTGCAGGCTCTCATTCGACCTCTGCGTTCTCTCGCGAAGTTGCGCGCGGAAAACATGTTCGAGGTGCTTGTCACCATAGCGAGTGTCTAGTCCCTCCATTAGACGCTCCAACGTCCTGCCATCTGGAGGAAGGTTCTCTAGGACAAGCAGAGCGTCCCCTCGTAGGGCCAAAGTTAACGCCGCGAAAGACTGGTCATCATCCCAGCGGTTCGTCTTGACCAGTGTTTGGAATTGGTACTTAAAAGCCGTCCAGGACGACGTGCCATCAAAACGCGGCATATCAAATTTTGCGGCTGATGGTGCGCTAACAGCCACGGGTTCGCGTGCTTCGAGCTTGACGATTTTTTTGTTGATGTCCAGCAGGCGATCTTCGTGGCCATCAATTCTGGTTTCGAGGCTATCAGCTCGGGCGGAAACCTCCTTGACCTCTACGGTGAGATTTTTCACTTTCTCGCCCAACGTGACGAGGCCGTGATCGATTTTTTCGAGGATCAGGTTCTGCTTAGCCTCTTGATCCCGGCGGGCTTCCTCCTGTTCGCGGCGGGCAGCTTCCTGTTCACGGCGGGCTTCTTCCTGGTTAGCCGCGATTAGATCCTGGAGCTTACGCTGGTTAGCCTCTTGTTCGCGGCGGGCAGCTTCCTGTTCGCGGCGGGCTTCTTCCTGGTTAGCCGCGATTAGGTCCTGGAGCTTACGTTGGTTAGCCTCTTGTTCGCGGCGGGCAGCTTCCTGTTCGCGGCGGGCAGCTTCCTGTTCGCGGCGGGCTTGTTCCATACTAGCTTGCATGGCGGCCAACACTGCGGCGAGGTTTATTTCCGAGGATGGCCCTGTTGGCGCCTCAGCAGCTACCGTTGCTCCCATACCAGCCCGATCTTCCGCTTCCAGACGTTGACGTGCAGCATCCATCTCCACTTGCCTCCTTGTTCGTGGTCCCTGTTCGTCGTCCCTCTGTAGTAATGGCATCTCACTTCTGACACCAGTTGTTACGAACGTGAGTAATTAAATGCCGGTGTACTAGCAGAGAACTTTATTCACCACAAAACAATGACAAATTAGTCCAATCAACAAATAACCGATCACTATAAACACTCAGAGTTCCGTTTAGTATCGCTTAGGTCGCTAGGTATCACTTCACACACTTAGGTAGTTCGCTCTGTATCGCTGACGAAATCAAACTGTGTTGCTTCTAGCCGGGGACCCGTATTTATATGCGAAGTCATCGAAATTTCTCGATATCGACGTTTCAAGGACATTCTAGCACAAAATAGTCGCATCGGGAGGCCATAAATCATTATTATTACTCTCGTAAGTAGGTACTTATCTACCACCTTACATGCAAATTTCGACTCTATTGCTAACACCGGAAGGTACAAATTCCCTTATCCACCCACATAACTACCTACTGAATGTTATCTAATAATAATAGCGTATGTCGGACTTTTCTGGAATTTGCCAGGCCTGAGTATGTACTCCTATTCTCGAAGCTTCGCACAGCAATGCGTTTTAATTATTTGATGCTACTCTTGGTTTCGTCGAAGATATAGCGTACTCAAGTTTCACGGCGTAACAGTGCCCCCCTCTTAGTCATGCTCGTCCCGAGCATTATTAGATCCGTGATACGGCGCCAATCTATCCACGTGGACTACCTTAGGTTTCCCTCGTAACCCTTTCTTGATGCGGTAGGTAACGTCGTTGATCCTTTTTATCACGGTGTAGGGTCCCTCCCATCGAGCTTGAAGTTTCGGCGACTTCCCTTTTCGTCGAAGTGGGTTGTGGAGCCAAACCAGTGCACCATCCTCAAATCCCTTGGCGTTGGCATTGCGGTCGTATCTAGTTTTCATTTTAACGCTGGTGTGCAGGCTATTCTCACGCACTCGTTTATGCACTTCATCCAATTGATCTTGGAGGTCACTTACGAAGTCCGTAACTGGCTTAGTCTTGTCAGGTGGCACGCCGGTTATGGTATCGACTGGAAGTCTCATCTCCCTGCCGAAATTCACTCTTGCTGGGGTATGGCCCGTGCTATCATGCACTGCTGATCGATAAGACATCAGAAATAGTGGAATATACCGGTCCCAATCTTTCTGATGGTCATCGACAACCTTAGCCAGGTGATTCTCCAGGGTCTGGTTAAACCTCTCCACCATACCGTCCGACTGTGGGTGCGCAGGTGTTGTGCGTGTCTTGTAAATCCCCAGAAGAGTGCACATTTCCTGGAACAGCGCAGATTCGAAGTTGCGGCCTTGATCGGAATGGATCTCCAAAGGTGCGCCATACCGACATACTACTTCTTCGACCACCTTTTTCGCCACTGTCGTCGCTTCCTGATTGGGTATGGCGAAAACTTCAGGCCACTTTGTGAAATAGTCCTGTATCACCACTATGTATTTGTTTCCGTCATCTGTCACTGGGAAAGGTCCAGCAACGTCGATGGCAATGCGTTCCCATGGGGCTCCTACATTGTACAACTGAAGCTTGCCCCTGCTCCTAGTCTGTGGTCCTTTCACGGATGCGCACGCTGTACATTTCCGACACCATTGCTCTATGTCTTCTCTACAATTGAGCCAGTAATACCGCTGTCTCACTTTCAGTAGAGTTTTCTTGATTCCCAGGTGTCCACCAGAAGCGCCATCGTGTATCTCCTGAAGCAGGGGGACCACTTCACGTCGTGGTACTATCACTTGTGTGGTCACCTCCTTGCCATCGTTCGATTCCCATTTCCTACAAAGCACGTCATTTTCTAGGACTAAACTGTCCCACTGTGCCCAGTAGCTCTTTGTGACAGGACTATGTGACGATACTTCATTCCACTGAGGCCTAGTTCCACTACGCTTCCAGTCCAGTATAGGTCGAATATCGTCATCTTCTTCCTGGGACTTCTTAAAGTTGCCTTCAGCCCTAATTAAGTTCACGTGTTCCCGGGCTTCATTTTGCTGGCAATGTCTACAGTCCTCATTACATGGACGTCGCGACAGGGCGTCAGCATTGTTATGCCCTTTTCCACTACGATGTTCCGTCACAAAGTTGAACTCCTGCAGCTGCTCTAGCCATCTTGCAACTTGACCCTCAGGGTTTTTGAATTGTAGAAGCCATTTCAATGCAGCGTGGTCCGTCCTCAACGTAAACTGTCTCCCTATGAGGTACTTGTGGAAATGTTGCAAAGTTTTTACAACAGCCAGTAGTTCTCGTCGAGTCACGCAGTAGTTCCTTTCTGGTTTTGAAAGTGCCTTACTGAAGTAAGCGATCACGACTTGCCTGTCTTCTTGCACCTGCGACAGCACTCCACCAATTCCTGTGTTGCTGGCGTCGGTATCGACGACAAATCTTCCATCTCTGCTCGGATACCCCAGTATAGGCGCTTCACATAGCCGTTGCTTTAGTTCATTGAATGCTGACTCACAGTTCTTGTCCCAGATAAAATCTCGTTTATCCTCAGTCAGCTGATGTAAAGGTTTTGCAATGTCCGAAAAACCCATAACAAACCGTCTGTAGTATGTGCACAACCCTAGAAATGCACGTACTTCTGTTTTGTTCTTTGGAGCCGGCCACTGTTGGACAGCCTTTATCTTCTCAGGATCGGTTCTCACTCCATCGGCGCAGATGACATGTCCTAGGTAGCTGACCTCCTTCTTGAACAGGGCACACTTCTTTAGGCTTAGTTTTAGGTTAGCCCCCCGTATCCTGGTGAATACTTTCTCCATATTTCTCAGGTGTTCCTTAAAAGTGCGGCCCATTATAATGACGTCATCCAAATATACTAGACAGACGTCACCAAGAAGGCCCACCATGACTCTATCCATGAGGCGTTCAAACGTCGCTGGAGCGTTGCACAATCCAAAAGGCATGACGTTAAATTGCCACAGGCCGTTGCCAATTCCTGTACTGAACGCTGTCTTTTCCTTATCTTTCTCGCTAATTTCCACTTGCCAGTAGCCACTTTTCAAGTCAATGGTTGAAAACCACTTCATACCACTGAGCATATCCAGTGTATCATCTATCCTAGGCAAGGGATAACTGTCCTTCTTCGTTACATCATTCAGCATTCTGTAGTCTACACAGAATCTGGTACTGCCGTCCTTCTTCTTCACCAGAACGACAGGAGAAGACCATGGGCTCGTAGAAGGTTCAATTATTCCGCTATCAGCCATATCCTTTACCATTTCTGCTACCTCAGTTTCTTTAGCCCAGGGTATGCGGCGCGGTCTCTGCTTAATTGGTCTAGCATCACCTGTATCTATCTCATGCTTGACGAGACCTGTTCTTCCGCAATCTTTTCCCTTTGCAAAGATATCCCGGAACCGTAGCAGAAATTCCTTGGCTTGCTGTAGTTCCGAAACTGATAAATTGCTCTTAGAATTTTCCAGAAGTTGCTGGATGTGATCAGGTTCACCTTTTATTGCGTCTTGTTTTACTGAAGATGTGTTGATCTGGCGGAGATACTTCACTTCTTCACATCTTCCAACAACACTGTTTTTCTTCAACTGGATCTCCTTTTTCCCAAGATTTACAATCCTGACCTTGGATCTTCCTTTCGTCATAACTAATGTCCTCGCAGTGATAAGTTCCGGGTGCCGGCCAATGTCTTCAACCATAACACATCTGCGTTGCCTAATTTTCTTAGGAAATTTAACTTCGACTAAGGTTTCCGTTCTTGGAGCCAATATGGTATCCTTTAAGCAATAGAGGTTGCATGTGTTAATTCCTTGCAGGAAGACTTCTTGGTCTGGGAATTTCAATACTCCTTTATCGATATCTAAAACACATCGGTAATTCCGCAGGAAGTCGAGACCCAGTATGCAATCGTCGGTAATATTCGCAATTAACGCTGAATGGGTGTACACTTGATCACCGATTTTAAACTCGATTTCTGTATCACCGAGGACGGAGACTGGCTGGCCGGTGGCTGTCTGAAGTCGGTAGGCTGGGGTTTCTGTTTGCCACAAGATGGTGCGTTTCAGCAACTCAGGTCTTATAATAGTCCGCGACGCCCCGGTGTCAACGGTGAAATTGCAAGCACGTTGATTCAGCGTTCCCTCGATGATCAAACTATTTCCGTTGTGGACTTGATTGATGGTGATGGTTGGGGCCTTCAGTTGACCAGCCAGCACCCGCCCCGCGGCCCTGGCGACATTTAGTTTAACGACTCCTCGTTAACTTGAGTTCCGGAGTCCACACTTCCCCTCTTCCTCTTGGGGCAATCGGTACGAATGTGCCCTTTTTCTCCACATCCATAACACGTCGGAATATAGCGGGACTTTGCCGACGGAGCCACTTCTCGGTGACGTGGTTGCACTGAAGGTGAGACCACCACTTCCCGAACTCTGTGCGTACGTGAGTCTTGTCGTACGGCTTCCACTTCCAAAGCGTGGGCCATCGCACTCTTCAGAGTTTGGTGGTGTCCGAGTCGCACCGTAGCCCTGACTTCAGTATCCCGTAGACCGTCGATGAATGCTTGCACCAGATTTACTTCCACCGTCTCCGGTGTCATCGACATGTATGCCCGCCGGACCAGCCGTTCAACCTCTACTCCCCACTGCTGCAGGCTCTCATTCGACCTCTGCGTTCTCTCGCGAAGTTGCGCGCGGAAAACATGTTCGAGGTGCTTGTCACCATAGCGAGTGTCTAGTCCCTCCATTAGACGCTCCAACGTCCTGCCATCTGGAGGAAGGTTCTCTAGGACAAGCAGAGCGTCCCCTCGTAGGGCCAAAGTTAACGCCGCGAAAGACTGGTCATCATCCCAGCGGTTCGTCTTGACCAGTGTTTGGAATTGGTACTTAAAAGCCGTCCAGGACGACGTGCCATCAAAACGCGGCATATCAAATTTTGCGGCTGATGGTGCGCTAACAGCCACGGGTTCGCGTGCTTCGAGCTTGACGATTTTTTTGTTGATGTCCAGCAGGCGATCTTCGTGGCCATCAATTCTGGTTTCGAGGCTATCAGCTCGGGCGGAAACCTCCTTGACCTCTACGGTGAGATTTTTCACTTTCTCGCCCAACGTGACGAGGCCGTGATCGATTTTTTCGAGGATCAGGTTCTGCTTAGCCTCTTGATCCCGGCGGGCTTCCTCCTGTTCGCGGCGGGCAGCTTCCTGTTCACGGCGGGCTTCTTCCTGGTTAGCCGCGATTAGATCCTGGAGCTTACGCTGGTTAGCCTCTTGTTCGCGGCGGGCAGCTTCCTGTTCGCGGCGGGCTTCTTCCTGGTTAGCCGCGATTAGGTCCTGGAGCTTACGTTGGTTAGCCTCTTGTTCGCGGCGGGCAGCTTCCTGTTCGCGGCGGGCAGCTTCCTGTTCGCGGCGGGCTTGTTCCATACTAGCTTGCATGGCGGCCAACACTGCGGCGAGGTTTATTTCCGAGGATGGCCCTGTTGGCGCCTCAGCAGCTACCGTTGCTCCCATACCAGCCCGATCTTCCGCTTCCAGACGTTGACGTGCAGCATCCATCTCCACTTGCCTCCTTGTTCGTGGTCCCTGTTCGTCGTCCCTCTGTAGTAATGGCATCTCACTTCTGACACCAGTTGTTACGAACGTGAGTAATTAAATGCCGGTGTACTAGCAGAGAACTTTATTCACCACAAAACAATGACAAATTAGTCCAATCAACAAATAACCGATCACTATAAACACTCAGAGTTCCGTTTAGTATCGCTTAGGTCGCTAGGTATCACTTCACACACTTAGGTAGTTCGCTCTGTATCGCTGACGAAATCAAACTGTGTTGCTTCTAGCCGGGGACCCGTATTTATATGCGAAGTCATCGAAATTTCTCGATATCGACGTTTCAAGGACATTCTAGCACAAAATAGTCGCATCGGGAGGCCATAAATCATTATTATTACTCTCGTAAGTAGGTACTTATCTACCACCTTACATGCAAATTTCGACTCTATTGCTAACACCGGAAGGTACAAATTCCCTTATCCACCCACATAACTACCTACTGAATGTTATCTAATAATAATAGCGTATGTCGGACTTTTCTGGAATTTGCCAGGCCTGAGTATGTACTCCTATTCTCGAAGCTTCGCACAGCAATGCGTTTTAATTATTTGATGCTACTCTTGGTTTCGTCGAAGATATAGCGTACTCAAGTTTCACGGCGTAACAATATATTTTTCTACATACATACAATTGCTTGAAAATTTGAATATCGTGGGCTACCGCAAAACAAATGGTCAATGAGGACGAAAGGTTCTGGAGTGGCGTACTGGAAGACGTAGCTTAGAAAAGTCTCCTATAAAGTGGATTGATGACCTGGCGACGGTCGCGGGAATCCGATCGATGCGAGACGCACAGGACCGGTCGTTATACCCACACTGTGGGGAGGCCAATAGTGTATGTCCAATAGTGGACGTCTTTCGTTTAGTTACTGTTGCACCAGGCTAAACTTGAATTGAGTTAGAGCCCATTTTGCTACGTTTTACGACCAACAGTGGACGTTTTTCAGCTGACTTGATGATGATGTAGGCTACCTTAGCGGTTTGATCTTAACGAGCTCCAATCACCCAGGTGGGAGTGCCGGTGCACGTGGCGAAGATCCTGACGTACCCGGAGCGCGTGTTCCCGGCCAACCTGCAGTGGCTGCGCTCGCTGGTGTGCAACGGGCCCGACGTGCACCCCGGCGCCAACTACGTGCAGCAGCGCGGCCTCAAGCACAAGAAGTACCTCAAGTACGGCAACCGCGAGAAGATTGCCCAGGAGCTCAAGGTACACTTTTTTATACAATTTCTGTCCATTCCAGGTTGCCTGGAAGAGATCGCGGAATGCGATAAAGCCGCCCATTGTATGTACCATGTGTTTTAGTATAAGTTTCTTTTTATATTACATGTAATGGTGAAAACAATAAAGAACATAATAAATAAATAAATAATTGTGGATATGACAATACGACGATAAATGTAAACACTGGCAATACTCATCATTACGAATAACTTTTAGTATGGGACTAACGCCAAAATCGCGAAAAAAAAATCAGGTGTGCCTTACATTTACTTTTGCATAAGTCAACAAAATGTACAGGACAGTACAGCTGAATTATTTTTCGCGATTGTCTGTCCCGGTTAATAATATATACACACGAGCGGCATGTTGCTAACGGCAAAGGTAACTGCAGCCGTCGGTACGTTCTCGTGATCTGGCGACACTTCGACGGCTACCGTTAACGCGTCGACAACAGCCATCGACCTATAGTGACACTTGATACACACGACGGCTGCCGCTGATTTTTATTTATATACCGTTAACTGCAGCCGTCGACGCCACGAGGAGCTCGCGGCTAGGTTAAGCAACGCTTGCCAAGGTTGCTCTGTGGATGGGTGACCATCTTAACATACCGAGTTTCCTCCGTGCTTCGGATAGCACGTTAAGCCGTAGGTTGACTGTTAACTGTAGATCTTTGGCAGTCGTTACGGATAGTCAGAAGCCCGTAAATCTGACTCCAGTCTTGCCATGACGTACCGTGTTACCCCAGTTAATGGCTTGTGGAGGTCTGGTAGGCAGTCCCTCCTCGTAAAATACTGGTATTCAGCTAAATCCGGCTTGATTGGAAGCCGACCCCAATATAGTTGGGAAAAGGCTATGTGGATGGAACTGCAGCCGTCGACGCTTCGGCGGCTAGCTATCTCTGCCGTTGGCAACATGCCGGTCGTGTCTTTGTTTTCTAGAAGTGTTTTCTATTTCTATACTGGTGACTGTGAACGTCTCTTTGTCCACAGTGCGGGGACATAGTGGAGCGCCACCTAGTGGACGGTGACGTGGTGCTGTTCAACCGCCAGCCCTCGCTGCACAAGCTGTCCATCATGTGTCACCGCGCCAGGGTGCAGCCGCAGAGGACCTTCAGGTAACCTCATCATCTACCTGTCTGTCTAGCTTTACTCAACTACATTAGTATGCTACACGTTCACTCGAAGAAATCTTGCCGAAAAACCTAGCAAAAATATGGCCAAGGTTAGGCCCGTGGCTTCCTGACGGAAATTTTTACCTTGATGCCTGTGAATAAACTTTTTTTTATTAGGCTTTAAACGTAATTTTGCGCAGTACCTGCAATGCTGGCAAATCAAATCTAACACTCAGATTCGATTTGACATCTATGACGTCTCAACATGGCGTTAAGTCGATCCTTATTTATATGTCTTTATTTAAATCGCATAGTAATATTGTCAAAGTGTCACGCGCGTCGTTTTTGCTGCAGGTTCAACGAGTGTGTGTGCACGCCGTACAACGCGGACTTCGACGGCGACGAGATGAACATGCACCTGCCGCAGACCGAGGAGGCGAGGGCAGAGGCGCTCATACTCATGGGGGTGAGACTCTTCTTCTTCTACCTGCCCTTATCCCATACGAGTAATAATTGATGTCAGAGCTACACGTCGTTCTCTTCCAGTCTGTCCTGTCACCCGTCACTCACAATCCCCTCAATATTTTAGATATTTTAATAATCGAAAGAATCGAAGTCGTTGATCGGACTCGTCTTTCTACAAAATAATCGGGATGTTTTACGATTGTTTCGAGTCAGTGGAATCGACCGTTAGTTTTCAATTTTTTCGAATCAGTCACTCTCACTCGAAACTATAAACCATCGTGGAACAACTCATGAATGAACGCGCCATGCGCCCGTCGCAATAATAAACAGAGTTGAACTCGAGTCAAACCTAAATTAATCGAGATCCATCGAGGTGTTCGACCAATCGAAATAATTGAATAAAACCTCTCGCCATCGCGCAGCGCTACTCTTGACCATGGCCCGAATCCGGGCACTACACACCGCAGTGTTGTGTCTAGTGCTCGGCCATTCTGACAGCAAGGTGCGCGGTTTGTGCACGCGTGCGTTAATGCCTGTCCGCAGTCGAGCCATGTTCGCGATCAGATACTCGCTCTCCGCCCGTGTATTCGCTGCGGCCACGCGGCGTGACCGAACATTTAGAGATTAATTTGCCAATTTTATGTCTAAAACTTAAATAATTATGGGCTATCAATCGGTTCTACATTCAGACTAAGCCTCCCTTTCTCTCACCCAGAACAAATCCAACCTGGTAACCCCTCGCAACGGCGAGCTGCTGATCGCGGCGACACAGGACTTCATCACGGGCGGCTACCTCCTCACGCAGCGCGACACGTTCCTGACGCGCGACGAGGCGCAGCAGCTGGCCACGTGCCTGCTGGCCGGCCCCGACACCAACATGCGCGTCGACATGCCCACGCCGGCCATCCTCAAGCCCAGGATGCTGTGGACCGGCAAGCAGATCTTCAGGTGAGCACTGTGTATAGTAGCAGCACTCGCCACGTGCCTGCTGGCCGGCCCCGACACCAACATGCGCGTCGACATGCCCACGCCGGCCATCCTCAAGCCCAGGATGCTGTGGACCGGCAAGCAGATCTTCAGGTGAGCACTGTGTATAGTAGCAGCACTCGCCACGTGCCTGCTGGCCGGCCCCGACACCAACATGCGCGTCGACATGCCCACGCCGGCCATCCTCAAGCCCAGGATGCTGTGGACCGGCAAGCAGATCTTCAGGTGAGCACTGTGTATAGTAGCAGCACTCGCCACGTGCCTGCTGGCCGGCCCCGACACCAACATGCGCGTCGACATGCCCACGCCGGCCATCCTCAAGCCCAGGATGCTGTGGACCGGCAAGCAGATCTTCAGGTGAGCACTGTGTATAGTAGCAGCACTCGCCACGTGCCTGCTGGCCGGCCCCGACACCAACATGCGCGTCGACATGCCCACGCCGGCCATCCTCAAGCCCAGGATGCTGTGGACCGGCAAGCAGATCTTCAGGTGAGCACTGTGTATAGTAGCAGCACTCGCCACGTGCCTGCTGGCCGGCCCCGACACCAACATGCGCGTCGACATGCCCACGCCGGCCATCCTCAAGCCCAGGATGCTGTGGACCGGCAAGCAGATCTTCAGGTGAGCACTGTGTATAGTAGCAGCACTCGCCACGTGCCTGCTGGCCGGCCCCGACACCAACATGCGCGTCGACATGCCCACGCCGGCCATCCTCAAGCCCAGGATGCTGTGGACCGGCAAGCAGATCTTCAGGTGAGCACTGTGTATAGTAGCAGCACTCGCCACGTGCCTGCTGGCCGGCCCCGACACCAACATGCGCGTCGACATGCCCACGCCGGCCATCCTCAAGCCCAGGATGCTGTGGACCGGCAAGCAGATCTTCAGGTGAGCACTGTGTATAGTAGCAGCACTCGCCACGTGCCTGCTGGCCGGCCCCGACACCAACATGCGCGTCGACATGCCCACGCCGGCCATCCTCAAGCCCAGGATGCTGTGGACCGGCAAGCAGATCTTCAGGTGAGCACTGTGTATAGTAGCAGCACTCGCCACGTGCCTGCTGGCCGGCCCCGACACCAACATGCGCGTCGACATGCCCACGCCGGCCATCCTCAAGCCCAGGATGCTGTGGACCGGCAAGCAGATCTTCAGGTGAGCACTGTGTATAGTAGCAGCACTCGCCACGTGCCTGCTGGCCGGCCCCGACACCAACATGCGCGTCGACATGCCCACGCCGGCCATCCTCAAGCCCAGGATGCTGTGGACCGGCAAGCAGATCTTCAGGTGAGCACTGTGTATAGTAGCAGCACTCGCCACGTGCCTGCTGGCCGGCCCCGACACCAACATGCGCGTCGACATGCCCACGCCGGCCATCCTCAAGCCCAGGATGCTGTGGACCGGCAAGCAGATCTTCAGGTGAGCATACCACTACCTTTGCAACTCATTCCTCTCTAGTGACGAAATTTGCCAACACTCTTGCGTCTGGCGTACCAATGGTAGCTACAAAACACTTCCTCCTGCTCCCACGCCTGAAGACCCTGGGACACTGCTTCCTGAACCACCGCTCCAGCCCTCATCTAGCAGTTCGTTTGCTTCGCCAGTGCCTCTGTGGCCACAGTTACTTAATAGAGGCGCGCGCGCAGTTTAGCGTTCTGTTGTAACGGGTGTTTCAGTGTTCATGCAACAGTTACCTCTAAGGATCAGCTCACACCGAGACACGACGCGACGCGACGATCCTGGAAGAGGCCAGTGATTTCGCGCTGCGCCGCACGCCATCGCGAGATGCATCGCAATGTTGCGAGGTGCATAGTAAAATCGTCATGAAGCAACGTATTCTAAATTCTCACATTGAAATGTGTTTCTTTTCGCGCAGTAAATAAAGTTTCGCGCAGCGTCGCGTCGCGTCGCGTCTCGGTGTGAACTCACCCTAACCGATAGTGATGAAATTTTGCAGATGTATTACGTGTGATGCATGCCTGGCTATGTGACGTCATTTGAAATCTAGTTTACTTTTTCAACAATATCTTCCTTGAATTCCAGCTTGATAATGAAACCCAACAAGAAGTGCGAGGTGAAAGCTAACTTGGAGACGAAGGGCAAGAACTACACGAGCAACCAGGACATGTGTGTTCAAGACTCATGTAAGTTTTTTTTTTCAATTCTAGCGATAGACACCAACATTCACGCAAGTTCGCTGCAGAGCCTGATTGGCATAGTGTCGTTAATCAAAACTATATTTGTGCCATGAGACCTTGCCTGATGCCAAATTTCAGGATTCTAGGTCAACGGGAAGTACCCTATGAATTTTCATTCTCTTAAGAATGTCAAAATATGTTTTTTTGCGACACAAACGGCCGTAACTTTGAATTTTTCACTGGTTCAAGGGACCGCGGATCTAAGTATATGTATGGTATTAATTTCAATTCTATACATCCACGCGTTGTCCATGACAGACAGACAGACTGGCGGACAACAAAGTGATCCTATTAGGGTTCCGTTTTTTCCTTTGAGTCACGGAACTTTAAAATTTATTCAGGTAGCCAATTCTCATAGTTCTTCTATTATATTTTGTCGTAGGGGTGATCATAAGGAACTCGGAGCTGCTCTGCGGGTCCATGGACAAGAGCACGCTGGGCTCCGGCACCAAGAGCAGCATCTTCTACATCCTGCTGCGCGACTGGGGCGAGGAGTATGCCGTCAGGGGCATGTGGAGGTGAGAAGCGAAAATTAAGACTTAGCACTAAAAATCTTGTGTCAACAATAAAACCGACCCTATCGCTTCGACCCTAAAGTGGAATATCCGTTGTACTATGAATACTTGTGTTCTCTCCAGGTTAGCGCGGCAATAAAATTTACCTTATTGCTACGACATTAATCATCTACCTAGCCTTTTCTCAACTATATTGGGGTCGGCTTCCAGTCAAGCCGGATTTAGCTGAATACCAGTATTTTACGAGGAGCGGCGGCTGCCTTCCAAACCTCCACAACCCATTAACTGAGTTAACACGGTACTTCATGGCAAGGCTGGAGTCAGATTTACTGGCTTCTGATTATTCGTAACGACTGCCAAAGATCTACAAATGACAGCCGGGATCTACGGCTTAACGTGCTTTGCGACATTAAGGTGCAATATCAGTAGTATCTACTATGAATACTCGTGTACTCCTCTGGTTAGCGCGGCAAAAACGACCCTATTGCTACGTTGTTAAGGTGCAATATTATGTGTACTCATTCCACTCGTGTCCTCCTTAGGTTGGCGCGCATGGCGTCGTACTACATGATGAACCGCGGCTTCAGCTTCGGCATCATCGACGTCACGCCGGGCCGGAAGCTCATCGAGGCCAAGAATAAGCTGCTCGAGTCAGGGTGAGTTCCATATAGCACTGACCTATGATATACAGGGTGTACAGGAAAGATGTAATCGATATAAAAAAAAAGTTTTTAATACAGTTGCTCAAAAAGTGGCGTATTGCAGGGACGTATAGCGTTCGGAAAGTGGGCTATTACACACTCGTGCTTTTTCTTTACCATTCCCGAACTCGTGCTTTTTCTTTCCCAACTGTCAAAACTAATGTCTATCAAAAAGAAAAAACCAACCATGAAGTTTCTACTAAAAAAAGTTTTTATGATGAATCATAAAAACTTTTTTAAATATTTCTAAAAAGAAGCTACTAATTTGTTTCAATATCAGATTTAATTATTTGATTCAATCAATCAAAGGTTAGGTTTCATTTTATTTCATCTCATTAAGTTGCATTTTCATTTCATATCTATAAAAAAAAATCTACTGAAGACTTGGCTGTATGGGCTGGGTTCCCTTTGCCTATCTAGAATGGGTGAAGAAAACAAAAAAAACCTCTGTTTATATTCTTTGACGGTTGGCGCTATCTTGATTAGTTAGTTGAATTTATTGTGTTTTTATTATTTTATTAAATTGCTTCATTTTTTCGCAACTGTATTAAAAATAGTTGTTCAGTACACGTGCGGAACCGTCATTGCAACTTGTTCCGACTGTCAACCCTCACCTTCGGCTGCGCCTCGGCTCGGGTTAACATTTGTCGGAACTCTTTGCAATGACAGGCTTTCTGCACTTGTAATGAAATATACTATTGTGTCTCCCGTATGACTTTTGGTCAGTTTATGATACGAGTAACTTTGTACAATTATTTTTTTGTGTCAAATTACTATTTTGTTCCGATTAGTAAAGAGACGAGAAAGAGGAGTGGAGCTGTGCCACTGTTTACCTATAGAATTACATAAAATTTCCTCAATGCCTTAGTGGATACAGATGCTGACGGAGAATTCAGAGATGGATCGAGGAAGCCACACGAGGAGCTCGTGGCTAGATAATAACAGCCGCACAGATCGATCTTCAAGGTTAAGCAACGCTTGCCTAGGTTGGTCTGTGGATGGGTGACCATCTTAACATAACGAGTTTCCTCCGTGCCTCGGAAAGCACGTTAAGCCGTTGGTCCCGGCTGTCATTTGTAGATCTTTGGCAGTCGTTACGGATAGTCAGAAGCCAGTAAATCTGACTACAGTCTTGCCATGGAGTACCGTGTTACCCCAGTTAATGAGTTGTGGAGGTCTGGTAGGCAGCCGCTCCTCGTAAAATACTGGTATTCAGCTAAATCTGGCTTGACTGGAAGCCGACCCCAATGTAGTTGGGAAAAGGCTAGGTAGATGATGATGATCGAGGAAGCCACAGTATTTATGCAGTGGCCAACCTGAGTCTGTAGTCGGTTAAAAAAATTCCGGATTGGACACAGTATCGTCTGTTTTTTATACCCTGAGACTTGACACAAGTAATGTCAAATTTACTATAGGAATGACGCCAGTTCTTTTGTGTTACAATGTCATTTTAGTCTGAGGGTTTAAAAAACAGACGATAGTTAGTTGTCCAAGGGTGGGGGGGGTTGGGGCGGCAGATGATGTGTAGAAGAGTCGGGTGTTTCGGCTTCCACTGTACCCTTCTCACACTTGCAAATTATCGCCATCAACATTCCCTGATAACCATAAAATTGATGGCCAATCCCTGTTCCCGCAGGTACTCCAAGTGCGACGGCTACATCCTTGAGATGGAGAAGGGCACGCTGCAGTGCCAGCCCGGCTGCACCATGGAGGAGACCCTCGAGGCCGTCATGCTCAGCGAGCTCAGCAGCATCAGGTGATGTATATGACGAGTTTGTTCTCTTACATCCTGGAGATGTGCTGCAGTGCCAGCCCGGCTGCACCATGGAGGAGACCCTCGAGGCCGTCATGCTCAGCGAGCTCAGCAGCATCAGGTGATGTATATGACGAGTTGGTTCTCTTACATCCTGGAGATGTGCTGCAGTGCCAGCCCGGCTGCACCATGGAGGAGACCCTCGAGGCCGTCATGCTCAGCGATTGGTGCAGTATTATAATAGTAGTCTATGATTGGTGCGTTAATCGAATTTTGCTCCCGCACTGCGTTACTTCCCGTTCGCTCATTCGATTTTTCGTACCACTAAGTACAACATGCGCGAATTTACCTACACTACGTCAAAATCTTGCCAACTTACGTGCCGGATACTGTATTAGTCTACTTATAGTAGCGTTTTTGACTGAAGGATAGCACGGTCTTAAAATTAACTTTTTTTAATGTGATGTGTGAACATTTTATTTAGTATTTGAAGCTCAACTAAAATGTTTTGCTGTATTTCAGAGAGTTGGCCGCTAAAGCCTGCTTCCGAGAGCTGCACCCGACGAATGCACCGCTTATAATGGCACAGAGCGGCTCCAAAGGTTTGTTAACAAAATTTCCATAGCTTAACAATATTTTTACTGTTACAAACAGATTAATGAAGTGGAAATTTTTAAATGAATTTAGTTGTTTAGCGACTGTTGGAAAAACATGTCCTAGAACCAAACGTTCGAAGACGTACGTGACATTCACCAACCCGCAGTGGGAACATTATAAGGCTGATGCTATTATAATATTGGATTTACATAAACCCTCCTGTCTCCTGTCAGGTTCGAACATCAACATCTCGCAGATGATCGCGTGCGTGGGGCAGCAGGCGCTGAACGGCAAGCGCGTGCCCAACGGCTTCGAGGACCGCTCGCTGCCGCACTTCGAGAGGCACTGTGAGTTACCTAGGCTCTTTACTACCCTCGCAATTTGGACTACTGCGCTGAAATGTGCCCAGCACGCTCGCTTTATGACTACATGTCGGATGCTGCGCGTTGTGAACTATTCTAATCAACATAGACACTGATAGATAATTACACACACGCAGGCAAACACAGACACACATATACTCCCAGATACACACACATACTCCCACACACACACACAGACTTTCATTAGTTTATCAAAACTACCCTCAAAGAACTGTTTAAGGGAGTGATAAGTTTTATAAAATTCTTTGTGATAGTAAACTTGACATGAATTCTGAATACTCATTAAAATAAATAAAAAACCCAAAATTCACGCGGATAAGTCGCGAGCAAAATGCTAGTCAGATCACATCCACACATCGACACTTTCTTAATCCACTTCATACCTCTCCAGCCAAGATCCCAGCGGCGCGTGGCTTCGTGGAGAACAGCTTCTACTCGGGCCTGACGCCCACCGAGTTCTTCTTCCACACCATGGGCGGGCGCGAGGGGCTGGTGGACACGGCCGTCAAGACCGCGGAGACCGGCTACCTGCAGAGGAGGCTCGTCAAGGTAGGGAGACATTCTACTGCCTGACGCCCACCGAGTTCTTCTTCCACACCATGGGCGGGCGTGAGGGGCTGGTGGACACGGCCGTCAAGACCGCGGAGACCGGCTACCTGCAGAGGAGGCTCGTCAAGGTAGAGGCAGATGGTTTATGGAGACATTTCCTTTCAGGGTTTGTGTGGACCCATATGGGGTCACGCGCGTTGGTTATTTAGGAAAATGGGCATGGACATATTCGTAAAAAGCATGGAATAAGGGTAATGGAAAAGAGGGATTAACAAAGTGTCGCTGATAACATGGATGGGAAGTTTTTCGGGTTATGGGACATCTCGCCCAAGCAAAAACTCGCCTGTGGGCGAAATGTCAACTTTGTAAAATGTGCATGGGTAGATTCGCCCGAACGAGTCTAGTAAAATGGGCCACATGTCTCCTGTTAAAAAGTAAAGGGATATTTCGCCCAAATCGTACAATTATTAATTAAATAGCCAATAAATCTGCAAATCATAGCATCAAATGACAAAATCTGAATCGAAAATGAGTTAGCCAAAATATGACAAAATCTGAATCATGATTTCCTGCTCTATTTTTAATGTTTCAACAGATATTTTAACTTCCTTTAACATTTAATTTTAAGATCGCCCAATATAAAACTACTTGCTGATCAACAGTGTATTTGCCGACCACTAGAATAGCCAATTAATTTGGTTTGTTGACTATAATCTGAATATCACTTGTATTTCTACTAAGTACTATAAGTGTTCTAAGTACTATTTAGTTTTTTTTGGTATTTATGTAGTAGTAGTATTTTCAGATTTATTGGCTATTTAATTAATAATTGTACGATTTGGGCGAAATATCCCTTTACTTTTTAACAGGAGACATGTGGCCCATTTTACTAGACTCGTTCGGGCGAATCTACCTATGCACATTTAAAAAAGTTGACATTTCGCCCACAGGCGAGTTTTTTCTTGGGCGAGATGTCCCATAACCCGAAAAAGGGTTAATTTTGTCATTTGATGCTATGATTTGCAGATTTATTGGCTATTTAATTAATAATTGTACGATTTGGGCGAAATATCCCTTTACTTTTTAACAGGAGACATGTGGCCCATTTTACTAGACTCGTTCGGGCGAATCTACCCATGCACATTTTACAAAGTTGACATTTCGCCCACAGGCGAATTTTTGCTTGGGCGAGATGTCCCATAACCCAGTTTTCCAATAACTTCTCCTGCTTTGGGTGGAGTGAGAGGGAGTGTCAGACTTTTATTGGCTAATTTTCGAATAATCCTGCATACCTTTGGCCTTGGCAGAACCCGTCAATTATCCTGATAGCTCTTAGACAGACTGATGTTGACAACTGTTGTTTGTAACTGGTATGTTTCTCTTCACAGTCCCTAGAAGACCTGGTACTCCACTACGACATGACGGTGCGTAACGCGATGGGAGAAGTGGTGGAGTTCCGCTACGGGAGCGACGGACTGGACCCCAGCTACATGGAGGGCAAGGACCGGCCCGTCCACCTCGCCAGGGTGCTGCAGGACGTGCGCGCCAAGTATCTGTCCAGGTAACACTGTGCTGTAGTAGGGAGAAGTGGTGGAGCTCCGCTACGGGAGCGACGGACTGGACCCCAGCTACATGGAGGGCAAGGACCGGCCCGTCCACCTCGCCAGGGTGCTGCAGGACGTGCGCGCCAAGTATCTGTCCAGGTAACACTGTGCTGTAGTAGGGAGAAGTGGTGGAGCTCCGCTACGGGAGCGACGGACTGGACCCCAGCTACATGGAGGGCAAGGACCGGCCCGTCCACCTCGCCAGGGTGCTGCAGGACGTGCGCGCCAAGTATCTGTCCAGGTAACACTGTGCTGTAGTAGGGAGAAGTGGTGGAGCTCCGCTACGGGAGCGACGGACTGGACCCCAGCTACATGGAGGGCAAGGACCGGCCCGTCCACCTCGCCAGGGTGCTGCAGGACGTGCGCGCCAAGTATCTGTCCAGGTAACACTGTGCTGTAGTAGGGAGAAGTGGTGGAGCTCCGCTACGGGAGCGACGGACTGGACCCCAGCTACATGGAGGGCAAGGACCGGCCCGTCCACCTCGCCAGGGTGCTGCAGGACGTGCGCGCCAAGTATCTGTCCAGGTAACACTGTGCTGTAGTAGGGAGAAGTGGTGGAGCTCCGCTACGGGAGCGACGGACTGGACCCCAGCTACATGGAGGGCAAGGACCGGCCCGTCCACCTCGCCAGGGTGCTGCAGGACGTGCGCGCCAAGTATCTGTCCAGGTAACACTGTGCTGTAGTAGGGAGAAGTGGTGGAGCTCCGCTACGGGAGCGACGGACTGGACCCCAGCTACATGGAGGGCAAGGACCGGCCCGTCCACCTCGCCAGGGTGCTGCAGGACGTGCGCGCCAAGTATCTGTCCAGGTAACACTGTGCTGTAGTAGGGAGAAGTGGTGGAGCTCCGCTACGGGAGCGACGGACTGGACCCCAGCTACATGGAGGGCAAGGACCGGCCCGTCCACCTCGCCAGGGTGCTGCAGGACGTGCGCGCCAAGTATCTGTCCAGGTAACACTGTGCTGTAGTAGGGAGAAGTGGTGGAGCTCCGCTACGGGAGCGACGGACTGGACCCCAGCTACATGGAGGGCAAGGACCGGCCCGTCCACCTCGCCAGGGTGCTGCAGGACGTGCGCGCCAAGTATCTGTCCAGGTAACACTGTGCTGTAGTAGGGAGAAGTGGTGGAGCTCCGCTACGGGAGCGACGGACTGGACCCCAGCTACATGGAGGGCAAGGACCGGCCCGTCCACCTCGCCAGGGTGCTGCAGGACGTGCGCGCCAAGTATCTGTCCAGGTAACACTGTGCTGTAGTAGGGAGAAGTGGTGGAGCTCCGCTACGGGAGCGACGGACTGGACCCCAGCTACATGGAGGGCAAGGACCGGCCCGTCCACCTCGCCAGGGTGCTGCAGGACGTGCGCGCCAAGTATCTGTCCAGGTAACACTGTGCTGTAGTAGGGAGAAGTGGTGGAGCTCCGCTACGGGAGCGACGGACTGGACCCCAGCTACATGGAGGGCAAGGACCGGCCCGTCCACCTCGCCAGGGTGCTGCAGGACGTGCGCGCCAAGTATCTGTCCAGGTAACACTGTGCTGTAGTAGGGAGAAGTGGTGGAGCTCCGCTACGGGAGCGACGGACTGGACCCCAGCTACATGGAGGGCAAGGACCGGCCCGTCCACCTCGCCAGGGTGCTGCAGGACGTGCGCGCCAAGTATCTGTCCAGGTAACACTGTGCTGTAGTAGGGAGAAGTGGTGGAGCTCCGCTACGGGAGCGACGGACTGGACCCCAGCTACATGGAGGGCAAGGACCGGCCCGTCCACCTCGCCAGGGTGCTGCAGGACGTGCGCGCCAAGTATCTGTCCAGGTAACACTGTGCTGTAGTAGGGAGAAGTGCCTAAACTTCGAAGAACAGAGACAAGAAACGGAGACTTCCTAAGGCTAAATTTTTTCCGAGACTCCCGAAATTTCGAGACAACACTTAAAAATACCTTTAAAAAATTGTTTTTTGGAATAAGTAATTCGTCTATATTTACCAAAAGTTTGCGATATCATAATAAATAACATACACAGTCGTTACAACCATAAACTTTTCAGAATTATTTTTTTTTTGGAAAATATTTTGTAAATGACCTGTTGATCGTAATAGGTATTACTTATTCCAAATAACAATTTTTTTAAATGTAGTTAAGTGTTGTCTCGAAATTTCGGGAAAAATGTCTCGGAAAAACATTTAGTCCTAAGGAAGTCTCCGTTTCTTGTCTCTGTTCTTCGAAGTTTAGGCAAATAGGCACTACCTATTCCTATCACTGATGATTATAGTAACAGACGGATTACAGTAATTATTTGGACTAAGATTGGTGAAAAATTCAATGAAAATTCCCGTAATTTGTGCAATCTTGATTAAACTGATGAACCCAATAGCATCTTTTTTTCTCATGAATCGCCACATCAAGAAATCGTCGTCATCAGAAGATGACGTCGACATGCTGAAAGCGGTGCCACGCTACAACTGTGCTTCCGATGTGCGTATATACAATACATTTGTAGTAAGCTGAATTGTAGCGCAACGATTGTGGCGACGTAAATGTTCGATACGTGTAGCATGTGGCGCCGGTGTGCGGCCTGCCTAAGGGTTCCGTTTTTCCCTTTGAGGTACGGAACCCTAACTACGTATAGCTCTATCTCTTTAACAGTTCAGTTTAGGTCGTAAATATATAGATAACGTTAGGAACTCGTGGTATAACTGCTTTATATGCTTATTACATTTCCTTGCAGGGACGAGGACCCATTGGACGGCGATGGCATAGTGTTGGCAGCAGAAGAGACCCTCGCACTGGATGACTTCAAGACTTGCACCCAGGAGTTTAAGAATGAGCTGTTGTAAGTAACACCCGATATTAGAATCCAATTCTGATCCCATGAGGAGTCTTCATGGGAGCAGAATCGATTTCTAACTTTCGATTTCTTTCAGGATTTGCAAATTTCAGTTACACTTATCAAGTAACTTATCATTACATGATCCTTTCTGTCGGACGTCCCTGCAAATGCTGAGGTGGGACTGTTGGGGTTGTGGATCTTGCGAAATGAGTGGACTGTATAAATTCGATAAACTGCTTTACTAGCAATAAATTACATTTGTCTATACTAATATTACAAAGAGGTAAAATTTGTAAGTTTGTAAGTTTGTAGGTTTGTAAGTTTGTATGTAGGGGGTAATCTCTGAAACTACTGGTCCGATTTGAAAAATTCTTTCAGTGTAAGATAGCCCATTTATCGAGGAATGCTATAGGCTATATACCATCACGCTACGGCCCACGGGAGCGGAGCAGTAACGAAAAATGCGGGTGAAACCGCAGGGGACAGCTAGTCTAGAATAAGAAAAAGGCGCGCGGCGCGGTACAACGTTGATCTCGGTCGGGGTGCGGCCGGCAAGTGGCCGAAGTGAACAAGGCATGCGGCTGGCGCGGGGCCACGGCGGGGCGGGCGTGCGCGGGGGGCGCGGGGCTCTGTGCCGCGGGCTGTGCGGAGACAGGGACCTTTTCGATTCAAGCATACTCGGCGCATTTTATACCATTGTTTCTTTTTTATTTTGTGTTTCTAACCGTTTTGTTGTGTTTTTCTTGATTAAAAGTGTTTCTATTCTATCCTTTCAGATCGTTCCTCAAATCGATAGCCGACAAGGTGCGCAACCTTCGGCAGCGCTACTCGCACTGCGGCGACATCGTGAAGCAGCTGGAGCGGCTGACGCTGACGCAGCTGGTGCAGTTCCTGCGCGTCTGCCACCACAAGTACCAGCGCAGTGTCATCGAGCCCGGCACCGCCGTCGGCGCCCTGGCTGCACAGGTACGTCAACACTGCTGCCACATCGTGAAGCAGCTGGAGCGGCTGACGCTGACGCAGCTGGTGCAGTTCCTGCGCGTCTGCCACCACAAGTACCAGCGCAGTGTCATCGAGCCCGGCACCGCCGTCGGCGCCCTGGCTGCACAGGTACGTCAACACTGCTGCCACATCGTGAAGCAGCTGGAGCGGCTGACGCTGACGCAGCTGGTGCAGTTCCTGCGCGTCTGCCACCACAAGTACCAGCGCAGTGTCATCGAGCCCGGCACCGCCGTCGGCGCCCTGGCTGCACAGGTACGTCAACACTGCTGCCACATCGTGAAGCAGCTGGAGCGGCTGACGCTGACGCAGCTGGTGCAGTTCCTGCGCGTCTGCCACCACAAGTACCAGCGCAGCGTCATCGAGCCCGGCACCGCCGTCGGCGCCCTGGCTGCACAGGTACGTCAACACTGCTGCCACATCGTGAAGCAGCTGGAGCGGCTGACGCTGACGCAGCTGGTGCAGTTCCTGCGCGTCTGCCACCACAAGTACCAGCGCAGCGTCATCGAGCCCGGCACCGCCGTCGGCGCCCTGGCTGCACAGGTACGTCAACACTGCTGCCACATCGTGAAGCAGCTGGAGCGGCTGACGCTGACGCAGCTGGTGCAGTTCCTGCGCGTCTGCCACCACAAGTACCAGCGCAGCGTCATCGAGCCCGGCACCGCCGTCGGCGCCCTGGCTGCACAGGTACGTCAACACTGCTGCCACATCGTGAAGCAGCTGGAGCGGCTGACGCTGACGCAGCTGGTGCAGTTCCTGCGCGTCTGCCACCACAAGTACCAGCGCAGCGTCATCGAGCCCGGCACCGCCGTCGGCGCCCTGGCTGCACAGGTACGTCAACACTGCTGCCACATCGTGAAGCAGCTGGAGCGGCTGACGCTGACGCAGCTGGTGCAGTTCCTGCGCGTCTGCCACCACAAGTACCAGCGCAGCGTCATCGAGCCCGGCACCGCCGTCGGTGCCCTGGCTGCACAGGTACGTCATCATCTGTCTAACCTTCAACCAGTGCCAAAGACTTCCAAGCCTCCTAACCAGTGTCCGGTAATCATTCAGACCGAGCCTAAGTCGTCGACTGGCGTAGAGTTCCACGCGTGCCTCAATGTCAGCAAAACCGGAGGGGCCCAGCAGGGTCGAAGGACTTCCAACCCTGCTAAGGATTTTTAAGGACCTGCCGGAGTCTGACTTTCTTGATAGCTACAACCTGGGGGTCTTTAAGTCAAGAGCGAATATGTTACTTCTAGGTAAGCTTGCTCCATCGTCGACCACATCACGTTTTTTTTCTGGGGAGTGAGATAGTAGATAAGGTTAAGTGCGAGTTATATCGACTATTTTAGTGTCGCTTCCAGTCTTACTAGCTGCGGATACCAATCACTTTACTTCTTCATACTTAAACGGCTCATCGATTTGTGAAGAAAGTCTCACGTTTTTCATCATATTTGTAAATTTACTTGAAAAGAATTTTTTTTGTAATACTCTATGGGCCTGTTTTATCACCTATGATTAAGTTTCCAATATCTTACTTGGCAGATAATTTCATAGAAATTCTGTTCCATTTTTGAATTTATTCAGGAAGTAGTGGCTACTCGGGCATTGTGAAACAGGCCCTATGTGTTATTGCTTGTTTTCTCCAATGATAAAATAAAACATATCTTAGGGTAGTTTTCCCTTCGGATAATTTTCTACTACCATACCCTCGAAGCCGCTGACAGCATTTTTGAAGCAGCAACTACCAGCCATATGTTGTAATTTGGAGATAGGTGGAACAGAGAGTAAAGTCCCACATACCTCCGTTGAAAAGGGAGGATCCTCCACCCAGGCGGGTGTTATGTCCGGTGGACTACTGCCCGATAGATGATTTCGGGTTGTTGTATCTATTCAAATCGCGCGGAGAACTTTGCTTGCGCGATGCAGGATTCTGTGACGTCATATTAATAATAATAATAAATAATAATAATATTTTTTTATTAAAATAACAACGTTCGCAAAAAATTAGCATAAGGTAACAGTAAAAAGATTTTCCATACAATTATTGTGCCTAAGATTAAACTAAATCTAAAATATTATTAAAGGTACAATTAAAATCATGGTTCGAAAACGCAATATTTAATAGCGGACCGCCCGATCTAGGTTAATTTAAACCTGTGTTTCAGGCCATCGCTATATATATCGCATATTATGTAGTATGTTATGCATGTGTCACCGAAAAATAACAAAAACCGTAAATTAATAATTTTCCTAGGAAATTGATAAAGCTTCGTAGGATTCTAAACGGGAACTAATTTGTATTATTTTACGCCCACATTTTCGCGGTCGTAGGTATGCACCTACGATGCGCACACCGCGTAGGCGCATCTGCGCCGGTGACTTTCAAACTGCCCAAATAAACCAGTGCGTTGCTAGCTACAGAGTCTTTCACTTGTGCACCCCGCTCCCCACATTCGCGTACGTAACATAGTAGGTCGTAGTCGCTACAGTAACATTCCTTTTTACTCATTCTCCAGAGCATAGGCGAGCCCGGAACCCAGATGACCCTGAAGACGTTCCACTTCGCGGGCGTGGCGTCCATGAACATCACGCAGGGCGTGCCGCGCGTCAAGGAGATTATCAACGCCTCGCGCAACATCTCCACGCCCATCATCACCGCCGAGCTCATACATCCCAAGGACCAGGAGTTCGCGAGGAGAGTTAAGGGCAGAGTCGAGAAGACGACGCTTGGAGAGGTATTCTATTTAATTCATGAATCCCCGACCGGTCTCATGCGACCGCGCTGTTATTGTCTTACTATTGTGTCTTGTTTCGCGGGTATTGATAGGTTAAATCTTTATGATGTGCACCGTTTTGTCATAAAGACTGCTTGAACGCGCAGTGCACATGCAAAAATAAACCTTACTACAAATACTTAAAACCCTGTTTTCAACGTGATAAAAAATCTGCTCTCTTCTCCGAGCCGGTCTGTGTAAATGGACCCATAGTCTCTTTCCACCATCGTTAGTTGATAAGGGAATTTGTACCTTATTCCTTATGCAATAGAGTTGATATTCATATGAAGTCGAGCTTCTGGAACATGACGTTTTGATTAATGACCCTGCGATACGACTACATTGTTCTAGAGTGACCTAGAAACGTCTTATTCTAGATTTTTTCTGACTCTGCGTATAAAAGCAATCTACTCGATCAAAGGTAAGATAGACGCGGGTTTTACGAATAAAAGTTAGTCAGTTAACCTGTTATGTCCAGAGGGACAGTGGGAAATTCTTTCCCAGCTGTGGCTTTTTTTTCTTTTCCTGGCAGTGGCTGGGGAAAGAATTTCTCTCCCTTCTTGACGTGTCCAAACACGTCTATACAACGAGACGTCTATATGAGGATAGCCTCAGCCATTGCAGGCCAGGTCCTCCGGTAGTCTATAATAGTCCGTCTAAAGAAAGTGCGACCTGAAAAAAAGAGGTTAAATCCAAAAAAATTGTATGTGGTATTACTAATTAGTAGGAGAGTCATGTCTTGAAACTTCACACAATTCCGGCTGAATAATGTTGCTAAATAAATTTAAAAAAAAACTCCAGGTCGCGCTTTCTTTAGACGCACTCTAGCTCATCTCTCCAGCCTTCTCCTCAGTCTGCCACGATATTGCCTTGGGTAAAATGGAGTCCAATAATATGGGTATAGTGGCACTCTGACATGCAGCAGACATGTCAGTTTCAAAAAAAGACAAGACTGGCCTGTTGGTCTAGTGGTTAGTGCTACCTTTACTGCTATGCCGGAGGTTGTGGGTTCGATACCCACCCTGGACAAATGTTTGTGTGATAATCATGATGATTTGTCCTGTTGTCTGGGTGTTATTTATCTATAATGTGTATTTATTTAGAAATATATAAGTATTTTTTATCAGTTGTCTAGTACCCATAACACAAGCTCTGCTTAGCTTGGGCCTAGATAGCGTTGTGTGAAAGTTGTGCAAAAAGAAACTTTAGATAACTAGCATTGGGTTGTTTGGTCACAGATCACAACGTACATAGACGAGGTGTACCTGCCCAACGAGTGCTTCCTGCTCATCCGCCTCGACGCCGAGAGGATCCGCCTGCTGTGCCTCGAGGTCAACGTCGAGTCCATCGTCTACTCGTGAGTAAACACCTGTTATCTTGCAAAATGATCGAGCAAAAGAGAGGTATGAGGAGGGAGTAGGAGGGAGGTGGGATGACACACTTGATGTTTTTTTTTTGGCTAGCCTATTGTGTCCCACTCCTGGGCAAAGGCCTCTCTCAACTCTTTCCATCATACGCGGGCCCGCGCATTGAATCTTCTTACCAGTTCTGGCGGTATCTATTCAATTCGTCGCGCCATCTCCTTCTGTTTTTAATGATTCGAAAAAACTCATCAACATTCTATCTCACGTTCTATTCCTTTCCACAGAATATGCACATCGAAACTGAAGATAAAACCAGGAAACATACAGATAGTATCCGACTGGGCCATCAAAGTGTCTGCGGAACCCAGCAAGCATGGCGGATGGCTCAACATGTCGCTGCAGCAGCTCGCGCGACAGCTGCCGTCCGTCGTGGTCAAGGGACTGCCGCAGGTGTCCCGCGCCGTCATAGCGTGCGACGACACTGACAGTGTAGTCAGGTACAGTCATTACACAAGCATGGCGGATGGCTCAACATGTCGCTGCAGCAGCTCGCGCGACAGCTGCCGTCCGTCGTGGTCAAGGGACTGCCGCAGGTGTCCCGCGCCGTCATAGCGTGCGACGACACTGACAGTGTAGTCAGGTACAGTCATTACACAAGCATGGCGGATGGCTCAACATGTCGCTGCAGCAGCTCGCGCGACAGCTGCCGTCCGTCGTGGTCAAGGGACTGCCGCAGGTGTCCCGCGCCGTCATAGCGTGCGACGACACTGACAGTGTAGTCAGGTACAGTCATTACACAAGCATGGCGGATGGCTCAACATGTCGCTGCAGCAGCTCGCGCGACAGCTGCCGTCCGTCGTGGTCAAGGGACTGCCGCAGGTGTCCCGCGCCGTCATAGCGTGCGACGACACTGACAGTGTAGTCAGGTACAGTCATTACACAAGCATGGCGGATGGCTCAACATGTCGCTGCAGCAGCTCGCGCGACAGCTGCCGTCCGTCGTGGTCAAGGGACTGCCGCAGGTGTCCCGCGCCGTCATAGCGTGCGACGACACTGACAGTGTAGTCAGGTACAGTCATTACACAAGCATGGCGGATGGCTCAACATGTCGCTGCAGCAGCTCGCGCGACAGCTGCCGTCCGTCGTGGTCAAGGGACTGCCGCAGGTGTCCCGCGCCGTCATAGCGTGCGACGACACTGACAGTGTAGTCAGGTACAGTCATTACACAAGCATGGCGGATGGCTCAACATGTCGCTGCAGCAGCTCGCGCGACAGCTGCCGTCCGTCGTGGTCAAGGGACTGCCGCAGGTGTCCCGCGCCGTCATAGCGTGCGACGACACTGACAGTGTAGTCAGGTACAGTCATTACACAAGCATGGCGGATGGCTCAACATGTCGCTGCAGCAGCTCGCGCGACAGCTGCCGTCCGTCGTGGTCAAGGGACTGCCGCAGGTGTCCCGCGCCGTCATAGCGTGCGACGACACTGACAGTGTAGTCAGGTACAGTCATTACACAAGCATGGCGGATGGCTCAACATGTCGCTGCAGCAGCTCGCGCGACAGCTGCCGTCCGTCGTGGTCAAGGGACTGCCGCAGGTGTCCCGCGCCGTCATAGCGTGCGACGACACTGACAGTGTAGTCAGGTACAGTCATTACACAAGCCTGGCGGATGTACTGTTCAGACATTTTATTCGCACAACACTACGCCGCTCTAACTCCCGCTGGTTTCGCGCCCGCTCTGCCGACGCAGTGGTAACGTCGTGCTCGTGTCAATGCATGCACTTTGTGACGCTTGCCGTACTGCATGTCATACGTTGGGGCGTACATCGAACGGAAACACGTTTTTATTTTTGTAAACGTGCACAGTGTTTGATTTCACTCAAAAAATTTCCCTATGCTGTTTATCGCAAAAATGAATCAAGGAATGCGTTTAAAATGGAAGAGTAGAACACCCACGTGTCAATTTCTTATACTTTTTTTTATAAAAAATAATATCAATTTCATGACCTTGATCTAGAAAAATCAATAAATAAATTCTGTAAGCGTAACTGATTACGATAAATATATATTTTTAATATAGTTCCATGAAGGATCTTTTGGCGCTTATTCCCCAGTTTTGATTTTTGAAATAACACCTTTGGTCACTGAGTTATTATTATTTTTTCATATTTGTGTTTTTATTTTTTTTCCCTTAAATTACTTAAAAGTGCGGCTTGTGAGTAGCACTCGAAGATTGTTCTTAATTAGGTCTATTGTTGATAAAAAAACCACGTTCCACTATCGCGGCGTTTGGGAGTCATTGAATTCCAAAATTTTATGTTAGGGTTGACACACAACTTGACCTTTCATGTTTAGTTCGATTTTTTCTTATATTATTTTTAGAGTTGATTAATTTTTTCCTTTATTTACAAATCTATTTGTTGCTCATAAAATCAATTAAATATAGAAACAACTTGCAAAAAGACACTATAACATGAAGTGACTTCCTGTAAGTTGTTTTTGGAATATAATGTGGCAAGAAGTATCTTATGTGTCATTCTTTGGATATAAAAAAGCCTCACATATTTTTTTTTTATAAATAATATAAGTATATCATATTTGTTTGACCTTAGTGACACCCCTAAATCGCATCATTTGACCTTTATTCATAACTCCCAAACGCCGCGATAGTGGAACGTGGTTTTTTTATCAACAATAGACCTAATTAAGAACAATCTTCGAGTGCTACTCACAAGCCGCACTTTTAAGTAATTTAAGGGAAAAAAAATAAAAACACAAATATGAAAAAATAATAATAACTCAGTGACCAAAGGTGTTATTTCAAAAATCAAAACTGGGGAATAAGCGCCAAAAGATCCTTCATGGAACTATATTAAAAATATATATTTATCGTAATCAGTTACGCTTACAGAATTTATTTATTGATTTTTCTAGATCAAGGTCATGAAATTGATATTATTTTTTATAAAAAAAAGTATAAGAAATTGACACGTGGGTGTTCTACTCTTCCATTTTAAACGCATTCCTTGATTCATTTTTGCGATAAACAGCATAGGGAAATTTTTTGAGTGAAATCAAACACTGTGACGTGGCGGAAACATCTTTGTTCATTATATCTAAGCAATGTGTTAAATAAGGAAGTTGAAATTATAATTACAATTTTCGTTACTCTAAGGGCCTATTTCACCACCTATGATTAAGTTTCGAGTATCTTACTTGGAAGATAATTTCATACAAATTCTGTCACATTTTTGAATTTATTCAGTGAGTAGTGCCTACTCGGACATTATGAAACAGGCCCTAAGTAACTTTTCTTTATACAAAATACCCGGAAATTATAAAAAATGCCGCAATTTATTACTTAGTCCATACCATATACACTTTTGTCGAACTCTTGAAAGTTCTCTTGATAAGTTGATTCATTGTGTTACAGGTACAAGTTGTGCGTCGAGGGCGATGGTCTGCGTGACGTCATTGCGACCTTCGGAGTGGACGGCACTAAGACTACGTCCAACAATATATTAGAGGTACTGACTTATTTATTTAAACTTCATGTATAGTGGTGGTCCATAGGCAGACTTATGCATCAAGGCATTTTCTACGAGTCAACCTCGGGGTTTAAAAAAGACAACAAGTGATGTGGTGTGCATCAATATTTATATAGCAATCGAATTACTATACATGTGCACTAGGAATTACTTTTGCATCGGGGGTGCATTTAAAATAGTACAATTATAAGTGTACAATGTTGATGATTACCGCTGAGGCGGAGGGTCTTAAAAGAGCACAGGACGGTAATCTTTAACATTAACGTTTATTATATTACATCTGTTCACAACAAAGTATATTTTTTTTTTTACTAAATGCATACTAAAAGCATTTTTTTTTATCTGTCTGATTAATTTCCCTAATTTCCCAAATGGCTGGAATGATTCTGACAGGCCTTTCACTGGTAGTCAGCTAATATAGAAGAACTTGGCTAAGTTATTAGAAAAATAATAAGTTCCGCGCAAATTTTTATTTTAAATTGGCATTGTACAGTCAGCATCAAAAGTCGATGAACATAATCAACACAACAAAACACCTGGTACACAAAAAATGTGTCATCTGTTCACAATAAAATGTTTTGTTATGTTGATTCTGTTCATCGACTTTTGATGCTGACTGTATTGTTTTATAATTCTCACATGGGCAAAGTCACTGGCAGCAGCTAATCTTAACAAATGTGACCATCCGCAGGTATACCACACACTGGGCATCGAGGCAGCCAAGTCGACGATCATCAGCGAGATCCAGGCGGTGATGGAGGGGCACGGCATGAGCGTGGACCGGCGCCACGTGGAGCTGCTGGCGGGGCAGATGACGGCGCGCGGCGAGGTGCTCGGCATCACACGATACGGGCTCGCCAGGATGAAGGAGTCTGTGCTCAACTTGGCTAGCGTGAGTCAACTATTTTAAGAGATTTTTTTTATTGTTACTATACTAACTATGGTCTATCGGTTTAGGTAATTAACTAAAGGTAAACAATCTTGGTATGTCTTTTTATATTAAAGAGGTCGTATATAATATACACAAAGATTATTTAAATTTTGTTTATTAGCTAACATCGATTTAGGTAAATAACTAGTTGCAAAGATTTTTACATACAATTTTAAGACAACTTATAAATAAAAATACATGCCAAGATTTTTTACATTTAGTTAATTACCTAAACCGATAGACCACAGTGCTTGACCACAATCCTACCTGATGGTAAGCAGTGATGCAATCGTCGATGGTGAGACGCACTAGTTTATTAGGAGCCTATTAAATTGTTTCCTATATAAAATTACATCCCCACCTAACATAAATAATAAATTAACAATTCTATTTCCCCCCCAGTTCGAGAAGACAGCGGACCACCTCTTCGACGCAGCCTACTACGGCCAGACCGACTGCATCGAAGGCGTCTCCGAGTCCATCATCCTCGGCGTCCCGGCCGCCATAGGCACCGGCGTCCTGCAGCTGATGCACGCACACCCTCGCACGGAGCCGCTGCAGGAGAGGCAGCTGCTCTTCGACCGGCCGGAGTACCACACCTCCATATGGGAATAACCCGAGGCTCCTGGCCGCAGACGTGGTGCGGCGGCCAGAGCTTCTCCTAGGAAGTGAATTTGTTGGACTTGTGATGAAGGGTTTTTTTTTGTCTCTCGCAGGTCATCCTATGAGGTTGTCGGCTGCTTAAGGTGAAAGATTCAGGGTAGCCCGCGAAATTCAAATTTTCTTACGTTTTTTGCAGTGTAGGAACAATTTTATCAAGGTCAAAAACGTTCCTACACTTAAGTGAGCTTGGAGGCTTGTATTGATGATTTTTATGATTATAATTATGTAAATAGTTACGTTATCAAGTCGCTAAAGTCTTTTTAACTTCATACAACCTACCACTAGCCTGCAAATTGCAAAAACGTAAGAAAATTTGAATTTCGCAGGCTACCCTGAAGCTTTGACCTTAACCGGTCTTGCCTGTGGCGGCCTCGATTAAAAATCAAAGCCTCCAGCCAGGGCTTATAGTGATGAAGGACAATTTAAACATTTTTTATATTACTGTTGTGTCATGACGTCTACTGACGCTGTGGTAGCCAATCAAAACTTGTTGACTCAAATTAAACTAAAATATTAAGATCAGCGCCATCTAGCGAGAAAATAGGCTATACTTTCACCTTAACGGAGGCCTGCACAGATCGCCACATTCCTATGTCGTGTGGTGAGAAAAACCAGTCTGTCTAAAAATAAGATGCGTTATATTATACCTGGTTTATAGAACGGCAATTAAGGGCAAAACGAAAATAAAATTCAATGCGATCGGATGTTACAATGTATATATTAGCAGACCCAGGAAACGATGTTCTGCCATATAAATTATTTAAAAAAATGGGGCTAGGAGGGTAAAAAATAGTTTACGTCCTATTCTCATACCTATTGAATTTTAGATGAATTGGTAAAGCCGTTTCGGAAGATTGTTGTTAAACATTGTGACACGAAAATTTTATATATAAGATATATAAAAACAATGTTAGTATAATTCGCGGCTCTCAATTAACCAATTTTGGTTTTTGATACATGTATCGGGTGTTATTGCCTATATACAAGCAAAGTTATGTGTTTGAGACTTGGTTAAGTCAGGCCTTTTATAATCGGTAGGTTGGATTATAGAACGCCTAGACTTAGCTGAATGTTGAACTGTTATCTGATGTAGCATTTGTTAAGATAGTTTACAAAGTTAAGTTACATCTAGTTTATAGTTATTTAGTTAAGTTATTAAGTTACATTTTGTACATAAATCAATATATGCTTTTTATTTACGTCCCTCTTTAATTTAACCTCCTGATAAAAAAAAAAGACGCAAGTATTGTAATTCTACATTTTATTAATAACAATAAAACTAATAACTAATTAACATTATAAATGCCTTAAACACGCTGATCATTCACACAATCAAAATATAATTTATTTTTAAACGACGCAAATAAGCTAATAATGTCTTTCAATGTGGCAACACTGGTTTAAATTGTGTGTTAGGCCATGTACAGACTGCTGTAACGTAACATGAAACGAGTATTTATAAGTGTGGACGCAGCACGCGCGCGAACCGAACACGTACATATATGAATACATGTTCGGTTAAAATGCTTTGTTTGCGCTCATAGCGCAGTTGGAAACATGTCTTTGCAAAAATATTTCGCTACTTTTTGTTCACTATAAATATGACATTTCCAGTCTGGCGACGGTTTTCAACTGTTGAAAAGTGTGACTATTGAGAAGTATTGAGAACTGTTCTAGGTTGGTCACGCGGCCTTGGCTTGCGCGAGGGCAGCTTTGTGCTCGTCCAGCTTGGTCCACTTCTCGCTCACCTTCCACAGCCAGCCGGCCAGCTCGTAGTCCTGCGCCTTCTCTGAGGGGGCCTTCTTCTTCATGTCACTGGACAAAATAATCGTTTCATGAAGTTGCGACAGACTGCATTAGAAGTTCCTACAGCGGAATATGTAATGAAAATCCGGGAACATTGAGAGGGCCCAGAAACCCTACCACGATCTCAGGATTTAAGATCGCGACATCGTGCGATCCATTTGACAACCTATGAACTTTGTAGTAAACAAATACGTTACTAGAAAAACTCGTACGTTTAAATTGTCGCAAATGGCAACGGTCTTCCGTTGTCATTTGCGTAAACTAGTGGGTTTTAGTAGTAAATCTGACACTTTCACCCAGAACAGTTTTTTTTTTAATTGTTATAAACTAGTGCTAGACCGCGATCCCACATGATGGTTAGCAGTGTTGCAATCGTTGATGGTACACTAGTTTATTAAGAGCCTATTCACTGACCTTGAAGACATCCAAGTTATAATCGGCGTGAAAGACCACTGATGATTACCCACCCCAAATCAATTGAGTAAGAGAACGATGCTGATGTTACTTACACATAGTAATCCCCCGAAGCCCCCTCAACGGCGGGATCCAGTGCAGCATGAAGGATGACCTGGCCGCCGACCTTGGCGGACTTCATGAAGGGCCAGAACAGCGGGTAGACCACGAAGCGCGACACGCTCTTCATCATGGACATGTGGCGGGTGATGTTGGTGTCCGTCAGGCAAGGGTCTACCGCCACCACTGATACGCCGGTGCCTGGGGAGAGAGGGTGGTTTAAGAACCGCAATCAGGTCACATTAACTTGACGCTTGGCGTCGATGAAATAATGTTCATAAACAATATAACAATAAGGGTCAGCTCACACCGAGACGCTGCATGCACATTTTAATAGAGTGACTCAAAATAGAACTTTACTACATTATTTACTATACGAAATGATACACATTTCATTGTGAGAATGTAGAATAGCGAAATCACTGACGCTAACAGAGAACTAGCCAAATTATCAACGCGCGTATCGATAACAATGATGCTGAGCATACCTACCACTTGCCGGGCGAGCTAATGGAATGCGGGGGAAACGGGCATGCTTGCATTTCAGAGATGCGTCAAGTTAATGTGACCGGATTGTACATTGCGCGCACATGGGCCACGTGCGCACCGATCAGCGCGTGAAGGTCTCCAGAAAAAGGAGTTAGTGGTGTTATCTGTTATGACGGGTGACAGGACTGAATGGAAGAAAAAAACATGTTGCGCCGACCCCAAGTAACACGGGATAAGGGCAGGAAGAAGAATATAAAAGCTACTACTGACCCAGCAGCCAGCGCGCTGTACTGGCGGCTAAAGTTGAGTTCTTCCTTGTGGATGTCGCCGCCGTGTGATGATGCTGCGGCTTCACTCACCCAGCATCCTCCTGCCGAGCTCCCTGACGAACAGCACGTTGGCCAGCTTGCTCTGCGCGTAGGCGGCGGGCGCGCTGTACTGGCGGCTGAAGTTGAGCTCCTCCTTGTGGATGTCGCCGCCGTGTGATGATGCTGCGGCTTCACTCACCCAGCATCCTCCTGCCGAGCTCCCTGACGAACAGCACGTTGGCCAGCTTGCTCTGCGCGTAGGCGGCGGGCGCGCTGTACTGGCGGCTGAAGTTGAGCTCCTCCTTGTGGATGTCGCCGCCGTGTGATGATGCTGCGGCTTCACTCACCCAGCATCCTCCTGCCGAGCTCCCTGACGAACAGCACGTTGGCCAGCTTGCTCTGCGCGTAGGCGGCGGGCGCGCTGTACTGGCGGCTGAAGTTGAGCTCCTCCTTGTGGATGTCGCCGCCGTGTGATGATGCTGCGGCTTCACTCACCCAGCATCCTCCTGCCGAGCTCCCTGACGAACAGCACGTTGGCCAGCTTGCTCTGCGCGTAGGCGGCGGGCGCGCTGTACTGGCGGCTGAAGTTGAGCTCCTCCTTGTGGATGTCGCCGCCGTGTGATGATGCTGCGGCTTCACTCACCCAGCATCCTCCTGCCGAGCTCCCTGACGAACAGCACGTTGGCCAGCTTGCTCTGCGCGTAGGCGGCGGGCGCGCTGTACTGGCGGCTGAAGTTGAGCTCCTCCTTGTGGATGTCGCCGCCGTGTGATGATGCTGCGGCTTCACTCACCCAGCATCCTCCTGCCGAGCTCCCTGACGAACAGCACGTTGGCCAGCTTGCTCTGCGCGTAGGCGGCGGGCGCGCTGTACTGGCGGCTGAAGTTGAGCTCCTCCTTGTGGATGTCGCCGCCGTGTGATGATGCTGCGGCTTCACTCACCCAGCATCCTCCTGCCGAGCTCCCTGACGAACAGCACGTTGGCCAGCTTGCTCTGCGCGTAGGCGGCGGGCGCGCTGTACTGGCGGCTGAAGTTGAGCTCCTCCTTGTGGATGTCGCCGCCGTGTGATGATGCTGCGGCTTCACTCACCCAGCATCCTCCTGCCGAGCTCCCTGACGAACAGCACGTTGGCCAGCTTGCTCTGCGCGTAGGCGGCGGGCGCGCTGTACTGGCGGCTGAAGTTGAGCTCCTCCTTGTGGATGTCGCCGCCGTGTGATGATGCTGCGGCTTCACTCACCCAGCATCCTCCTGCCGAGCTCCCTGACGAACAGCACGTTGGCCAGCTTGCTCTGCGCGTAGGCGGCGGGCGCGCTGTACTGGCGGCTGAAGTTGAGCTCCTCCTTGTGGATGTCGCCGCCGTGTGATGATGCTGCGGCTTCACTCACCCAGCATCCTCCTGCCGAGCTCCCTGACGAACAGCACGTTGGCCAGCTTGCTCTGCGCGTAGGCGGCGGGCGCGCTGTACTGGCGGCTGAAGTTGAGCTCCTCCTTGTGGATGTCGCCGCCGTGTGATGATGCTGCGGCTTCACTCACCCAGCATCCTCCTGCCGAGCTCCCTGACGAACAGCACGTTGGCCAGCTTGCTCTGCGCGTAGGCGGCGGGCGCGCTGTACTGGCGGCTGAAGTTGAGCTCCTCCTTGTGGATGTCGCCGCCGTGTGATGATGCTGCGGCTTCACTCACCCAGCATCCTCCTGCCGAGCTCCCTGACGAACAGCACGTTGGCCAGCTTGCTCTGCGCGTAGGCGGCGGGCGCGCTGTACTGGCGGCTGAAGTTGAGCTCCTCCTTGTGGATGTCGCCGCCGTATGATGATGCTGCGGCTTCACTCACCCAGCATCCTCCTGCCGAGCTCCCTGACGAACAGCACGTTGGCCAGCTTGCTCTGCGCGTAGGCGGCGGGCGCGCTGTACTGGCGGCTGAAGTTGAGCTCCTCCTTGTGGATGTCGCCGCCGTGTGATGATGCTGCGGCTTCACTCACCCAGCATCCTCCTGCCGAGCTCCCTGACGAACAGCACGTTGGCCAGCTTGCTCTGCGCGTAGGCGGCGGGCGCGCTGTACTGGCGGCTGAAGTTGAGCTCCTCCTTGTGGATGTCGCCGCCGTGTGATGATGCTGCGGCTTCACTCACCCAGCATCCTCCTGCCGAGCTCCCTGACGAACAGCACGTTGGCCAGCTTGCTCTGCGCGTAGGCGGCGGGCGCGCTGTACTGGCGGCTGAAGTTGAGCTCCTCCTTGTGGATGTCGCCGCCGTGTGATGATGCTGCGGCTTCACTCACCCAGCATCCTCCTGCCGAGCTCCCTGACGAACAGCACGTTGGCCAGCTTGCTCTGCGCGTAGGCGGCGGGCGCGCTGTACTGGCGGCTGAAGTTGAGCTCCTCCTTGTGGATGTCGCCGCCGTGTGATGATGCTGCGGCTTCACTCACCCAGCATCCTCCTGCCGAGCTCCCTGACGAACAGCACGTTGGCCAGCTTGCTCTGCGCGTAGGCGGCGGGCGCGCTGTACTGGCGGCTGAAGTTGAGCTCCTCCTTGTGGATGTCGCCGCCGTGTGATGATGCTGCGGCTTCACTCACCCAGCATCCTCCTGCCGAGCTCCCTGACGAACAGCACGTTGGCCAGCTTGCTCTGCGCGTAGGCGGCGGGCGCGCTGTACTGGCGGCTGAAGTTGAGCTCCTCCTTGTGGATGTCGCCGCCGTGTGATGATGCTGCGGCTTCACTCACCCAGCATCCTCCTGCCGAGCTCCCTGACGAACAGCACGTTGGCCAGCTTGCTCTGCGCGTAGGCGGCGGGCGCGCTGTACTGGCGGCTGAAGTTGAGCTCCTCCTTGTGGATGTCGCCGCCGTGTGATGATGCTGCGGCTTCACTCACCCAGCATCCTCCTGCCGAGCTCCCTGACGAACAGCACGTTGGCCAGCTTGCTCTGCGCGTAGGCGGCGGGCGCGCTGTACTGGCGGCTGAAGTTGAGCTCCTCCTTGTGGATGTCGCCGCCGTGTGATGATGCTGCGGCTTCACTCACCCAGCATCCTCCTGCCGAGCTCCCTGACGAACAGCACGTTGGCCAGCTTGCTCTGCGCGTAGGCGGCGGGCGCGCTGTACTGGCGGCTGAAGTTGAGCTCCTCCTTGTGGATGTCGCCGCCGTGTGATGATGCTGCGGCTTCACTCACCCAGCATCCTCCTGCCGAGCTCCCTGACGAACAGCACGTTGGCCAGCTTGCTCTGCGCGTAGGCGGCGGGCGCGCTGTACTGGCGGCTGAAGTTGAGCTCCTCCTTGTGGATGTCGCCGCCGTGTGATGATGCTGCGGCTTCACTCACCCAGCATCCTCCTGCCGAGCTCCCTGACGAACAGCACGTTGGCCAGCTTGCTCTGCGCGTAGGCGGCGGGCGCGCTGTACTGGCGGCTGAAGTTGAGCTCCTCCTTGTGGATGTCGCCGCCGTGTGATGATGCTGCGGCTTCACTCACCCAGCATCCTCCTGCCGAGCTCCCTGACGAACAGCACGTTGGCCAGCTTGCTCTGCGCGTAGGCGGCGGGCGCGCTGTACTGGCGGCTGAAGTTGAGCTCCTCCTTGTGGATGTCGCCGCCGTGTGATGATGCTGCGGCTTCACTCACCCAGCATCCTCCTGCCGAGCTCCCTGACGAACAGCACGTTGGCCAGCTTGCTCTGCGCGTAGGCGGCGGGCGCGCTGTACTGGCGGCTGAAGTTGAGCTCCTCCTTGTGGATGTCGCCGCCGTGTGATGATGCTGCGGCTTCACTCACCCAGCATCCTCCTGCCGAGCTCCCTGACGAACAGCACGTTGGCCAGCTTGCTCTGCGCGTAGGCGGCGGGCGCGCTGTACTGGCGGCTGAAGTTGAGCTCCTCCTTGTGGATGTCGCCGCCGTGTGATGATGCTGCGGCTTCACTCACCCAGCATCCTCCTGCCGAGCTCCCTGACGAACAGCACGTTGGCCAGCTTGCTCTGCGCGTAGGCGGCGGGCGCGCTGTACTGGCGGCTGAAGTTGAGCTCCTCCTTGTGGATGTCGCCGCCGTGTGATGATGCTGCGGCTTCACTCACCCAGCATCCTCCTGCCGAGCTCCCTGACGAACAGCACGTTGGCCAGCTTGCTCTGCGCGTAGGCGGCGGGCGCGCTGTACTGGCGGCTGAAGTTGAGCTCCTCCTTGTGGATGTCGCCGCCGTGTGATGATGCTGCGGCTTCACTCACCCAGCATCCTCCTGCCGAGCTCCCTGACGAACAGCACGTTGGCCAGCTTGCTCTGCGCGTAGGCGGCGGGCGCGCTGTACTGGCGGCTGAAGTTGAGCTCCTCCTTGTGGATGTCGCCGCCGTGTGATGATGCTGCGGCTTCACTCACCCAGCATCCTCCTGCCGAGCTCCCTGACGAACAGCACGTTGGCCAGCTTGCTCTGCGCGTAGGCGGCGGGCGCGCTGTACTGGCGGCTGAAGTTGAGCTCCTCCTTGTGGATGTCGCCGCCGTGTGATGATGCTGCGGCTTCACTCACCCAGCATCCTCCTGCCGAGCTCCCTGACGAACAGCACGTTGGCCAGCTTGCTCTGCGCGTAGGCGGCGGGCGCGCTGTACTGGCGGCTGAAGTTGAGCTCCTCCTTGTGGATGTCGCCGCCGTGTGATGATGCTGCGGCTTCACTCACCCAGCATCCTCCTGCCGAGCTCCCTGACGAACAGCACGTTGGCCAGCTTGCTCTGCGCGTAGGCGGCGGGCGCGCTGTACTGGCGGCTGAAGTTGAGCTCCTCCTTGTGGATGTCGCCGCCGTGTGATGATGCTGCGGCTTCACTCACCCAGCATCCTCCTGCCGAGCTCCCTGACGAACAGCACGTTGGCCAGCTTGCTCTGCGCGTAGGCGGCGGGCGCGCTGTACTGGCGGCTGAAGTTGAGCTCCTCCTTGTGGATGTCGCCGCCGTGTGATGATGCTGCGGCTTCACTCACCCAGCATCCTCCTGCCGAGCTCCCTGACGAACAGCACGTTGGCCAGCTTGCTCTGCGCGTAGGCGGCGGGCGCGCTGTACTGGCGGCTGAAGTTGAGCTCCTCCTTGTGGATGTCGCCGCCGTGTGATGATGCTGCGGCTTCACTCACCCAGCATCCTCCTGCCGAGCTCCCTGACGAACAGCACGTTGGCCAGCTTGCTCTGCGCGTAGGCGGCGGGCGCGCTGTACTGGCGGCTGAAGTTGAGCTCCTCCTTGTGGATGTCGCCGCCGTGTGATGATGCTGCGGCTTCACTCACCCAGCATCCTCCTGCCGAGCTCCCTGACGAACAGCACGTTGGCCAGCTTGCTCTGCGCGTAGGCGGCGGGCGCGCTGTACTGGCGGCTGAAGTTGAGCTCCTCCTTGTGGATGTCGCCGCCGTGTGATGATGCTGCGGCTTCACTCACCCAGCATCCTCCTGCCGAGCTCCCTGACGAACAGCACGTTGGCCAGCTTGCTCTGCGCGTAGGCGGCGGGCGCGCTGTACTGGCGGCTGAAGTTGAGCTCCTCCTTGTGGATGTCGCCGCCGTGTGATGATGCTGCGGCTTCACTCACCCAGCATCCTCCTGCCGAGCTCCCTGACGAACAGCACGTTGGCCAGCTTGCTCTGCGCGTAGGCGGCGGGCGCGCTGTACTGGCGGCTGAAGTTGAGCTCCTCCTTGTGGATGTCGCCGCCGTGTGATGATGCTGCGGCTTCACTCACCCAGCATCCTCCTGCCGAGCTCCCTGACGAACAGCACGTTGGCCAGCTTGCTCTGCGCGTAGGCGGCGGGCGCGCTGTACTGGCGGCTGAAGTTGAGCTCCTCCTTGTGGATGTCGCCGCCGTGTGATGATGCTGCGGCTTCACTCACCCAGCATCCTCCTGCCGAGCTCCCTGACGAACAGCACGTTGGCCAGCTTGCTCTGCGCGTAGGCGGCGGGCGCGCTGTACTGGCGGCTGAAGTTGAGCTCCTCCTTGTGGATGTCGCCGCCGTGTGATGATGCTGCGGCTTCACTCACCCAGCATCCTCCTGCCGAGCTCCCTGACGAACAGCACGTTGGCCAGCTTGCTCTGCGCGTAGGCGGCGGGCGCGCTGTACTGGCGGCTGAAGTTGAGCTCCTCCTTGTGGATGTCGCCGCCGTGTGATGATGCTGCGGCTTCACTCACCCAGCATCCTCCTGCCGAGCTCCCTGACGAACAGCACGTTGGCCAGCTTGCTCTGCGCGTAGGCGGCGGGCGCGCTGTACTGGCGGCTGAAGTTGAGCTCCTCCTTGTGGATGTCGCCGCCGTGTGATGATGCTGCGGCTTCACTCACCCAGCATCCTCCTGCCGAGCTCCCTGACGAACAGCACGTTGGCCAGCTTGCTCTGCGCGTAGGCGGCGGGCGCGCTGTACTGGCGGCTGAAGTTGAGCTCCTCCTTGTGGATGTCGCCGCCGTGTGATGATGCTGCGGCTTCACTCACCCAGCATCCTCCTGCCGAGCTCCCTGACGAACAGCACGTTGGCCAGCTTGCTCTGCGCGTAGGCGGCGGGCGCGCTGTACTGGCGGCTGAAGTTGAGCTCCTCCTTGTGGATGTCGCCGCCGTGTGATGATGCTGCGGCTTCACTCACCCAGCATCCTCCTGCCGAGCTCCCTGACGAACAGCACGTTGGCCAGCTTGCTCTGCGCGTAGGCGGCGGGCGCGCTGTACTGGCGGCTGAAGTTGAGCTCCTCCTTGTGGATGTCGCCGCCGTGTGATGATGCTGCGGCTTCACTCACCCAGCATCCTCCTGCCGAGCTCCCTGACGAACAGCACGTTGGCCAGCTTGCTCTGCGCGTAGGCGGCGGGCGCGCTGTACTGGCGGCTGAAGTTGAGCTCCTCCTTGTGGATGTCGCCGCCGTGTGATGATGCTGCGGCTTCACTCACCCAGCATCCTCCTGCCGAGCTCCCTGACGAACAGCACGTTGGCCAGCTTGCTCTGCGCGTAGGCGGCGGGCGCGCTGTACTGGCGGCTGAAGTTGAGCTCCTCCTTGTGGATGTCGCCGCCGTGTGATGATGCTGCGGCTTCACTCACCCAGCATCCTCCTGCCGAGCTCCCTGACGAACAGCACGTTGGCCAGCTTGCTCTGCGCGTAGGCGGCGGGCGCGCTGTACTGGCGGCTGAAGTTGAGCTCCTCCTTGTGGATGTCGCCGCCGTGTGATGATGCTGCGGCTTCACTCACCCAGCATCCTCCTGCCGAGCTCCCTGACGAACAGCACGTTGGCCAGCTTGCTCTGCGCGTAGGCGGCGGGCGCGCTGTACTGGCGGCTGAAGTTGAGCTCCTCCTTGTGGATGTCGCCGCCGTGTGATGATGCTGCGGCTTCACTCACCCAGCATCCTCCTGCCGAGCTCCCTGACGAACAGCACGTTGGCCAGCTTGCTCTGCGCGTAGGCGGCGGGCGCGCTGTACTGGCGGCTGAAGTTGAGCTCCTCCTTGTGGATGTCGCCGCCGTGTGATGATGCTGCGGCTTCACTCACCCAGCATCCTCCTGCCGAGCTCCCTGACGAACAGCACGTTGGCCAGCTTGCTCTGCGCGTAGGCGGCGGGCGCGCTGTACTGGCGGCTGAAGTTGAGCTCCTCCTTGTGGATGTCGCCGCCGTGTGATGATGCTGCGGCTTCACTCACCCAGCATCCTCCTGCCGAGCTCCCTGACGAACAGCACGTTGGCCAGCTTGCTCTGCGCGTAGGCGGCGGGCGCGCTGTACTGGCGGCTGAAGTTGAGCTCCTCCTTGTGGATGTCGCCGCCGTGTGATGATGCTGCGGCTTCACTCACCCAGCATCCTCCTGCCGAGCTCCCTGACGAACAGCACGTTGGCCAGCTTGCTCTGCGCGTAGGCGGCGGGCGCGCTGTACTGGCGGCTGAAGTTGAGCTCCTCCTTGTGGATGTCGCCGCCGTGTGATGATGCTGCGGCTTCACTCACCCAGCATCCTCCTGCCGAGCTCCCTGACGAACAGCACGTTGGCCAGCTTGCTCTGCGCGTAGGCGGCGGGCGCGCTGTACTGGCGGCTGAAGTTGAGCTCCTCCTTGTGGATGTCGCCGCCGTGTGATGATGCTGCGGCTTCACTCACCCAGCATCCTCCTGCCGAGCTCCCTGACGAACAGCACGTTGGCCAGCTTGCTCTGCGCGTAGGCGGCGGGCGCGCTGTACTGGCGGCTGAAGTTGAGCTCCTCCTTGTGGATGTCGCCGCCGTGTGATGATGCTGCGGCTTCACTCACCCAGCATCCTCCTGCCGAGCTCCCTGACGAACAGCACGTTGGCCAGCTTGCTCTGCGCGTAGGCGGCGGGCGCGCTGTACTGGCGGCTGAAGTTGAGCTCCTCCTTGTGGATGTCGCCGCCGTGTGATGATGCTGCGGCTTCACTCACCCAGCATCCTCCTGCCGAGCTCCCTGACGAACAGCACGTTGGCCAGCTTGCTCTGCGCGTAGGCGGCGGGCGCGCTGTACTGGCGGCTGAAGTTGAGCTCCTCCTTGTGGATGTCGCCGCCGTGTGATGATGCTGCGGCTTCACTCACCCAGCATCCTCCTGCCGAGCTCCCTGACGAACAGCACGTTGGCCAGCTTGCTCTGCGCGTAGGCGGCGGGCGCGCTGTACTGGCGGCTGAAGTTGAGCTCCTCCTTGTGGATGTCGCCGCCGTGTGATGATGCTGCGGCTTCACTCACCCAGCATCCTCCTGCCGAGCTCCCTGACGAACAGCACGTTGGCCAGCTTGCTCTGCGCGTAGGCGGCGGGCGCGCTGTACTGGCGGCTGAAGTTGAGCTCCTCCTTGTGGATGTCGCCGCCGTGTGATGATGCTGCGGCTTCACTCACCCAGCATCCTCCTGCCGAGCTCCCTGACGAACAGCACGTTGGCCAGCTTGCTCTGCGCGTAGGCGGCGGGCGCGCTGTACTGGCGGCTGAAGTTGAGCTCCTCCTTGTGGATGTCGCCGCCGTGTGATGATGCTGCGGCTTCACTCACCCAGCATCCTCCTGCCGAGCTCCCTGACGAACAGCACGTTGGCCAGCTTGCTCTGCGCGTAGGCGGCGGGCGCGCTGTACTGGCGGCTGAAGTTGAGCTCCTCCTTGTGGATGTCGCCGCCGTGTGATGATGCTGCGGCTTCACTCACCCAGCATCCTCCTGCCGAGCTCCCTGACGAACAGCACGTTGGCCAGCTTGCTCTGCGCGTAGGCGGCGGGCGCGCTGTACTGGCGGCTGAAGTTGAGCTCCTCCTTGTGGATGTCGCCGCCGTGTGATGATGCTGCGGCTTCACTCACCCAGCATCCTCCTGCCGAGCTCCCTGACGAACAGCACGTTGGCCAGCTTGCTCTGCGCGTAGGCGGCGGGCGCGCTGTACTGGCGGCTGAAGTTGAGCTCCTCCTTGTGGATGTCGCCGCCGTGTGATGATGCTGCGGCTTCACTCACCCAGCATCCTCCTGCCGAGCTCCCTGACGAACAGCACGTTGGCCAGCTTGCTCTGCGCGTAGGCGGCGGGCGCGCTGTACTGGCGGCTGAAGTTGAGCTCCTCCTTGTGGATGTCGCCGCCGTGTGATGATGCTGCGGCTTCACTCACCCAGCATCCTCCTGCCGAGCTCCCTGACGAACAGCACGTTGGCCAGCTTGCTCTGCGCGTAGGCGGCGGGCGCGCTGTACTGGCGGCTGAAGTTGAGGTCGTCCTTGTGGATGTCGCCGCCGTGGTGCGCGCTGCCCGCCACCACCACCACGCGGCTGGGCGCCGACTCCTGCGGGTGGAACATGTAACTAGTTGCTTTATTATCCTTAGGCAGTCGGTGTAAGGTTAAAAATAATCCAACTGGTTGGCATTAAAAAAAATCAATGTTTGTACGGTTAAAACTGGTTGGAAACCAAAAACGCTAAAGTTTGTATGGAGAAAATCACTTTCACGCGAGCGAAGCCGCTGGTAGTCAAATTATAAAACAATTTTCCTCCTCGTCTGTGTCTCAGTTTAAAAACTCAGTGTAAAAAAATAAATTTAAAATTTAAAAAACCCGCAATTACTCTCCACCTCTCAGGTCCTGATGACCTTGAAGACCTGAACCGATTTCCACCAAACTTAGCTAAGAACATTCTCGACTGATATACCTTTCAAACAAAAAAAAACCTCATGAAAATCGGATCATCCATTTGGGTGCTACGATGCCACAGACAGACATATACATATACATCTACACACACAGACACGTCAAACTTATAACACCCCGTAGTTTTTGCGTCGGGGGTTAAAAACAGATTTTGATGCCGTTGTCACCTATAGCCAGAGTGACTCATTATAGAAGGTGTTTACATACATATTTTTATCAGTACGATGCTGGGGCAGATCGGTACTTTGCAACTAAATTAACCAACTTACCTTTTTTGAATTGTCAATCAGTTACTCAGATAGATAAAGCTACATGTATTTTCTAAAGTGCAGACTTCTATAAAGAAGGATGGCAACCTCATCTGGTATCCAGGCACCAGATTATTGTTAAAAGACTGGTTTGTTTGCTTTACAACTTTCACACAACGCCACTTAGTTTGGGACTAAGTGCTAAGCAGAGCTTGTGTTAGTGGTACCAGACAACTGATAAACATACTTATATATTTCTAAATACATATGTACATATTATAGATAAATTATACCCACACACAGAACAAATGATCGTGCATCACACAAACATTTGTTCTGGGTGGGAATCGAACCCTGGGCTACTGGCTACTAGACCAACAGGCAGTGCCGTAACTAGGGCGGTGCGAGCAGTGCCCAGGCACAGGGCGCAGACCCTAGAGGGGCGCAGAAATGACCAGACTAAGCTTGGTTAGAGCATTTTTCAGGGGTGCAGTTTTGAAAGCTCGCACCGGGTGCATAAAAGGCTAGTTACGGCACTGCCAACAGGTCTGTCAAACTGGTTATCAATAGGCTTCCTGTTGGGTTTTTGTTTGTTTAAGTGTAAATCCTTTTGATCCTCCTAAAGGGCCACACACAGGATGGAAGGGAAAGGAACTCATCAGCCCAAATGCAAGTTGCTACCTTACCTTAAGGGTGTCTAACAGTAGATTGGTGAGCAGGAAGTGTCCCAGATGGTTGACGCCCAGCTGCGTCTCGAAGCCGTCCCGGGTGACGCTGGCGGGAGGCTCCATCACGCCCGCGTTGTTCACCAGCACGTGCAGGTACGGCTCTTCCGACTTGAACCTGTGGGGTTGTCACCAGTTATTAACGACGCATTGTGGAGGTCTGGTAGGCAGCCGCTCCTCGTAAAATACTGGCATTCAGCTAAATCCGGCTTGACTGGAAGCCGACCCCAATATAGTTGGAAAAAGGCTAGGTAGATGATGATTAACGTCGCATTCCGACTCACGATAATTTCGCTGTTAGCGCGGCAACAGTCGTTCCGGCAAGCGATGCGTAACCACACACACATTTTATTGGCAATCGTTGTTGTCCAATCGTTGTAATTAATTAATAAATAAATGATTTTCAGTAGAGCTATTGAAGACAGTTTTAGAGAATGGTGTTACATTATATCAGCACAAAAACGTCCACTGCTAGACAGAAACTTAGCGCAGAACTTTGCGTTTCTCCACGACCACGCCACCTTTAGGTACTAGTTCGATTAGGTTGCTAATAACGGCTCTATTCCAAGTATTTACCGAAAAGCACCTTTTTTTCAGGTGGGGAATCATCAGAATGACTTCTCCCACTTTTGGGCGGAGCGAAAGGGCGTGTCAGACTTTTACTGACTAAACCTCGCTCGGTTCCTTCGTTGCCTTCGATTTGGGGACACCGAGCTTACCTTTCGGAAATCAGGTCCATGTCCGACACCGAAAAGCACCTGGATCTACTACTATGCCGAACCCCTGAAGGTTGATTGGTCGCTAGATTGTTTTGAACTGTTACCTCTCAACAAACTGTCGGATAGACTCGGTGCTGGCCAGGTCGCAGGGGCGGCAGTACACGTATTTGTTGTGCGACTCAAGCACTATGTTGCGACGCTCTGCTTCACACTTCTCCATGTTGCGGCACGCCATGAAGACCTGAAGATGATCAACGAAAAATGTTATGTTTTTACACTGCTTTTTTGTTGCTCAAGAGATCAGGATCTTATTATAGCTACCTTGGCACCCCTCCTGGCGAAGTCCCAGGCCGCTTCTCTGCCGATGCCGCTGGTGGCTCCCGTGACGATGACGACCTTGTCATCAGCTCTCACCTTCTTGTCGTAAGGCGGCCCGCTGTAGAAGTCTCTGGAAGGAAGGAATACAGCAGTTAAATAATATCTACACTAACGTAAAACCTCAGGTGGGTACTCGTAACACAGGTATGTGAAAATTTGATGAGAACTCACATGGCTACTGGGTCACCTGTGTTAGTTACAGCTGGCTAATTTTAACGGGGTTTTTATTGCCAGAATGATATTAATGTTCTTTATTTCACCTTAATCCAAAATCGAAGTCACAAACTCTTTATTTTTTTTAAGAATTAGATACCTAACTAATAGGGATTAAAAAAGGATAAAAGTGTAAGTAGGTATAATTATTTAATATGTAAATATATGCATTCTTCATTATAATTTAAATCTTGATCTTGCCACTAACAGTAAGCAGTTGGTTGAATCAATTTATTGAAATCGATTCAACCCAGGTAAAGTAAAAAAAACACGAAAAAAGTTATAAACTAGTGCTAGACTGCGATCCCACCTGATGGTAAGCAGTGATGCAATCGTAAATGGTGAGGCGCACTAGTTTATTAAGAGCCTATTGGTAACAAAAACTTACTTGAACAAACACACGCCGCCCGCAGTGGCCGCCACAGCCGAAATCATCACCACTGGCAGATTGGGCACCCACATGGCTGATGATCTGAAAAGCGGTCGGAAGAAGAAGACAGAAGGTTAGATAAGGTGACTGTCACACCGGTGTGAATGGCAGAGACGATGCTTTGCAAAGATGAATAGTATGTAGATAACATCACACCTGGGTTAAGAGTTCAGTTAGATGTCGATGCTCCAAAGTCTCAAGCATCGACGACGCCAAGTTGCTAGCCTGTCGATTTTCTGTCGATTAGGTATATTTTGGGAAGTACATCGGAATTGCATAATTTAATTTCGTCAAGCCCGTTCCCTCATCGGACCACTAAACGTAAAGGTGGACGTCCCATCCATAGCTAGTCGGCGTCTATTTCCTGATAGCATTGTAGCTCTAAGTAAAAACAAATATAAATAGGTTACTTCTAGCTAAGCGTGTTTTAATGCCGACGACATACAATGCTTACTATTCTGTTAGGCCCCTTAACGTTTGAATCCCCAACCGGTCCTATGAGACCGCGCTGTTATTGTTTTACTATTGTGTCTCGTTTCGCGGGTATCTGAGTAATTAAACATGGCAGGGTTAATTCGCCGTGCGTATGCGCGGCGTGCAGTGTTGTATGAATGACTTGGGGAGCTTGTTGACAAACGGTGCGCGGCGATGCTACGGCACGGCACCACGGCCATGTTTCCTCAGTGTTGAATTGCACGTTTTTTGCCGTACATAGGCACGGTTAATAAGACGTCCCATGTAGAAGAGGTGTTAGACCACACAGTTTTCAACTAGGTACGTTCCTCTGGGCTACTACTGAGCAGAAATCAGCACCGGTAAACTTTTCTCAAAAACTCGCCTAGTTCGCGTACTCGCGTGTACGAGTAATTTTCGTGTTTGAGCAGAGTCGTGATTCGCGATACGCTACATGACATCATAAAGGCGAGTATAGTCAGTAATTGTAGTCGTATGGTGGGATCGCGCTTTTATTCCCACTTAGGGCTGCCAAACAGTTTCGAGTAGAAATTCTTACGTGTTTCTCTATAAAATCATTATTGTCAAACTGTAAACGGGAGAAGTAATTTGATGATTTCCTACCATAAAAATTGTTCTGTAGAGGTAGGTACACTCATATTTCGCGGGCTGTTTGTTCCATATTAGTGAAACACAAGGTTGATGCCCTGAAATGGTACGACGGGGTCGCGGCAGACCAAGGAGATGGCGGGACGACTTGGATGTCTTCCTTAAGAATTGGCAAGAAGTGGCTCAAAGCCGCGAACGATAGAAGGAATGGAGGGAGGCCTTTGCCTACCAGTGGGACAATATAGGCTAGGTATAATAATAATAATTGGTGAAATGTTATAATACCAAGTCAGACATTTCTTCTGAGCCAGGCAGCCCTACCCGCTGTGTTCTCTATTTCATACGAGTATAACGTAAAAGGTTTACGACGCCGTTCCACTTTTTATTTCAATTGTCCCCTACACGGGGGCGCGTACGGCGTTTTTCTAAATTATGCAAACGAAAAAGGTATTTTTGTCGTATAAAGGACAGGACCGTATTGTTTCTGTCACTGACACACTTCTTCAATTTTGGTTGGTATTCCTTTCTCTCCTTACTTATATGAATTTCAAATCCCAAGCTTTTTTCTCCCGCACTGGGCGGAGCGGGAAGATGTGAAAAATTTCTACTGACCAAAACCCACTCCTCTTCCATCTTTACCTTAATTCCAAGGTTCTGGGATTCTCTTCCGTCAACCCAGGACCCCAATAGTCAATACAGGCACCCAGAAATCCCAAGTCTTGTTTTAAAGTCAAGCGCGTTTGCGCACTTATGGTGTAAAAGCACTAAACCAGTGTAAAACTGCTTCGTGACAGAGAGGTGTGATGTTAGGCAGTAAGTACTGGAGTTACACTAAAGTAATGGGTATTCTGGGAACCAATTCATTAGCAGAGTTTTATATCTGCTTTGATGTTCAAACAACTTTGCACTTTACAAAGAAAATTATTAAGTTTATTATTCCGTGTCATCATTTCTCTGTTGAGTACTTAATCTAAGGGAGAATTAGGCAATCAAACAAAAGTATATATCTTTCTTATTTATATATTTATCCTCTTTATATTACATCTGAGTGTAAGGCTAAGTGTGAGTCGTTTATATTACAAGTGCCGTAACTAAACTATTTAGTTTATTAATATGTAGTTACATGGCTAGGAATATGTGATCATGCTCTTATTGGAGGGTAGTTAGGAAAAAAATATTAAGTAAGAATTTTCAACTTGACTGAATTTAATTTTTTTAAGTTCTATTATAAATCCCATAAAGGAAGTCCTCATAATTATAATTCCCACAGAAATAAACATGAATCCAGTACTCGATATAACAAATGAATGTCCCGGTAGCACGCAAACCCACCGTTACACTGTGTGGCGAAATAAATGACCGCCCAATAGAATTACTGTCACATATTCCTAGGATTGGTAAATTAGACATTTTTATATCTATGTCAGTCTGGCTGAACGGAAGATGTGGTGTGATGTATATAACTGCCGTTTTTAGAGACTGCACACATTAGAGGCAAAAGAGGGTAGTAGACAATTTGATTATTCTTTTATTGCTTTATCAAGCAAGAAGCTAGAAATTAGTTGTTTTCAAAATTTTCAGAGCTCTTTCAGTCGAATCATGTTTTTTTACATGTTATTTATTCCTCGTGTGTGCAGTCTTTTCTAGTAATTTATTTGCGCTAGGTATTGAGGTTTATCTTAATACAAAAATATTACTTTTTACCACTTCCACGACATAACAATGCAGGTGCCACATTTTTAGGTGTTGGTGACAAAAATATAAAAATTACAATACTTGTATAGTTTCTGTGCACTGCAGTGTAATGTCGTCAAAGTGTTATTACAGCAAATGTATGATATTTATACATAGGTTTAAACTTACATTAATATTTGAAATAAATCTTATTTTACATCACTGACTGGTTGCGAGTAGGTACCTAGGCCTTTATTAGGGTAACGCATGATGATTATTCTACTAGATTGGCCGTTTTCACATTAAACGACATAACGACAGTTTCATAAATTTAACTGGTACGACTAGAAACCCGAGATTTCTCAATTGTTATAACGCATACAAGCTGTTGGTTATCGTTTACTTGATATAGTCCAGTCAAAATAGACTAAATTATTATTCAAGTTTGCATTAATTCCCAACAAGCTGGATTTTTGTGCAGGCCTTGAATACGTCATTACGAATGATATGTTAAAAGTCCCCATCGATCCCGTTTGTGCGTTGTTTTTTATTCGAGGTCAAAGGTCACAAATTAGCGTTTTTTGCGAATATCTCTGAAACAACGAGAGCTATCGAAAAATGGTTTAGGCAAAGTTTGTAGATCGTAAAATTGTCTACAAAAAAGATCTAACACTTTTTCTTCTACGGTGCACTGTTCTCGAATTATGGCTATTTTAAACATAGAAAATACGAATATGCACTCATGCTAAGGGATGATGGGTTCGATGAATATTTGAAGGACAAACCATCTGTAACGATACATAAGCAGTGTCGTAAAGCATACACCCGGAAGAGCAGCATCGCTGCAGCTAAAAGACAGCGTGAGGTGGAGATAGCTACCACATCTGGGATTAGTCCTCCTCGTACTAGCACGAGGTAATGAATCGTCTTTTTGACGAAATATTGTTTGTACTGTGGCAATGAAGCAGATAAAACGGCTGAAATAAAAAAAAGCGCAGCATCTTCGACCAAGAGTCCTTTCTTCTATAAAGCATCGCTTTCGAGATATCGTGACTTTAGACCGCAGGAAAGTCGTATTTTAAGTGTAACAATCACTGTAGTTCTTAGCCTCGGCAGCAACTAAGTCATATTCATACTGAATTCGGGCAATGACACTACTTGCTAGCTCATGAGAACGAGTCTGAGCTTCCTTAAAGATGGTTTTCTTGAAGTCAAGGGTTGAAAGTTGAGGACACTCTTGGTCGAAGATGCTGCGCTTTTTTTTATTTCAGCCGTTTTATCTGCTTCATTGCCACAGAACAAACAGTATTTCGTCAAAAAGACGATTCATTACCTCGTGCTAGTACGAGGAGGACTAATCCCAGATGTGGTAGCTATCTCCACCTCACGTTGTCTTTTAGCTGCAGCGATGCTGCTCTTCCGGGTGTATGCTTTACGACACTGCTTATGTATCGTTACAGATGGTTTGTCCTTCAAATATTCATCGAACCCATCATCCCTTAGCATGAGTGCATATTCGTATTTTCTATGTTTAAAATAGCCATAATTCGAGAACAGTGCACCGTAGAAGAAAAAGTGTTAGATCTTTTTTGTAGACAATTTTACGATCTTCAAACTTTGCCTGAATTATTTTTTGATAGCTCTCGTAGTTTCGGAGATATACGCAAAAAACGCTAATTTGTGACCTTTGGCCTCGAATAAAACACAACGCACAAGCGGGATCGATGGGGACTTTTGACATAACATTCGTAATGACGTATTCAAGGCCTGCACAAAAACCCAGCTTGTTGGGAATTAATGCAAACTGGAATGTCTATTTTGACTGGACTAATATCTAAACTAAAATTATAAAGACAACAGATTTGTATTTTTGTTTGTATTGAATAAACTGAAAAAGTACTGGACCGATTTTAAAAATTCTTTCGCCTGTAGAATGCTACTTTATTACTGAGTAATATAGGCTATAATATATATATATATATTCTATTTTTACGCGAAGGCTGTCAAAACCTAGTCGTCAGACAAACGAAGTTAATAAAGATGGTAAAGTTATGCCCAGTCCATACATTGGGCCGAAAGTATTTTATTGTGCGTCCATTCGGGCAAAATAAACATATCTTCTTTCTTTATAAATGAAACTACCAGTCCGTCAATATCGCGTAAACGTTACCTTCAAATGTGAAAAAGGCCAATGTCGGGTCGCGTCTACGATTTTATTATTCCTTGCAGAACTAATCTACTTTTGATTGGCAAATGACGACTAACTAATAGAAGGAAATCTGACATTAATTCTGATTTCATAAAGTTATGCTACCGTGATGATATGAGCAGGTCATGTAATATTTGCGCTAAGTTTTCATTCATTTACACTATCATAGTCTTAAATTCATCAAATGCCTGTGATTGGATTGTTTAATGCAAGCTCAATTTTTTATGGATTTCTAATATGCTCTTTACAATTTAGGATTCTATTTGACTTCATTCTACAAACATGAAAACCCCATGCGCTTCTTTTAACAGAAAAACAAGGCTATCCACAAGACTGGCTACTATCCTTCCGCATGTCTTCCTAAACAATCTATTTTATCCAAACACTCCTACGTAAAAACAGCTCAGTTTGCGTTTTAAAAACAGGGTTATTTTCGACCGTGATTACCTACACTTCATGCTACAATGTGTGTGTGTTAGTATAATGTACGATATCGGTAATTTACGAGCAAAGTGGGGTGACGATGTAGTTTTCACAATAGTTCAGTCACGCACGCCTTTCGCGTCAAATGATGAGGCGTGCTTTGCCGTACAGTCAACGACAATTTTGATTGGCAAGACGTTTTTTGTAAAGTAGAAAAAATAAACTAAAACTATAGAACCGAAAATTTATTTATAAATCAACTTTATTAAGAAGACATGAATAATTATACCTGATCTTACGTGAGTAAATTGTAAAAAAAAAAGCGGTTAAATGCGAGACTGACTCACGCACGAAGGGTTCCGTACCATCCGCAGCAAAAACGGTAAAAAAATCACGTTTGTACTATGAGAGACTTAAATTTACTTTTAATTCACGTTAATAAAAAATACTGAGTTTATTATAACCAGCGTTAAGTTCATGATTTTCCCGGAAATAAATAAAATACTAACAGATAATATAATTATTATAGTTGAGTTAAAATGCAGATTACCATTACTATTTACCACACAAACATCTGCGATAAACGCTGAACGCATCGCCATAAAAAATCAATAGGCAATCTTTATTTATAGTTCTGTATCAAAATATCGATATTTCAAACGCAGAATGGTTTCAGAAACACTTCCCGCGAAGCACAAAGTTCTGCGGCATTGAACGTGCGCTCGAAATAGCCACAAGCAGTTTTGATAAATCAAAATAGAAAATGGCTGTATGGAATATAATGCGCTGTTTCACGATAGCATAAGCTAATGGATTTTTCACATTACTTTAAAAGTTAGAAACGGAAAACTAATTTTATTTCGGCGAATGTGTAGATTTTTGTATACCTAAAATATTTTACCTGGACAAAAATGTTGTTTTGACTATTTATTTGAATGCCTTCCGTTTATTTTCTTTGAATTAAGGTATTTATCATGGTTTAGCCGAATTTAGTGTAATATTTAAAATGGTACATGTTTGGATTTGGTCGAGACTACGATTTTAACCAAATAGCGGCTATTGTCAATTTTTTTATGAAAAACTGTATGAAAAAAATCACGATTACTTCATTAAAATAAATTCATTTTCGTAGACAAATTGATCAATCTCACAGGTACAATTAAAAAAAAAAACGTTGCTAATCAATCTAATCATAGACACGAATATGTAAATAATTTAATAGAAATCAATACGAGGCACGCGAAGCCTTATCACTATAAATAATATAGTGATCTGTCTGTCTTACAACTATAGTACAGATCAGTGAGTAAAATAATATTATGTTAGTAAGAGATCAGTAGGCGAACAGTTTGGTTTTCTAAATGCAGGTTAAAGCGGGAACTACCTTAGACCGACGCACACGTGGCCCACGCCTGATTTGTACGTAGAACCACGGCGCGTGGCGTGGATCTAATGTAGCTCTACAAGTCTAGTTGCCATATAAAATGTATGGAGACCGACGCGCCCAGATCGGCGTACGTGGCCCGCGTGTGCGCAATGTAGTTCTACCTTCATACTAACGTCAGTTTAGGCATGAAAACAGACTTAATTTGTTACAAGTTCAGTGGTAAATTGCTGGCCTGTACAAAAGGCCTAGTCATACACTTAATAGTAATGAGATGTAGTTTACTCGGCATATTTTTAGTTATTCCTAAAGGCTCTCAGTTAACAGGTGCGACGGTAAGCAACATCAATTGTTTTAGTCCTACTGTCCATTTACGCGTAGCTTCATAAACTTGCTGTACCGGCGTGAAGCCGTGAAGCCGGCGTGAAGCTTGCAAACAAAACTGTAACGATATAACGGTATGACGTCACCGTTTCGTCGACAGACTTTCAGTTTTGTAAGTAAGCTTCACGCCAGCGTAAACCGAGCGTATCATAGCGAATACGCGTCCGTGGACCATAGACTTAAAGGTAGGCTTTCGAACCGAGCGTCTATAGCGTCAGTGCCGCCGCGACAGTAATGAACGTATATATAAAATTGAAGTTTATTAATAGTCACATTATATTGAATTTTGCCTGGACCTGCGCGGCGTCAATGACGTCACTGTCGCCGCGTCAGTGTCGCTGGGTTCGAAAGTCGTTCCCTAGAATTTCATACATTTGCATAGAACATCTATCTGTCGCTCTGTCGCGGCGTCACAGTCGCGGCGTCACTGACGCTATAGACGCTCGGTTCGAAAGCCTACATTTACTGTTGTGTCGCTTTGTCGCACGCGCCTATGGGCCTTACATCTTTGTTCAGTGCAAAGTTAATTTTAGTGTAGTCTGTTTTCATTACAATGGGATTTACAGATTAGTTAACCTATGTTTAACACTCATATCACATGTGCCCGCCTAGTTTTAGTGCGTTAATATACAAACATACGGAAATGCTTACTGGTATTGTATCTAAAGACATACTGGTAAAATGTTATGGATTAAAATTTCATTTTGTTTTTATTTAGATGAAAATTAAAAAACTAGTATTGATACTAGTCAACTGGTGATTAAAAAACCAAAATATAGTATTATTTTCTGCTTTAAAACTTATTTTATCTATAGATAAATATTTTTTATATATGTCCTTAGGTACTTGCAAACTATACACAATACTTACAACATAATAATACATTTTTACAAAAAATATAATAAAGGCAAGAACTCAATTCACAATCAAATCCTTATGTTTATGTATAAATATGTATATTTACTTTACTTTAATACTATCCAATGCAGGTGTAGTGAGATTCGAATATTCGTATTTACATTAAATTTTATTTTAGGTATATAATTGCTCCCTTAGGTAAATATCTACAAGATACGTGTTATTACAATCTAGAGTAAAAAAAGATTGTCCAATACAGGGAACATTTTGTGTAAAATTATCATAGGTATATTATTATCTACTTTGAATGACTTGAACTCTTATAAACTGTCTGATTTGAAATAATTAACATAATTTTAATTCTCTTTGCAAAGAACCTAAATTAAAATTTAAAATGTTGGTTTAGAAAATAACCATATATTTTTTTTACTGACTGTACATAAACTTTTAATAAATTTCTGATTTCATAAAAATTCAAGTCAATCAAAATGCGTACATAACGTTTTAAAATGTGCATTTAAAATGACATGTGTGTCTCTTATATAATACTATGTAACTAGTAAAGCGTTAATTATTATTGTATCATACGAGTTTTGAGCTCTGTCGTGCATTCTCCGTGTAACTTATATGTCTACTGACTCTCTACCAACCCTCGGAGAGAATCTGCCATATTGATTACCTACCATCTTAAATTAAAAATGATAATATTAACGGCAATTTTGATTTGATTCAGTTTTACAATAATAACTTATAGTTTAATGCTGTAATCGCTTGTTTGCTTCATTCAATATGTCAGATTCCTGCCATCCCTCACTAAACTCCTCGATATGTAGACCCTAAAGCATACAGATATGACTCAACTTGACTAGTACAGTTATCAACCATGTTTGAAGATTAACTCGGTTTCGTGTTCAGTGTTGTGGTACTTTTAGACTTTGGATCCTGCGGAGGCAAAGGCCGTGCTATTCCAACCTTCACAATACCTCTCGGAGCACCCTTCAAAGCCTGCACAGCTTGGTCCAGGGTTGCATTCTTAATACTGACTCCATTCACCGACATCACTCGATCTCCTGGTGAGATCTCTCCATGCTTCTCCGCTATCCCTCCAGGCACTAAACTACGTACAACTATGACTGTGCCCTGAGGATCTACAGGGTCCTGGTAGTCTAAAATGGAGAAACCTAACCCTTGATCACCCTTGAACAGTTCCACTATATCTTCTTTGCTCTGCCACATGGCTAAACCAGAGACACACTCCAAAGACCGAGACTTCTTTGAATGTCCTGAATGGTTTGTTAACGTTGCAGTGCTAGACGTGTTGATTGATGTGTCAGATTGTGCTTTGACTAGAGTAGTCAAATTATTCAAGCTGCCAGATATTATCTTCCTTGCTTCAAAGCCTTCTCGATCCGGTGCTAAGTTGATGAGCGGACGAGGACCACTGTCTATGCTACTGCGTGCACACACTAACCTGACTCTATTTGGAAGTTTCTTCAAAATATTAACAACTTCCGTGTGAGTTAAACCGTGGAGTCGGTACTCGTTTGCTTCTAGCAGTTCGTCCCCGGCAGAAAGACTACCTTCCTGGCCAACCGGGCCCTCAGGAAGTACAGATCTAATATAATGATGAGGTCTAACTTCCTGACCTCCTTCAACGTCAACAGTGCCTTCGAGACTGATGCCCAGACCTTCTAGCTTGCTCACTTCAGCAACAAGTATTTCTTTGTTAGGACCAACCTCTACTTCCCACTTTTTCTTTATTTCTTCTTTATCAACGGCTAGTATTTCATCAAATCTTCTGTCTAACTCTTCTTGTGTTGGTTCTTGTGCTATTTCTTGAGTATCAACAATTTCTAGAACGTTAGAGTCTATAGTAGTGTTAGACTCAGGCTCAGGTTCTATCTCTACAGTACTATTTTCAGCTTGGGAAGGCACTGGGAACCAGGATAAGGTTGTTGTAGACGGTGATGGGGACATGGGACGCTCCTCGTTAAATATAGCTAGCTGAAGATGCTCATACTTTGGACCTCTCAGATATCTCTCTAACACTAAATGCACAGATATGCCTGTGTTTCTTAAAATCTCAACGGCCTTTGGGTTTGTCTTATCAGCTAAGGATTCTCCGTCAACTTCTATTATTCTATCGTTAATTCTAATTTTACCACTTTGTTCAGCACTGCTGCCTTCAATAATACTCTTCACAAATATACCAGAAAGTTCCTCCTTCTCACACACATAGCCCGCTACAGTGATACCCAGTCCATACACATTCTTATTTAAATCCACATGAACAAGCTCTATCTCCGGCTGGTTGGGGATCTCTACAGGTACGGTGATCGTGATGGTGGGCGAGATGGCGTCCGAGATGACGGGCCGCTCGGGGATCTGCTGAGGGTTGTCGCCGATCACACTGACAGCCGCCGCCACTATGCTGGGGTCCGTCACGCCATTCTGCGCGTTAATGTAGTCAGTGAAGCACTGAGACAGGTCGTACACAGCACCGTAGCCAGTCTCTATGAGGTGGCGGTCGAGCAGCTCCGGGTCGCCGAGGATCTTGGTGGGGACGAGCGCGGTGCCGGGCAGAGGGGCGCGCAGAGCCGCGGCGGGGTCGGCGGGGCGCGCCACCAGCAGGCGCACGGCGGGCCCGGCCTGGCGCAGCACGGCCGCCACCTGCTCCGACGTGAAGCCGCGCAGGTTCACGGAGCCCACCTGCAGGACGTGGTCGCCGCTCTGCAGGCGCCCGTCCTTGTCCGCGACGCCGCCCGGCAGCACGTACTTGATCACGACCCCGGTGCTGCGCCCGCCTACCAGATTAAACCCCAGGCCGTTCCCGTCATTCGTGAGATCGACGACTTCAACCTGCGCCCACTCGGTACTCAGCACCATCGCGGTTTGTCTCACCATCAGGGCACTCCCGTCGTTACGTGATGCAGAGAGCGCGCGCCGCGCGGAGGTTATGAGCCCCCAGCGCCGACATCACTACGTTTACGTCACGGAAACCGACACAAAACACACGAGCGATCGTAAAAAACTCAACGCGTGTCGTTGGTAGCGTAAAAATTTGTAAAATATAATACTGTGACATTTACATACTTGCTGAAATCGGAGACAGCAGAATGTAGCCAGCTGCGTGCGGGGTTGTCCGACGAATAAATTCGATTTCTAATATTTTGATCTAAATGTCAGATAAATATATTTTTATTGTGTCCAGTTTGCTCTTGGTAAAATTATGCAAAAGTTATCAATTTACACGACATCCCATTGTTTATTTTGATCTTATTCATAAAATTATTAGAAGTTAGAAAGAACGAACGAATACAGATTATAAAGAATGAAATCGTGACTACTGACAGATCTTCATTCAAAACAGATTAAATTTCGGTAGCCTGTTTTTCTCGACTTGTCAATAGAGGGCATTGAGAGTTTATTTCTATAGCGACATCTGTTGGAGAATAACTGATAAAAGTTAACTTTGTGTCGAAATGGGACTAGCTAGATACGAACATAGTAATTCTACTTGCGGTTAGATGGCAGTGTAACCGCCTTCAAAGAAAATAGGTAGGTAGGTACCTACCGAGTCAATTATTGGGATACGATATCTAGCGTACAAGGAGCTCGTGGCTAGATAATAACAGCCGCATAGATCGCTCTTCAAGGTTAAGCAACGCTTGCCTAGGTTGGTCTGTGGATGGGTGACCATCTTAACATAACGAGTTTCCTCCGTGCCTCGGAAATTACGTTAAGCCCGGCTGTCATTTGTAAATCTTTGGCAGTCGTTACGGATAGTCAGAAGCCAGTAAATCTGACTCCAGTCTTGCCATAAAGTACCGTGTTACCCCAGTTAATGGGTTGTGGAGTTCTGGTAGGCAGCCGCTCCTCGTAAAATACTGGTATTCAGCTAAATCCGGCTTGACTGGAAGCCGACCCCAATATAGTTGGGAAAAGGCTAGGCAGATGATGATGATGATACCTAGCGTACACGACATTTTGATGTATATTATATTGTTTTACGAGGCTGAGCTTGTTGAATAATTAGATATTTTGGTGCTGAAGAGACAGTTCATGATGACCCTGGAGACCAACGTGTAGATACGACCCAGAAGTGAGATAGGCCTGTAGGTACTGTAATTCTAAACAAAGCCTTGTGGTTGTGCAATCATTCCAATCATGTAGGTATAGGATGTCTTATGCCGCGGCCATACACTCGACGAGTAGCATGGGAAGTAACGAGGAAAGGTCGGAGGCAGAGACATAGTGTGGCCACGTTACTCGTCATGCCACTCGTCATGCTCCTCGTCCTGCCCACTGCTCCCTATTTTGTCGGTCTTTGCGCGCGAGTCAAAGGACCGGCAATACGAGCGCGAGTGGCTGGCCATATAATCGCGCTGTCGCAGTCCGCAAAATTGTAAATTATGACGTCGCCAAGCGTAGAATGGTCAAATGAAAAAGTTTTAATGTTTATTGATTTGTTGTCCACGGATTAGCTATACTAAAAATAGATTAGCTATACTAAAAATGCATAGCGCGCACGCTGCCACAGTTTCAACGTCCATCGTCTCACCAAGGCAAATGACAAGTGAGGAGCGTCGCGATTAATTGCGCGAGTAGAGCAGTGTGTGGACAGAGAGGGCAACATCGCGGCAAATCACGGCAGCGCGAGGAGCAGAGCGATGAGCCGCGGCATTAGGCAGGTAGGTACCTATAGTGTCTGGCCAATATAACTCTTGGGTTGTTTGCAGGATTCGCAGTGGGTTCGGTTGTTAATGTGTACAACCGTTCATATGCTTCAATCTGTCTCAGAACTTTCAATTTGAAGGATATGATACTGGAATCGTCGGTCTTCAGTTTCGTGAGGAATATTCCCAGTAGTCCCCTCTAGCCCTGTCCAGGGTGACAATTTGTGGGGGGGGGGGGGTGACATTTGCTACGATTCCTTCCTTACCAGAAAAATAATGTAATTACCATAGATTTCAGCTTTTTTATTTCTTATCCTACATAGAATCAAATAAAAAAATAATATAATGTCAACACGCTTACAACTAGTTACCTACAACATTAGAAAAATAGTTAAAGTAAATAAAAATATCAAAAAAGTTATATAGAATGAAATAAAAAAAAAATCGTTAATTTATTCTTGATGGCGTTGCAAATGAATTAAAAAATATAGGTATATATTGGTTTCCTGTTTCAACAGGAGTAGTGATACTGTTCTATAAGAAAGGTGATAATGCTCTGCTCAAAAATTACGGGCACTTCTGAGCCAAGTCAGGTCGAAGTGAGGTCATTGAGGCCTGCCTACAAGCTGTTTTCGAGAGAAATTACAAACTGTCTCGGGCGTAGGTTTAACGTCATCTAGTTTCCCGAACAAGACGGATTCCAAAAAGTCTTTAGCAACGTGGACCTGACAAGGACATGGTTTGACAACATCGAAATTTGAGCTGGACTGCAGTCCCTCTAAGAGTAGGTACCTAAGTGCTGAATTATTTGTTTGATAACGCTCCCATTAGTATCGCTGCCAGCAAAGCGGCCCCGTGGGAAAAATTATCAAGTTTCTTATTTAGGCTTTACTAGCACTGAGACAGTGAAACTGAGCCGCAATAGGCTACGACGGAGATGGCAACACTAACTGGATATATTACTTCCATGTACTTTTGATTACATTTGACTGACCCACAGAAATATAAAATACAGTAGATACTCCTTTCTGATATCTATGGACTGGCCTGTTAGTCTAGCAGTTAGTTTTATCAAAACTGATGTAAAAAAAAAACAAAATTCCCTCTCTGCGCCTGTCTGTATGAATGCGATAAACCCAAAAACTGCTAAATAATTATTCATGTAGTTTTTACCAATAGACAGAATAAAAAGTACATGAAAATAAAATAGAATAGAATAGAATAATCTTTATTGTACACTTTTTACTTCTTTTAGTAATAAATTATGCAGAAACTTAAATCTATGGATACAAGGGTTATAAGAGAAAAACTGATATTTTCAAACATTTCCAACACTTGTGCGAAGCTGGTTCGGATCGCCCTTAGGTACCTATAATAATTTGTTTATTGTGTCATTAAGTAAAGGGAAGAGGTCTTAAATAAAACACATAGGTACCGTAATAACAAATATTTAATGTTTGAAGGCACAAATCAATCAAACATAATTTTCTAGTTTTGCATTTTATATAGGTACTTATTTATATTTTAATCCTGCTTTACATTTTTCTACTGATAAACATTTGATACAGATGCAAATACACAAATAGGTTCAATGTTCTTTTCCATATACTATTTTTATTTAAATTTTACAAGTATTGATATACATATACATATATAAAAAAATACTTAACTAAACTTAATACTAATCTATTCTATTATTATATTCTATTACTAAATAATATCGGTAATATTCAATTTTCCTAAACTACTTATTCTAGCTAGAGATAGAACTTGTAGTGCATATTGTTCTTTTCTACGTAAATTACTTTATTTTATCATCTGCAAATATTTGTAATCATACACCCAAACCGTGCCCTGAAGGCCTGAAGAGTGGTAGGATTGCCATGTCGAATGGTACCTAATCATCATCATCTGCCTAGCCTTTTCCCAACTATATTGGGGTCGACTTCCAGTCAAGCCGGATTTAGCTGAATACCAGTATTTTACGAGGAACGGCTGCCTACCAGACCTCCACGACCCAATTACTGGGGTAACACGGTACTTCATGGCAAGACTGGAGAGACAAGACCTAATACTAAAATTAATTAAGTTCTTAAATTATCCACCTCTTTAGTTCCGCAGGTCCAGACCTACGGACCTAGGACACCAGGAACCCTAGGTCCACACAAGTTTAGTCTTGGTAACGACGATAATACTAATAAGTACACTTCATATTTATCTATATTTCTACCAGGTGTAGGGCCAAGCCACCCCTGTCTGCGAAGTGCGCGGCACACACAGGCACCGATGTCGGCACCGAGGTACCTATAAGGGGCGCCGGATGAACTGCCCGCACCAATTTATGAAAATATTATGTGAAAAATCTTTTTAATTGGTATATCGGTAAAAATCTCCTAAGACAGTATTTTTGTCTGTTGTTCAGTTTTATATTATTAAAATTGACCCAATGTTAAAAAATTAAATAAAACTAGCAATAATAACACAAGCACAAAAATAAATTGGTTTGTAAAAGTATACTTAAGTAAGTAAGTAAAAAATATACTTATACAACAGAATTTTATTCAAAGCTACCTCTACAAAGTGACAAATGACTTTATATTAGTTTCAAAAATCGGTGGCAGAACTCTTAAAACTAAAGCTATTTATCATTTAGTTAATGTTCATACATTAATTACGTTTAATGCCGACTCTACTTATCTCATTTTGCAACTCAGTGAAACTACCAGTTTTTTTTAAGGATAGACGAAAGGAGTACACATACATCAACTGTTTCTCCATTAATTATTGTACGAGTACGTTAAACATAATAATATAATTAGTGACTTAAAAGTTTATATACATTAGAATGTACTTTCTAAAATTATTAGGTGCGGATACGGAGGAATGATAAACATTCCTCCGTATTGCATTCTGTAATTCAACAAGTACCTTTTACCGGTTGTTTTCATCATTTCAAATCCGACACTCCATACGCAATAACAGATTTAAATAAACCTTTTTTCTGTCCTTTCAACCTATTTTAACTTCTATTCCGTAGGCATAAGGATGGCATTAATTCATGAATCCCCGACCGGTCCTATGAGACCGCGCTGTTATTGTTTTACTATTGTGTCTGGTTTTGCGGGTATGTGATAGGTTAAAAGCAAAAAGTTGTAACAATACCATTACTACTACTGCATTATTATTACTATTTTCTGCAGCCGCCATTTATCATACCACTCCCGCAAAACATGTCAAAATCGGTAGAACAGATAGTAGAAATACGTTTTAGTCCTTCCTCTTGAATCACTCTATCTATTTAAAAAAAACCGCATCAAAATCCGTTGCGTAGTTTTAAAGATTTAAGCATACATAGGGATATAGGGACAGAGAAAGCGACTTTGTTTTAATCTATGTAGTGAAGGTTTTTATATTCTTACGAATAGTGTAAAGTCGTAGCGTAGCATTTCGTAGCCGCCTACGCAATGCTACGAATCTAGCGTAGCGTGGTCTACGAGCGTAGACTACTACGATTTGCCTACGAGCGTAGTATTTTGTTGTTTGATTGGAGAGCCGAAAAACTTCTGAACAGATTTTCATACCGTTTTCACTAATAGATAGAGTGATTTGAGAGGAATGATTAGATGAAGACTTATCGAACAAAAATAAGCTATTTTTACTATTACTATATAAAATATTTAAGTAGAAAAAAGCAAAGAAGGTCGCTAATTTTATACAAACATATTACGGAAAAGGAAGCACCCTTCACGCTGTCACTAAAAATTATAAAACAAAGTGGGGGACTTTGTTTTATAATTTTTCTGCAGCAACTGTATTATATATTATTGCATATTTCTGTACTGAATCTGTCTGCAGGAACGCGATAAACTCAAAAACTAGGTACAGGTCTCCCAAAGTGATAATGCGCATAGATTTTGATTTTTTTGCGATTGGTCTAGCGGTTAGTGGCCCTGCCTGCTAAGCCAGAGGTCGTGGGTTCGATTCCCACCGAGAATTCTGTCTCCACCATTTGTTCTGTGTCTGGTTGTGATTTATCTATAATATGTATTTAGAAATATGTAAGTATGTTTATCAGTTGTCTAGTACTCATAACACAAGCTATGCTTAGCTTGGGTCTAGATGGCGTTGTGTGTGTGATGGCGTGGTCGTATTCCTCGAGCGTCGGAACACGATATGTATATAGAGTGGTTAAGTGCATTTTCTTCATGAGTAATTTAGTTACTCACGATTCAATGATTCGGGTATTTCTGGGAATACGACAATTAGCGAAGATCTGCATGCGCATTATTAATTTGAGAATACTGTACTGCATGACATACGGTAGGCCGCCATTCCTCATAAAATACTGGTATTCAGCTAAATCTGGCTTGACTGGAAGCCGACCCCAATATAGTTGGGAAAAGGCTAGGCAGATGATGACTGTCCTGCATGACAAAATATGCAGTTTTCAGTAATAGACAGAGTGATTCTAGTGGAAGGTGTCACGAATCAGTAACGACGACCAGCTCATCGGATGAGAAATGCACAGCTGGGTCGAAGTCTCTGGGGCTATGGTTTGGATTCCGAAAGGAAGCTCGTGACCCAAGATCGAAGGTAACGAAGGATTGGGGTGGGGTTTAGTCAGTAAAAGTCTGACACGTCGTCCCTCTCCGCCTAAGAGCGGGAGAAGTAATTTTGATGATTCCCCACTTCGAGTTGACACACTTCGAGTTGACTTGTGTAGGTATGTGTGTATGTTTTTTGTGACATACGTGGTCGTTACTTTTTTTTTAGTTACAGTTTCAAGGAGCCGTAGACCTGAGTAGGTATATGATTTTAATTTCTACTTGATACCTCCACGCGTTGTCGAGATAAAAGGTCTTGACAGACAGACGGACAAATAAGTGATCTTATAAGGATACAGTTTTTTCCTTTTGAGGTACGGAACCCTAAAAAGACTCACTTGTCTCCATCTTAGTCATTTCCTCGTCTCGACCCATGAAACTGACTCTTATAGTTTGTTATTCATCGAAGTTTTATTTTATTTGAGGCCTTAAAGATCAAACTAAAAGTTTAGTAGGTAATTTACTTAATCAATTAACTATTTACATGTCATTCGAATGATTAAGAAGTGGTCATCATCATCTGCCTAGTCTTTTCCCGACTATTTTGAGGTCGGCTTCCAGTCAAGCTGGATTTAGCTGAATACCAGTATTATACAAGGAGCGGCTGCCTACCAGACCTCTACAACCCATTAACTGGGATAATATGTTACTTTATGGTAAGACTGGAGCCAGATTTAGTGGCTTCTGATTATCCGTAACGACTGCCAAAAATCTATAAATGACAGCCGGGACCTACGGCAGTGAAGAAGTGGTGTAGACAGAAAAAGCTTTTTTATAGAGAATTCTTATAATATAGCGTGTAGGAAAGTCCACGGGCATTCTTTTTAATAACGTTACGAAGAAGAGGAGCGGTCATGCTAAGTGTTTTGGAGATAAAGTTAATATAATATTTAAAAAATGCATGAAATTTTGTATCGAAAGCTACCACTTATAAACTAGTTATTGTTGGCAGCAAAACGGAACATACTTATTAAATTTCAGATCTTAGAAAATAATTATATTCATGTAAATAGTATAGACGTAAGTAAAGTTCTGGTTGAGAGTAAATCAATACTGTAATATATTTCGTTAATTGTGTGTTTTGTGTATTGTTATTGTAATGTGTGTTTAACCTACATGTAAACTAGACTAACATCTAGGTATGGTAAACCTATACCTAACTATACCATAAATGTTACTCATATTTAACTAATATTTGTATGCCATTACTGTGGCAGAACCTAAATTGTACCTGTGTACACAAATAAACTCTTTGAATTTGAATTTACTACGTGGATAACTTATGCAAGATACCTGTAAGCTGAATTGAACCGTTTGTGAAGAAGTGATGATGATAATTATGATACTTATTTATTTTGCAAATAGGATTTAAAAAACACTTTTGTGCCAGTTTAAACTAGGTGAGGCCGCTGTTTCCTAGCTGACTACCCTGAGAAGAAAAACCGAAACTAACTCAAGGGTCTAAAGTAGTAGCAGTTACAAATATAAGAGCACGCACTATACTATACTTATGATACGCCTTTATAATATTAATGCAACCCTATCTAATTAAAAAACACCTATTTAAGTATTTGTAAATTGCACTCTGTTATATCCTCTTTTATCTATTCCGTGGTTTTATCCATTATTATATATCTACAATAGTTTCAACTGCTGCAATAATAGGTATACAAGAAATAAAACTTGTTACAAACTAATTGATAGATAACATGTTATAAGCTACCTTGTGTGTAGCTTATAGGAGAGATTAGGTTATTTCGTATTAAACGAAGCCCACGATTTCTCCTTTTTTTAAATATAGTCAAGTCAGTAGAAAAAATGCGAACGAATTTGATTGTAAACAAGAATTACGTTGTGAAATACACCACTATAATATTGAACATTGCAGCTTGAATGGACTTGACAATTTAAATTTAAAGTTAAAGAAACTATCTTACGAGCCATACACATACACTTGGAAGTTTCAACTCGGCAGCACTCATATCACAATTATCATCTCGTTAACTATTAACATATTGTCCTTAAAGATTTCATAATTATTCATACACGCGGTGCGTTAACAACTGAGGTCTAGATATTTGCCGAGAACACAACGGGTACACATACAGACTCCTAACAGACAACAAACATAAACAATATGGATACATAGGTGATGTGTGCGGCGCGGCCGCGCGCCCCCCTGTGCGACTGGCGCGCCGCGCGCTCCGACTGCGGCCGAGGCCCCCGCCCGGCGCGCGGCCAATCCGCGCACCCGGGCCGCGCCATAGGAGCGCGCGCCGGCCGCGGGGCGGGTCCCCTCGAGTGCCGTAACCCGCGCCGGGGGCTCCGGCCGCCACTCTCGCCCCGAGAGCCACTAGAGGCTGAGCCGTGGAGTGGCGTCGAGTGTCGGCCGGTCGGATGTCCGCGGAGGGCGGCGACTACTCGCCGTGTCCGGCGGAGGCGCTGCCGGAACTGAGCGCCGCCGAGCTGGCGATGAGCCTGTCGCCCAAGTCGGCGCTGCTGCAGCAGAACCTGTCCCAGCTGCAGCTCCAGCACTCCACACCGTTCTCCGTCACGGATATCCTGTCGCCCATAGAGGAGTACCGCAAGCTGGAGTTGGCGAACAATCCGCCGTCGCCGTACAGGTGCGTGGATCGATCGCCGGGAGGGGGGGGGGGAGCGCCCTCCACCCGCTGATTTTTCGAGTGGCGAAGGTCCCGACGAGAGTGCTTGAGCGTCGTTCGTAGTCGAAGGATATAGTTCTGTGACGTTTGTTTGTGCAGGTATGTTGTGATTAGCGGTCAAGTGGTGTGTGTGCGGTCAACGATGTGCTGTAGGCGCGCGCCTCGCGGCTGAGCCCGGTCCTCCTCGACTCTTGATCGATGTTACTCCACTCGGGTCTTCAAAAATACCGTCTCCATTCATGAATGATAGTGGACTCTATGTAGCACCCTGAGGGACGCCATCGCTAAGCTCGCGGCTTACAGTCATGCTGGTGGAAGACTACCATTATATGTAGGTATACATTCCTAGTGTGTCCGTGGCTAATTAGACTCTAGTGTTTGTCAAATATCTTCTCGAGAAGCTCTCGGTTCCACTCGTCGACTTTATCAAAGCTTTCCGACAAATTTATTTATTTGATTTTTGTGGTTAATTTTTTTCAAGGTGCGTTTTTATTTAACAAAAATAATATTAATTTAAATTGAAAACAACAATAAAATAAATCTAATAATAATCTTACTTTTACGGGGCATTAATAATAGATTCATTTAGGCCTAATATGCAGCAAGAATAAAATATTAAAATTCTAGTTCGAGTGTTTGCTGCTAAAATTAAAAATAAAATTCTAAATATGAAAATTGGATTAATTTAAAATTATTATTTGTGTAAATATGGAGATAGCCAGATAGGTATATCTACTAAAATAAATACTAGTGGGTGTGATAACATGTTTTACCAAACTAAAAATAAAATATTTTGACAATGTTTAAAATATGTTGTGTAGAGGAAAATAAAGTAAAACATAAACTAAAATATAATAATTAAAAGAAATAAATTTGAGTGAAACTAATTATAGACTTTGGTAGGTATCTCAGCGAAAAATATCACGGCTATTGTATTAAAATATCAACAAAAACTTATAAGGAGCCGATTTTTAGAAACATTTATAACCCAGAGTGGAACTTTACACTTTTATTGTTTTATTTTAACATTAAAATTAATTTGTTACAAAAAAAAATACCGGAAAATATTTTATGGACACACAACTTTCAAAACTGTTTTCAATTTAAAAATCTTCTTAGAGTAATTATTTTTACTTTATCAGTAATAAAATTAGAAATTCTTATATACTTAATCCTAATAAAAAATTAAAGTCTAGTACCGCTACTGTTCCAACCATTTTCATAATTAAAATAACTTCGCTTCCCTACTGGGCTATTAATTTATCACTACATAGTATAAAACAATTTCGCTTTCTCTGTCCCTGTCCCCATGTCTGCTTAAATCTTTAAAACTACGAAACGGATTTTGTTGCGGTTTTTTTTATACATAGAGTGATTCAAGAGAAAGGTTTATACGTATGTAGGGTAATACATGCATAATATAGTAGAGAAACACAGATATAAATTTACACCCGTGCGAAGACGGGGCGGGTCGTTAGGAATTAAATATATAAATATTATTAGATACTAATTAATTCATGAATCCCCGACCGGTCCTATGAGACCGCAGTGTGATTGTTTTACTATTGTGTCTCGTTTTGTGGGTATGTGATAGGTTAACACACTGGTTACAGTACAGTTAACTTTTTAGTAGGAAATTAGCGTTTTACGATTACGTATTAGGTATTTTTACTTCATCTTATAAATCTGTTTCATCAACTGATGCGTTTTTATCTGAAAAGAAAAGCTGTTAGAAACATTATGTCCTTTCATTCATTTTATATGTAACTAGCAGCTCGTCCCGGCTTCGCACGGGGTAGACAATTATTTATTTTTCTACACCTTCGATTACATAATTCAAATTTTACCAAGGATCCCTAATTTTTTTCAAAATGAAATGTAGCCTATGTCAAATTGGAAGAATGTAGCATTCTATTGGTGAAAGAATTTTTTAAATCTGCCCAGGTCTTTTTGAGCCTATTCATTACAAACATACAAAAATAGGTACAAATCTTTCCTCTTTATAATATTAGTATAGATATTATCTAAATCCTAATTGCTAATCCGGTCTTGCCATGAAGTACCGTGTTACCCCAGTTAATGGGTTGTGGAGGTCTGGTAGGCAGCCGCTCCTCGTAAAATACTGGTATTCAGCTAAATCCGGCTTGACTGGAAGCCGACCCCAATATAGTTGGGAAAAGACTTGGTAGATTAATGATGATGATATCCTAATTAGCTGCTAGTAAATATCGTTATAGTATTTAGTCGTGACTGTTCCATTGCACCTCTATGCAATAACCACACTCACTCAAGGCGGGTTTGTAATTTTATACTTGTATTTGTAAGTTCGTCTAGGATCTATCATTCACTGGTGCCAGTAATGTTTCAAGTATTTTAAAAGGTATCTAGAATCACTGCTAATCTTGATTTATGCCTACGCCGCATTAGCGTTAACAAGTTTTTCATAATTATTTTTCACACAACCGCTCTCATGTGATTAGGTATGCTGTTATGACGTTATTATATTATACATCATTCTCTAAATATTTTGAAAATACAGATATCTTGTGGATACTATCTAGGTTCCTATTGAAATGAATTCGTAAATTTAAAGTGTGTAAAATGAATCAAGTAAAGACCTCTGTAAAAGCCAGTGATTTATATTTCTTTCGGAGCTGTCCATGGACAGCGCGGGTCTGGCAAATTAGTTAAAAGCGGCTAGACTGAAATAGTTACCTGTTAACTATATTGCGATTAACTAGAAATGTCTGCGAGATTTCTAAAGAACATCTAGAGCTTAGCTTAGCTTTAGCTTACAGCTTAGCTATCTTGCTTGAACTTCGACTCTTCATAATGTTTCATAAATTAAAAAGCCAAAAATATACTTTTATAGAAACATTGCATATTTAATCAAGAATCTGAATAACGAAAGTTTTATCTAAAAGTTTTATCTAAATTGTAAAGTTATATGTGATATAATACACGTATATCTGGAACAAGTTTGTGAAATATTTGAATGAATGACGGAATTACCGTATGCCAACAGAACGTTAGATGTTATCTCTTTTTTCGCGGTGCCTCATTATCAAATATTGCGTTGGATTGCATTGGATGAACCAAGGTTGATGATAGTCGGGAAGGGCTCTCTTGGAAGTCAGAATACAATGTAATAATATCATGGCTTGGCATAGACGCGACGGCACGGGTGACACTCTGAATAAAATCTTGTTCCTCCGACTCGATATATTTGTTTTAATTTCATTTTGTAGACTAATAACCAAAGTAGCTGCCAATTAAAAAAAATATCTTATTGTTCTAAGAAATATTCAGTGATTTCAAAAACATGAGCAACTGTCCGGCTCTTTACCCTTCATTCTTTACTCTAACTCATCATCATCATCATCTCAGCCGAAAGATGTCCACTGCTGGACATAGGCCTCCCCCAAACGCCACTCTGTCAACACTATGATAATTATAAAATCTTTATATACACTTGGTTTCTATAATACCATAAATCTTTTGGTTGTAAAGTAGTGTAACCGTTGTAGATAGGCCAATAAATAAAGTGCGGAAATCGAACTCCAATAGATGGGTATGACAGGACAGTAGTAGCCCTATCAACAAATACCATCATACTATCAAAAACTTGATACACATAGGAAAATGGTTAAAATAAAATCAAAGCATCTACTCTATCAAAATATCTGCCAAAGCTTTACAAGGCTAGCTTTCTCACAGGTAAAAGAAGTTACCTACGCATTCAAAACTAAAGGGCTTTGTCTAAATGCAATAAGTACTTACTTATTACACGTACAGTCACTTACGGTCGGATTTTTAAATCCTAATGACTGTGCCAAAAAATCTATTTTATTGTTCGGTGTTCGATACGTAAAATCAAGTTTTGGAAATGGAATTGGACCCCTTTGCTTTCAATAGGAGTTTAGACAATTAGTTATAAACGAAAATCCACCTGTGTTTCTTCAATTGACTTTTCCATTCTAGGGCCGCGGTTTCCAAATGAAAGCCCTACGGAATAGGGCTCCAAAATTTATAAAATGGTCCAGGGCGAAAAGGAGGAATTAAATAGTCTCTACAAACAGTAGATCCGCGTTGAGGTTGCAAGTTATCATATTATTATACTCGTATAGGTTTACTCATCATCTCCCTAGCCTTTTTCCATCTAGCGGCTCCGGCTTCCAGTCTAACTGGATGTGGCTGAAAACCTGAGTTTTACATGGATTGACTGCGTATCAGACCTCCACAACTCAATTACTAGGCAACACGGTACTCCTTGAATGGAGTGATGGTCAGACTTTGTAGCGTCTGTGTAACGACTGACATAGATCTACGAAAGACAACCGAGACCAAAGGGTTAAATCACCAATTTTGGTATAAATATAGGCTTATTGTTGTACTTTGGTGAACGAATATAGTAACATAGGATAGGTTCTCTAACGAAACGCACCTACTTACTTTCACAAGTCTGAAACCGCTGACAGAAGTTAGTCTACAAATATTTACAATGATTTCAAGTCATTGTTTTTTCTCGTACCAACTAACATCCTTGTTTAGAGTCCGAGAACAGGGCTGACGTAAGTTTGTCTAAACACACAGTACGAAATGTTAGTTTTATAGAATTTCGATATACCGGCAGTTAAATAAGTAAATGTTATCTTGCGGTTTGAATAAAAAACGTAAAATATCAGTGTCTCGGCTGATTATTTTGCAAGCTCAGAGGTTATTTGCAAGAATTTGTGTTTGTTTAACGATAATATCTAAGGTTTGTTAGTCTTGGATTGACAGACAAGCCTTAACGTTTGAATCCCCAACCGGTCCTATGAGACCGCGCTGTTATTGTTTTACTATTGTGTCTCGTTTCGCGGGTATCTGAGTAACTACGTAATAATAAGTAGGTATAAAAGAAATTCAGCTTTATTTTTTTTGGTTACTGACTTTCAAAAAAATTTAGCCAATCAAATAGTTTAGAAAGTATTTATTTTTGTTCAGAAACTAGTCACTTTGTTTTCTATTAACGGATTGTAACACAGCCTGATGTTTTTGAAGTATTTGGCAACATATTTGTCTTTAACACTTTAGTAAAATTCTGAGTTCCATTTCACCGATTTAATCAATGCCGTTCCTATTTCAATGATTACACATATTGCATGTCTTCAATTTCTTTTCTTCATCTTCTTAAAGTAACATTTGAAAGAAATCGTTTATTTAGGCCAATAAAATGTGAAATTATTATTTATTTTTCTCTCGTCTTTAATCTTCTAAAACTCTGTGCGGTCGCTAATCTGCATCACTAAACAATTCTATAATTTCTACCATGCTTTATTTTAACTATTATAAGTTATTATAGCCAAACTTTTAATAGTAAACGTTTAAAAAATATTGTCTCATAAAGAAACCGGTTCACTTCAAATGAATTAATAACTAATTAATAACTTAATAACAAATAATTAATAACTTAATCTAGTTACTTTACAAGTATGTAGATAGGTTTCTTAATCTATCCAAAATATATATTTTTAAACTTAACAAACCACTTACAATCTATGATTTCTCTAGGCAGGTCAAGAAAGATATTTGTCAACTCGTTAAATTTTACTCCTTCACACTGAAACAGCTGAACGGATTTAAATTATATCTAGCACACGGGTAGACCATATCCTGACACACACACATAGAAATCAGCACTTAGGATAATTATAAGTATACTTAGTGGGTGGAAACCAGCGGCAAAAGGTTGTCTATATACCTATTCTTACTAATATTATAAAACGATTTTTTAATGAATAAACTCAAAAACTACTGGACCCATTTAAAAATTCTTTCATCAGTAGGATGGTACTTTATTACTGTGTAACATAGTTTTTATGTATATTTTCTACATATACCCGGGCGAAGCCGCTGGTAGGCCAATAGTAATGAATATTTTAATTACTCAGATACCCGCGAAACGAGACACAATAGTAAAACAATAACAGCGCGGTCTCATAGGACCGGTTGGGGATTCAAACGTTAATCTATGATGCTTGACGCCTAGGCTTATGTATACGACCCTTTGTGGCTCAAAATTATTTTATTTTACATACTTGGCCTACTTACATCGGCACTTATAAAACGTCAAAAACTAATGCACGGTTCCAAATTGTTCGTTTCCTATAATGGAGAAGAACCGGCAAGAAACTCCATGGTTACTCGCTACTAGCACTTTTTTCCCCGACTTGGGAATCGTAGTAGTAATAGTAGAACTAACTGATATATGTATTTCTCCGTCGGCAAACGCGTTCGCTTTTGATTTACTGTCTGGTACGTCGGAGCTACATTCATAATTACTGTTTTTTTTCTAATATCTACTTAATTAGAATCGTAAAAGTAGTGTTAATTCTTCTAGTTGAGGAGGATAGCTAAAAAAGGTTTACCAAAATAAAAGAAAGAAAATGAATTTATTAGGCATAACAGTACGAAACAAAAATAAAACTGTGTGCCTCATGGCTGCGCCAAAATACGTCCAGTTCTGCATAAATGTCAGACAACTTGTGCTAGACGCTGGTTTTCAACTGAAACCGAGGTTATCACGCAACAGACTTAATGTAGTTTTGTAATATAGTATTCGTACATAAATAATATAATCCAATTAATGTTTGATAACTAGCTAAATGTGTGAAGTGTTATAAATAGGTGTAAGATAAAAACAAAACAATACTTCTCACAGATATGACATCGCTCTCTGTTTCCTATTATTTTACTAATGTAGCATTGTCATTAACGCATTTAAAGAGTTCTTCATTACTTGTAAGTACATTAACAGTTTTATAAATCGACTTCGTAAGACAAGCTTGACATAGCATGACTTGCACTACAAACCTGACTGACAGTTTTTCTCCTATTTCCAAGACTAGCGGACAAATCTACGACTCCACGCATTCCAAAACTGAAAAGTAGGTGACTATACAATTTGACAGGCAGTTGACGATGAGACAACCATTGGATTTAGCCTTTTATAAAGCAAACATTGCATGAGCAAGTGTTTGTTCTGCCTACGAGTGGTTCACACCTACAGATTTTTCCGCTACTGATGAATAAACACAACTTTACATGACAAACAGTCGGCCATTATGTTATTTTATGGCGTGGTAAAGTTTGGGAAGTGGGAAAGTGATAGTGATTATGAAGCTTGGAAATTGGACGTGTTCAGACTTGAGAACAGATAAAAACAGCGTTAGAAAAAGAATTTTAAAGTCATCTTTGTTTTGACGCGATGTTCATTTTATAAGTGGTAGTTGCTAGACGACACAAGCGACTAAAATTCTAACTAAGAGGTTAGGTGAGTTCGGAGATGTTTAAATTTCAAAGTTGTCCTTACTTGACTTGACCAATACTTACTGCATAAAGTATATTTAATATCATAGCCGTAACAATAGCGTACAACGTTTTATACCTACACAAACAATAAAATTTAAACTTAAAACTTCATTTCTACTCTCCCAATTTTACAGGTAGGCCTAAATTACTAATCAAATTACCGCGAAACCAATTAAAACTTTCATAACACGCTAAATTGAAAGATAACAATCTTAAAATCAAATTAAAATTAACTCAAATTAAGGGAGCTACTAACTAAAACGTTTCGCGCAATAATTTCCCGCCCTGTCAAAACTCAATTTGTCAAACCAAACATCGTAATGGCGGCCCTGGGGGTGTCTATGCTACCATAGACAAGGATATATTTACGGCTCAAAAATTATCGATTTAATCGTTATTTTGTGAAAGTTAAGGTTTAAAGTTGCTTGTAAATTGTTTTTCTTGATACAGGGATGGTTCGATAGGGAGATTAAATTGTGTAAATAGGGATTAGGCAGATAAGCTCGGCATTGTTTGAGAGTGACGTGTTGGCGCCTCGTCGGGTAACGGCTTAGATCTGCCTGTGGCAGATTTGGGTCAAATCTGTTTTGTTTGAATTTAATCTTTTAGATAATTTCGCAGATAAAAAATAGGAAGTTCCTAATTCCGGAAGAAAGGGCTCTTCTATATTTTGTTTTCTTTTTTTTTGTCTGTTTTCTTTAGCGCTGTTTATTCTTATTGTTTATCTACCGAAGATTCAGATCTTTGCTTTTTAAAGAATTCCATCAACGTCTCGTAGATTTCTTATTTTGTTTTATTTGATTTGGTGTTGGGTTTGCAACTTTACTGTTCAGTTTGTTTTGACTGTTTTATTCAAATTAGAAATGGCTTCCGTATTCAAGGTCCGTATTTGATATATTTTTATGAATGTCTCCTAAGACGTTAATAAAAATAATATATATCAAATACGGGCCTACCTATCCTAAGCATATAAATTCTCTTTTTTAATCTTTGAGACTGAAACATTATGTGGGTTGTCACACTTGTCACAACACAAAAGAAATGGCATCATTCTCATTATAAATTTGTCATTTGCCTGTGCCAATTTAGTCTCAGGGATTAAAAAACAGACTTTAGTGTGATATACGATGATAAAGCAAAGTAGGGTACCTAGGATCTTTCTTCGTAATATTCACATTTAAAACTTAATTTATTGTTATATCTCCTTTGTTCGTATAATTATTCTTTCACACTCTTGCACTGCCGCTGTCATACACTATGGTGCACTCAGGAAAATCTAACTGAACTGTCTACTTTTTGTGATTGAGTGAAATGTTTATTCGCCTGTCTAGATATTTCACAAAACCACTGTCATAGAAATCGATCTCCTATAAGAGCTGTTTTTTGTTATATTGGTAATTTGTGAATCACTTTAACCCGTGTTTTTGCATTATATCAGCAATAATGCAGTAGAAATGGGTATAATAAGAAATATATACATACATATAGTTTCTGAGATAACTGAATTATTTGGATCAAACAATATGTTGCGACTTTATTTGTAGGAGGCATCGAAATACAGTTGAGATTTGAATAGAGGGACATGGAGGGACTGCAACAATTTGCCTACTGCGGTTTTTCCGTCCGTTTATAATTTAGGTGTCTTCAAGGCTAGAGTGAATAGGCTCTTAATAAGCTAGTGCGCCTCACCATCAACGATTGCATCACTGCTAACCATCAGATGGGGTCGCAGTCAAGCACTAGTTTATAACAATTTAAAAAAAATATGGTAGTAATTTTGCTAAGCAATCATTTTATTTGTGTTCTTTTCTTAGATCGACGTCTTCTTCTATCTCTTTTTTAAATGACATAAACTAGTGCTTGATGCAACCCCTCCTGATGGTTAGCAGTGATGCAATCGTTGATGGTGAGGCGCACTAGCTTATTAAGAGCCTATTCACTCTAGCCTTTCTCTGATGAACGTGTTTCTAACTTTCCTGCTTTATTCCTCAGGCTAACATTAAAATTTCCTTCCAGCGCTGCTATTCTCTAACGCTTTATGTATGAAGAACTGTCACAGTTGCAATTGACAATGACAGTTCTTCATACATTTGCGTTTTGTGTGTTTGACGGCTGTCTCGACGACGAGCTCGTCACCATGAAAATGACTTTTAGAGAATAGCATAGCTGATCGATGTTTTCCCTGACTTCCTTGCTTTATTCCCCAGTCATCATCTGCCTAGCCTTTTCCCAACTATATTGGGGTCGGCTTCCAGTCAAGCCGGATTTAGCTGAATACCAGTATTTTACGAGGAGCGGCTGCCTACCAGACCTCCACGACCCATTAACAGGGGTAACACGGTACTTCATGGCAAGACTGGAGTCAGATTTACTGACTTCTGACTATCCGTAACGACTGCCAAAGATCTCCAAATGACAGCCGGGACCAACGGCTTAACGTGCTTTCCGAGGCACGGAGGAAACTCGTTATGTTAAGATGGTCACCCATCCACAGACCTCCACAACCCATTAACTGGGGTAATACGGTGCTTTATTCCCCAGTCTAACGTTTAAATTCCTTTGCAGATCGAACTCGTCAGGCAGCAGCATCAACTCGCCGCTGGGCCCGTCGTGCGGGATGGCGGCGAACCCGTACGCCGTGCCGCTGTACGGCGGCGCGCCCGTGCAGGGCTATGGGTGCGCGCCCTCGGACCTGCCGCACTACGGCGACATGAGGGGCGCCGGATGGTACCCCGCCTCCAACGACCCCAGGTTTGCCAGTGAGTCGGCGATATTCTTTATTGCAAATTTTCTTGAAATATAAGGTTTAAGGAAGATTTTAGGAGTCAGGTTCTGTCGCCGTTTTCAATAAGCTATCTATCTAAAGTTGCAGCTGCTACTTAAAGATAAACAAATCTATCCTTTTGCTCTTACTTGCTTTCCTACAACCTACCGACGGTTAGCATTTCCTACCAAAAGTTGTGGACTGATAGATAGAATCTTACTGTTTATCGGGGATAGCTATCTACCTATGAACTGCAGTAGGTTATTGAAAACGGGTGCTAGACACGACGCTCCAGATACCGTCAAAAAAGTGACGATAGATTTTTGTATTCGTTCGATATTCGAAATTAAAGGTGCATTTTTTGACAGACGAGATGTACGAGTATTTTGAAATACTATAGACCGATACATGATATTCTTATTGTTTTAACAGAGTTAAGGGGTGGGGGGAGTTTTAAACAAAACTCAATTTATTCTATATATATGCATACATAACGTAGGTACACGTAATATAAATAAAGGAGGAAATGTAAACTTAACAGGACCACTTAACTTGTAACTGTATTAATTACCTAATGCTGCTATTTTTATATTTTCTCATATTCCGAAAGGACTGTTTCTAAGTATAAAGCGGTATTTAAAATAAAAGCTATGGAGATATTTAGATAAAGTCTCTCGCACGAAAGGTTTCGTACCTCGAACAATGACAGAGAGGCACAGAAACAATAGAGACGGTTATGTATCATCTCCATCTTTGATGGCCTCTGCATTTTGAGCAACAATATTTCATTGTTTTGTCTAGAATATTATGTACTTTCATATAATTTACCTACTCATTCCATTGCTTACAATAAAATCAATAGCAGATTTTAGAGCGAAATTCAGTGGAAAGAAAGGAAGTTGTGATATAAAATTGGTATCGTTTTGTATCTCAAGTATCTACATAACACAACAGGACAATATGTGGAATCGTTGAAATAGCGCGAGCTCGGTGAAATAGAGCTGAAAATTTTACTGTAGGTTACTACCTATAGACTAAGACCGTTTTCACATTATCCGATCCGATATCGGTATCGGACGCCGATCCGATATCGGGGTAATGAATAATGTGAAACTTCACTACCTCAGAGATGCATACCGAGAACGCGATCGACTCGATATATTTGCTGAGAGTAAAATAATACTGTAAAATTTTAGAATTTGTTATATTTATATTCCAATCCAAATCAATTTAAATCTATATCCCGCGTGGTGGATTACAGCCCATTCCCTCTCCTAGAGAGGAGGCCTGAGTCCCAACAGTGGGAACATTACAAGGCCGATCATGCTAATGCTAATATTCCAATATGAAACAAACTGACTGTATTTTGTACTTGCAAAAATTAAATACTTTCTTAAGTTGACACTGGCTAAATGCAAAAACCGTTCAATGGAAAATAAAAAAAACACATGGAGAAACCTAATGCCGTGACAATAAAACTGCTTGAAAAACTATAAATACAACCGTAGATAATTTTGAAGCTGTAGGTCGAAGTGTTAAAGTAAAAGAAAACTAAAAAGATATTTAACGTCATCATAATAATCTCTAAAGTCTCTTTTTTAATCTCTGAGATTAAAATGACATTACTTGGGTTGTCACACTTGTCACAACACAAAAGAACTGGCATTAATATCATTGTAAGTTTGACATTTGCCTGTGTCAATTTAGTCTCAGGGATTAAAGATAGACTTTACCAATTTTATCTAAGTACATATTTTGTATCCAAACCGACAAATATATCATCCATATCACAATAATTAACCTGAGGAGCTCGTGGCTAGATAATAACAGCAGCACGGGTTGATCTTAAAGGTTAAGCAACGCTTGCCAAGGTTGGTCTGTGGATGGGTGACCATCTTAACATAACAAGTTTCCTCCGTGCCTCGGAAAGCACGTTAAGCTGTTGGTCCCGACTGTCATTTGTAGATCTTTGGCAGTCGTTACGGATAGTCAGAAGCCAGTAAATCTGACTCCAGTCTAGCCATGAAGTACCGTGTTACCCCAGTTCATGGGTTGTGGAGGTCTGGTAGGCAGCCGCTCCTCGTAAAATACTGGTATTCAGCTAAATCCGGCTGGACTGGAAGCCGACCCCAATATAGTTGGGAAAAGGCTAGGCAGATGATGATCACAATAATTAACCTAATGTGCACTAAATTTTTCAATGATCGCTGCAACAGTCCTTGCTTTGTGTACTATCTCCACATCTTCACTTTTTTCTTTCTTTTTATCTGACTACCGTCTCTTGTTCTGCTCTAAAACTATCTGTGAAAACCAGTAATTGGCCTTCTTCCAATATTTATCAACTATTTGTATCCTAGCTGTAAGGTTTCCGAAGCCAATAAAATAAATAAAATAAGATATATACGCAAAAACACCTCAACAAATCACAATCTTAACCTACTATTAACGCATTACAATAAATTGACGGAGGTAATTCAAGATGGCTGCGTGTTGGCGCATGCGCGGAGCGTACACCGCGCGGCACGTGAGCGCGTCGGGTAACAAACGGCAATTTGATGTAACCCGATGCGTATCACTAATTCGGTATTTATCCGAGATCTGATACGGATGGTATATCACTGCTCAAGTGGGATGGGGCTGTTTAGGAATATGATATGCTGAATTGCTGGCCGGTGGTAGGCGTTGAAGCAGCGTTAATTTTAGGCCGACTTTGTAGTCTTAGGTTAAAGGAACAAGCACTTTTAGGCCAGCCGCACACGTTTGGTTTTCTGATCAGGAATTCAGATTTGGAAACTTCAAAGCTCTGTTACAGGTGCTCAAAAAGGCACACGATCTTAAATTTTTCAAACAGAAAAAGAAATTGTATGATAAGCAGAGCATTTAGGTTTACGAATTTGAATTCCGGATTAGGAAACGTAATACGTTTTCAGAATGTATGCCAGCCCTAGGTATATAGATATACTTACTCTCCAGGGATCTAAATCAGGTCTTTGTTTATTAGATCAAGGTCATTGATTTTCTGAAACAAAAATGCTTAAAACATAGAATAGAAATTCTTCCAAAAATGCATTCTTAATTCGTTGAAGAATTTCCTTTTAATATTTTTATTTTCTTTTTATTCCATATAAATCTAGTACTACATACTAGCTTAGATCTTAAATTCAAACCATCAAATCTCCTACTTCAAAAGCTACGGGTACTTAAACCACCGATTTCCTAAGTAGTTAGCTTCTTGATTACCAAAATAAAACTGTCTCAGATTGCCAGTGTGCAGAGTAAACACCATTAACCGTCGTGACAAAAAAACCCAGCTACGTGCTCGGCTACCAAGCCACCATCTTAGCCCTAGATCAACCATCAATTGTGACAGAGGCGTCCATGCAGTTAAGTATAGGTTTACTTTACAACCTTGTTGTTATTCGTTGGGTTTGATTTGAACGATTGATGGCCTGTCACAGCTTTAGAAGTATTGATCTAGTTGCGATCTGCTACAGATTCAAATAACTGTTATAAATCATTTAAATTCTCGGTATTTCTGTGTGTCACTGTTTTAGAAGTATTGGTCTTGTATTGATCTGCTCCAGATTCAAATTATAACTATTATAAATCATTTAAATTCACGCTATTTCATTGCTATAAATGGATGAGTTATACACCCATACTTCTTAATTACTCAGATACCCGCGAAACGAGACACAATAGTAAAACAATAACAGCGCGGTCTCATAGGACCGGTTGGGGATTCAAACGTTAATAATCAGTCTGTCTATTGGTAACAAGTTCATGAAAATCCGTTCAGTAATTTGATTTTATCGGGAATAAACATACTGCCAAATGCGGTGGAAGACTTCGTTTTAGTAAGGACCTATTTTCTAATATGGTCAATCTTCAGTGTTAATTTTTTCAGTCCTTAAATTATTGTTTATGCCTAAATCATCAATCATTTATCAGTCACATTGGCGTCAATGAATGTATCGGTTTCCATTCGTTCAAGAAGGTTATTCCTAATAGTTCATTACCTATGTCGTATGTTTTTAACTACGTGACATATACCGACAGTCACATCTCCTCTATAATCTATGACTCGAAGGTAATTCGATATAGCAACGGGAGCGCTTACCATAGCGCAGGTGCATAGAGTATCCCCGATGATGTACACGGAGTCTTTATTTAATTTACTACCATTTGTTTACAGCGACTTCGTCAGAAACCCTCAGTTTCTTGGGATCGTGGCCCGTGGCATATTTGTCAACGTTATGTAGATTATAAAGTAGTATTTTATTTATTTTAATGTTTTTCTTAGAATGAGAGACTTCGTTAAGATTTGTTTTATCATAAGAAGCGTATTTCGTAAGTGGTATTAGTGATTATTTTGATGCTACTGCATATACAGCGGTCGTTTTTCGAAAATCAATGTACGCTTTCGACGTATAATTCTAAAATGAGAAGCTGTAAATATAAAGTTTTAAATTTCCGATCTAAGCATAAATATTTATATTTAAAACAATATTAATTATTTTATAAAATCAATGCTAACTTGACACAGGCATGACGATGAACATAAACTAACATAGTCTATGTAAGTACTTATTGCACAAAGCAAACAGTATTGTGTTTGTTTTATTGGCAATTACTGCAACTCTTTGATAGTCAAGGCAATAATATATTTATATTCGTTTGACAAAGTGTTGGTATAAATGCAAAAGAGACTTAAATAGCAAAACCCTGAGTTTAATTTTTTTCATATATTTTACGGCTGTCTTCATACTACGCTAAAAAATTCTGAAATTTGGAGTTGTTCTATTTTTTATTCTATATAATTTATATCGCTTATACTTATTTCAATTAAAAAACAGCTTTCGAATCTTTGAAGCTCATTAATAGTTTATTTGACAATAAAATCGAGATGAGAGTTCGTATTGAAACTTTCCTCTAAACTAATTTACATTAACGATAAAACCGTCGTAGTCACGGTTGATGGTGATCGCTACGAGACACCACTTGAAGTCGAACGGTAGACAATACGGAGCAAAGACAATCGGTAATTTAATCTAAACTCTGACGAAAAGCCAGTAGTTGTCGAGGGAAAGTATAAATATACTAGCTGTTTGTTGTACAGTAATTTGAACGTAGAATAGGATTCTAGATTTAATGCTTCTTTAAAATAGAAATGAATTGATGTATCTGCTGATTGTTGCGGATGTGAGAAGAGATAGTCTAAGTATGTTCTGGTAAATAAGCTATCAAACAAAAAGGAATATTAATGGATTTATGGAAATTAAAGTCGGTAAATATATCCATATACGTATCAAATTGGTCAATGTATTGGTGGACTAAAGGAAACCTGTTTGGTAGATACTATTATTAGAATATCAAAAGCGTAAAAGATAACGTAGCCCCTTCAGAGCATTGTAGGTATTCACTGAAATAATTGAGCGTAGGTTTATTTGTAATAATCACACACAATAGAAAACAAAGATTGTGGCGATCTGTTTATTCGTGGAACATGAACCGTTCAATAAACTATAAGACGAATATAATTGGCCAGTAGGTACTAAAAGTATTTTTCTGATATTGAAAGACATTTTTCTCTGTAATTTGATTTCAGTTTGAGATTTTTTTTCTTTTTTAAGAGCTTTGGATTTAATCATTATTGGTTTATTACACGCCATTTCAATTTCGTTTTTTTTTAATTAATATAAAAGTTATAGGTACATTAATTCAAAAAATATTGTTTTGCTGTTGTGTCTCGTTTTGCGGGTATGTGATAGGTTAACCAGTTGATTTTCTGTGTCTTGTGCTGTACCAAATAAATTATTTTTCTTTCTTTCTTTTCTTTTCAATTTCAAATACCGCGTAACGTTAAAGGACGTCAAAAAGAAAAAAAGAGAGAGAAACGGATTTGTTGCAGTTATTCACATTAGAGTGGCTTTCTACACCGTGGAAAATAAAACTCGAATACAATAAACCTTATTATCTCTCATCACAGAAAAAAAACAATACTTTCAAAACAAAACCAACAACTCGTTGGACAAAATTTACAAATAATTTAACACAATAATACATCACGCTTCCGCACATACGAGTATCTTTGAGCTGAGATTAAAACGGTAAACTTTCGAGTGATGTCCGACGGACAAAAACATCTCCAATACTCACCGAAATATTATAAAAAAAGATTACTAAATAAAAGTGGTCCGAGGAGCGAGCCCTACGGCACGCCTGTCGCCCGCCCGTACCTGTTGTACTAGGGAGCTGTGTAGACAGACAAAATAAGCAATTCCATTTGATCGGGCCCATATTTGCCCACCACTAGAGTCTTGACTGAGTAAACATTAGGCCTCACGTCCGCAAATAGCGTGATGTCGGTGCATTCGAAGGCTCTAGCCGAGTCAGTAGAAATTATTTTAGTATATGGTAATGAATATGGTAATTGGTGTTCGATACTTGTGTTCTTGCTTAGTGTGAAAGGTAGTTTGTAAATGTCAGATAAATACAGTAACTTGCGTATTTACATAATGCTGAGTACGACAAATACTTGTACTAAAAATATTTATTCAACGTGTAGAGTTGAGGTGAAGTAGGTATTTTGTTAGAAATTGAAAGACATGTTTTTTTGCATCTTGTTACAAAATTAAAAACAATATGTGTCTTAAGTAGGTATTTTACTTTGTTGTAGTTTTAAAATAGCAGAGTTAGCAGGAGTTTAATGTACAGAAAACGTATAAAACATTTGTACAAAACAATACACAGAAAAATAGAAAAGGAAGAAACCTAATTAGTTACAGAAAATATAATTTTAGAAACCATGTAGGTGACACAATAGGCGACCTCATCGCTAAAACGCTACTTAGATATTATTCAATAACTGTTCCATTTATAGGTCATGAAGTCAATGGAATTTTTTTCAGTATGATTTTTAAAAAATCTGCCGCTCTATCAAACGTTAGTGCTAAAGTGGAAAAAAAATATTCGTACAATTTTCAACCGCTCGATCCGCAGCATTTTTCAAGTGTTGCGACACATCAAACGTAACCGGTACCCACGGTCAGCGGTAAATTAAAATTGCCGCGGGGAAAAAATAAGTGTGTGACACACTTAGTTTCCATGCAGGCGCGCCTAATGCGGGCCGAGTGGCCGCGTCACCGCCAGCCGGCCGCAGTTTATCTTCCTTAGTGTGGCAACACTGAGGGAAATAGCCGCGGAAATGTTTGCTATTTCATTTCCCGCCATCTTTGTTGGTTTGTTTACTTTTAGAAATGGCGACGGTTCCGCTTTTGCTGGACAAGAGATGAAATGGTAATACTGTTGGGTCACTCTGAATTCACTTGCGGATTTGTTAGTATTACAAAAAATACTTTTCTTTGACTGCCGCTCATAAAACCACTCTCTGTTAAGTATTTAATAAAACAAATAAACAAAGGGTATGCATCATTTCCATATTTCCAAATAGGCTATAGTCAGATTTTTTTAATGAGGTACTTTTAATAAATTATGAACGCGTGCCCAAAATCTCTGTGCAATCATAAACACATACTTATACGCTTGATCATTAACCACAATGATTAGCGCCCAATTGTCTCAGCCCACTCTGCCCAATTGGCCGCAACGGTAAGCAAACAACAAACCGGGCCACTTAACGACCAGCCAACCAATAATCTACCAAACTACCAAGTTTTTTCCTCTAGCAATAAATTAAACCCAACTAAAAAGTATCTAATACCAATCCACCTCATTTTCCGATCGACTACCCGCGATAAGATGAACTCTATTTTGACAGCACACCCGGTTAGGGTTGCAACAATGCGTCTATTATTGTCAATGTTTATCCACGCACAATTTGCTCGCGTTTATACAGCGTTGGCAACATTTTCTGTAAGGGGGAGATCTGATGCGTACGTATGGCGAATTTTAATACGATTATTATGAACTGTTATAGACAGTTCATGGGGATTATGACCGTTTTAATGATGGATTATTTTTGGTCTGTACGGATGATTTTGTTAAGTTTATTTCCCGATTGAAAATACGGCAACACGTGTGTGAAATTCATTGCCTTACCTTTCATATTATAAGTTGGGATCTGAATAAATTGTGAACTTAATGCAAGATAAAAGATTTATTTTGGTATTGATTTCAAGTTCACTCAAAGTTCATTGGAGGTCATGCCATCACGTCAAAGTAGTTTTAGTTTACTATTTTATCTGTCAATTCCTAGAAATCGACACCAAGACAAAAATTTTACTTTCAAATTCACACACAGGACCCCTCGTTCGCAAAATCCATTAGTTGTCAGCAAATATTGACCCGGCCGTGACGCGGGCGCACGGGCCGAGCATTGTCGATGGTAGCCGAAGTGCTCCGAGCACGTCCGAACTTATTATGTACGCACTGTACGCCGATTTGAACTCTTAGTGCTTTAGCAAACATCATGATGATTGTGAATCATCCAATCAATATTGGGTTTCTTTGTTTTTAAGTTCAATTTAGTTATTTGTATTGTCAGGCTTTAATGTTTGTCAAAGATGGCAGGAGAACCATCAGTGTCTTCAACAATGATTGATTTTTAAGAGATGATTTAAGAACTATATATATTTGTATTTGAGTATGTTTAATGGGCAGTTTTCTCGTACCATTTAGCTTAAAGCTAGAGTCAATGTCATTCACGCACCTACAAATTAGTCGATCATTTCAAATAGTTGTGAATCAAAACAAATTCTGATTGACAAACAATTCAGCTTGTCACACACTAACCGTTTTACGTACTTACATAACGTACACTCGTTATATACTTGAGTTCGAAGGTAGCTTGAAGACAAACAGTCAAGATAAACAAACAAAAATGTCATATCTACTAATAAGAAGGTGTTGGCTAATGTAGTCGGAGAGGGAAAGGTCAATTTGTCACGAGTAGACAAGTAAACGGTTTGGGATGTTTATGTAATTCATGTTACTTTAGCTCGTGATGGGAATGTTGATGATGGCTTCTGTTATGTGTAACAATTTGTACATTCATTCAGAACATAGTACATTGCTGGACAAATACGAGTTGATTGCAACATGCTGTCCTGGTATATATAGGCTTCGTTCGCACGAAATTAGGTTTCTCTGTACAAACTTTGAACCCCCATTTCAACCCATTAGGAGACAAAGTTTAAAATATCCTGTCTTAGTGCTTATACCTACGTCATAAAGGGAAACCGTGTGCAATATCTCACTCTCCTAGGCATTGTAGTTTTGGCTGTGTGTTGCTATAGCAGTCAGTTTTTCCTTTTATAATATACTAGCTTCCGCCCGCGACTTTTGCCGGTTAATGCATTATCTTTCGCTCTTTTGAACACTTGTTCAAACAATGATGTTTTCCTCCTGAAATCGTGACTTTGATCTCGTATGAAACAAAAGGTTTTATAAACAACCAATGTTTAGATCAACATTAGAAAACATAATATCAATATCGAAGCAGTTCGCAATCAAATACAAATAAATTCAAGAAACATAACTTCATAATCAAAGAAACAATCAAATCTCAATTAAACAATAAGATATTGACCGCAATCACAATCAGAGCAGACCCAAAAGCAATAATAACTCCTCATAAAGCTGGTGGCCATTAAAACTTCTGAATTTTCAACTAGCATTGTCTAGTTAGTAATTAGTTGCGGTCAGCGGCCGTCAGACGCAGGCCTGCGGGCCCCTCGAGCGGGGCCCAGGGAGGGCCCCTGGCCCCCGGTCCGGGCCAATTTCACGCCAATCGTGTCATCAAATGCACGCGTTAAAGCCAAGTGACCGTTTCGTGCAACTATTTATTTTTCCTTCTGACTTTCTGTGTGGGTTAGATGATGTTTGGGGGAAATGGGAGCGTTAGTTTGGGTTTAGCTGGTAGGTATTTGTATGGTCTTGAGGGAAGTAAGTATAGGTTCTATTTGATATTAACTTCGTCGAATTGATCGAAAGTTTACTGAAATAAATTGGTGAAACGGAAATTATACATATCATTACTTTTCTATCCTATTTTTTTAATGAAAATCATGGAATTATTTCGATAAATTCTTTTATTTCAGTCGTCTTTGCCATATTCTTGGTAAAGTCTTTAACAACTCTGTGCATTGGCTGTGATTTTATTAGTTCCGAAATAGTAGATGTAATTTTAAAGGTAATTCTACACTAATCTATCGCACCTCATAATTTTTAACGCACATATTCTACCATTCAAAAAAATAATTTTAATAGCATGGCAACCCATGCCACCAGGCCGTGAAAATAGTTCCGTTTACGAGGACATATTTTGACGCCCCAGCGTCCCTCGTCGTGGACAGCCCCCGGTTCAATTACCGACGTATTTGTTGTCAAAATATATGCACATCTCTGTCCGACCCCTGTCATACATGGGTATAGAGTGTGAATGTATTTTTAGGAAATTTTAAGGTCCTTTGCACCTTGGCAGTGTGTTGGTCGATGAAATTGTTAAGATTTATAACGCATGCGTAAAAATTACAGACGCATAATATAGTTAATATTTTTGATCTCTAAATCTGTGCTTATTAATTTAACTATCTATTATAGCTCTAAGCTTATATCCTAATCTTAGTTTTTATCAGAAAAAAAAAACTAGAAAAAAGTCCAATCTGTAGGACTTTTGCATCAATTATAATAAAATCAAGATCTCATCGAACTATATTTGAAAGCTATTCAGAAATGTTTGTAAACATCCCCTTACGTGTCATTTAACAATTCAACTGGGATCTAAAAACGCGCTCATTCATCCGCCATGAAAATAGCGCTACGTTTCAATTAAACCCGGAGATCCACAGATAACAAAATGTCCGATGGTCTATTGACAACACAAAAGAGGTTTGAAGCGGGCGAGTACTAGCAGTTTTTTGGGGTACCGTAGAAAAAATGGAGCAGTTTTTCAAATTTTGTTTTGAGACTTTGCCCTACACTATGAATTACTCCTGTATATGGGTGCGTTCACAGACATGTAAACTCATATACATAACCCACCCAGCATCCACACCTAAAATAACTATTTGTAGGTCATACCAATATTTGTTACGCGGTTTCTCACCTGACATGGCTAGCTCGGGAGGTCCCTGTTTCGGATACAGGTGGGAGAAACGCTATGTGGGCTGCCCAGAGGGTACTGTGGAGATGTTCCCTCTTTCGGCGGCCAAGCGGCGCAGCAAGCAATGGGTAGCTTGCCGTCCGGTACAGACCAAGCCAAAGTTTTCAACGGTGTGTCTTCTAGCTATCTACTATTCCACACATGCGACAAAGAGATGTCAGCAAAACCATAAGCAGACCCGATGTCCACTAAGACTATGGGTTAACATGCCAATATACCTGAAAGATATATACAGGATGCAAAATAGTGAGCTTTCTTCTAATTCCAATGCGAAATTCATTACAACTCTCTGTGTTTAGTATTTATGCGATAACAGTCTGCGGGCACGATTATTAGTAGTTCTTTCGTTATTCGTATCGTATTTTCTTTATTAAATTCATAAAGAGAACCCACGAGGCCACAAACTCCCAGCTTGCACCAAATTCATCGATGAGGCAAAGATATCGCACAATACAGCCACACACGCACAATGGAGTAAGACAGAATGGGGAGCAATATTTTATTGAAAGACCCTTTCGCTGAGTGTTGTGTAAATACGCGGCGGATTCGTCGTGTGTAATGTGCGGGATATTGCTGCCAAAACGCTGATGTGCCGACCTTAGCGAATGTCTGCCAGTCTTTGTTGATGGAGGAATTGTTATTATATTTGTACCTCGACATATGTGCAAGGACCCGGTTGTTAATATGGGATGGCTCAGTGTTAGGCCAGCCCCTAACTGAAGTGCTAACATTGCGTTTTTGGCAGAAAAAGTCCAGCTTTGATGAGCAATGAGCATTATCTGAGATTCGATCCCTTTTTAAAACTCAAGGTACTATTATATCCTATCAATACTCGCAAAACGAGACACAATAACAGCGCGGTCCAATGAGACCGGTCGGGGATTCATGAATTAATGTATGTAATTACTCTTTTAATAGTTGAAAACTCTATAGTGAGTGATGAATGCTTGAACTGTCAGCTCCGTAATCTTTAAATGTGGTTTTGATAGTTTTATTAGATTACTAGATAGAGGAGCTCGTGGCTAGATAATAACAGCCGCACGAGTCGATCTTCAAGGTTAAGCGAAGCTTGCCTAGGTTGGTCTGTGGATGGGTGACCATCTTAACATAACGAGTTCCCTCCGTGCCTCGGAAAACACGTTAAGCCGTTGGTCCCGGCTGTCATTTGTAGATCTTTGGCAGTCGTTACGGATAGTCAGAAGCCAGTAAATCTGATTCCAGTCTTGTCATGAAGTACCGTGTTACCCCAGTTAATGGGTTGTGGAGGTCTGGTAGGCAGCCGCTCCTCGTAAAATACTGGTATTCAGCTAAATCCGGTTTGACTGGAAGCCGACCCCAATATAGTTGGGAAAAAGCTAAGCAGATGATTAGATTACTAGATACTAAGTAGGTATACCTACAGCATATTGTCATAGTTTTATTGGACACACTTCCGTGTTTAAAGGTCATCGACCTATGCGATTAGGTAGCCAATTGTCATGCTGGCGGATGGTCGCAATCATTTGTTTTGGCCACTGTCCCTTTGTCAACTACATAGGTTACATTGTTTATTAAATGGTACTGTTGTGAAGCATGCGCCTAAAATAAAACCTATTATGAAGTAATTTACTAACTGAAAATAGATATTTAATAACATGAAAAATAAAAACAATTAACTAATTAAAACTACATATACACTATGTTGAAAATTGTAAGTGGTCATACATACTATTGAACCAAAACTTTCTGTACCAACTTCCACCGAAAAACATGATAAAGAATCGAATAGGAACCAAAACTGGTTACTGATCTTAAGCGTAATTTTTATTTAGACTATTTTAAAACACATGTATTCCTGGTTCTAGTTCGCAAAAATAAGGTAGGTAGGACGTCAACAGCATTTCCTTGAAATGAAATAAAAGATTAATAAGAGAGTTTGTAATAAATGATAAACACATTTAAACATAATTGTATGTTCACAAAGTGACTAAAAAATGTTGCAAAGCTAGTAGCGCGGGAAACCACGTCTAGTGTCATTAGGAAAATGGCGGGCGCCAGCTTAAATGTTGCCAGCGCTAAGAGATTAATTTCTACCGCGAGAAAGTATTAATTTTTATTTTCCCGCTACTCCCCTTTTATAATTTGCAAGGATGGATAAAAATGTGATTTAAGTGATGTAGTTGTTTCGTTATAAGTATTGCGAACATGTTTTTAATTTATGAGCATCGTGAATTTTGCTTGTAGAACAGTTGGTACCTATTTATCTGACTATATTTAAACTTCGCGTGATCCAAGGGCTGGCTTTTACCTTGGACAGAAGATAAGCATTGCCATACAGCGTGGCAATGCCGCCAGACTTTTGGGCACATTACCAGTCGACAGCGACGTGGAAGAGTTTTTTGACGCATAACTTTAGTTCGTTTTAGTTAGTTCTAATTAGTTTAGGTTTTTATTAAAAAAAAAATTAACAGCAACACATGCTGGAATTTTTCCAGTTTCTTTAAAACTATGAATACCTACGTCTTTTTGATAAAACGAAATAAAGTTTTTCTATACTTACCTACTAAATAAACTCTGAGTGAAATTAATAAGCAGAATGGAAAATCTTTGAAATCTAAAACTCAGGAAAGCTAATCAACTAATTAATACCAAAGATTTAATGAACACTAAAGTTTGCCAAAGACAAACGCTTTCAGTTCAAAAGCTGCCTCCATTATGAAAAGCTGAAAATTCAATGCTAACTTAGCTTTAGAGGCTGAGAACCTAATTAATTCCTCTTAATTGCTCGTTAATCTTATAAAGGGAATTAGAAAGACGGAATTTATAAATAAAATATACTTTTTTTTTATAATTATGTATAACATAAACTAGTGCTTGACTGCGATCCCATCTAATGATAAGCAGTGATGCAATCGTTGATCGTGAGGCGCAATAGTTTATTAAGAGCCTATTCACTCTAGCCTTGAAGACACCCAAATTATAGTCAGACGGGAAGACCGCGACAGGCAAATTATGCACAGATTATTACTTACTTACAGGCATTATTACTTACTTATTCCCTTTAACATATCGCAAGGAGGAGCTAATAGTAATTGCTTATTGCTCACGTGATTTTTCGGCATTGACATGATTTAATCTATCACATACACGCGAAACGAGACATAATAGTAAGACAATAACAGCGCGGTCGCATGAGACCGGTCGAGGATTCATGAATTAAATTGCAATGATTCATACGCGGCTGTAAACTGTGACTGAATGGATTCTATTTCTATGAATAGTTTGTAAACGGCAATGAGATAGACTATTCTATTTCTGAACAAGTGGTGTTCAGGTCAATTTGTTGTATTGTTGACTTGTTGCAGCATCGTTCACTAAGTAATTTTCAGAATTTAAAAATCTTGTTTATTGTTTAACTCTTCTGCTTTATTTATGCGTGCAGATTATCAAAAAATATGCGGAAACCGATAGCAACTATTATGGTTACTTTCCTACATTTATTTTCCCCTTGTAACGAACTCATTAGTACCGTGTAAAACTAACAGGCAGATCTAGACCACCGAAAATTGTCTACCTTAATTAATCAAGTTATTAAAAAATATACGTAGCTTTTTAATTTAAGAGACAATCCCGTTTCTGAATAATGAATTCGGGTGAAATGAAAACTTTTCAACACTACTTTAATTTCACGAAAACCTGTCTTTTACTTAACTCAGAAAGTTGGTGTATCTAATCTAAGTCGGTTTTCTTAATCTCTGAGACTAGAATTAAATTGCATGGGTTGTCACACTTATCATAACGCAAAAGAACTGGTATCACTACTATTGTAAGTTTGACATTTGCCTGTGTCAGTTTAGTCTCAGGGATTAAAAAACAGACTTTTAATATATAAAATTCTCGTGGCACCGTGTATGTAACATAACTGATCTTCTTATGAAATTTTGGTGTGTATATTCAGTAGGTCTGAGAATAGGACGTAAACAATTTTTTACCCTCATATCCCTATTTTTTTCTTTGAATAATTTATATGGCAAAACGGCGTTTGCCGGTTCACCTAGTCTCTCTCTAACATTTAGATTACTAGATCTCTGTGTGCGCATCTGAGCGGCTGCTTTAGTTTCCAGGCTAATGACGTCGACGTCTGGCGGGATGGGCCACGTCAACAACATGGGGGGCCTAGCAGCCTGCGCTGGTCCTGACTCCAAGCCCATGCAGTTCCCCCTCGCGCAGCGGCGGAAGAGAAGAGTCCTGTTCACACAGGCACAGGTAAGGCGAACTAGCTTTTTATGTCTCATCATCTCAGCTAAAAGACGTCCACTGCTGGACATAGGCCTCTCCCAAGCGTCGCCACAACGACCGGTCTTGTGCGTCTCACATCCATCGGATTCCTGCGACCCTCGCCAGGTCGGTCCACCTTGTGGGAGGCCTTCCAACGCAGCGTCTTCCAGTACGTGGCCGCCACTCCAGAACCTTCTATTATTCTAATCTAATTGGCCCATTATGTCTCTCCGCTGTGAAAAGGCCTTTCTTTCCCTTTCCACACACATCTGTCTTCTTTCATTCCGGTCCAGCCAGCTCATTCCGGCTCATCTCTTTATCTTTGCCTTAGTCTGCCGTGATGTCACCTTGCGTTTAATGGGACCAAATACTTGTTTCTCTTAGACTACAGCTCATCTAACATGCGGTAGACATGTCTAACCGAATCCCAATTACGAATAGATGCTTTCCGGGTTACATCTGTTATATTTCATACAGTCCGAAGTGATACAGAGGAAGTAAATCTATGTTTTATAAGGAATAGTGTTCGTTTGTCTCATTTAGTGATCGATCAGGGGGGTCTGGGAACGCAAGGCAAAGTAGGAACATAATTAAGAGGACGAATTTTGGTCAGTGGGTCGTCTTAGGGGCGGATTTATGTACTGACTGAAACCTGGAGTGGGTTTCAGTCAGTATCTAATAAGTAGTCAAAAATTCTCACAATGTCAGTCTAAATAAAACAGCCCGACATTTGTTTTAAGACTTATTTTTAACGTTTGAATCCCCAACCGGTCCTATGAGACCGCGCTGTTATTGTTTTAGTATTGTGTCTCGTTTTGCGGGTATCTGAGTAATTAAAATGTTCCTCTTGCTTTACCTACATCTCTCTGTAAGATATTTCATTTATATTTGGTAGCTATATGTAAGTGCCCCCGGTTTTTCTGCAAAGCCTTCGTATTCGGATCGCGGACCCTCGCTGGGGGAGCTTTAGCTTTATTTGCTGATCATTTTACAAATAAATACGAACTGGGGGACGTTACCTGCCTTAATTCGCGATATAAGGAAGGATACTCACTGTGCGTTTATCGTTTGGCGATTTTGTTGAACTGAAATTAAAATATAAAAAGTTAAGAAATATGGATTTAAAATTGTTGGGGTAATAGAATACTTGTAGCACTGATTTTCCAAATAACAACTAATCTTTCAATTAAAGGACAGTATTCATTAAAGAAGACATCTGAGCCTCAATTCACTGTCTAAATTAAAATGATGAATATCTCACAAAAACTGGACAAACCAAAAGAGATATTTAGTTCCAAAAAAAAATAGAAGAGCGATAAAACTTATAATCGCATCGCACGCACAGTGAATAGGTCGCTTTACGAGGGTGAATTGTAGCGTGAAGCATGACCGGTTTCACGGCAGGGTGGTACCATGGTGACCGCGACTGTCGGGTCGACTGTCGACGCGGAGTCGCAGTCGAGTCGGGTCGCAACGATGGCTAACAAAGGGACCGTGGCCTTTTCACATCGAGCTTAATTTTGCAACACTGTGACCTAATATGGCATAAATAATAAATAATGTTATGTTAAAAAATATGGTACTTAGTAGAGTTAGGGGTGTATTTTTTAGGGTATAATTACTATTATTCCGTGGACATTTGTGTGGGTTACACGTTCACCTAGTTTTAATATTAGTTCTGGAATTATGTCTTAACTAGCTGTCCCCTGCGCTTTCACCCGCATTTTTCGTTACTGCTCCGCTCCCGTGGGTCGTAGTGTGATGGTATATAGCCTATAGCATTCCTCGATAAATGCGCTATCTAACACTGAAAGAATTTTTCAAATCGGACCAGTAGTTCCTGAGATTACCCCCTACATACAAACTTACAAATTTTACCTCTTTATATAGTATAGAAGTATAGATAAAGTATATAATATATGTATAATTTGCCAGTAGTATAAGTCGACTTTAAAGTGACCTTTCTTTATTTTTTAAATTACAATCCAATACTTTCGACATCAGTATTTTACTGATAAATATTTGGATTAATACCTTTTACAATTGGTATTTAACAGACTTCGAGACCCGCTGAAATATATAGTTTTTAACAATAGCTATATATTTTCTATACCTCAGAATATATTATACACAACTAAAACAATAAATAACCTAATGTGTCTTGTCAGTATACAACAATACAAGAGAAACATTTTAAAATTTAATTCCTACCAACCTTCCTAAGAAAAAAACCTACTTCTCAACGTCTATGTTTTTCTAATCTTGTTTTAAGTAAGTACCTATCTTTAATTGGGTCTAAAGAGACAGCTTTGGGATCAATTTCATACAAAAATCCAAAAACAACCTACAGTAATAAATTTACAATATCACTACATAGTACTTATAAAACAAAGTCGCTTTTTCTGTCCCTATATCCCTATGTATGCTTAAATCTTTAAAACTACGCAACGGATTTTGATGCGGTTTTTTTAATAGATAGAGTGATTCAAGAGGAAGGTTTATATGTATTATACATGCATAATATAGTAGAGTAACACTGATAAATTAGCACCCGTGCGAAGCCGGGGCGGGTCGCTAGTATTTAAATATAACATGGCAACAGCCAGCTAAAATCTGATTAAATCAAACGAGCAACACAACATTGAAAAGCTAACTAAAGTCTAAAGCCGAAATTGCGTTAGCGAGAGGGCGGCGCCGCCCGCCCAGGCGCCGCGCCGCCCGCCCAGCCGCCCCGCCCCCGGCATGTGCCACCACGCCACCAGCTATCAACCATGTAATTAATTCTATTTCCACGGAATTTTCCCGCTGCAGTTTGATTCCAATGTTGCTATGTGTGTGTGTGTGTGTGAAACTGGAATATGTTTGTTTAAATCTGTGTGTGCGTAGAAATGTTTGGCTGAAAGTTAGGCGAGTTAAGGTTAAAGATATTTTGAAAGTGTGTGATTGATTTAAGCTTACTTACTTCTCAGAGTAGTCAGATAGGAAACAACGCGACCGGCCTTACCTTGTTTAAATTAAAGAAAAATAATGATGTGAGAAAGTGTTTTTCAAAAACCTATTTGCAAAATAAATATAATTTATTATTTTATTAAACGAGAATGATAGTTATCTGCCGAAGCTGACCCAGAAAGAGGTGGCGAGATGATCTGGACGATCATAAAGACAGGTTCGAGAGAAGAATGTCGGGAAAGACTTGGGAGAGGCGTTTACCCAACAGCGGGACAGTAATAAAAAAATAGATAGTTAGAACTAACTTCTAACCTTCTTTGAAGTTAATCGGTTTAATTACCTTTTATAGTGTAAAACATTATCTATACTATAATATTATAAATACTATAATATTATAAAGAGGAAAGATTTGTACCTATTTTTGTATGTTTGTAATGAATAGGCTCAAAAAGTACAGGGGCCGATTTAAAAAATTCTTTCACCAATAGAATGCTACATTCTTCCAATTTAACATAGGCTACATTTCATTTTGAACAAAATTAGGGATCCTTGGTAAAATTTGAACAATGTAATCGAAGGTGTAGAAAAATGAGTCTTAAGTCACTAAAAAATGTGTTTTATATCCAAATTTCCAAAAATAAATAATTGTCTACCCCGTGCGAAGCCGGGACGGGCTGCTAGTGTCCTATAAAAGAACAGGGTATTGTCGTTTGCCGACGGGCAACGGCGTATTATTCGCGATATCCGTCGGCTTATTACTCCAGTTTAGAGGAGTAGGTTTAGGAATATCAAACTCACTGTATTATGAATGATGTGAATTTAGTGGAATTACGTATTATTTTCTCCACTTCGCTTCGCTTTTTATAGGTCCAGAAGCAATAATAACCTGATCGAAATTTATTACCGGATCTGCCACACTCTTGACTTTAGTTCTGCTAACAGGTATAGATGTTTAATTATAAGAAGTTTAGAGGTAAAATTTATTGTTTATCTGTTTAAAATGGGTCATATGAGGAAGTCCAGTCAATCTGACTCTAGTCTTGCCATAAAGTACCGTGTTACTCCAGTTAATGGGTTGTGGAGGTCTGGTAGGAAGCCGCTCCTCGTAAAATACTGGTATTCAGCTAAATCCGGCTTGACTGGAAGCCGACTCCAATATAGTTGGGAAAAGGCTAGGTAGGTGATGATGAGAAAGTCAAGTATGATAATCTGAAATGGCCAAGGCGGTGGGAAAAGCTAGTGATTATACATATACCTAAATACGTGTTCCAGTCTCAAGCTAAACAGAGCTTGTGTTATGGGTACTAGACAACTGATAAACATACTTATATATTTCTGAATACATACATATTATAGATAAATCACACCCTGACACAGAACAAATGATCGTGCTCATGATACAAACATTTGTCCAGGGTGGGAATCTATCCCACGACCTCTGGCTTAGCAGTCAGGGCCACTAACCACTAAACCAACCGGCCAGTCAAATCCTACACTATATATTATAATGGAGACTTCTTTAAGTCCCGTTCCACAGTTCAGCAGAGAAGACTAAGTAAGCTTTATCTGTGCAGGTATACGAGTTGGAGAGGAGGTTCAAGCAGCAGAAGTACCTGTCTGCACCGGAGAGGGAGCACCTCGCGTCCCTCATACACCTCACTCCCACGCAGGTAAGTCAACAGACCAAGCACTAGCGAAAAATTTTAACGTAAAATAAGTAAAAAGAAATGGTTAAAAATAAACTTAATACAGTACTTTGTTAAAAACAAAATAAAATTTGTAGAGCGAATCCTACATGAGCAATATCTAAAGAACAAAAATAAGTTGAGCAGTGCATTTATACAGCATGAATGAACACAACGCTGACTCAATTTATAATAATAGTACCTAGGTAATAATTTATTATCAGGCAACTAAGGTCCATACAAAATACGCAAATCATTTTACAAAATAATAAACTAATACACATAAAAGAAACTATAGCAAATCATAAACTATTGCGTTCAAAGTGACGGTGTGATGTTTCGCAGGAAAAACAAAAATAGATAGACAAGTTTGCAATTGAAAAAAGAATTTTTCTAATTAAATTGGCTATATTTATTAATGATGCATAGGTTTTTTGCCACCCGCACCAATCAAAAGTTGTGGTTTCAAAAAAAAAAGAATTGTAGAAGTTAAAAAAAATATAAGAGACAATTTTCAAGATCATTATTTCGCTATTCGAATCTTGAAGTATCTCGTTTTTGATACGACACATAAATTGTGAAAATATAAAAATATCCGCCCCCTGCCGCCACACGCTACCCCTAATTCAAAGACGGCACTTAAAATGTAACAAACAAGGAAAAATTCGTACCGTGCCACTTGTGAATCAAAGCATTTCAAGCACTAGTGCGGTCGCCTGTGACGTCATGACTTTAACGAGCTGTCTTAGGTTGCCAGGCGAAAAAATAGAAATGCGTGTGGTAGAAATTTACACTCTTAGAAAAAAAAAACAGAATTTATTGTGGAGCATTGTGGTTAGTGACAAAAGTGTTTTATTTAATTAGAACGTTTACTTACTCGTATTTGAAAAATGCTTGTGCAGGTACTACATTTTTAAATTTAAGCCGGTTGGTATTCGATCCCAAAAACATTGTTTAAATAAAACAAATTGACTGCACTCCTTTCTCATCTTGCAGTCTTGAACTCTATCTCGACACCCTTTATCGTCACAATCCTCTTTTGAATACTCAAAAAGACAATACGATAAAATGAATAATTCACCCACTACCCAATAACATTTTTTCTCCATCCTTTCAAACTTTTTATTCAATGAAAACTAGAATTTTTCTACACCCCTTCTACTACTCTGAATTCAACTCTATGATAGCTAGCTTCATATGAATTTCCAGTAGTACCAACCCTACAAAAAAATCACGCCCAAATCGAATAATTTCCCATGACCACAAGCAGACATAACTTAGGAGGCGACGTATCAAAGTTGTTCTGCATGGGCGTCACGCCGTGCCAGCCACAATCGCTCGTAAATCACGATATAACCGCTGTAGCGATAGAAACGCCTCCAGCGATGACCGACGGAGTCAATTACAGAAAACGCCTCCGAAACGCGTGTAGCCCCGAGGCCGGTGTCGGTTTGAGGGTGAAGTTACGATTGAACAGCGGTTGGGGGCTGTAGTTATCAATTGAAGCTGATTGTGTTACGTAATGGGTGTTTTGTACAGCTAATTTTGGCTTTGGGTAATTTGTAAAGGGATTGTCGGAAGTGGAAGTATCGGATTTTGGAACAGTGGCTGCGTTTTTCCGTTTTGACTGTGGCTAAAAATGTTTACCATAGTGCTTTTCACTTTGCTTTCTTATTGATCAGCGGTTGTGGAATTCTTTATAGACCAAGTTATCTTGCTTAGTGAGTTTCGTCTGGTTTACAGTCTTAGTTGGCTACTTTTGTTGTTGTGTTTTCGCCAATGTCTGTTCATGTCTAGCATCTAGGCAATTATCTTCTTCAGTTCTGGATTAAGAGGCTTTTGATAATTGTTTTTAATACTATCCAGTTCTGTGCTCTTGTAATAGCAGCATAAATTCACGCACAGTCGTACAAGTAGCTGCAATCAATAACGTAATTAACCTGCACGCTCTAACAATACCAACTACAGGCCCAATTATAATAACAACGCATTATCTTCGGCTTAACGCGCGCAGCCATTGTGCGGTTGACGTGTGTTTTGGCGCCAAACGAATGCTGGTGACACCGTCAAAATGGAGATTATTCATGGACCTAAACCATTGTTGGGGTCGCAGCGAGTTTATGAAATTTATATCGACACGCCAGAGATTATCGACGCATTGTTGTAAAGGATTTGAATTTTGTAAACGAGTGGGAAATAGGGCGCGTGCCGGTGACAGTTATATTAATAATGGCGGTGACGGTTTTTTTTAATGTAAATATTGGGTGAAATATTTCGCGGATTGTTAATAGTGTGAAGTACGACAATAATGTAACGATTTATTTACATAGTCAAATAAAAAAAATTGTATGAAAGAAAAAGTATGAATGATATTTTAATTTGGGGAAAAAAAATCCTAGGATCAAATTGTATGAAACCGGAGTCGGCGTTATTTTCTTATAATATTGAGGCTCACAAATGCGATGCTTAGATACGCTGAAGGTATTTTTTCAGGTCGATTTTAAAGATGGCCGATTATGCTTTGATTTAGAAACTTGCTTAAATCATTCCTAGATCCACATATTCCACATTATTCGCCCAGTTTATAACATCAAGAACAGAAGAATGTGTACAGGGACTTAGAACATATCATTTGTATTGAAAAGAACCCAACCGACACATTCTGCCATTTTCCCCGTTTATTTTATTTATAGGGATTATTGTAATTTAATATTACGCTGCTTTATTGCTATCTAAATCTCCTCAGCAACTGATTTTTCTTATTCCCTTAGCTCCAACTCCTGTTTCTTCCAATATTTATTTTCACTTTAGATTTACCTTTATCATTTTCCTTTCGAATCTTAATTGCTTTTTCGGTTGATTTCTTTGGTTCGTTTTAAGTGTGTTTAATTTGGAGTTAAATCCTCTGCTACCGGTCAGCCGGGCCCCCGGGTCCCCGGGCCCCAGGCCCCTGGGCCCCTGGCCGCTGTCAGGCGCACGCCCGGCGCGTGCATCCGTCGCTAAGCGCTGTATTATCTGTATTGAGTTACGAAAATTCTCTGATAATCTTTATGGGGTTATATTGTTTTTCGATAAGTGTTTCGTAGACGATTTTGTTTTTTTTTTACCAGGATTACGTCGGAGGAATTGAAAATCAGAGATTTTTTGCATTCATGTTTGATAGGACAAGTTTGTGGGAATTGGTAGGTACGGTACTCACAGCAAAACTGGGTAAGAATGACTTGCTAGCCAGATTTTTGGCTGATTGCAAGATTGACGTTACGTTAGACTACTACCATCCATACCTATTTTGACGTCGACGATTGATGTGGTTGAAAACTTAAGTACCGAACTCGGTATCGGTTAGTTTATTTATCCAATAAAATGTTCGAAATTATCGATCAGGATAAAGAAATCTGTTGCCCACATCAATAACTCCAAAATTTCCCAGGTAAATCCCAGGTATTAAAATAAAATCTAAGCTCACTCATTGACATTCTGACTCAACAAAGCCATCAGCCATAGGATTCGAACCGTGCATATTCATGCCATTTAAATAGCCCAGCAATAAAGACGCGCCGGCCACAATATCCCGACTGTTTGACGTTCGCGAGTCAACAGAGGGCGCAGTCGTTCAACTTAAGTAAATTTCGATGTTCGCGCGCACAGCCACCGGGGCTGCCTCTCAAATAAACTTTGATTTAATAATGCTAATGGCTATTTTAATGAGTGTTGTATATTTTGTGTATTTTTCTAAATTGTTGTGGTTTTTGTAATGTTTTTGGTTGTTTTTTTGGGCATTTTCTCGGTCATCTTGTAACTTTTTGCAAGATATGGCCTTTTTAGAACTAGGAATCATTGTTTAACATTATTTTTCACTTCTAATCAATTTTTAATAACAACGCTTACACAAATTAGAATCTTCTAAAATAACATCTAAATTACAACACCACCATCAAACCCGTGAGAGCTGCCAAAAAAAGTAGAAAACAAAAGCTTCATCTCATTGTCTGTGATCACGAACTCTATGGTCTTGTCTCCGGCGGATGCGCGCATGCGGGTGCCGACACGTTTAATGAGAGGAATGAGATAATGGTGCTTCATGAAACAATAGCCTGTCAGCGATGTTCGCTCACTGGCCGCTGTCAAGTAGCCCCGGAAAAATTATAATGTTTGTGTCAGACAACTGTTGACAACTTTGTCTGTGGCCCTCTAATGGTAGTTGTAATGTTTTTTTTTTGTTTGTGTTATTGGTTCAGTGACGATTTGTGAAGTTGGAATAGGGTTATCGATCAAACCAAGATTATAATTCCGTACTTTCCGGTGATGTATATTTTGATGTAATTTATACAGATTGCTCTTGAAGGTCATCATTGCTCCATGCGAAACTTCTAAAAAGAAATTGAAAATATAGATGTACGCATCCCATAACCACATTATCTATATTATCTACAAATTCGTTATAGTTGTCGTACGTAACCTGAATATTTGGTCCCAGCCATATCTAAAATTTGGGAGAAGCCTGCGAGAAATACAAATTTTTAATACTCGTTAATTTTACTTTACCGTCATCGGTTGCAAGGCACACCATTAAGTACTTTCATTTCAATATTAAACCAGTAAACTCCTTCATCTATTCAATTCAAAGTAAGTAAAAAAGTAACGAAACCCCATAGCGGTTGCCTGAAAAGGATTTTTTCCTCAAAACCCCAAAGTATCTTCAATAAAATAATATTTACATTCGCATCATAATTATTTAACGCAACCTGATTGAAAGCGGCGGCAAATCCCTCTGAGCCTATAATTTACCAATAATCCCACTCGAGTTTTTTTTTAAACCATAATCGGCGTGGGATTTCAATACGCTTCCTGTCAGAAGTCCAGGATCATCTGCCTCATTTCGGTTATTAAAAATTTGTCTGGTTAAATGCTATATGGTTTTTCGGCTTTCAAATTCTGTACATGTAATGTTCATTTTGCAGGATATGAAGCGAAACTTTATAATTTATAGAAATCAACCAAAAAGGGATTAGATCATTCGTTATACGTATATATAGGTCATCAACATTTTTTAGATGAGAGCCTGAAAGTCTTTCTACCTATATTGATGTCTTCATCACGCCACTTAAGTGACCAACTCCCAATAGATTTTGGAGTTCCGCAGGGTAGCTTATTGGGCCCAACGCTATTTATTATTTACATGAACGATATACTAAACCTCGAACTAAAAAATGCAGAACTAATATCTTACGCAGACGATACTGTCATCACATTCCATGGTAGAAATTGGGACCAGGTTTACCATCTTGCAGAACAAGGATTAACAACAATTGCTCAAACACTCAACCATAATTTACTTACACTCAACATAAAGAAAACTAAACACATCCCATTTTTCAAAACACTCTCATCTAGTCCTCCTTCCAACCTTACTTTAAAATTTCATACATGTCAGCAAAACACTTACACTTCACACGAAGACTGTACATGCGACAGCATCAGCCGAACTCAGTCTATTCGCTATTTGGGTCTGTTAATTGATGAAAACCTATCGTTTAAAGCCCACATTCAACACCTGTCTGGACGTGTAAGGAAACTAATACACATAATCAAAAAATTGAGAGACCGTACCCCAATAGACATAATGCGAATGGTATATTTTGCTATATGCCAGTCCATCATACAATATGGTGTGTCTATCTGGGGTGGGGCTGGGAAAACCACTATGCTCGAGCTCGAAAGAGCCCAGAGAGCTGTCATAAAAGTACTTTTAAAAAAATCATTTTTCTTCCCTACTGACTCTTTGTACAGCGAATTTCGAGTTCTACGTGTTCGTCAATTGTACATTCTCAATGCTTTCATCCGCACTCATAAAACTATAAAGCTCCGACCAGACTATCGCGCACTAACTTCCAAACGCGTCTTTCATATACCGCTGCAACGAACAACCTCCCTCCTAGCCAGACGATGCTCCGCTTATCTACACACCCTCGTGTATAACAAGGTAACTAACATTCTACCTTGTGACACAAAAATACTTTCTGTTGCTGTGTGTAAAAAATTAGTGAAAAAATGGCTTTTTGGTCTTTCATACGATGCTTCGGAAAACCTTCTCACATCATTTAACTCGGAATCCCATCACAGACACTAACACCCACACAACACACTTACACACTCACTCATTCACACACCCACACCTCATCTTCACTCACTAATTTTTCTAAGATTATATATTTTTTTTTTTCTCTCCAAATTCTGTGCCAGGGTCCTGCACAATATTTTATTTGAATTTTTGTTTTTGTTATTGATTGTTTTTTTAATTGACTGTTAATAATACAGTACTTACCTAGTTTTAAGAATGATCTCCATTCTTTATTAATTTGTTTATAATTTGTTTATATTTTAGATTTTTTACCTTTTGTCACAAACTGCGGAAGCAAAAAGCAAATTCACATACGTATCCCTACCGGTCCCCAAGATACAGGCACCGCCGAGTTTGGGGACCACCGTAATTGCTCGCAAATAGTTACAGACCTAGAATAAGTTACGATTGTTTAAATTTAAGGCAACTACTGTAACAATGGTTAAATAAATTTATTATTATTATTATTATTATTATATTGATGATCTCAGTATCTAAATCTATACTAATATTATAAAGAGGTAAAATTTGTAAGTTTGTAAGTTTGTATGTAGGGGGTAATCTCAGGAACTACTGGTCCGATTTAAAAAATTCTTTCAGTGTTAGATAGCCCATTTATCGAGGAATGCTATAGGCTATATACCATCGCGCTACGACCCACGGGAGCGGTAACGAAAAATGCGAGTGAAACCGCAGGGGACAGCTAGTATTTTATATTTAAGCCTAATGTTATCTCGCAAACCTATATATTTTTTTCCTTTGTAAAATTAAAGATCGACGATCATTCATTACAATCATTATCTTCGCTATCATTATATCAAAAGACCGCGGCCACAATACAATAGCAATAGCCTCAATGTAGTCAACATGTCAAAACAAATTTGGAAAAAAAGTTTTGATTCGTTTCCCGCGTTTAATAACCGCGAAAATTATTACTGCTTGGTTTTTCGCTCGGGTTGCCAACTCAAAGCAATATATTTGAGATTAAATTTTATGAATGGCAACGTTTTTGCAAGGCATTGTGAAGGATTAATAGTATCTTAAGCGGATGATACACCTGACACAGCCCTTTGTGGCACAGGTAAGGGGCATTATTTGAATTGTAATGTTCCATTGTTAATATTGCGGTGTTTGCGTAGGATCTTAAAGGATTTTTTTTTGCGATTATTTCACAAATTATAGATACCGATTTGGACAGAAGCATTCTTTTCTATGAATATTGGCCTGATATTTGCTGCCTTGATCTTTCCAGCGAAATAAGTAGGTATACCTAGAAATGATTGTCGATGTATTTTAAGTATTTGTGTGCAATGTTAAAACTCAAAATAAACAAAAATATGTAGACACGAAATGTTCAATAAATCTCAACATCAAAGTATATTTGTCTAAACGTACGGTCGTCAAAACTCGACAAGTAACATTTTAAACCAACTTTAATGAGCATACAACTTACTAATATTAATTTGGTGGATTGCTGTGTAAATATTAGCGGTACAAGTCACGGTCGACGGGCAGGGGTCGGACTTCGAGCTATGTTAAACGATACTTAAAGCTTATGTGATTTTCATGTAATTGCTTAAACAGGAGCTTTTATGTAGAATATTGGATCGAATTCTGTTGTAGATGGGTTAAGGACATTATATAAGTAATTCCTTTACGCCCGTTTTCAATAACCTACCGCAGTTCATAGATAGATAGCTATCCCCGATAAACAGTAAAATTCTATCTATCAATCCACAACTTTTGGTAGGAAATGCTAACCGTCGTTATAGGAAAGCAAGTAAGAGCAAAAGGATAGATTTATTTATCTTAAGTTAGTAGCTGCAACTTTAGATAGATAGCTTATTGAAAACGGGCGTTAGTGAACAAAATTGCCGTCCTCAAACTATAATAACGTTATCTGACCAAACCGCTTTTTGAGTTACTCAGTAAAAACAGCGTAAAATTACGTATAAATCAGGCAAACTGAACGATGGTACAACTATTAGGTACTCTTTACTATTGATTTTAGAAAAATGCTGCTTCGGGAGATCCATATAGAATTTTTGCATCTAAAAATGAAAGTCCGCTTAATGTAAAATAACGGCATTTAGCCTAAAGACAGCAGAAAACGAAGCTGAATGTTGCCATAAAAGTCCAGAATTATAAAAGTAAAGCCTAGTAGCCTAGTAAAATCACAAAAAATTGACGTTCGACTATAATACTGATAGATTTTAGTATGTAACAATACAAGTAGAAATTAAAAGATTTCCTATCACCTGAAAAAACAATCCACAAAATTGATTTGTAGGTAACTGACATTCACTCACGTACTATCTGCCAACTTAATTTTGCATCTGTCAAATCAGTTTTTACCGTTGAATTTGAAATTCTTCTTTCAAATAAGATTGAAAATCGTTTGTCAAATAGTTGTGTGATTGTATGTGGAGGTTTTTTTGCTCAATATTTTGATAAGTTACTAAATAAATGAAGCACATTGATGCCCTGTCATGGCGGACGGTGTTTACTCAGTGTGCCGTCGAATGCAGAGGTTTCTGATACAATAATGTGCGACAATCAGTTATTGTGAAAGCTGTGGAGACTGACAAATCTGTGACACGCCGTACGTTTCTAAATGAATCGACGATGGGACCGTTTGGTTTATCGTTGTAACAGTATTTTAGTTATTAGCAGATTTTTTTATTTTTACTGTCGTTTTTTTAATTCTTTTCTCCATTCATGTTGATTCAACAATGTTTTGCTATTCCTACCTAACTAAATTAGGGCAACTTTCCAATTTTGAAATATTTAAAGAGAAGGAAAATTAAATTCCTATTGAACAGTCAAGTTAAGTAGGCAAAACATACACTACTTTTAAACCGTTCGAGTGTTTGTGCTACTGCTCCCATCGATCACTAATATATACTGCTCCCTGTAAAATCCTCAGAATTGATTTACCAACACTCCTAATGCACACTCGAGCACGCAACTGAGCCCAAATACAGGCCATTGTCCGTAAACGTTTCAAATATTAAAACGTCAAACTCATCGCTGGAAAAAATGTCTGCAGCAAATGAAGAGCTAAACAAACACGAGTGCATCTTTATTTATAATAATTGTCGCTCGATATTCCGAGTCATGGTTCAGAGAAACGGAACACCTACGCGGGATCCATATACCATACTATTTCTAATGAGGTGACACGCCATTTACAACCTTATAGCGTGAGGGATAAGTTTTTATTCAGACACTCACACATTTCTGACGAAGGAAAGGCATCGGCGCCAAAATTGACTTGTATTGTAACGATGACAGCTGACTGGGTGGCCGCGTTTTCGTTTTAATGAGCGTAATTTTTTTTAATACCAACCTCAAATTATGCATCAAAAAACCCGTGAGAATGTCTCCTCTTATTTTAAATAATTAAGAAAATAACGCTTCGAAATCCAGTAGCCGGGCCATAGTTAGCATAGCATAATAGAAAAACATCACGCTCGGCAGGTAAGTGGGTGTAAACTCAAGCACGAAAGCCCTCGGACACACCCGAAATGTCTCATCACTCGACGAGTAACAACAGTCGTTTAGATGTAAAACAAATAAGTGAATGGCGCACTCGGGCGTAGAGTGCGTGCGAGCCAACACCGAGCATTATGCACAAGGAGATTGAAAGAAAGTACTCCACACGAGAGCGTCCAAGCCTCGGCGGAGTGCAATAAGCGACGCCCGACGCCGGGCCCGTTCATTAACTCTCACCTCCTCCATAAATAACCTAGCGAACATCATTCCTGAACGCAGCACAAAAGCGCGCGTCACCGCTGCCAACGTTCCCACAACGAAGCACCATAGAGTAAACAGAAAAAAACGAACTGTCTAGTGGCCAGTATTTAGTAACTAGTAACGATTTTGTTTTTATAACGGTTATATCAACAATAAGTTGGCGCGCAGAACTGAATGTTTGGTATCGTAACGGGAGGAGGTCTCGGTACGGGGGAGCACACATCCATTTCAAAGAATAAACACGAGGAAACGCTCTCGATGTATAAATAATAAATAAAGTGTATATTTCGCTGCGTCGGGAGCGTGCGTAGACAAAGGCTGGCCGCTCGCTGGGGCAAACAGCGCATGTTTATTCTTTCGTCATTAAGGTGGAGTGTTGACCGGGCGCGGCCTAGCGCTAATTTCAGGGAGGCACTGACTTCGCCTGTTGACTCGTCACGCGTTTGCGATGGGATTAGCGCGTTAATTGTTATCGTTTCCTAAATCATTGCAACGTTTGAACGGTTTAAAACGCTGAAACAGTAACGTTTTGTACCGGCATAACGTTTGGACTCTAAAGACGCTACAGATATTTTATTAACGTTTGCTTCTTCCGGGTTACCGATACAATTTTACCAGTAGTGCGATTTAAAAAAAAAGCGTTGTTAGAATAATTCCTTCTACAAACAGGAAGGGGAGGGGAAGACATAACTCTTATTACTATCAGTTCTGCCTTGCCCATTAAGGACATATTGACTTAATATCTATCAGTTTTGCGCACATAAGTAGTGTGTTGCCCGCTTTTATATCCTTCGCGCCTATTAGGATTTTGTGACTACTTTTACGACTTTTTCTTCGCACTATCTGGTACCTACTATAGGTACTATCATCAATTGCAGATAGCGTTATTATGTTTGTAACGAAGGTAGCATACAGTACCTACGGCCGTTATAACTTGGCGAGTCTGAAGTTAGGCTACTTACCAATAACAGTTTTTAACAGCAATAACAACTGCAAATTGCATTAATTTTTTTAAAACCTATATTTTTGTACGAGTTTTCAAGCGCCAAAATTTGCAGAGCTTAACTTCAGACTCACCAAGTTATAACGGCCGTACTGTACTGTCATCTTTATTACTGTTATGGTAACAGGTTGCACAACTTTGAGTGTTGCAATTTTACAGTGAAAAGTTGAAAGTGGTAGAATCGTACCTGGAGTTTAAAAACAAAAGCCAGAAAAAATATTATTACTCTTTTTGCTTAATAAATTATTTGTTACAGGTCAAAATATGGTTTCAAAATCATCGCTACAAGTGTAAGAGACAAGCGAAGGAGAAAGCGATGGCGGAACAGAACCAACACAATCAGGTGAGTCTATAATAGTTACATTAGATTCGATAAACTCGTCTAGGTACAATCTTTCATCAAATAAATTTCAGTTTCGTGGATATTTTATAAAAGTTGGAACTGGTAAGTTAGGAACAACCCGACCCTATGGGTTGTACCTAGCTGACGGAAAATGCGTTGAGCGTATCATCGGTCGCGTCAATTTCGTCAAATCAGACCTTTCACATTAAGCGTCTAATCAGTTTGTCCGTTCAGCATCTACAGAGCGGTACTTATTTATTTTTATTGTAAACTCTAGAAATAGAAGTCGTTACAATAATCGCTAGACTTTTTTGTCGCTAGACAGATAATTTAAGCCAAGATCTAGCGATAAAGTCGCTGAATGGGCAAAACTGGCTCTTACGTCGACCTACAATGACAGAAACGGAACACACGCTGTACGTTCGACGCACTAACGCATCATCAGTTAGGTGTGAACGATTGAATGTTTTATTATACACTTGACTGCTTTGGCGTTACGCGACCGATAATACGCGACGCATTTTCTGTCAGAAGTGAACCGACCCTTAGAATTTTTTAGCTCAAAAAGTCATCTACCAACGTGACTTTATTAATTCATAAAATTTTACACAATAATGAATTATGAATATTAACGAGTAAGCGATAATGATCGTGCGTCGCCTCCGTGCCGCCGTGACTCCGTGCCAAGGGGCTGGTCCCCTGTTTGCGGAGGCGATAGACTTCGCCACTCGATAGCAATCTCCTGCTGCGTCCCTCAATGGCTAACAAAATACGGGACCCGCACTTTCCAAATCTGGCAACCCCGGCCCCGTGACAATTAGAATTATATTTGGCGGGAAAGTAGGGCTGCCGTGCGAATGCGAAATGGTAGATTGAGTTGAGAGAAGCTATCTTAGTTCTTTTTTATTAACGATTGAAGAAACAATTATAATTGTTAAAAATGATGGTGAGATTCTAGCAAGATCTCACCATCATTTTAAACAATTACAATGGTTTCTTCAATCGTTTAAAACATAACTGACATAAAATAAAGTAGGTACTTATGCCTTCTGTTTTTAACAAGGGAATCTTGAAAAAGTATGCAAAAGTAAGCAATATTTATGCAATATTTCTTAGTTTAGAATTTAGATATAGGTCTTGGGATTAACAGTAGACATTGCGACAACACATTGCCATGGTATAGACTAGAATTTTCCTTTTATTAAATAACTTGTCCACACACGCCTATCTTCGCCTTCAGCCAGTTGCAGTTGCAGGCCAGTCCCTCCGATAGTTGTCCAACTCATGTCTCAATCTTCGCCTTCGCCCAGCAGTAGGACACAATAGGCTAACTAAAAAAATAGTTCTCAAAAGAAAATTTACATAATCTATATTAATATTATAAAGAGGTAAAATTTGTAAGTTTGTGTGTAGGGGGTAATCTTTGGAACTACTGGTCCGATTTGAAAAATTCTTTCAGTGTTAGATAGCCCATTTATAGAGAAATGCTATAGGCTATATACCATTACGCTAAGACCCACGGGAGCGGAGCAGTAACGAAAAATGCGGGTGAAACCGCAGGGGACAGCTAGTTCAAAATAAAGTTAGGTAGGTATATTCTACTAAGCTAACGCGTAGTGCAGTAACCCTGTCGTCATGTCGTGTGTGGAACATTGGCTCAATTTGCGTGGCGGGGGCGGGCGGGCGGACCGGCGAGCTCTGATTGTTCTCGGCGCCGCCCGCCCTACTAATGACTTACGCGCTGTGTATGGGATTCTCATTATTCTATGTTGTAGTTATTTCATTAATTTTTGAAGTCGTGCTATTAGAGAGATTTTTTGTTTTGTAGGATTCGCGTTTGGCTACTATCTCACATGCAGGAGTATTCCCTATATCTGTTGCAAGCTTAGATGATGATCACTCGTTATACCTTGCGTTAAAATGCGATACCGCGAATCCGACCAACACGCAACGTCAGAATTATTACTCAATAGCCCTCATATTTTGTGACTATTAAACTTGGTCGGATTTGTGATAACTATAGTCATTTCCCTTTTATCGAATCTCGGAACGCAGAGTATAACGAGTGATCATCATTTGAGCTGTCTTATCAGAGATAGGCAATACCCCCGCAGATGGTAAGCGATGATGTGACCGACGAAGTGTACCTATACTAAAACAGACAATGCACATTATAAATTTACTTCTGTAAATCTTGTACAAATGGACGTAAAAAAATAAACTCGTTTCTGTAAGAGCGCATGTTGAAGAAAGCAAAATATTGTAACTACATAATATAAGTAGAAGGTATCACTTTATGAAATGGAACTGATGAAGACTACAAATGACCAACTATTGTTTTATTATTGTCATTTCTCGCGATTACTTATGCACTTACTTACATTTATCTGTACTATCTACTACCTATAGGTAAGTACATCATACACATCTGCCTAAGAGCAATAGCGCACTACTTACCTAGCCGAACGCGGCCAGCGGCCACAGGTGCGCGCGCTCTATGGCGATTTCATAGGTACTAATATATGTATGGCCGCTGCGGACTGGCAGCTAGTGCGCTATTGCTCTAACAACAGATGAAACAGACGCTTTTTTACCTAGTACTAACCGCCTCCCCCCCAACAGTCATCATCATCTCCCCGGCGAGTGGCAGTTCCCGTCCTGGTGAAGGACGGGAAACCGTGCGGCTCAGGCGAGTCGTCGTCTCCGGCGCACAGCCACTGCGCGACCCCCACCTCGGGCTACTCCGCGCCGCAGCCCTCGCAGGCCGCCTGCAGCAACCCGCTCGTGTCCTCGTACCGCCAGCCCGCCGCCTACCAGCAGCAGTGCTCCGGCTACCTGCCGCTCCAGGGCCGGGCCTGGTAGAAGTTCCCACAGCTTTACCACGAGACAATGTTCAAGGAAGAGATGTATTTCGATTAGGTCGAATGATGTGGTTTATTTTTTTATTTTTTTGGTCAGTTTTTTTTTACTAGGCTGAATGATTTTTATGTCTTTGCCTATATTGTGTTTATCTATGGTTGGTCAGTGTTTTTTTAATAGTCAGTGTTGCAGTTTAAAAATCATTTCCTATTATTCATGGTAGATATTTATTGAGTTTAGGACTTGTTTTATCGTTTTTGGAAATAAATTAGTTGATTCATTAATTTAGCTCACCATTGGTAACTAAATTAGTTGAATCAAAGACAGCATGTCTATATTGCTTTTACAAAAAAAATACTCCAATGTTATTTTATATACGTATTTTATATATAGTGAAAGTTTCAAAACCACAAGTCTCCTCTAAGAACACTGTCTCGGGTGAAGCGTCGCTGGCTGCAGCTTCCAAAACTGAACATTGATTAGAAAAATAGTGAAATTTCGAAAGTGTCGGTGTGAATCGTGGACGAAGTCGGTCATAACCGCAAAACGGGAGGAGGGTAATGTGTAAATAATTAGTGATAGCTCTAGGTAAGCACACGTGAGGATTTGAATTGATTCTTTGTGATATTTTTTTTACTGATACAAGAACCTGAAGATAAAAATATTTTCACAGTTTTCTTTTCCGTAGATTTGTAGTTATAACTTTTGTGTGTTTTACAATTTATTATCTAAGTAATAAAAAAAATGTTTTTCTTTTGTAGACGACACAGGTTTCAATAAGTAAATGTAGGTTTAAATATTTTTTTGTTCAGGTTTCAAATAAGAGTGCCAAACTTCCAATTTCATGGTTGATGTCTCCGTTTTATACTTACGATAAAAGCACTTGTTTTGCTTATTATACGTAATGACTTTGATGTTTCACCACCTCGAATAATCGTAACTGTCTTTTAAATCGATAAACATCTTAAAAATATTTTCCCCCTTTTTACATATTTTTTTGCAATAGGTTTTTATAAAACCATATTTCCAACAGTTCAGATATTTTAAATACGGTGGTGGAAAGCTCTAAGTCAGCTGTAGGTACATTACTGTAAATAACTGATAAAGAAGTAGCTAATTGTTGTGTGAATAGAAATAATTTAAAAAGAGTCAGTGTTTGCGTGTGTAGATACTATCTAATGTAAATAGTTGTGATCGCTCGTAGGACACATGAGCGGGTACGGGAGACATCCCTTGTGCAATCTGTCAAGTTTTAACTTGGTTGAATTCGATTTCTACAAAAAAAAAAATTGTCGAAGCTGTAGGTAAAGGAGAAAAAAATTAAGATATCTTTCAGTAATTGAATAGTTTAAAATTCAAGTTTTTTATATCGTACTAGTCAACCAAGTTAAAACACATTAAATTGATCTTTCAAATGGTTATTCTTATACTTTTCTTACAAAAATAACTGTTAAACAACGAATTTATATTAATAAATACCGTATGTTTTCCTTTCATTTATTTTTAGTCGACACATACTTTTTGATGTATTCATTTCAATTTTTTCATTTTGTGCCTAAGTCTTTTTAATTTTCTTAAGCAGCATATCAGATAACTTTTAGAATTTTCTTTCTGTATTTCCGATCACTAATTATTTTATAATCTTATTATGTACTTAAGTCAATTTTTTATTTTTTTACTAACTAAAATCTGCGAATTGCTGCAATGTAAATATCAATTAAATTTAGTGGAGATTTTTTTATTGAAAATGTCGGCAACATCGCGACAAGATGGCGGATTTCCCGCGCAAATAATAGCAATAAGAATTTAATAAAATTTAGAGTAATTCGTCAGTTGTAACAAATGGAGTTGTAATTAATGTTTTTCAACTTAATTTATATGTTCTGAGAAATTAGGTCGATGTATAATTTGTAGGTTTAGGGGGAGTTAATAATTATTATTATAATTATAAATAATAGTATTAATGAGAAGGAATTTGTAACTATAATGAAGAAGGAAGGTGTAATGAATTTCGATTTATAAAATTAATAAAATTAATGAGTTTTATTTGGATTTTCATTCGAGAACTTTCTTGAGCCCCTTTGATCCTCAAGTGGACCTCAAAATGATGGGGTCAAGTCTTGCGAGAACAGACATTTATATCTAGGTAGAACACTTGTAACTCAAGTACTCGCGTCAAAGAGAAAATGCTTACATCGACTTTCAGAAATTTGCATACAAAGGGATAGTAATTTTAGTCTATCTCTGTTCTTTTCATCTTGAAAATATGGGCAAATAAAAAAGAAAAAAAACTGGCTGTAAAATTTTCGCAAGCTGGCTTTTTATAATAATTAATTGAAAGTTAGTTGGCTACGTCTAATTTGAGGCAATAATTTGCCAGTTAGTAGCTTTCAAAAGGCTTATGATTCAACGTTTAACAATACAAAAACATCGCGACCTGAGTCAATCACGCCCCTTCAACAATAAAAGTAGCGAACGCTTACAGCACCCCTATTCTAAACGTAAGCTCATTCTTATTGTCTTCAATATTCCCAGATTACGCCATAATCTTTCATAACTCGTATTACAGTTTATTCCGCGTGGCAACACCGACTTTGAACGTCAGTCACGGCCCGCCAAAACGAAATAATAACATGGCCGTTCGCGCCATTGAAAAAGCTCAAACGAAATCTCTGCTCTTTGAAATTGGAACCCTTAAGTTGTTCTAATAACGTCTATTTTCGAATAAAATATGTATGGGGTTAAATCGTTTGGATGTCGGGCAACAATTTGGGTAGAACAAAGGCGCAGGGTACACGTGCGCCTCGTTACGGCTTTTGCTAATAAAACGCTGGATTATGTGAAATATACAGGTGAGGGGTCGAAATTGAAAACTATTGGCCTCTCGAACGGATTTACGAGTATATTGCTAGGATTTGTGTCTCAGGTGACGGATTGGATGAACATTCTTGGTACAATTCACAAGGGTCCTATGAGTTAGCGATATTTGTTTTTACCAAGCGAGAGAAATTGAAATTGAGATAGATATTTATAGCCTCCTTGGTAATTTGCTATTGGGCTCTATTTTCGCATATAAAATCTAGAGGCTGTAGGTAGGCATTAAAATTAGGCCATCTTTATTTTGTGGTGGAAAATCATGAAATAATTTCTTCCACTTTGTGTGGAGCGAGAGAGAGTGTCAGACTTTTCATCATCATCATCATCATCTACCTAGCCTTTTCCCAACTATATTGGGGTCGGCTTCCAGTCAAGCTGGATTTAGCTGAATACCAGTATTTTACGAGGAGCGGCTGCCTACCAGACCTCCACAACCCATTAACTGGGGTAACACGGTACTTCATGGCAAGACTGGAGTCAGATTTATTGGCTTCTGACTATCCGTAACGACTGCCAAAGATCTCCAAATGACAGCCGGGACCAACGGCTTAACGTGCTTTCCGAGGCACGGAGGAAACTCGTTATGTTAAGATGGTCACCCATCCACAGACCAACCTAGGCAAGCGTTGCTTAACCTCGAAGATCGATCTGTGCGGCTGTTATTATATAGCCACGAGCTCCTCAGAGAGTGTCAGACTTTTACTAACCGGAATTACCTACCTGTGGCACAGGTTCACCCTCTGCATTCTAGGGCTACGAGGGCCGAGGCCAAACTTTCAAACAAATTTTGTTAGTTTAGAATCTTCATGCAGTATTTCTAGTTCTAACCTGTTAAAAGTTAAGACACAGCGATGCAAAGGACCTGCATCAAAAATACACATACCAACCTGCATATTCCTTGTCAACCAAGTGTATTTCCCCATCCGGACTCCAGTTAGGACGGTAACAAAAGATGGCGATGTCGACAGCAGCGATTGTGAGTCTCCATCGATCGACAGATAGAGCACGTGTGTACGTGGGCTATTGTCCACACTGACAGAAAGGGTAGATTTAGATAAAACATTAGTTGTTTTTTTTTTTTACTTGAAGCGGTTAGTGTGTAGGTAGTAATGAGATTGTAGCTGGTGTAAAATATTTGCTAGGCTAATAATTATGTTAAAAGCAACAATATTTAAAAATATAACTACTAAAGTCTGTTTTTTATACCCAGAGACTAAATTGACACAGGTAAATGTCAAACTTGCAATAAAAAATATGCTATTTCTTCTGTGTTGTGACAAGTGTGAGAATCCACGTAAAGTCATTTTAGTGTCAGAGATTTAAAAAAGACTTTAATTAGCACAGTACCGAAAAGACCGAAGAATGGTCAAATTTAAGTGGCAGTGTTGTGAGGGAGGGTAAAGTTCTGTAGCGGCGACCGTGTACCAGAAGAGTAGTGTTGGAAGGCCTCCCATAAGGTAGACCGACGATCTGGTAAGTGTCGCAAGAATCTGATGAAGGCGAGATGCGAGGACCGGTCGTAGTGGTGATACATGGGCAGGATAAGTTATTTGATGAATTATAAAATGTTTACATATTAAACTAATAACAACAACAAACTAATTATAAAAGTATGTACAAACGTATATATACTACTAGCAGCCCGTCTCGGCTTCGCACGGGGTAGACAATTATTTATTTTTGGATTTTTTCCCGTCAAATGACTACCCTACATATCCTACGCTACCCTACCCTACCTTCCCTACACTACCCTACCTACCCTACACTACACTGCGCTACACTACACTACCCTACACTACCCTACACTACACTACACTACACTACACTACACTACCCTACACTACCCTACACTACCCTACACTACCCTACACTACACTACACTACACTACACTACCCTACACTACCCTACACTACCCTACACTACCCTACACTACACTACACTACACTACACTACCCTACACTACCCTACACTACCCTACACTACCCTACACTACCCTACACTACCCTACACTACCCTACACTACCCTACACTACCCTACACTACCCTACACTACCCTACACTACCCTACACTACCCTACACTACCCTACACTACCCTACACTACCCTACACTACCCTACACTACCCTACACTACCCTACACTACCCTACACTACACTACCCTACACTACCCTACTTGACCCAACTTTTTTTTTTTTTTTAGATTTAAACTATCCTATTTCTCAAGTTGGATCGAACTGCACATGGTGTGCGGATTTTATTATAATCGGTTAAGTGGTTTAGGAGTCCATTGAGGACAAACATTGGGACACGAGATTTATATATATTAAGACTAGCAGCCCGTCCCGGCTTCGCACGGGGTAGACAATTATTTATTTTTGGAATTTTTCCCGTCAAATGACTACCCTACATATCCTATGCTACCCTACCCTACCTTCCCTACACTACCCTACCTACCCTACACTACCCTACACTACCCTACAGTACCCTACACTACACTACGCTACACTACACTACCCTACACTACCCTACACTACACTTCACTACCCTACACTACTCTACACTATCCTACACTATCCTACACTACCCTACACTACACTACCCTACACTAAACTACACTACACTACCCTACACTACCCTACACTACACTACCCTACACTACCCTACACTACCCTACTTTACCCAACTTTTTTTTTTTTTTTTTAGATTTAAACTATCCTATCTCTCAAGTTGGATCGAACTTGAGAGAAAATTTTATTATAATCGGTTCAGTGGTTTAGGAGTCCATTGAGGACAAACATTGGGACACGAGATTTATATATATTAAGATATAAACGTATATACCTATTGGGGAGGATTATGTCTGGCAGTGGACATCTTTCGGAGAAATGACGATGATGAGACTAAGCTCTAAAGTCTATCATTGTCAAGCAAACGTACTCGTACAGTTTCTTACCGGTTCTTCTCCACAGAAAACCAGCTCGCTTAACGGGACTTAGCCCTCTGAATTTATTTTGATGTTTATTTTCGGGTTGATTAGCTAAATAGCTAGGAAATACAAAAACAAAACTGACAAGAAATACCTACTAATATGTAACTAGAAGTGTTATTGTAACCTAGCTTAGGATAATCAACCATAAAATGTTTCCCAATGCTGGGACTCTCTTGTACGCATTTTTAGCCCTAAAACATGCCAGCTTCTTCACGAAGTTTTCCTTTACAGTTGAGAGAGTAGTGAAGAAATTGGTAAATTACACAAAGAAAAGCGCCAGCCAAGGTTTGATCCCGCGATATATAACACTCTTTCTTTATAGCTTACATATTAACAAATTAAACCAAGTAAAACTTCAAGGCGTTGGAAGGCGTCCCACAAGGATCGACGATCTGGTTATGGTCGAACAAATTTGATGGATATGAGAGGCACAAGACTTATAATAAGCGATACTTGGAGGAAGCCTATGTCTAAGACTGAGGCTACAGTTGCCAGCGAATTACGATGCGACTGGAAGAGCGAATCAAATATCACTATGGTCGGAATTTTAATTAGATTCCAGATTTGACATTAGCTGTTGTCATTTTGTGAAATAATGATACCACATATTATAATAGTGTAGTGATGAACTCAAAAATCGATAAACAATCAGTGTGTGTGCCATCAGTGTGCCAATTAAAGACTAAATTATTGGTTTTTGTTTTAAATAAATACATAATTATTCATAATAATTATTTATTAATTAGTAATCGCTGCTTCTTCTTCTTCTACTTGGCGTTAGTCCCGGCTTTTGCCAGGGTCCGCCTTCTGGCTTAGCTTGCTCCACTTTGCCCGATCTTCTACATCCTTGACAGTAAGGCCATTGGCTCTCATGTCGGACTTGACGACGTCCAGCCAGCGCTTGCGAGGGCGACCACGAGACCTAGCGCCAAGGACAGCCATATTTATACATCTCCGGCCAACGTACTCCATAGGTGGCCATACCATCGCAGACGACACTCTTGCAGTTTTTCCCCCACGTCACGGACACCAAGACTACCTCGGATGAATGAGTTGCGTATGCGATCGGATCGCGTTACGCTGCTCATCCACCTCAGCATCTTCATCTCCGTGACGCAAAGCTCCTGGGTGTGTCTGCTTAGTGCTGGCCAACGTTCGCCGCCGTACAGGAGGACAGGACGTATGATGCATTTATATATCTGTCCCTTAAGCTTCGGAGGCATTTTGCGGTCGCATTAAAAACGCCTGTTACCTCTCGCCATTTAGCCCAAGCCGCGCCTATACGTGCTTGGACATCGTCGTCCACGTTGCCAGACTCGTGCAGCACGGATCCAAGGTACCTGAACGTATCGGAGCTTGTGATCCGGTCCGAACCTATTCGGATGGTATTTGAATCCGTGCTGCCACAGGACATGCACTCAGTCTTCGCCACATTTAGTCTCAGACCGCCGTTTTCCAGCGTATCCTTCCAAGTGTTGACCTTCCGCTCAAGTTGGGCTTTGTTCTGGCTAACGAGGGCGATGTCGATATTTGAATCGCGATACATGTTAATATAGGCCTCGGGCACCCCTCGGGTACGATCGCCAGGTCCATGACAAGGAGGCGGTGTTGAGCCGTTAAGCTTTCGCCTGGGATAACCTTACAGTTGGTAACCTTGCCAATATTGCACCGTCGCACCAGCAGATAATCAATTTGGGTTGAGTATGAACCACCACGGTACGTAATAAGATGCTGGGGCTTCTTCTGAAAGAACGTATTCGCGATGGCTAGGTCCGACACAGCGCAGGTCCTGAGTATGCTGACTCCCTCTGCATTTAGTTGGCCATAGCCAAAACCGCCGTGAACACGTCCGTACTCTCCAGCACGCTGACCTACGTGACCGTTGATATCCCCCCCAACCAAAATACCTTCAGAATTCGGAATAGCGCGCAATACGTCCTCGAACTCATCCCAGAAGGCCTCCTTTACAGACTCACAGCAGCCAGTTTGAGGAGCATAGGCGCTGACTAGGTTCATTACCGACCCTTCATGATCACATTTTTTTTATTTATTTCACACACAATTATAAAAGAAAAGTCTCAGACCGTTAATTAATCGTCAAAACTAAATTATCGGTTCAGAAATATTTAATTTCCTGATGTACTTAGTTTACGAGAGTAAAATTATAAACGAGAATAATCGATCCAGATATATTCCATTTCCATATCGAATAATTTCGCAACGTCACTATTTATTACTTGTCATAACGTTGCAATACTGAAATTGTCAAATTTGGAATCGAATTAAAATTCCGACCATAGTAAAATTTGGCGTACAGTGTAGCCGTAATCATAAATTTCCATTATTTGTTTTAATCGCTCATGAATCGCCAATCGCGTCGCGGTCTAATGTAGCCTCAGCCTAACAGTGGACGTTTAACGACTAAGGGCCATGTGCACCGACATAAGTTTAAGATAACCATCTGATTAACGTCAATAACCGACGATAAGGAACAGGAAATATTGCTAAAACAGCCGTTTTAATATTAAAACAGTCGATTTGGTGTCGGTGAACATCGCCCTAAGATAATGATCATAAAGACCTCCGAAGCACTACAACAAGTTGACAATGACAGTGTTTGGACGATACGTAGAATAGCAGCAATTCACCAACGACTGAAGGAAGAGTTATCCTGTACGTATCTTATTTAGATTTTTTTACTGTTATTATACTCGCGCTTGACCATTATAACAACTGCCAATGGAAAGCGACGATGTGGTCGACGTTGGAGCACGCTCAACTACAATAATTAACCTGTTCACTCTTGACTTGACTAGTGTGCTATCAGGACCTCAAGTGTGCTATTAGAATTGTATCAAAATTGTCGATCATTGGCTTCATTTAGGTAAGTTTGGTAAAATATGAGATTTATCGAAATTCGATATTGTAACAGAAAACGGCAAGGATGGTAGCGCGAACTTTTACTTTCGCCGAAAACATTGGAATACTTAACCTATCACAAACCCACAAAACGAGACACAATAGTAAAACAATCAAATCATCAAATCGCGGTCTCATAGGACCGGTCGGGGACTCATGAACTAAAATAAGCAGCGACCAAAAGGCATTTAAAAGGAACCACCTGGACAGGAGCCACCAGTAGAGGCATAAAATATAGCTTACAGTTCGTCCACTATAAGTTGGCGAGTGTGAAGTTAGGCTCTGCGAATTTCGGCGCTTGAAATATCGTACAAAAATAAAGGTTTTAAAAAAATAAATGCAATTTGCAGTTCTTATTGCTGTTAAAAACAGTTATTGGCATTAAATTTTTTTAAAACCTTTATTTTTGTACGATATTTCAAGCGCCAAAATTCGCAGAGCCTAACTTCACACTCGCCAACTTATAGTGGACGAATTGTATCTATATCTTATTTTTTACTATTGACAGACCAGACACCACATTCTCACCTGATGGAAAGCGACGATGTAGGTAATGGATGATGGACGCTTGCCTAGTAGTAACATATTCACCCTTGAAAAAACAGTTCCCAGATTATAGCTATCAGGAAACACAGGATCTGGTAGGGCATTCCACTCCTTTACCCCACGCACAATGAATATGTTTCCAAAAGAGTTTTGTGCGTATAGGTGGGATGTGTACCATTCGTCACTTAACCTATCACATACCCGCAAAACGAGACACAATAGTAAAACAATAACAGCGCGGTCTTATAGGACCGGTCGGGGATTCAGGAATTAATATACCTACGGAGGGTACTGGTGCCCCTGACTGCCCCGAGTTGTGTGTTATTTTGAGTAATTTATTTCATCACCAAAATGGTGATAGAAAACATCGCGAGAAAACCTGTATGTTCTAAAACAAAAAAATGAAGACGCGTATGTGCCATCCTCCAACCCGCACTATGTCCGCGTGGGGGATTACAGCTGATTACAGCCCATTCCTTCTTCTAGAGAGGAGGCCTGAGTGATTAATACTGTACCTGAGCCGTAGCAATGCACAGTGGGACAAACTTATAAGGTTGGGTTTTACACCTACCTATATGCCTTCTAGTTCTTGATTGGAAATTACGATTGCCGTAAAACATTTTGCTAGTTAACGATTACCTTCTTCATATTGAGCATAACACAGAGAAGTAGTCATAAATAAATCATCGTTTCACTCACAGAAAAGCAATGCAGATTCTCCGAAGATTTCCGTCTGCATCTCATCAAAATAACTTAAAAAAAGTATATCTACGCAAAAAGTCCCCAATGAAAACAAGCCAGGCTTTTCCCTCGGTTCCCCTTGCATTGTGCTTACGATCTGTAAACAAATTTGTGAATATTATTCGTATTTTATGGGGCCCCATGAATACGGAAGGGGTGAGACAGCATTACGTCTTAAGATTTCCCATTCATGGGGTTAAGGAAGCCTTCTTACTTTAAATGCATGGGGAGGGTCGTGTAATTGCTGTAATTATTTTGTTCAGGTCCTATTTTGTTGAGGTGGTTATGTTTTCAATGAGCAGATGAGGTAGGTATAGTATACTCTTATATATAGGACTGCACATTTGGAGGTATGCGGAACATAGTCTAAAGTCCCTGTTTTAGGATCCTGCGATCATACGGGTGCTATGTTTGACCGGACGACTGTCCAGTATCTTCGTTTTGGGCTGTTGTATATGTTCTTATCGTGCAGAGAACTCTTGATACCACGATGATATTAGTTCGTATGTTGCTTCACTGATGTATCTACTCATATGTAGCGACACATGTCATAATACTTGTACAAATCTGATATGAATTCGTTAGGCTTGGGAGAAAGCTCCAGGCTCTCGCAGCATGTTTGTATCAAGGGTGGAGGATGTAGAACAAGGAGGTTCCTGTCTCTGGATTATTAGCTAGAAGCGCCTTAGACCCAGCTTCCAACACCAGCGGTCAATTGTTTTCAATGAATTCTGGACTACTGTATAGTTTAAATTATTACTTACCCCTTATTAGTTCATGAATCCCCGACCGGTCCTATGAGACCGCGCTGTTATTGTTTTACTATTGTGTCTCGTTTAGCGGGTATGTGATAGGTTAAGAATTAGTCGTGAATCGTGAATGCGTTTACAAACATGTAAACTCAAATCGACGTCCCCGGGTACTGTCCGGAGACATTGACACACACAAGAAATCCAGACCAAGAACAACAATCTGTAGGCCATACAAAAATTTGTTCCGTGCGGGGATCGAACCCGCAAGTAGCAGCGCTACAGCCAATCACTCAACCGCTGCGTCAACCATGCCGTCATTCTTTAGTTTGGAGAGTACGGTCATAAGATCGCCGTATAGTGCCATCTACATAATATTCTTTCGAGTGCTGTAATTAGAGACATAATAGAAAGACAGTAGGTGTGCGGACGCCGGCGTCCGCTCGGGGCTCAACAGAATATATTCTAATTCATCTATTTAGCTTATGCTAAGACCTACTTGCCTACTTGTGACTTCATAGACGCGTATTAATCATTACCCGCTTGGTGTTCGCCAAAGTGCAGCTTAGGTACAAACAAAACTATGAAACCCTGTCGACGAACCGGCAACGACAGAACGGCACTATATTGCAACAGTTATGCCAGTATATTATTTTATTTATTTTTATTTTTATTAAAAGGCACACTTGTTTACAAAACAATCGTAATAAGTTGACCAGAGAATAGTTCTGTGTAAACAAATCAATTACAGGCATGCACATCATTCACAGTGGTAATTAAAAATTACAAAATTTATTACTTTATAAGATTGAGACGAGTAAAAAAAAATCTTTTATAAATAGTAACCATAATTAAATGTCAGTAGGTATTAATAACAAATTAAACAACATAAAATTAAATTAGAAATAATTAGAATACAACAATTAGAACAATTACATTAGGATTTAAATTAAAATTTAAAATTGACATTGCAATATAATCAGATAATTTAAAATATGCATAATAAACAGAATAATAAAACAATACAACAACAAAAATAAAAAAAAATAATATTCAAGATCGGCGTAGCTAGAACTATGGATCAATCTGGTTGACTTTCGACTTGAACTGAGCCAAGGAGTCGAAGAAGATGTCAATGTTTCAATTATATTATCTGTGCAACAGTGTAGCATTGTTCTATGCAGAACATGCTTGGAGAAGGAGCCCTAATTACTTTTTGGAGAGAGGTGGGCCGGTTGGAGTGAACCACCGTAGGTTTAGGCCGCAATGGCCTAAGCATAATGATTCGCATAGGACTAGGTGCGAAAATCAAACAAAATAGATAGAGAGACGGTATGCGTCTATGAAACACGACCGTGGACAGCAGGCCTAAGAGTAATTTTATAAACTTAATCCCAATGGATTTATCTACTGTAATTTTATACGGCAGTTACCATTGAGAGCAGTGGTGGCCCAGTGTTAACTGCCCCGACTTACATGTTGTAGGTCGCGGGTTCAAATCTAGCCAGGCACATTACTTTGTGTAATTTATTTCATCACCGCTGCTCTCAAAACGGCGAAGAAAAAGGCATGTCCTAGAACCAAAAGTTCGAAGACATGTGACATCCACCAATTCGTACTGAGGCCGCGTGGTGGATTACGGATCATCCTCTCTCCTAACAGTGGGAACATTACAAGGCCGATAATGCTAATGCTAATTACCATCTACAGACTGAATGCAGTAAATATACAATATTACCTAACCTTCTCAACCCCTATTGTAAAGCTAACATGAATTTTTGTAAAGCTCAAATTCCCCAAATTCACGAAAAACCTAGATAAATAAGTCATTTATAACTTTAAGGGCCTGTTTCACCACCTATGATTAAGTTTCGAGTATCTTACTTGACAGATAATTTCATACGTATTCTGTCATATTTTGGAATTTATTCAGTGAGTAGTGCCTACTCGGACATTGTGAAATAGGCTCTAAGTCAGTCTATCTAGGATAATAGTCACATAAATTTACATTTTGATGTAGCTATACCTAACTGGTATAAGGTAATAATTTCCCGAATCTCAATGAGGCGAGGCACGTGAACTTTTTGTAATATCGTCACAAAACATTGGCGACGCGACGGAGGCAGAGCGCAGCGGAGGTCGAGAGCGGGCCTGACTAATTAGAACAAAAAACGCGGGAAAACACAAGTACGCTTGACAGTGAGTCAGAGACAAAGAGCGCGCAGTTTTCCAACAAAAAGGTTTTATACCCCCCCTTGAACATTGTGCAAATACCGACTCTTTGGTTGTGGCCGTAAAGTTGATTTTGGGGATAAGGTCTTAACATTGACCGGAACATTTATTTTTCGGATACTTTGAATTTGGAACGCCCTTTCTCATTTCTCTTGCAGAGGAAAGCAGACTCTATCTCAATGACTTTAAATGCTAATTTTGTCTGTAATGTAGCAAGTTCTATGTCATTTATAGGTGTCTACGGCTGCGTAGAGAAGCGCCATCGCGTCGATTGTCTCTGGCACGTTCGGGCAAAGAGGCCACAATCGATAGAGCACGGGCGTGCGTTGTAATGAATTTATTAGAGAACCTAGTATTTTGACGAGGTTATTCGGTTGTTTTATTTTTATGCGACTGCCGAACTAGGATAAGTTGAGAGCTTTGTTTGATTCAGGGCTGGGGTTGTTTCAGTAATTCAGGACGCTTTATGCTCTTACTTCAAGATATATCTAATTAATAGAGTTATCGCACTAGAGCTAATTAAGTCAGTATTTTCTGCTTTACATATATACTTAATAAGGAATATACTTACTTAATACAATACTTAGTAGTACCTATTACTTATTACCTACCCCTTATAATAAGAGTGTTAAAATAATATTTTCATCAACAACGAAGTTAAAAAACATCATCTACCTAGCCTTTTTCCAACTATATTGGAGTCGGCTTCCAGTCAAGCCGGATTTAGGTGAATTCATACCAGTATTTTACGAGGAGCGGCTGCCTGCCAGAAGTTAAAAAACATCAGAACTGATAATTAGAAAGAGATTTCTGACATGTACCTACGCCATAGATTACGGCATTTTTGCGAGTAAGCCGGATATAATTATAAATAATGATCTCTTGTTTAATTTTCGATCTAATAGAGGTACCTAATCTGGTTAGCTAATAAAAATATGGTTGCAAATTCATAGTCATTTAAGTACTCGCATACCCGCAAACGAGACACAATAGTAAGACAACTGACAGAAATCTCCTGGAGATTAACGCCCATTTTCAATAAGCTACCTATCTAAAGTTACAGCTACTAAAAATAAACAAATCTATCCTTTTGCCCTTACTTGCTTTCCTATAACCTACCGACGGTTAGCATTTCCTACCAAAATTGTGACATTGACAACTAGAATCTTACTGTTTATCGGAGATAGCTATCTATTTATGAATTGCGGTAGGTTATTGAAAAGGACCGTTATTAGCGGACGGGAGGATATTAAAGTCTCCTCTTCTTTAACATACATTAGATAATACGAGTAGGTAGGTATATAAGAAAGGGAGTTAGAGTGCGTCTAATGAAAGCGCGACCTGGAGTTTTTTTTTATTTAATTGGCAACATTATTCAGCCGCAATTGTAATAATAAAAATTGTGAAGTGTCAAGACATATTATCCTACTAATTAGTAATACCACATACAATTTTTTTGGATTTAACCTCTTTTTCTCAAGTCACGCTTTCATTAGACGGACTATAGCTCTAGATAATTTAATAGTAGATTATGTGGCTAGAGGATAAAGCAGTGTCTTTTAGTCGAGGGCGGTAGGTATGTTGAATTCCAAACAAAACGAAGCTTGCTAAGTTTTAATCCCGAACGGAAGTGAGGGACTTACATAATTAACTCCCGAGCATTGCGAGGGAGTTATATACATAGAAATCTATGTGAAGTGAAGAGTTTAAGCTGCACAAGACAAAGACTATACTCGAAAAATATATACGAGTACGTAAATAAAATATGCCAATAAGGAACTTCCAACACTGTTTTAGGCTATCACGGTTTGTTTCACAATTTAAATTGTCACTTACGGGATATCTTCCGTGATTTTTCATAATTTTGAGTTCCCAATCATCATCATGGCGTTTGCAACAGCGTCGAAATATCGGGAACTCAAAATTATGAAAAATCACGGAAGATATCCCGTAAGTGACAATTTAAATTGAGGAACTTCCAATCCCGGAAAACTCAGGCCCCTTCACGCGGCCAGGCTGACACATAACAACAGCACATACACACACACACAGGTACACACACACGGTGTGAACAGCTCACACATTCACAGGTCGTGGCGTGTCGAAGCCTCGGTGGCGCGCGACTCGTTATCTCGCGCCTGTCTGTCACGACCACCGCCGCGATCTCACTCGCCTTGTGGTTCCGTAGGTGGCTTTATAATATTAAGAAAAATAAATGGAAAAAATGCAATGCGTCATTGTTATTCTTACTATTTAGAAGTAGATATGCTAAGTAGGATATATTTCGGGTGATTGGGGTCCGTTTACATCCTAAGGACTCAAGCCAACCTCACCTGCTAGCGGTGCACCCTGCTGTTCAACGGACGAGGCTCTGGCGATCCTGGTTTCCCTCTCGTAGGGTTGTGGGGGTCAGACGGCTGGTCGCCCCACGTAAAACCAACATCAGTCATATAATTATGGATAGTAAGTTGCGAATGGGTACTCGGGCTAGGGCGTCGCCGCATAACGACGCGCAGGCACATCGCCCTAAACCTGCGACAAGTGGGCTAGGGCTACCGTGTCAAGTACGGGCACGGCTAAAGATGTCAGTACCCAAAAGGAAGTTCCGCTTTGCCACCTGGAACATTGGCTCTCTAAGTGGACGTTGCAGAGAACTCGCGGACGTACTTGCGAAGCGTCGGGTCCAGTGCGCCTTCCTTCAGGAGACGCGCTGGAAGGGGAATAAGTCCCGTGACATCGGGCAGGGGTACCGGCTAGTGTACGCCGGATCACCATCGGGCAGGAACGGTGTGGCCGTAGTGCTGTCTAAGGACGTTCAGGATGGACTCCTTGAAGTAAACCGATACAGCGACCGGTTGATGCGAGTTAGGGTGCTGATCGAAGGGTCGGTAACGAACCTAGTCAGCGCCTATGCTCCTCAAACTGGTTGCTGTGAGTCTGAAAAGGAGGCCTTCTGGGATGAGTTCGAGGACGTATTGCGCGCTATTCCGAATTCCGAAGATGTTTTGGTTGGGGGGGACCTCAACGGTCACGTAGGTCAGTTTGCTGGAGAGTACGGACGTGTTCACGGTGGTTTTGGTTATGGTCAAGTAAATGCAGAGGGAGTTAGTATACTCAGGACCTGCGCTGTGTCTGACCTAGCCATCGCAAACACATTCTTTCAGAAGAAGCCCCAGCATCTTGTTACGTATCGTAGTGGTTCCTACTCAACCCAAATAGATTACCTGCTGGTGCGACGGTGCCATATTGGCAAGGTTACCAACTGCAAAGTCATCCCAGGGGAGAGCTTAACGGCTCAACACCGCCTCCTTGTCCTGGACTTGGCAGTTGTACCAAAGAAGAAAGTGGTCGAGAAACGCAAACCCCGCACTAAGTGGTGGTTGCTTAATGGTCCTAGGCAGTCGGATTTCATTGCGGAGGTCGAGCATCTCGAGATCAGTGCTCCGCATGAATCCGCTCAATAGATATGGAGTAGGATTCATTCTGCAATCACCGCTGCGGGTAAGCGCGTCCTTGGCACTTCTCGTGGTGGTAGAACCATAGACAAGGAGACGTGGTGGTGGGATGACGGGGTTCAGGGGGCGACCCGGAAGAAGAAGGCCTTATTTAAAAAGTGGCAGGGGTCCAACTCTCCGGAGGACAGGGAGGCATATGGAGCGGCTAAGCGCGCCTGCAAAAAAGCTGTAGCCAGAGCCCGCAGCAAAAGTTTGTCGCCCTTGTACGACAAGCTGGAAACTGCGGAGGGGCAGAAACTTATTTTTAAGCTGGCGCGTGCCCGGGAAAAAGCTACACGGGACATTAGCAAATGTCTCTGTGTAAGGGACGCCGAGGGTAAGCTGCTCTACGATGCCCCCTCTGTTAAGGAGAGATGGTGTACATACTTTGCGGAGCTGTCAAACAAACAGCATCCCCATAACCTTCCTCCCGAACCGCCTCCTAACCTTGGACTTATTTCCCCTATTTCCCCCGACGAAACCCGCATTGCTCTTCGCTACATGAAGAACCGGAAATCGGTCGGGCCTGACAACGTGCCAATTGAAGTGTGGAAGGCGATGGGCTCACATGGTGTGGACCTTCTGACGGATCTATTTAACCGCATCCTGATCACCAAGGAAATACCGAACCAGTGGCGATCTAGCCTGATCATTCCGATCTACAAAGGCAAAGGTAGCGTACAGGATTGTAGTAACTACCGCGGTATCAAGATCATGTGCCACACCATGAAGCTCTTCGAGCGCATAATTGACACAAGGCTCCGTACCGAGTGTACTGTCTCTGAGTGTCAATACGGCTTCCGGACGGGTAACAGCACCATGGACGCAGTGTTCGCAGTGCGGACTTTGACTGAGGCGTACAGGGAGAGAAGGAGAGCTCTGCATATGGCCTTTTTAGACCTGCAGAAGGCCTTCGACTGTATTCCTCGGCAGTCCATCTGGTGGGCACTTCGCTTCAAGGGTGTGCCCGAGGCCTATATTGACATTATCAGAGACATGTACCGCGATTCCGTGTCCTCTGTCCAGACCGCGGTTGGCGAATCCAGCGTCTTTCCAATATCTGTTGGCGTTCACCAAGGCTCGGCTCTTAGCCCGTTCTTGTTTAACGTTGTGCTCGATGTAGTTACGGCATACATCCAAGACCAGCCTCCGTGGCTAATGATGTATGCCGATGACATAGCCCTCGTTAACCAGAACAAAGCCCAACTTGAGCGCAAAGTCAACGTTTGGAAGGACACGCTGGAAAACGGTGGTCTGAGACTGAATGTGGCGAAGACTGAGTACATGTCCTATGGCAGCACGGATTCGAATACCATCCGGATAGGTTCGGACCTGATTACAAGGTCCGATAAGTTCAGGTACCTTGGATCCGTGCTGCACGAGTCTGGCAACGTAGACGACGATGTCCAAGCACGCATAGGCGCGGCTTGGGCGAAGTGGCGCGAGGTTACGGGCGTTGTATGCGACCGCAAAATGCCTCCGAAGCTCAAGGGGCAGATATATAAATGCATCATACGGCCTGTCCTTCTTTACGGCGGCGAGTGTTGGCCAGCACTGGGCAGACACACCCAGGAGCTTCGCGTCACGGAGATGAAGATGCTGAGGTGGATGAGCGGCGTAACGCGATCCGATCGCATACGCAATTCATACATCCGAGGTAGTCTTGGTGTCCGTGACGTGGGGGAAAAACTGCAAGAGTGTCGTCTGCGATGGTATGGCCACATCATGCGCCACCCTAGGGAGTACGTTGGTCGGAGATGCATGGATATGGCTGTCCTTGGGGCTAGGTCCCGTGGTCGCCCCCGCAAGCGCTGGCTGGACGTCGTCAAGTCTGACATGAGAGCCAATGGCCTCACTGGGAAGGATGTTTTCGACCGGGCAAAGTGGAGGAGACTTAGTCGGAAGGCGGACCCTGGCAATGGCCGGGATTAAACGCCAGGCAGAAGAAGAAGAAGATGCTAAGTAGGATATATTTAACAGAGTCTTCTCGCTCAAAGACAATCAAGACTTAGAAGAACTCATTATATTTTTAGATTGGTCGCTAAAGACAAGTTGTGGATCCTCCATCATTTTTACACTTCCCTGCGCCCTGCCAGACCTCTATCCAGAAACAGTCCAATACAATAAGTAGATTACCTAGATCTGCCCTAGTTTTTAACCTTTCTTTTTAAGTTAGGTATAGAGGCACTGGTAATGATCTATTGTCATGAAAAACTAAACAGATACAATTTTACCTTCACAAGAAAAGGAAAACAAAAGAAGAAAGGTGAAAACATTGTAGAATCCATTACATTTTATTCTAGAAAACTGTAGAACAGCATAGAGTTGCCAAAAACTTAAAAAATTGGTTCTACCTAAATTCGTTATACACTTAGAAACCATGCAACCAATTTCATTTGAATGGCAAAATTGCGAAGAAGAAGAGAGAAGAAGTTTTAGACCAATATTTGTTTTATTAAAAAAATTGGTTTTAATATTTGAAAATCAAAAACCTATAACAGCACACGCTAGGGTATAGAAAGGGTTTTCCGCACTACCCCACGCATCTCCACTCTGCCGTCGATCTGTCGATCGCACAGCAATGACTCGGCAAATTGTTCGAATGTTCAATAATTCTTCTTTTATTTTAGTCCATTCTGTATCGGGCGTTATTTTGACAAGCCTCCAGCGATGACAGGAGGCGTCAATATACTTGATAAAGGTACATTCATAGCAATTTGAAATAATTAGGAGACTGTTCAAGAGACTGTAGGAAGGTGTACGGACTTACTTGTAGAAGGAACAATCTTACATTGTAGGTTCAAAGTTTTTGGTTTATGGAGAAAAATTGAAGCTCACCTAGTCTGTTTTTTAATGAAACTAGATAAATTGACAGGGGCAAATGTCAAACTTGAACTTACAATAATGATGACAGTTCTTTTGTGTTGTGACAAGTGTGGCAACCAATGTAATGTCATTTTAGTCTCAAAGATTAAAAAAAACAGACTTTAGTCAATAGGTTATAATAATTAGACCGGTCGTGCGTTGTGGCGACGCTTGGGGAAGGCCTATGTCCAGCTGTGGACGTCTTCCGGCAAATGATGATGTTGAATTATAATGATGAGTTAAGTGAAACAGGAATCAATTTCAACTCAGGTTCGACTCTTCTGGCATTTGTGGTAGTGACACCACAATTTTGGCAATAACACGTGCGATTGACTGTCAAACGCTGGAGAGTATTTAGCGAGTATTAACAATGCCGTCGTTATGATGAACGAATGAATGAATGATATATTGATGTTGTATGTAGGTGGATGATGACATTCTAACAGTGATAATAGAATATTATCTTCACACAGAATATTATCTACAATGACTACTTTTCAAAATCATCATCATCTGCCTAGCCTTTTCCAAACTATATTGGGTTCGGCTTCCAGTCAAGCCGGATTTAGCTGAATACCAGAATTTTTTTTCGAGGAGTGGCTGCCTACCAGACCTCGACAACCCATTAACAGGGGTAACACGGACTACGTTTCAAAATGATTTTAGTCTATCTAAGTAATTATTAGAGACGAGAGATAGGTGTTAAAAGTTACGATGGGGTTGACATATCTTGTTAGGTAAACACCAGAATACTTAAATAAATAAACAAACATACTTTTCAAAATATCTAAAGTTTAAATTACAGATAAAACAGACAAAATCGAATTACCTAAATACCTATCACATTTTTTGAGCCCCTTTTTTAATGCCTTTCTTATAATTTCAGCTCCTAATAAACTAAAGCTTTTTAATAATTATAAAATCGGAAAAGATTCAGCAGATATTCAATATGAACACGGCTTCACATTTTTAGAGCGCTCATTATATCAATTCATATCATTATGTTCTAATGAATCTAATCAAATTGACGTTTGTTTTGATTCTATATCAAGAACTTTGTCTATGGGTTATAGTGTCTGTCATTATTATTTAATCCTATTATGATTGCAGCCTACAAAATTATTTTGCAAGCAATTGTGACTGTCATTTTAAATGATTTTAAGTATTAGTTCAGCCTATAGGTAGTAAAAACTGCTTTTATCTAATAACGAGTTTCCTGTTCAAGTAATTTATTGCAGTAAGGTACCTAAGTAATTTTTATCGTGGACTACTTGTTTATTATCTATCTGATAGGTTGTTGTAGCTGGCTCAAAGTTCCTGTTTCATAAAGATATAATTCTTTGTTTAGTGCCTATATAATAATAATAGAATAATAACAATTAATAAAATAAGTAGTTTGTACATGGCATACAGAGGTGTCTTAAACACTAAAGAAAGAACAAGTACAATCGTTATGAAGTGTTTCCGTTTCCTAAACTAGGCAGAGAAACCTATCTGTATCATAGGAAAGAGTTTCCAATTATACGGAGTCGTATTGCGGTGGCAAAATAAAACGGGTTGTTCCCGTTCGTCCAGACCCCGCCGTCCACACTGCGCACGACTGGGAATGATGCGTTCTGTTCGTCCGCAGTGTGGACGAACAGAACGCAACATTTCCATATTCCCGGTCGTCCGCACCCCGTGAATGTTTCACATTTTAATTTTACACATTGCCAATGTGTAAAATAGTATTTCCTTCTATAATAAAATAAAAGTATGTTTATTATATAAGGAAATACTATCATCATATTTTCTTTTTATTAACTCTTAGACTAGACGTGAGATGACGGGGTGTGGACGACTGGGAATAATGCGTTCTGTTCGTCCGCAGTGTGGACGAGCGGAACGCATCATTCCCAGTCGTCCGCAGTGTGGACGGCGGGGTGTGGACGAACGGGAACAACCCAATAAAACTAGTGGTACGTGCAGTGGGTGAACAGGTATATTTCCGACTCGGTTGGGCAGCATTCTAGAAGCTGCGCGGCATCTTCTCGTCCTACACAGCAGTGTCTCCAGAAGAAAGTCTATGGCCAGTGCGTGTTGCCAGTGATGACATAATGACACTGAAATGTGGTCGCTTATTACAAGGTAATAATAATACTACGAATTTCGATCACGGTGGCCAAACTCAACAGAGATCAGCTAAGTACGCAGGAGATATTACAGTGCACAAGTGTGTGCACAAACACAGAGATGCACTCTCTGTTCCTTTACTCTCATAGTCGGATGGGACGGCAATCCAACACGACCGGAGAGAGATCAGCGCAGGACCAACGGCTTTACGTGCTTTCCGAAGAACGGGGGTATCACACCACCAACTTCCAAACTCTATCCTATCCTACCCTATAACCTTACTTGGTTTTCAAGCAATCTCTTATTTCGTCAAAGTAGTAGTTTTCAGTTTTATCTGCCTCGTTGGTCTAGTGGTCGCAAGAGCGACTGCTGAGTAAGGGGTCCTGGGTTCGATTCCCGGGTCGGGAAAAAAGTGCTATTGGGTTTTTCCATAAGGAATTACTCTGTAGCTGCCCGGAGTTTGGAAGTTGGTGGTGTGATACCCCCTCACACCACCAACCACCACCATCACCACGTTCCTCGTAGAGGGGATGGTCGATGGGGCCGGAAGGTTCTAGAGTGACTACCGCGCACCGAAAGATGCAACGTTGAAAGGCCTCTAACTTAATAATAGAGTGTTAAAGAGGCGACCTATCCTTTTTTTACGTTTCAAATGATCATAAGACTTGTCGCGCTCTGTTTGGAGTATAAAGCCTTTAGCTACGCTTTGCGAGAATTACGGTATTTCGATCAATCCTACAGGCTTGGCAGGCCCCGCTTAGACGGAGCCGCAGGAGCAACATTGACGGGTGACCTGGTGAGAGTGGTGGAAATGCGATGGATGAGATACGCGTAGGACCGATCGTTGAGGCGACACTAAGAAAACAGACTGGAAGAAATAAAAAATTAAAATTAAAAAAATACAATTACTGGTAGGTATTTAGCTAAATCGTGCTTGACTGGAAGCCGACCCCAATGTATTCGGGAAAAGGCTAGGTAGATGACGATATATGCTGATATGAATGTTACTTAACTAGTTCAGCTGCAGATGCTCCCATGTTTGTATTGTTTTAACTAGCCTACCTACTTCATGTTTTTATTTTACAATATAGTTTTGGTTGTAATTGATTCCTTAAATTCCTTTGCATATACTCATGTTTCCAGCGGGAAAGATCATGAGAAAAAGCTAGATTGTGTGCCAAGGCTGTGTGATTGATTGAAATACTGTGGTCCTCGCAAAGGGCAATTGAAGGAACTGTGGCGTTTATTCAGTAAAAGTTTCCTACCTCGCTTCTTACAGAGGGTAGTAATTTAATAATTTCCTACGTTAAAAAAGGATCTCCTCTTATCTCTTCTAATGTCTTATTTAATTCATGAATCCCCGACCGGTCTCATTGGACCGCGCTGTTATTGTTTTACTATTGTGTCTCGTTTCGCGGGTATTGATAGGTTAAGTAAGATAGCGACAGCAAAACATATCCTTAAGTATATTAGGTACTGAAACCGGTACCAACGTATTTTCTCACAGTATAACCTATTTACAGAGTTCTCTAAAATTGTGTAGCGTCCTCAACGCTGGTATTTTACGTACGGCCCTTGATACCTCCTCCAGTTAAACACAAAGAGAACGGACATAAAGGATTACTTTTAAAGGCAAAGGCACGTCGACTTTCATCCTCTCGAGAGAAAATGGCGCGCGATCTGACAGCTGAGAGGTTTTGGCGCGCTTTCATTTGTACGATTGTTGCCCGCTAATGGCGCGCGCCGAAACAATGGGGAAATATCGCGATCTTTGCGCACAAAGGACATTAACGTTTGATGTCGAACGCCATTGTGGTTATATGTATGAATCGGGTTAACAGTCACCATTGGCGCTTTATTTTTTACTTCGGAAAGCTTTTCCGGGTATGTGGATGGTGACTGAAAGTCGATAACTGCTCGTGATTTTACATTTAGAGTATCTAAAATGTTTAATATCTCTAGTCTGTGTAATTTTTTTCCTGTCAAAGATCTATTTTATAAGAGTACCTAATTAGATCTTATCTACCTATTTAGTAAAATACGCTTTTGCATTGATTCCATTCTCATCCGTTGAAGTCATAGAGAATATAACCACTAGAGAGCGCATAGCCCGATTTCTTCTAAGTAAACAACTCACCACGGCGGGCCGGGGGACGAAGAAAAATGCGCGGTTGCTATTGGTCCGTTCAAGGTCAAGTCGTGTACCTTTAATTTGATTCGCTTAAAAATCGGGAGCACGTGACGTGCGAACTGCATTTGCTACTACCGCTTCTACTAGTTTTAGCATATGTTTGGTGAGCGCAATAGCATCGTACGCGCACTCCACCGGTTATTTGCTTCATGGTTGAAGTACACAAAGTGCATAGCTAAAACACAATAATTAAAATAATCATTATAAAAAATGTTACAAAAATGTTACAAAAATTCCTCCCTTAATTCAGAATTTTAGATAATAGCTAATTTTTCGACTGCAGTAATGGCACAAAAATTCAAAGACTGACTAAGTGTTTGCGGTACTCGGACCCTCGATAATGAACGACTGAATTGAGGACTGGAATTCGTAGCTGGAATCTGTGTTTTTTGATAGCTACCTATAACTACAACCAGGGTCTTTAGGTCAAGAGTGAATAGGTTACTAAAAATATGTACTAAACCTGGATTGGATTTTTGATTGGACTTTTCCAAAATACATAATAGGTTAAACACTGTTTTAGGCTATCACGGTTTATTTCACAATTCCACGGAAGATATCGCGTAAGTGACATTTTAAATTACATAGTAGGTTACTAAAAGTAACCTATTTATTGCAGGCGCGCTCCATCGTCGACCACATCATCGCTTACTATCAGATGATATAGTAAGTCAAGGGCGAACCTACTAATAAAAAAAAGAGATTATGGGTTTTTCAACACGAAATTCATAGCTTATCTGTCAACCCTGGAAAACAGCCCTTGTGACAATTAGATATTTATTCTAATTTAATTTTTATCTCTGTCTTTACGCACACTGAATTTATAACCATTTGTTAAACTTGCTGTTACCAAAACACTCTCCACACATAACCGTTATTGAAAAACGCAACGGCGTTCATTGTAGCTCATTACACAAGTACATGCGTTGGCACCTCGACAGCTCAGCCACATGCCGTAATTGTAGGCCTGCAACAGCCCAGCGAGTGAATAGGCCCTTCAGACGAGCACAGGGGGGAGATTACGAAACAATGGATTTTTCCAAAATACATAATAATTCACAGCGTCAAATGAGGCAGCTTTTTGTGTGGGCTTAGAGATCCTTGGGCATGTGTGGGGGTTGGTTTTTAGTTTTATTTTTTTAGTAGGTGTAAGCAGCTGGTTTTGTGTCTGCCTAAGAATTTTTTTTGTCGGTTTACGGGATTTAATATTTAACAAGAAGGTCAAGCGTAGTCTAATCGTAATCTTCTCGTTATCAAAATCTTTAATAACAATTTACTAAGATTGTACCAATATTGATATGGCCTACATATAGTTCTTTGAAGCCTAAAAATAGATTGATTAGAAAATTCACGTAAATAAAGAGTGAATAATCTCATTAGATGCAGGGGATCGGATTTATTTTTTAATACTAAATCATCATCATCTCAGCCGAAAGACGTCCACTGCCGGACATAGGCCTCCCCCAAAATACTAAATAATTTTACATTAAAACCAAAACCAAATTAAATAATAAACTATGCACACATCATTCTTTGTGAGAGACTGGACTGGTTTTAGGATGGCGTTGTTTTTTTATTGTACAATTAATTTATTATTGTTATATCAATAAAGGTACGGAACCTCAATCAATTTTGTCAAAACTACAGCGACACATGGGTGGATTTTTGAGATTTTTTTGGGTCCGTGCTCGAGTGGAGTGCTTGAGCCTCGACCGCTGCGCCGCGCGAATTATTAAAAAGTAAAAAATAAAAATATATGACCCTTGAAAGAGAGGTCGCCTGTGAAATATAACATGCGAGCTTACTGGCGGCCAAATGATGGATTTAACATCGATAGTCATGAATAATAATTAGGTAATTGACAGAGAAGAATAAGTATCTAGTAACAAACAAATCTGCTACACATTTGTTGGTTTTAACAAAATCAATTTTAGTACTTAAGTATAGTGTAATATTTTTTTTCTTAAAATCATCATCATTTTAGCCGTAAGACACTCACAAGTCCACTGCTGGTAAAAGGTAGAAATACTCAGCAAAATTGTTGTAGTATACCTAACCTACCTACCTACCTACCGTAAGTGTCAGAGTTTCCCAAAAACATGAGTGAAAGGTAATCGGAATTCTATATTTTCTACATATATAACTAATCAAAGTTTTGAGGCAACTAACTTATAAATGTTTAAAAATAAACTCAATGTTTGTTCAGCTGTGATGAATGTGTCATTAAAGAAAAATCAGAAGCACTTAATCATACCATAAGCATAATTACACTGAGAGATACATAAATACTTTCTAAAGCACCATTAACTGAAATCAAAATACTCGAAAAGCTTAAAATAACCATGCCTATCATTAAATCATGATATCTTTTACTAAAACAACTTTTTGAAAACCGGTAGTCGCCAACAAAAGCTCAGAATGAGTTATATCTCCCCTCCATGCCTAACCAACCGCGCAACAAATGAATTAGGTGAAATAATACGAAAAAAAATTACACAATGGCTTTTTCAAACTGGTTGTGGGCGAATTTGTTACTAAAATGTAGCAACATCTGTCTAGAGGGGAGAACGTGACATCCTTATTTCAAAACTGTATCTTTTATACCGATCAATATACCACTCTACCGGCTTGACTTAAGATTCAAATTGAAACGTACAAATTCTAATGTTAGGACCTTTTTACCGAAGAAGATTCGAGTTAACGCCATTACTGTCAAATTGTGAGCCAATCACCGGCGAATAGCTCCGACCAATCAGAGAGATGCACAGAGCGTGTTCCGAATGTAAAATTTGGGGGGAAACTGTGCCGTTAGTAAGTTTTGTGTTGACTCGGCGAGATTAATTTGTTTTCGGGTGAATGAATATGGGTTAGATGTTAAATACCACATCTGTTTGTTATTCTAGCTGCGATGAGCTTTAGATACCGCTTTATGTGTTTACTTTAGGTTTATTTAGGATGGATTCGTGGTAATTACCTATAGTAAATTAGGTACGGTTACTAGGTAGTCCCTAAGTACGCTACTTTTTAGATATTATTTTAGAAATAGTCTTTGTAGCGAAGAGGCTTTTCTGGATAGGTAGAACTTATAGCGAAAGCAATTTTGCCAGGATAGCCGCTAATTGTGGTTTTTAATGATATGAAGCAGCCTTCAGATCCTTAGCATCATCATCATGATTTCAGTCGAAAGATTTCCACTGTGGGACATAGATAGGGTTGCCATACGTCCCGTATATACGGGACTGTCACCGTATTTGATCATCCCGTCCCGTATTACTACATGTACCGTATTTGTCCCGTATTTCGAATAAATAAGACAATAGAGGTGATAGGCGCCGACAAACATACAAACACACAGGTCAAATTGAGAATCTCCTTTTTTTGAAGTCTGTTAAAAACACGTGTGTAGTTTGTTTCCACTTGCCGTGTAGTTAGGTATACATACATGCGTGCTCATAACATAGCTAGCTAGCTCATGTAGGTATGGTGTAAATGGAAAGCCCCGTGTCGGCGTTGAATGTGTGATAAGTATGAATATAAGTTTTGGGTAGGTATCGTAAAAGAAAACGTCCCGTATTAGTTCTCAGAAGTTATGGCAACCCTAGACATAGACCTCGCCCAAGAGTTGCCATAACGACCGGCCCTGTGCCTCTCGCATCCATTGGTTTCCTACTAGGTCATCTTACTCACCATTCTGCCCACCGCCACCTTATTTAGCGATTACTCGGACTATGTCCGTAACCTTGGCTCACCTATGGATATCTTCATTTCTGAGCTGATCATGTAAAGAAATTTTTAACACAGTTGCTCGTAAAGCTGATGTAATTCCACCGGTTTTAAATATGTAAAGCGGGTCATAAAAAACGCGTGTGTTATCAAAGCAAATAGTTAAGTTATAGTCCATACAAATTCCATAACAGCATTATTTGCCATTTCGCGCGCGGCGATTAGTTCGAAATTTGAATAGCAAATTCAAATTTCGAAGTAATCGCCGCGCGGCGCCAGTCAGTAGGCAGCGATTTCACAGACAGATTCAGTTTATAAAAAAAAAAATTCGACACACAAATTAAAAATCAACTTTATTTAGTAGGTATACGAAAAGTTTATCTAAAGAAACAGTTCGTAAATGTGCAGTCAGTAAAGTTATAATTAACTATTTTGACTGTATAGTGGTCCCATGACATAGATTTTCTTGCGTACAGCATAAATCATTTTCCTCATAAATAGTTTTTGTAGACATATTTATAAAATCGGCATTTTATTTTTAAATATGGCGGCAAAAAAAATGACTTTTCTTAAACGCGCGCATGCGCGAAAAATGGCGGTCATAGACTAGCTATAGCTAGAGTAGCTAGTCTATGACCGCCATTTTGAAAAAATATATTGGTTTAGAAAAAATATGAATGAGGTTGCATATAAACAGAAAATACAAATTTGATAAAAGATTTAATTAGTTAAATATGTAAAGTTATAAATAGTTTATTTAAACACGAAATTGCATGAAATAAGTGAGTAAAAAAAAAACAGTTTATTCGGTAATTTAAAAACTTGGCTGCATGGTCTCTAACGTCTTTGCCAACATTTTCACGCAGCTATGGCAGAAAATAATCCTCGCGCCATTTTCTCAAATTTTCTTTTCTTTGTACTTGTATTGTGAAAATATAAATATGACAACTTTCAATAATGAAGAAGAGCCATATATATTACTTCAACTCCACCGGATATACTAACAGAAGCGCGAACCGCATGCGACAGCTTGCTGCCGTCAATATCCAAAGACAGTATCATTTTAATAATTGTAATTTCACTAACTGTTTCAATAATTAAAAATTAACAAAATTGATTTTTTTTTCTGTTTCCTCGCAAATGTGTTAAAAAACGTCGTACAATATACGTGCGTATTGGTTATAACATGCTCGGCTCAGTTACGCCCTCGCCTTCGGCTCGGGCTGAAATTCCGCCTCGCATGTTATAACCATCATTACGCACTAATATCGTAATGTACTATTTTAACACAGTTGCTCGTAAAGCTGATGTAATTCCACCGGTTTTAGATATGTAAAGCGGGTCATAAAAAACGCGTGTGTTATACCAAAGCAAATAGTTAAGTTATAGTCCATACAAATTCCATAACAGCATTATTTGCCATTTCGTGCGCGGCGATTAGTTCGAAATTTGAATAGCCTCATCATTTTATCATTTGTCATATTTTATCATTTTTTGTCATTTCTTGTAATTTTTTGTCACTTTTTGTCACTTTTTGTCGCTTTTTGTCACTTTTTGTCACTTTTTGTCACTTTTTGTCATTTTTTGTCACTTTTTGTCTTTTTTTGTCATTTTTGTCACTTTTTGTGATTTATTGTCATTTCAGTCACTTTTTGTGATTTTTTGTCAACTTTTGTGATTTTTTGTGATTTATTGTCAATTCAGTCATTTTTTGTCACTTTTTATCACTTTTTGACATTTCTTGTCATTTTTTGTCATTTTTTGTCACTTTTTGTAACTTTTTGTTATTTTTTGTAATTTTTGTCACTTTTTGTCACTTTTTGTCACTTTTTGTCACTTTTTGTCACTTTTTGTCACTTTTTGTCACTTTTTGTCACTTTTTGTCACTTTTTGTCACTTTTTGTCACTTTTTGTCACTTTTTGTCACTTTTTGTCACTTTTTGTCACTTTTTGTCACTTTTTGTCACTTTTTGTCACTTTTTGTCACTTTTTGTCACTTTTTGTCACTTTTTGTCACTTTTTGTCACTTTTTGTCACTTTTTGTCACTTTTTGTCACTTTTTGTCACTTTTTGTCACTTTTTGTCACTTTTTGTCACTTTTTGTCACTTTTTGACACTTTTTGTCAGTTTTTGTCTTTTTTTTGTCATTTTTGTCACTTTTTGTGATTTATTGTCATTTCAGTCACTTTTTGTGATTTTTTGTCAACTTTTGTGATTTTTTGTGATTTATTGTCAATTCAGTCATTTTTTGTCATTTTTTGTTACTTTTTGTCATTTTTTGTCACTTTTTGTCATTTTTTGTCATGTTTTGTCACTTTTTGTGATTTATTGTCTTTTCAGTCATTTTTTGTCACTTTTTGTCATTTTTTGTTACTTTGTGTCATTTTTGTCATTAATTGTGATTTTTTGTCATTTTTTGTCACTTTTTGTCAATTTTTGTCATTTTTTGTCACTCTTTGTCATTTCAGTCATTTTTAGTCATTTTCGTCATTTTTTGTAATTTTTGTCATTTTGTCATTTTACCAAACAATATTTGCGTTCGATTTCTTTGGCGCCAAACACTAAGATGTTTAATGTTTTTTTTTCTGTTTCCTCGCAAATGTGTTAAAAAACGTCGTACGATATACGTGCGTATTGGTTATAACATGCTCGGCTCAGTTACGCCCTCGCCTTCGGCTCGGGCTGAAATTCCGCCTCGCATGTTATAACCATCATTACGCACTAATATCGTAATGTACTATTTGAGTATGCGTGGGATGCCTAAAGACATCCCTACTACAGACCTGTATACAATATGTCTCAAAATTCAACGATAAACTGATACCGGAGGATGCTCATGACCACTCGAAGAAAAAGACAAAATAATATCACAATAATTTTTTGAATTACAAAAAAAAATACAAATTCTTCAATATTTTTCTCTACCATTAACGTTTGAATCCCCAACCGGTCCTATGTGTCTCGTTTCGCGGGTATCTGAGTAACTACGGCGAGGTCGATAATATCGCATGCGTTACTGCGATATCGGTTTTCAGTACATTTTGTATTAGGACGGTCATGTAGTTACACACTGCTGCGATAATAACGCTGCAATGGAAGTGGGACGTTGCGTTTCTCCGTCCTGCGATATTCCGATATAAGGCTCCCCCACACATGCGCGTTATTATCGGTCGATAATATCGCATGCGTTACTGCGATATCTGTTTGCAGTACATTTTGTATAAGGACGGTCATGTAGTTACACACTGCTGCGATAATAACGCTGCAATGGAAGTGGGACGTTGCGTTTCTCCGTCCTGCGATATTCCGATATAAGGCTCCCCCACACATGCGCGTTATTATCGGTCGATAATATCGCATGCGTTACTGCGATATCTGTTTGCAGTACATTTTGTATAAGGACGGTCATGTAGTTACACACTGCTGCGATAATAACGCTGCAATGGAAGTGGGACGTTGCGTTTCTCCGTCCTGCGATATTCCGATATAAGTTCTAGAATGTTTTGTCTCAGAACGCAAACGACCGTACACACAGCTGCGATAATAACGGCGCTCTCTCGTAAGAAATATCGGACGATAAAAACGCAGTTGTGTGCAAGGAATCAGGACGCATTAACGCAATACCGCATGCGATATTATCGACCGATAATAACGCGCCTGTGTGGGGGAGCCTTTAAGTTCTAGAATGTTTTGTATCAGGACGCAAACGACCGTACACATCTGCGATAATAACGGCGCTCTCTCGTAAGAAATATCGGACGATAAAAACGCAGTTGTGTGCAAGGAATCGGGACGCTTTAACGCAATACCGCATGCGATATTATCGACCGATAATAACGCGCCTGTGTGGGGGAGCCTTTAACCACATACCATTTTTGGAATCTTGATTACTTGCGGTTATTTATAAAAAAACTTCATACTTACTTTTTTTACACCACAATAAGTTTAAGCTGGCTATAAGTAAAAATTTTCTATGAATTTAGGAAATTGTATAAGTTTCACAATTTTTTGTAATAAATCTGGAAGTACTCTGTTTTTTTTTTAAGAATTATGGTAGATAGCAATGGTAGTCAGGTTGCCTATAAAAAAAAGAACGGAACTACTTAAACAATTGTGGTCATGGTAGTAGTATGTACTTTTCTACATATGGCGCTTGGAGATGAAGATTGACATTTGACCAAAGTACTTAGGTAAGGGCCCAAAAAAAACTGCGTTGAGATGTTGCATTATTGTAAAAATCTGTGAACTCACTAGACGCATCACAAGTGCTTGCGGATTGATCGCATATTATTTACTCAGATACCCGCGAAACGAGACACAATAGTAAAACAATAACAGCTCGGTCTCATAGGACCGGTTGGGGATTCAAACGTTAAATAGTAACAGCATAACTAACCGATGCTTTGCGAAACGACATCGCATCAAAGGTTTCTTCCTGACTTTATTACCTATACCCTGTTTTTATTATAATAACAGCCGCACGGGTCGATCTTCAAGGCAACGCTTGCCAGGGTTGGTCAATGGATGAGTAACCATCTTAACATACCGAGTTTCCTTCGTGCCTCGGAAAACACGTTAAGCCGTAGGTCCCAGGTGTTGTAGATATTTGGCAGTCGTTACGGATAGTCAGAAGCCAGTAAATCTGACTTCAGTCTTGCTATGAAGTACCGTGTTACCCCAGTTAATGGGATGAGGAGGTCTGGCAGACAGCCGCTCCTCGTATTATACTAGTATTAGTTATATTAGAGATAGTTGGGAAAAGGCTATGGTCGGAATTTTAATTCGATTCCAGATTTGACAATTTCAGTATTGCAACGTTATGACAAGTAATTAATAGTGACGTTGCGAAATTATTCGATATGGAAATGGAATATATCTGGATCGATTATTCTCGTTTATAATTTTACTCTCGTAAACTAAGTATATCAGGAAATTAAATATTTCTGAACCGATAATTTAGTTTTGACGATTAATTAACGGTCTGAGACTTTTCTTTTATAATTGTGTGTGAAATAAATAAAAAAAATGTGATCATGAAGGAACATGACAAATAAAACAGATAGATGTATTATGGTAAGTAATAATTTATTTTAGGGTAGTAATAAAAGCTCCGACAAAAAAAGAAACTCAAAATATTAAATCTGCTGCCTAAAATACTAACTTTCCGACTACTTTTGTAAATATTAACTTTTTATAAAATAGAGCAGCGATTACTAATTAAAAAATAAAGTGGTTACTTGGGCTAGGGCGTCGCCGAACAACGACGCGCAGGCACATCGCCTTAAACCAGCGATAAGTGGGCTAGGGCTACCGTGACATCGGGCAGGTGTACCGGCTAATGTACACCGGATCACCATCGGGCTGGAACGGGGTAGCCGTAGTACTGTCTAAGGACCTTCAGGATGGACTTCTTGAAGTAGACCGATACAGCGACCGGTTGATGCGAGTTAAGGTGCTGATCGAAGGGTCGGTAACGAACCTAGTCAGCGCCTATGCTCCTCAAACTGGCTGCTGTGAGTCTGAAAAGGAGGCCTTCTGGGATGAGTTCGAGGACGTATTGCGCGCTATTCCGAATTCTGAAGGTATTTTGGTTGGGGGGGATATCAACGGTCACGTAGGTCAGCGTGCTGGAGAGTACGGACGTGTTCACGGTGGTTTTGGCTATGGCCAACTAAATGCAGAAGGAGTCAGCATACTCAGGACCTGTGCTGTGTCGGACCTAACCATCGCGAATACGTTCTTTCAGAAGAAGCCTCAGCATCTTATTACGTACCGTGGTGGTTCATACTCAACCCAAATTGATTACCTGCTGGTGCGACGGTGCAATATTGGCAAGGTTACCAACTGTAAGGTTATCCCAGGCGAAAGCTTAACGGCTCAACACCGCCTCCTTGTCATGGACCTGGCGATCGTACCCGAGGGGTGCCCGAGGCCTATATTGACATTATCAGAGACATGTATCGCGATTCAAATAGCGACATCGCCCTCGTTAGCCAGAACAAAGCCCAACTTGAGCGGAAGGTCAACACTTGGAAGGATACGCTGGAAAACGGCGGTCTGAGACTAAATGTGGCGAAGACTGAGTACATGTCCTGTGGCAGCACGGATTCAAATACCATCCGAATAGGTTCGGACCGGATCACAAGCTCCGATACGTTCAGGTACCTTGGATCCGTGCTGCACGAGTCTGGCAACGTGGACAACGATGTCCAAGCACGTATAGGCGCGGCTTGGGCTAAATGGCGAGAGGTAACAGGCGTTTTTAATGCGACCGCAAAATGCCTCCGAAGCTTAAGGGACAGATATATAAATGCATCATACGTCCTGTCATCCTGTACGGCGGCGAATGTTGGCCAGCACTAAGCAGACACACCCAGGAGCTTTGCGTCACGGAGATGAAGATGCTGAGGAGGATGAGCGGCGTAACGCGATCCGATCGCATACGCAACTCATTCATCCGAGGTATGTAGTCTTGGTGTCCGTGACGTGGGGGAAAAACTGCAAGAGTGTCGTCTGCGATGGTATGGCCACATCATGCGCCGCCCTATATACAACGTACTCCACGTTGGCCGGAGATGCATAAATATGGCTGTCCTTGGCGCTAGGTCTCGTGGTCGTCCTCGCAAGCGCTGGCTGAACGTCGTCAAGTCCGACATGAGAGCCAATAGCCTTACTGTCAAGGATGTAGAAGATCGGGCAAAGTGGAGCAAGCTAAGCCAGAAGGCGGACCCTGGCAAAAGCCGGTACTAATGCCAAGTAGAAGAAGAAGAAGCAGCGATTACTAATTAATAAATAATTATTATGAATAATTATGTATTTATTTAAAACAAAAACCAATAATTTAGTCTTTAATTGGCACACTGATGGCACACACACTGATTGTTTATCGATTTTTGAGTTCATCACTACACTATTATAATATGTGGTATCATTATTTCACAAAATGACAACAGCTTATGTCAAATCTGGAATCTAATTAAAATTCCGACCATAGGTAGATGATGAATTGACTGTTTTTCGTTCGCGTTTGTACGGAAAAATTGCGTGTGTTCGCCCCCGCCACTTTTTTAATACCTACATTTATCGTATCAACTAAGGACGTGCGTCAACCCCCGTTTACTTAATATGTCTTCGTAGGTGTATTGACAAACGTCGTTTGATACACGTGTTTGTCAGTGCAGCCCTTAGCTCCATACAGCCTCGCCAAGGCTCGGGTGAATGTCGCCTCAGTCACAATGACAAACTTTCTCCACTTGTATCAAAACGTACCATAATCGTCTAGACCTAATCTGCACTACAGCAAAGATGATTAGGGTTATTGTTTGATTGTATTTTATTCGTTGTAATTGTTTAGTCATCATAACCCTCTGTCAAAATTACAATAACAGGGCGAGACACCTGACTGACTCCAAATAACAAATCCAGAATTTCGCATGCCATGTCTTTCCCCAACCATCGGAATGTAACAAATCAGTCCACAGACCGCCCATATGTCCGCATTCTCACACACATCACATCTCAACCGGAAACCTTATAGCTCTGTTCATTTCCCATAAACTCGCCAAGATCTAGAATGTTCACTTTACCATGAACTAATGTGTCAAAGGTTTGTCTTTTGTAGTTGGTACTTACTAATGACGCGGGGGGATCGCGAGGCCAGCATGATGTTAACACCCGCGGCGCTCGCGTGACTCTGAAACACGTCACGCGGCGCGGACGCAGCATGCTTCCGAATTCAAAATTCAAATTCCGTTTGACAGATGACTTTTTATTTCTTTTTATTTCCGAGTCTTGAGAATTTGAGTGGCATTTCTAAGTCGCCAGAGTGTGAATGAGCAATTCCCATTTTGATGGGAATTTGACGGATCAGTCATTGTTGTATGAGTTGGGAAGGTCAAGTGAACTCAAGTGGCCGCGTTTCGCTTGACTCTGATTGTTCAGCGGTTCTGTGACTTGTGTGAACGTCAGTCTTTGAGTGTGCAGGTCCTGTCAAAAACTATTAGCAGTTTACAGTTCAATAGTTTTTGGTTTCTTATGGCATGGGATTTTCGCTTTCTTTTCTACTTGAGTAGGCTCTTTTATAGCAAATCAGTGGGATTGATTATGTTAATGTTTAGTGAAAATAAGTTTGTATGTAAGTACTGTAGTATCTAATATAGATCCGAGTTGTATATGGTAGGGTAAGATGGGGCACAGTGTTACACGGGGTACAATGTTACAATGCACATATCTCCGTCCCTGTCTTTTAGTTTTATGATGTTGGTATACAAGTTTGTCAAGCTCACAAGCAGCTATCTTTAAACAGTTGTTGTAGCCACAGTTTGTACCGAGCTTGAAAAATAACAAACAAAAAAGGTTTTTATGTGACTAAACGACGAAAAAATAGTTTCAAAGTTTTTAATTTCTTTCCGGATGTATTGTATTAAGGTAAGTGATGTTGGTTTTCCTTTATTTAATGTTTATTTGGCTACATATTACCGTTAAGTAGTTTGTTGTAAACATAACCTAAAATACTCATTCAATTTTTTTAATTTGGTTTGCCTCTCCGGGGCACTGTGTTACGGGGCACTGTGTGACACTGTAACAGTCAGCCCCAATTAACATATTTTTGTACTATTTTAAGGTATTAAAAGAAAATGGTACGAAACCGTAAGAGGAAGACGGATTACGGTCTTCATAGTGAAAAAGATATGGCAGAAGCGATTTTAATGGTTGAAAGTGGTGTTACTCTTCGAAAAGCTGCAAATGAAAAGCATGTTAATTTTATGACATTGCAAAGATATGTTCAAAAGAAGAAAAAATGTTCGGAGACAGATGTCTATACTTTCCCAAAGAATATTTTAAAGAAGTTTAATATTTATTAGAAGTTAAGGACTTTTTCTCAATTTGTTTGTTTTATATTATTTTATGTTGTAACATTGTGCCCCTTACCCTGTAACAGACTACCCCATATACGGGGCTCAGTGTTATAATCGACTGATTTAATTAAAGTGCAATTTAATTTAAGTAGTTGCTAATAATGTTGATGTTTGAGCTATTTTAATTAAAGAGAGATTGTTAAAGTTTATTTCCATGCCAAAAAGTAGCTGATTAAAACAATATTTTTGTCATTACATTCTAGTTTATTTTTTTTGTAACACTGTACCCCACCTTACCCTACGGAAAAGATCAGACCCGACTTCTTCCTCTCCTCCTTTTTATTTTGGGTATACTTAAGTATTTGTAAGACAAAGACATTACTTGAGCAGCGATCTCGTAGTGTGGGTGGGATGCTCCTCATTCCCACACAGCACTGTCTGGTGAGTCGTAATACTTCAGTACCCTCGAAAACAGTTAGAACTCTAATAGGCATTTGGTGTGCTTTTCAAGCTTTCCCTGTAGCCTGAAAATCTGACAAACTGGCACTAAATTAGAAAAAAATATATATTTATTTGGCACACAATAAACAATGAAGTACCTACCTAATCAAAAACATTTTTTTTAATCAACAATAACATGTGTCTCACGGCTGCGCCAAAACGTTCATATCTCCATATTCAAAAACCAGCCCTATAAAGCAGAAAAATGAAAATCCTTCATTTCGCATAACCGCACCATTTTCTTTGTTAACCTTACTTTCCTCTCAAGTTATTACAAAAAAAAGAACTAATAACTTCCAACATAATAAAACCAGCATTAGCGAACTAAACGCAATGAATTATTTACAGTCCATTACACGCTACCTGGACAAAAAAATCTTAAAAATCGCCGTTAACTTCATTCATGTTTCAAGAGGCTCCTTTCATTGCCTACCTTCGATTGTGAAAGAATAAAAAAAAAACTATTGATCGCGCACAAACGCTCGCCACTTGAAAATCTTTTGTCCGCCATATTGGAAAACGTTTTGACATGTGCACTAACGTGTTTTAATTTTTATTTAAGGGTTTATTTTCTACGCTTGTGTTGTGGTCTTGGTGGTAGGTACCTAAGTAGTCTTGCTGATAATTCAGAAAAACAACAAACATTAATAAATTTACCTAATAGGTACCTAATACAGATGTGCAAAGAAATATTTGCTCTTCGAAAAAAAATTATCCAAATTGCTCAGATTTTGTTTTTTTTTTTGCTTCGTTAGGCCTGGAAGTACCTAAGCTTGTGGCAATATATTTCTTTTCTTTTTCTAATATTCTGACGAGCTCGTGGCTAGATAATAACAGCCACACGGATCGATCTTCAAGGTTAAGCAACGCTTGCCAAGGTTGGTCTGTGGATGGGTGACCATCTTGACATATCGAGTTTCCTCCGTGCCTCGGAAAGCACGTTAAACCGTAGGTCCCGGAAATCATTTGTAGATCTTAGGCAGTCGTTACGGATAGTCAGAAGCCAGTAAATCTGACTCCAGTCTTGCCATGAAGAACCGTGTTGCCCCAGTTAATGGATTGTGTAGGTCTGGTAGGAAGTCGCTCCTCGTAAAATACTGGTAGGTATTCAGCTAAATCCGGCTTGACTGGAAGCAGATCCCAATATAGTTGGGAATAGGCTATGTAGATTTCTTCAATATTCTTCTTAATTACTCAGATACCCGCGAAACGAGACACAATAGTAAAACAATAAGACCGTTTTCACATATTCCGATCCGATATCGGTATCGGACGCCGATACGATATCGGGGTAAGGTAAATGTATGAAATATGTACCTGTCTTTCATATTGTCCGGCCCGATATCGGATATCGGTGCAACGCATTTCATACATTTTACTTACTCCGATATCGTATCGGAGTCCGATACCGATATCGGATCGGATAATGTGGAAACGGTCTAACAGCGCGGTCTCATAGGACCGGTTGGGGATTCAAACGTTAATATTTATGATACCTACTGCATTAGAGCGTTTCCGCATTATCCGATCCGATATCGGTATCGGACGCCGATACGATATCGGGGTAAGTAAAATGTATGAAATATGTACCTGTCTTTCATATTGTCCGGCCCGATATCGGATATCGGAGCACGGAATTCATACATTTTACTTATCCCGATATCGTATCGGCGTCCGACACCGATATCGGATCGGATAATGTGAAAACGGTCTTACCCGGGACCTGCCTTTGTGGAGAAGTGTGGCTCATCCCGCCATCTGATTTCCCAGTAGGCCCGCCGCGATGTGGCTTGCCATGTGATTTTATCGGCGTTTCTGTCTCTTGATTTTAAACTTTTTCTATTTTCGTTTTGCTCTAGGAATGTAACCTACTTACTTGTTATTGCAAATAAGGCGGCCGCACGCGAGGAGCATAGCCTTCATATCCCCACTGCCGGGATTCTGATCCCGATTTCCACCCACCATAGGCTTGCTGACGACAAACAATGGTAGCTCGCCGTCCGGACGTCTGGTAACAGTCCGGACTCCGGACCAAGCCCATGTCGTCGACGGCGTGTACCATTCCGCGCGCGCCTCAAATAGATGTCAGATAGGGGCCCGCCAGGGTCGAAGCACTCGAAGCCTATAGAGTTAACTTAGGGCAAAGAAGGGTCATGAGTGGGTTTTAGTCAGTAGAAGTCTGTGCTCTCCCGCTCCGACCAGAGCGTGAGAAATTCTCTCGCCTTAAAAAAACCTACTTGTTATTGCTGTAAAATAGTTTGTACATATGTGGGGTTGTCGTAAGATTTCCGCAGTTACAAGCAGGATTGAGTTCCGTGAAAATTACCTGTTACCTTGACTATTGATTTCGCATGGCTTCTAGATTAACGCGCGTTTTCAATAAGCTATCTATCTACAGTTGCAGCTACTAAAGATAAACAAATCTATCCTTTTGCCCTTACTTGCTTTCCTGTAACCTACCGACGGATAGCATTTCATACCAAGTTGTTTGGTTTGTAATTCCTTGGATTTTAATTAGAATGCGGTTGTAACACATTCTGATGATTTAGAATATTTGCTAGCAGCTGTATAGTCAGTTTCTCGGTAAATTTCTCTGAAGTAGTCAGTATAATTATTATTATTTTACATTACAATATCAGCTAGAAATCAATTTGCGAATTATGAAACTGAAATCTACTAGTTTGACGAAACAAGAGATTGCTACAAAACCAGGTGAGGTTATAGAGCAATAGCGTACGAGCGGCCAGGTCGCGGCGGCCAGCGGCCACAATCGCGCGTGCTTTAGGCCTCTGCCTCGAATTTTGCGGGCAGCGGGGCGGTGGCGGCGGCGGCGCGGGAACTGAGCGGGCATCACAGACCCGTTCTCGAAACTCGCGGGCAGATCGCGCGTCGTGGAAACTTTTGACTATATTCTTGAATTCTATCAAAGGCGATTAAATTAATGCAAAACGATATAGAGGTATATCCCCAGCAGAAAAAATATACTTGACTATAGACGACATTTCGACTCGTCACAAAAATAAATTGCACAACACTGAACGCAGACGCGCGGGCGGTCACCGCTTGGCTAAAGTACACCGCTCGCTGCCCGCCCCCGCCCCGCTGGGTTCGAGGGCCGGTCCATTTGATTTTACGCATAACATCCTGCCGCTCCCGCGCTGCCGCCGCCGCCGCCCCGCTGCCCGCAAGATTCGAGGCAGAGGCCTTATGGCGATTTCATACAAATGTATACTGTATCTCGATGGCCGCCGCGACCTGGCCGCTAGTGCGCTATTGCTCATAGGGTAGGTGAACCAACAAAAACAACAAAATAGAGGTGTCGATATTTTTTTTAAATTTCCTTTTGACATTGTCGCCGAAATCCATCAATTTGCTTTTTATATAAAATTAATCTTAACTATTACTTCATCGCAATTGTGAGACAAGGAATATCTTTCAATCATAATATTAATCCTTACATTAAATCGCCGAGTTCAAGTGATACTTGTACTCGCAAATTTTTATAGTTACATAGACATTTAATAAATATGGGTACTAGGATGTTTCATTTCTTGTTTTAATTCTCGATTTTAACTGACTGCTCGAATTCTTGATATAAAATGTAGCCTACATTGATGATGTCATCATATGTATAGGTTGAATCAATGTAACGAAACGACAAAAAGTATATACTTATTGGCGTTTCTCAACCTATACATTTATAATATCCTACTTTATAATATTCCACAAGTTTTTCACACAACGCGGTCTAGTCCCAAGCTAAGCAGAGCTTGTGTTATGGGTACTAGACAACTGATAAACATACTTATATATTTCTAAATACATACAATTATAGATAAATTACATCCAGACACAGAACAAATGATCGTGCTCATCACACAAAAATTTGTCCTGGGTAGGAATCGAACCCACGACCTCCGGCATAATAGTCAGGGCCACTAACTACTAGACCAACAGGTCAATCAAAATCAGTCAAAATATGAACCGATTATGGTTTTTGGTATAAGAACAATGTGCATGAGCGGTATCAGAAATTCGAGCAAAGGTAAAGCATAGGAAATTTAAAAAAAGTGAAACATCCTAATTGGGTACACGGACATTATATAATCAAAAGGGTACACGGCAGCGCAACACCCAGACCGACAAGTTTTACAATTATTATGTATATAAAAGTTTTATTATGTATGTATGTATTAACTACTAATTGCTCAAGTCCTATATTAGTAAAGAGACATTTTAATGTTTCTTTATGTCACACAATAGGGAATATGCATGCATTTGTTTTTATTTGCTAAATTAAAACACTTTTAGCAGTAGTAAATAAAAATGAAAGAATTTTTAAAATATATTTATCGGCAACGAAGTAATAAAGCTTCAAAGCTGCTAGTAAGAAATAGAAGTTCAAATGTAATATGATGTCATATTACATTACACCCATGTGGTTGCCATAGAAAATAGCGTTTTGGCGAGAGGGACCAGATATATTTGTTTAAAACGGTTATATCTCGTTTGCTTTTCACTTTTAGTGTTCTAGTTTTTGTATATTAATTGATAAAAAGGATAGAAAACAAATATTTTTTATGCATATTCCCTATTTGAAGGTAAATGCAATATTATGTGAAAAAAGGAGGCGTCATCTTTTGACATAAAATTGCAGTTATAATTATAGTTTTAGTGAATGTAATACCAGCCTTTGAGGAAGTGTTTGTAGATGTTTTTGTTACTACTGCAGCTAAGATTTTAGTGCTATAGTCATCATTATTATGTCATTCATTTACCTAACCTTTTCCCAGCTATATTGGGCTCGGCTTCCAGTCAACCCGGATTTAGGGACCCCCCACACTAGCGTCTTTCGAGCGTCGTCGTCGTGCCAGCGTCCGCGCAACGACGGGTAGAACAACGTAATTCTATCCGCGCGTCGACGTCGGGTGGACGTTGCGCGGACGCTGGCACGACGACGACGCTCGAAAGACGCTAGTGTGGGGGGTCCCTTAGCTGAATACCAGTATTTTACGAGGAGCGGCTGCCTACCAGACCTCCACCACCCATTAACTGGGGTAACACGGTACTTCATGGCAAGACGAGTCAGATTTACTGGCTTCTGACTCCGTAACGACTGCCAAAGATCTACAAAGGACAGCCGGGACATACTGCTTAACGTGCTTTCCGAGGCACGAAGGAAACTCGGTATGTTAAGATCCATAGATCAACCTTGGCAAGCGTTGCTTAACCTTGAAGATCGACCAATGCGGCTGCTATTATCTAGCCACGAGCTCCTCCAGTTCAATGGGTAACAGTAATACACCTAATTTATTCCAGTCACTTCTGTTACTATAGCAGTCAGTTTTGAACTCATTACAAGTTCTACAGGGTATCGGATAAACAGTTTTATATTAAATACTAGGCTTAGGTATATATAAGGTGTACTAATAAGTTTCTACCATTTAAAGATGGGTCAATTTATAGATAACTCTTCAGCTTTTGATGAAGAGTTCTACCGACATTTCCGAATGCTGCCTCATCGAAGATGGAAAAAAGTAGTCATGGAAAATACTATAAAGAAATCATAATGTACCGTTCTTTCATAATCAATTTTGATTAAAAACGGTGAAAACTTATTTGTACACCGAATAACTTATTTATAGGCATTTAAATAATTGGAAGTAAACGAATTGTTTGTTTTTGTCAAAAACTATTTCTTAAGGATTTTAAAATATTTCTATTTAAATGGACAATAAGGGAATAAAGGTACGGGATTCAATGTTATTTTTCGGACAAAAAAGGTATGTTATTTTTACCAAAATATACAACATAATACATTTATACATACAACCACTTTTCAAGTTAAAGAATATGAAAATGTATTTTATTACAATATATAAAATTATTAATAAGTATTATATTTAGTTATTATTTCGTTGAAAACTTGTCCAATATTTTACTATTTTTTTTGTTACTTGAAATGCGTGTAAATTATACTCTTAACATGAATGTGGGTCACACAGCACATTTCTTAATTTTTTGCCTATTTTTGTTGTTAAATTTCATAATGTGTAAAAATTGCACATAAATATGTGCGAAGTTGCACATTTCATATTTTTACAATATACTGTCACCCTGACAGTTACTTCTTCAAAGATATGCATATCCAAAACACTACGACATTTTCTGTCAAATCATAATTTTTATTACAAAAATAAAACTTAAATTAACGCCAGGAACCCCCACCACCGCCCTGACTTGAGCCTTGGTACCTTCTGTTAGACCCTGAATGTGACTGGTCCCCATCAGTTCTGTTCCTAGAATCCCGTGATGCCGTGCTGTACCCCTGGCCTTGAGATCCGTACTTGGAACCTGATGAGGAGTAACCCTGGCTGGTTTGATGGCCTCCATATTTGTTCTGATGGCCACCTTGTGAGTCGTAGCCTTGACTGTGACTCCTGTTGTGGTTATACCCTGAGCCACCAGATCCACCAGATCCTCCGGAGTTACCGAACCTGTTCTGGTTTCCGTAGCCATACCCTGAGCGGTTTCCTTGATTGGATTGGTTGTAGCCTTGGTTCTGGTTGTAGCCCCTGCTGTCCTGGCCGTAGCGGGAGCCCTGGCTGTGGTCCCTGTTGTAGCCCCTGCCGTGCTCCTGGCCACTCGCGCTGTAGCTGCGGCCGTGCTCTTGACTGTCCTGGTAGGGGACATACCCACCGGGACGTGGTCCGTACGAATTTGAACGATCTGTAACAAAGAAATGAGTGATCAATGGAAATAAATTATTTAGTGGAGTGAAATGAATGAGTTTTTTTTTTGTTGTCCTAACGTGCTAATCTCTGGAACAACCAGTCGGATAGGAAGAATTCTTTCTGTATGGATTGCCAGGTTCATTACACATTATTAGTACATTACAGTAAATGGTATATTATGACATATTATGCCATCACGTTAAGACCCACAGAAGCTGAGTAGTAACCAAAGATTTGAGGGACAGCTAGTATAGATATAATGACTGTTTGCACTTTTTATTTACCTTCGACATTTTTGTCGCAGGAAAAAACTAGTTTTCTATAATTTATAAAGGGATGAAAGACAGGAGTCAAGTCAAAATCCCTATGAGACTTCTTTTTAAGGATTTCCAAATGAGCCAGCAGTGGAAACGTCCCCTATTGTAGAAGGTTTAGTGCGGGAATCAAACGCCATCTTTCAGCGCGACACTTGCGCGAATATAAACGGTCCCTTTGAGCACAGCTCGCGTATTGCGACACTCCGCTAAAAGTCGCGCGACGCGGCCCGCGCGAATCGCACCTCGAGTGTTTAATCGCTCGCTTTGTCAAGATGTAATGCCGACTGTGATTATGTTCTACTGGAAGAGAAAGGCCTGGAACATGGTATAAGTCTTTTCTGTCGACGAATGATCCAAAGGATTTACTGAATGCCGATACTGCAGTTAACGAGCAAGCTACAGGACCCAAATAATTTACCGCCGCAAAAGCTGCTTAACAGGATTGGATGAAACTTCGTACACGGGTAGACAATGTCTTGGATAAGATACATTTTACTCTCGGACGGATCTGTGCTCGGGAGTTTTTTTTACTTCAACGCTGGCCAAGCCTCTGGCAGAAGGTAGTAGTCGTAAATGCACAAGAAACTGTTGGTCTGCTTGTTACGTTTTATCGCCTAAACCGCTAAACCAATTTTGGTTATTATTTTCTTTTTAACACGGATGAACATTCCTCTTGGGATAATTTGAAATTTCAGTAACCGAATTTGCAGGAAGAACAAGTAATAAATCGTTACAAATTCAGATTTTACTTGATTATAGATCAGAATTGATTAACTGAATTGACTTGATTTTTGTATTTAGACGAGTATGGACTTATAACAGTTATAACTTATTATACAATTAGGTATTGCAAACGATGATCTCTTCGAACCTTTCAGAACAAATTTTATTTTCCACAGCCACATCCAGCAACCCAACCTCGTTGCAAACTACACGACCATAATCCTTGCAGGTCTAAGTAACTGTGAGCTGTTTCGTACATCAAAAATTTGGCGCGTAAAGAGATTGCGCGGCGCACGAGAGGCTCATTGCGGCCTCCAGAGGCTCAGCATCATCGCAAATAGATTATGAATATTTACATTCTGTATTCAGTGTTAATACCTTTGATTTTTCGAGTGGAGATAGGTATTTGAGGGCTTTAAAAGCTTTTTTGGGCTGTCAAGTGTTAAGTTGTAGGCAAGGAGTGGTGTCGATGGTCTTTTGTTTTTGGTTAACGTAGTTTTTTTTTTTGTAGTAGGCAATTTTCAATTGACTTCACCTGCTCTTTGTGTGTGTGTGTGTGTTCCGTTTTGCTGCTGCTTTTTATGGTAGGGGAATCATCAGAATGACTTCTCCCACTCTTGGGCGGAACGGGAGGGTGTGTCAGACTCTTACTTACTGACTAAACTTCGATCTGGAGGACACGGTGGACACTGGACACCTTTCGGATTTCCCATGTTCCCCAGAGACTTCGGTCCTACCGGGCCCCTACAGACAGACCTGCTCTATGGTGGAACGAAAAGGCGTGTCAGATTTTTTACTGGCTGAACACATCTTTCATTTGCCATGTGTGAGTAAGGCCATGGTAACTCTGTCAAATGTTCCCGAAGCCCTTTAGGAGCTAGCTCGGAATTGTGGGACACTGACTAGGATTATTCTAACCTAACTAGGGATTGCAATCCAGCAGCGTTTTCAATCCAGCTGGATTTTTGCTGGATTGACCTGAATCCAGCTGGATCCAGCGCGGATCCAGCAAAATGTGGAACGCAAATAAAAACATTTTTATTTTTTTTATTAAGTAATTTGTATAATAACTTCTAACGATAATCTATGAAACCTTTCAATAATTTGCTTTCGTTTCTTAACCATTTGAGATCAAAAGAAACAACTTAAAATTAAATAACATATAGGTACCCTTGTAGTGACATCTGCCGTCACAGAATCCTGCATCACGCAAGCTAATTTCTCAGCGCGAATTGAATAGATACAACAGCCCGAAATCATCTATCGGGCAGTTGCCTTTACGCAGTTGTCATCACATATAACAATTACGGATGCAATTCGAAAATAAACAATAGAAATTGATACGTTTGCGGATCCGCATTGCTGGATCCAGCACTGTATGCTGGATCCAGCATATTTAAAAAGGCGCTGGATCCAGCTGGATTGCTGGATGCTGGATCCAGCAATTGCAATCCCTAAACCTAACCTTGTTAGAAGGCAGGAGCGGAACTCCCACCTTAGCCTTCGTGGTTATTTTTTGTAACCACCCAGAAAATGGCTTCTGTAGAAGATAACCAGTGGCTGTGGCTAAATGGCTCGTTAATAATTGTGGCTGACTTAGTAACGTAGACTGTAATGTAGATTTTTAGAGGCGAATAATGCTATTAACAAGAAGTCTGTTTAATTAACACTCAAATATCGATTACTCAGGCTTAAACTATTACACTTCGATTCTAAGTTATTGTTACGCTTTACTAACTTTCCATTAGCATCCTGTAGTAAACTAGAACTGTTAAAGTCTGTTTTTTTTTTATCTCTGTGACTAAAATGACTTACTTGTTGTCATGCTTGTCAAAACACAAAAGAACTGGCATATCTAATTACCATTGTTAGTTTGACATTTGCCTGTGTCAATTTATTCTCAGGGTTTAAAAATCAGACTTTAGGTATGAGACTCTCATTATCGTCATCTTACTGGCCTTATCCCATGTTACTTGGAGTTGGTGTAACAGGTTTTCTTCTACTTTCATTCCGTCCTGTCACCTGCCACGCGATTACTGACCCTCTTTTCTTTATTAACACACTTTACCCGGTATCTATATTCACACACTTATATTTTTTTTTTAATCAGACATCATATTAGTCAATTCATTACAAGAAAGTTGCTAGTATGATCTTAAATCACTATTTTAGTAATAAATAACTAAACGCGACATAATTCTCTGGATAAGGTTCAAGACCAGAGGGGTATCAAACTTACAAGGCTATCATTTTTAGGATTCTGTTACTTATTAATGATGCTTTCATCTTGGGCTACGTGGCATCAAAGAAGACAGCGTCATTAATAAGTAAACTAAACTAACTAGCTGTACGATCTATGACACAGCATCTTTATTTTTCATCCTACCGCATATACCCCAATTTCTCCACACCACAGCAATTGAACACACCCGTCACAACCGTAATTTGCAAGCGTCTATACCTGTCACACGTAGCAACGAAGGCATTAATAATAGCGGGAGATGTGGAGTGCGTAACGAGGCGTCGCCATTAGCCGCCATTGTGTGGCCAGTGGCGCCCAGCGCGGGCCACGAACGACGTGCCATTGAGCAGAGTTTATGATTGTGCGATTGTACGTGTAGCGGGTAGGTGGGTATTGTTAAGATGGCATTGTTAGGGGGTTAGGAAATTAATGTATTTAAAGTTGGGTAAGGTTTTCTCGACCTACCTATCGCATGCTTAAAAAAAGAGACCTATCTTAAAAAATAAAGTATTAGAATATTAAACGATATGTTTCCACATACGAGGTTAATTTTTAAGCGTAACGAGGCGTCGCCATTAGCCGCCATTGTGTGGCCGGTGGCGCCCAGCGCAGGCCACGAACGACGTGCCATTGAGCCAGGGTTTATGATTGTGCGATTGTACGTGTAGCGGGTAGGTGGGTATTGTTTAGATGGCATATGGGAGTAAGAAAATTAATGTATTTAAAGTTGGGTTTGGTTTTCTCGGTCTATTTTGTCCCAATGTTGGGCAAAGGATTCCTCTTATGAAGGAGGAAGAGTGGTATATAAACTCACGTATTTGTCCCGTAGGAGGTAAGCAGAAAACACAGAACGCTTCTTGCTACAATCTCCACTTAAATCCTCCTTTCTCAAATTGCTTAATAAACCAGTGCGCCTCACCATCAATGATTGCAACACTGCTTCCACTACCATCAGATAAACTGAATCACTGTCAAGCACTAGTTCGTTACATAAGAAGCGTAATACGATTTCTACATTAAACAAAAAAGAAGCTTTAACCTACTTTATTTCATGAGACTTGAATATTTCGGCTCTGGTGCTTACTTGGCTATTCCTATATTTTAATTAAAGGGCGTACAAAGGCGCCTGCCGAAATCCCAGCTGTCTTAAAAGACGCTAACGCGCTGAGGGCGGTGAGTGTCAAAAAATCCTCTTTCAGACTCTCGCCACGACATCTTTTCATGCAGACTGGAAACTTCGCGTAAAGGTATGTCACCACTATATCGTAACGGTACGCGTACACTAAAACCGATTTTGTCGGCCGATGGCGGACAGAACTACTCGGACGAGTAACTCGGACGTTCAACTGAATACACTGCAGACGATAACGGCCGTTGTCGGTGGAACTTATGAAGTCTGAACTGTGCAAATAACGACTCGATCGCAAAAAGAAGCCGGTAAAACTGACAAAAAATCCAAACACGTTCGGACTCGTCAGTTGATCGTCCGTTTTCGGGCGTCATCGGACGACGTCGGTAGTAGCAGTGTATGCGCTCTCTTCCATTTACTTACGTTTGATTTGATCGGCCGAGTTCGGCCGATGACGCCCGCGGCCCGAGCATACTTCGGCCGATGACGGATTCGGTGTACACGTACCGTTACGGTGTTGACACGTCCTGGGTTCGCGCGGGTGCAATGTACAAATAATATGTCCGTAAGGATTGAGGAGCCACATCAGATTTTTTAAATCTGATCTCACCATTATTTAGCAGCAGTGTAGATTATTTTGCAGCATGAATTCTAGATTTAGCAGCAAAATATATCACTAGTTATTTTAATGCAAAGGTGGCTCCTCAATCTAAACGTCTGGATTGAGGAGCCACCTGAAAACTCGTTAAGTAATGGATGCACATTTATGAAAATTTTGCAGCATTTAGCAGCTATTTAGCACATAACCGTCTAAAAATTTCGCTTCTGTAGCACTAAAATGAAAGAAAATACAATACTTTTAATATGGCTCCTCAATCTAAACGTCTGGATTGAGGAGCCACCTGAAAACTCGTTAAGTAATGGATGCACATTTATGAAAATTTTGCAGCATTTAGCAGCTATTTAGCACATAACCGTCTAAAAATTTCGCTTCTGTAGCACTAAAATAAAAGAAAATACAATACTTTTAATATGGCTCCTCAATCCTGACGTTCTAATTATATACGTTTGACTGTAGCCACCTGAAATCTCAAGGTAATCTAAAGCCAGATATACTAACATTTAGCAGAAATTTCTGCTAAATATACCAGTACAATTCAGCAATGTATATGCTTTAGATCCTGAAAAAACCATCATTAACTATTTTCTTGTAAATTCAGTGTGTAGGGTGACCACATTTTGGGGGTACCTACAAATTAATATTTCACTTACGTACGTGCATACACACAATAATATTTCAAATCTGACACAAAACCAAAGTCAATCCGCCAAAAGCGGCTGAATAATGTTGCCAATTAAATTGAAAAAAAAAAACTTCAGGTCGCGCTTTCATTAATCGCACTCTATCAAACTGCACTTAATTATCAGTCACTGCACGATATTATTATTCCCACAATTTAATTATGATGACAGAAATATGATAATTAACTTTATAATATAAGAAATCCAAGTTAATTATTTATTTCGTACATTAAGGATTGAGAACAAAACCATGTCGCATATATGGACCAAAATGCTAAACGTAAACATATTTACCTATATAAAAAAAAAAGTTATAAAATAACAATATTAACTTCTGTTACTTAATTATAAATCTTATGGAACAATTATAAACTTTAATATCGTCTGCGTTATATTTGTATTTAAGGCCTTCTATATTTAAATAGTAAGTAGAATCATTCTATTTAAAAATGACATTCGAAATTCAAACCTCATTTTTAAATGTGTTCAAAATTATTTATTCCAAAATTAAATCTAATTGTATGTAATAAGGTTTAAAATAAAATGTCAACAATGGTGTTTTTTTTTTGTTAGCCTGTTCTGTCGCACTCATGTTTCAGGGTACCAACTTTGTGTTAGTTTGTTTATATTTTTTTACTAGACGATGTAATTTATAAAACTTAGAACAGAGTTTTAATTATTATTTTTTATCGAAAGTACTTTCTTTTTTGTTCAAGTTGCAAATATTAACTTACCGGTTTAAATATTTTAAGGATTTTAATATTTTAATGGTTTTCTTTAAATTTGTTTATCTACATATAAATAAAACGTCTGAAGAATTAAATGCAGCGTCTTTGTAATATGAAAGTCTCCGCCTGTTCCAGCTTATTTCCGAAACGGCTGGACTGATGTTGATGGAAACAGCTGATATGTTATAAGGAGTACATAGGCTGCGAAAAAGAATTGAGCCTAGCACTTTTGGTGGAATGTGGTGCGTATATTCTACCGTACGGTGGAATAAACGCATTCACGGAGCAAGCACTGCAGTGAAACAAACGCATTTTATAGTTCCATTATATCCTGTCAACCTTTACTAAATAAATATTATTGTGTGTATGCACGTACGTAAGTGAAATATTAATTTGTAGGTACCCCCAAAATGTGGTCACCCTACACACTGAATTTACAAGAAAATAGTTAATGATGGTTTTTTCAGGATCTAAAGCATATACATTGCTGAATTGTACTGGTATATTTAGCAGAAATTTCTGCTAAATGTTAGTATATCTGGCTTTAGATTACCTTGAGATTTCAGGTGGCTACAGTCAAACGTATATAATTAGAACGTCAGGATTGAGGAGCCATATTAAAAGTATTGTATTTTCTTTTATTTTAGTGCTACAGAAGCGAAATTTTTAGACGGTTATGTGCTAAATAGCTGCTAAATGCTGCAAATTTTTCATAAATGTGCATCCATTACTTAACGAGTTTTCAGGTGGCTCCTCAATCCAGACGTTTAGATTGAGGAGCCATATTAAAAGTATTGTATTTTCTTTCATTTTAGTGCTACAGAAGCGAAATTTTTAGACGGTTATGTGCTAAATAGCTGCTAAATGCTGCAAAATTTTCATAAATGTGCATCCATTACTTAACGAGTTTTCAGGTGGCTCCTCAATCCAGACGTTTAGATTGAGGAGCCACCTTTGCATTAAAATAACTAGTGATATATTTTGCTGCTAAATCTAGAATTCATGCTGCAAAATAATCTACACTGCTGCTAAATAATGGTGAGATCAGATTTAAAAAATCTGATGTGGCTCCTCAATCCTTACGGACATTAATAATAATATTTATAGTAGTAGTTGAGGTATTGTTTCGTATTGTTAATATAATAAAGAGAAAAGATGTGTGTTTTTGTTTGTAATGAATAAACTCAAAAACTACTCATCCGATTTTATAACGCGTTGAACAGCATAATGCTACTTTGTCACCGAGTAAAACAGGCATTTACTACATTCAGGTAAGCGGAGTCACTGGCAGAAGCTAGTAATCTATCAATACCTAACAAAGAGAAAAGAATTCTATTTCTCTTTGTAATGAATAAACTCAAAACTAACGTAACTAATTTCAAAAATTGTTATACCAATAGAATGCTACTTTATCACTGGACACTGACTGACCCAGGCTTATTGTCTACTTTCACTCAGGCGAAGCCGCTGGCAGAAGCTAGTTAATAAATTCACCTATTATATCTGGGGGGTTTAGTGAATGTGTTGTTTTTTTTTTAATTATATATAGGCTCATGTTTGACCACATCTCACCTGATTGCAAGCGATGATTTGGTCGATGTTGTATATTGAAACATACGTAAAAATGTTACACTACGATAGAACACAACCCTTACAAAAAGCAGTGGTAAAAACTAAAAAATATAAAAGGTGGTAGGGAAGCAGACATAATAGGCACCTAATGGTCGCGCGGCGACACATTCACGTGAAAGCGGGCGACGCCGCGCGCCCAAATTATAGCACGTTCACTCGCTATCTGCTGCTATTTTGAGAACGCGGTGAAGGCTTGTTGGAATATGTTAGATATTTTTGTTGGAATTTGCATACAGTTGGCGAGTCTGAAGTAAGGCTCTGCGAATTTTAGCGCTTGAAATACATGCCAATTACAGTTTTTAACAGCAATTTGCATTTATTTTTTTAAAACCTTTATTTTTGTACGAGTTTTCAAGCGCCAAAATTCGCAGAACCTAACTTCAGACTCGCCAACTTATAACGGCCGTACTGTACATATCTTTAAAGTTACAATTCTTCTGTACATGTTTGTATCATCAAACTCCTTAAAGCCTTGATCAATTTGGATGAAATTTCGTGTGTATATTTGAGTGGGTCCTTAGATGGTTTGAAAATAAAATTAGACCTGGTATCGGGTTCTCATTTATTTTTTCTAACTATAAGACAGTTTTCGGGTTCCATCGTCGCTTTCCATCAGATGAGATAGTGGTCAAGAGGGAACCTATTGGTAGACCCGTCTTGACCGCATAAAAAAACTATATAAATGAAAGGTATAGTCGGGAGTGTTGCAAATAAGGTCCACAAGCGTTGATCAAAGCCAGTCAAGTGGATGTGGCAGCACTCTAAGATTCTCAAAAGACGATAATATATTTTCTTCAATAATTTTTACAAGCAAATAATTATATTATAATTATATTTAGCCTATATACTGTCCCACAGCTGAACAAAGGCCTCCCTCCATTCCTTCCATCGTTCCCAGTTTTGAGCCATTTCTTGTCACTTCTTAACCTATCAAATACCCGCAAAACAAGACACAATAGTAAGACAATGACAGCGCGGTCGCCGGCTATCGCTCGGGGATTCATGAAGGAAGACATAAATAAAAATACAAGAAAATACCATTATTTTTTTTCTATATTTTGGACAACGTGAAGATTAACACTGGCTACGAATGTCTTTGAGAAAGGAACTCGAATCTCAAGCGGCCGCGGCCGGGACACGCCGCAAAGACAGCCCGGAGAAATCAAGAGGGGTTAGGTATCAAGGATTCTGTATGTAGTACGAAAAAGTGTCTAAAAAGGGCTTTGAATTTATGAGGTAGATATATTTTTAGAAGGATTTGTATGTTACTGGTATTGTTAATTTGCGTTTTTTTTGTTACGGGCAATGAAATTGGCAAGTCTTGGCATTCGTTACTCATAATGCAAAAAAAATATATAGTAGAACAACATTATATAATATGTACTTGATTGTGTCTAGTTAGAAATACTGGTGGTAGACAGGCAGCATATTTATAAATAATCAAGTTTCTAATAACGGCTTCGCCCGTGTGACAGTAGAAAATTACCGACACTTTTTTATCTTGAGTGCATATTGCAATCAAGATAAAAAAGTGTCGGGTTATTCTATGTGCTATTCCAGTACATGGTCTACCTGTGTGCCAAATTCTATCCTTATCCATTCAGCCGTTTGAGCGTGAAGGAGTTACAAACATACGCGTAGATACAACTTTTATAATATTAGAGTGAATCATGACTGCTTCAAAAAATTGTTTTATATAAAATAGAATATGCAAGACAATCAAAGCAGGTTTATAAAATTGTAGCTTTAGTATAAAAAGTACTGCGAAACATTTTGTTTTAGCGCACTAATTGCAAGTAAAAAAATAAAACATTTCACATTTAAAACTTGAAGCTTTGTTGAGCACAAATCTGACAATTGTCAAACCAACTTTATAATGACAGTGACAAGAAAACAAAAATAGTTATTACAGAAATAGAAAACGGTAAACAGCGAGGCGGATCTCTCCTCTAGGGTTCCGCAGGTTTCGTAATGAAACTAACTGAAATTATTTATTGAACATAAACTATAAAAAACTAAACATAACTCAAAAAATATTGTCCTGATCAATATAGACCTTGAGTGTGCGTTACCCCAGCAGGAAAGTATCTCCTAGAGATATACGAGTAGAACGTATAGTTTGTGCCTTATCTGGTGTAAATGTGCCCCCACATAAAAAATGTGTGCCCCCTGTCGTTTTGAAAAAAAATCGGAAAAACGATTCCTGCTGGGGTAACGTTTTTCTAGCAGGAAAATTCTAAACGAGTGATCGGAGAGAGAAAAATTGTGCATGGCCAGAGAGCTTATATGTGTGCCACTATGTGCCCCCAAAAATAAAATCTGTGCCCCTTCAGATTTTCGAGATATTGCGTTTCCTGCTGCAGTAACGTTTTGATGAATCGTATATCTCTAAAACCATTGCATGTGCCCCTGTAGAATAAACATACACGAGTAGCTCCTAATGTGTGCCCCTGTGTGCCCCAATTAGATTAAAGAAAATATTTATAGTTTTCAAGTTATCGCGGTTTTATGAAAACCCGAAAAAACATCGCAGCGCCTAAATGAGACAAGGCATAAGTTCGCTGAAAACTGTATTCGGTCCTTCTTGACGCTAATAATAACCATACAAAGTTTCAAAACGCTTCATGCATGCGTTTTTGAATAATCTTGCTAAAAGTCAAGACGATAGTGTCATAACTTTGATGGCAAAATACAAGGAACTGGCTAAATTTCAGATATGTAGGTGTAAACCAAAATCATGTGCCTTTAGTCAAAAATATACGGTGAAAATATTGAGCTTGGAATGTTTCGCATTAAGTAAATATAAACAAAAAACCAAATTAAGTAAACAACGACTGGTTATCCGACCAAATTTGAGTGACTACTAAAAAGCGACGGATTCATACATATCGATGACCTTCTTTATTTTACTCACTAACCGGTTGACACGTGTTGTGCCTGAGTACACTGAAGTAGAAAAGTAATAAAATAAAGTTGTTATTGGATTATGTTCTACTAGCCGTTTCTATGACCTTACACATGATTAAGTACATTATAAATAATAGACTAAGTGCTATTCTAAGGTAAGCTATCTTCTCCATTCTAAATTTCATTAAATTACATCCAGTAATATATGTGTGAACGAAAGAATTACACGCAGATATTTGCCATTTGCTAGGTCTTTGACCAAAAATTTGATTGGTCCCGATGTTTAAAAAACATAATTATAGTTCATGAAATGTATGATGAATACCTACTACTACTAAAAAGAGTTGGCGCTTTTTGTATAAAAATAAAAAGCTCGTATTTGTCTTTATATATATATATATTTATTGATAAGCCGTAGGTTAGATAAATTAACAGTAAGTTTTTCACCATTTTAAGGGGAATGGTCCAACCAGCCCGCGAAATTCAAAATTTCTTGCGTTTTTTGCAATTTGCAGGCCAGTGCTAGGTTGTATGTTGATTAAAATGTTATTAAGAAGGATAATCATCAATATCACCATATATCGTTGAATTTCGCGGGTTAGTTGGAGCTTTCACCTTAACCAAATAAATTTTGGTACCCACACTTTTGAGAGTTGTATTCCGTGTATATATAGTCAACCGCACAATGATCTGTGTTGCAACAATGTGTTTCCATTTTGTATGTCGTATTACATACGACACGTACATATGAGGGATTTATAATTATTAACCAACGATTATATTAGATCTGATGTAGTGTCACATAATTTTGATTTGATGACGTTTCAGATGTACAAGTGTCATTCCACAGTCAGGTGATAATGTTGTTATATATATGGGATAAATAAGTTTATTTATAGCCAAATACCATCAGGCAATTTGTACACATTCGATGTTTACATTTATATCTTTATGTGGTTTACTATACTAACACACTTTATCTGAATCTTTGTATAAGCAAATTACTCGTAAGAGATTATTTAGTTGTGATTTCAAATTTAATATTTTTTTTACACAATACTAAACTTATTCTTAATACTGATCTGTGATTTTTGTGATGCGAATTTATTAATTATAAGTTAGACTTAGATGAAAAACTGATCTGTGATTTAAATAATAATGACTGCACAACGTGCAAATTATTTCTAATATTTATACGTAGGAAATTTGATCTGTGATTTGATAATTATTACTACAATTATTGCTAATTACTTTAAGAATTAAAATTAAGGGAAGAAAAATAATAATTTCCACATCAACAAGCTGTTTCATTAATATAGTCAACAGTTCACAAGGTACATTTAATATATTTTTTAGTTAGCCCCCAAAACTTTTGAACGCAACTGTACGGACAACAGCTTAGGTATAATACGTCCAATAAAGAAGGTCATCGATATGTATGAATCCGTCGCTTTTTAGTAGTCACTCAAATTTGGTCGGATAACCAGTCGTTGTTTACTTAATTTGGTTTTTTGTTTATATTTACTTAATGCGAAACATTCCAAGCTCAATATTTTCACCATATATTTTTGACTAAAGGCACATGATTTTGGTTTACACCTACATATCTGAAATTTAGCCAGTTCCTTGTATTTTGCCATCAAAGTTATGACACTATCGTCTTGACTTTTAGCAAGATTATTCAAAAACGCATGCATGAAGCGTTTTGAAACTTTGTATGGTTATTATTAGCGTCAAGAAGGACCGAATACAGTTTTCAGCGAACTTATGCCTTGTCTCATTTAGGCGCTGCGATGTTTTTTCGGGTTTTCATAAAACCGCGATAACTTGAAAACTATAAATATTTTCTTTAATCTAATTGGGGCACACAGGGGCACACATTAGGAGCTACTCGTGTATGTTTATTCTACAGGGGCACATGCAATGGTTTTAGAGATATACGATTCATCAAAACGTTACTGCAGCAGGAAACGCAATATCTCGAAAATCTGAAGGGGCACAGATTTTATTTTTGGGGGCACATAGTGGCACACATATAAGCTCTCTGGCCATGCACAATTTTTCTCTCTCCGATCACTCGTTTAGAATTTTCCTGCTAGAAAAACGTTACCCCAGCAGGAATCGTTTTTCCGATTTTTTTTCAAAACGACAGGGGGCACACATTTTTTATGTGGGGGCACATTTACACCAGATAAGGCACAAACTATACGTTCTACTCGTATATCTCTAGGAGATACTTTCCTGCTGGGGTAACGCACACAGACCTTGACGGTCCTGTGGTAGAATATTGTAACCAAAACAAACCCATTCACTAGTTTTTAACTAAAAGATTCAGACCAGTTACGATCCTTGATCACACAACGAGCATACAGTACACCGCAGACTACCCTCTTAATTTTAAGTTCTTACAATCTGGTCGGTCTTCTTCTTCGGTTATCTGACTGCCATTCTACCCGGCGTTGCACGCATAGGTTCAAATTTGTGTATTTTTTTTTACTATTTTCGTGTACAAAATTTTAAGTTTATTCTATAAAACATACACACTATTTTGTAATTCCATTTTTATGTATACTTTTATATCTCTCTGTTATTCGATTACTTTTGTAACTGCTTCAACAATATTTCCATGTTACATGCGGAGGCTTGTAAATAGCTCGCCCTGATATAATCTGCTTTCATATTTTCTATTGTAAGCTGTAAGCCACCCAAAAGTCTATGTTTCCTGATAGCTACAACCTAGGGGTCTTTAAGTCGAGTGTGAATAGATTCTGGCAGGCAAGTGTGCTCCATCGTCGACCACATCATCTCTTACTATCAGGTGAGAAAGTGGTCAAACGCGAGCCTTTTAACAATAAAACAAAAATCTGCTTACAAAAGTTGCCGAAGAAACATCGGAAATTCCAACTGACTCAAATCTGTCCAAGTATTTTAATAAATCAAAAAATCGTAACTCCGCAAGGTCCGTGGAACTCCAAACGGTGGAATGGCGTCTGGCAGGTTGCGCCCTTGAGCACGCGCGGGCGGGGCCTCTAATTACAAGCGACCAGCGACAGTGTGGAGTGCAGACTCGTTTATTTCTACCTACCCCCGTATTGTTGAGGGCTTCGTTATGCGTGACGCGTGTTATCTTACGTGGATGCTTGCTCTTGCCAATTTTTTTTTTTGCACAGGTTTTTGGAATGGAAATCTTGGAGTTGATTTTTACATTTTGTTTTGTAAGTTTTATTTGTGAAATAAAAATGGCGGGTTGATAGCTTTTGTTTATACGTCAAACTGTCATAATTATTCTTTAGATTAAAATTATTGCGACTATTGGAAATAAAACCTTAAGTGGCCTGCGGACACCGCGCGCTATTTCGAGTTGAGACGAAAAAAAATACGTTTTTGAGGTCGATGGAATCAATCCAGATAGTATAAACAATTCTTGGACACACTGACTGGAGTAAAGTCATCATCAGCACACTGACAGTTGCTTGCTGTGATAGCAATACAAATTATTGGAAATTTGGGAGATGTTCCGTAATACCAAAAATGATGAATGAAAAATTAATGTATTTCCAATATTGTTTCAAGTATTTATAACTTGATAATAATATCTGTGTTCCTACGGAGAGATATTTTGAAATATTGTTGTTTATAATATAGAAAAAACAAAATAAAAACATGACATTTTCGCTGTAAAAAAGTGCAATTTGAATTCGCTTAAATTTCGTTTGGGGTAAGTTTTTCAACAAAAAGACGATGGTGTAAATATGTTTAAACTGCAAATGATTTTGGTGTTACGTTTGTATGGATAATTCTAACGTCGCGCCCGCCTTAATCATTTATTCTCCTCACGCCAAATTATGGAAAATTCTTATGTTCAGTTTTAGTGAAATAAAAATCCGTCTTGTAGACCATAGCGACAAGATTCTATTTTCCTTGTTGATGGTGATAAAACAGATGTATACTGTGAGTGAGGAGTGATATAAAGAAAAAGGACTCAATGACATCGTGAAGGGTGGGCCGATCCCAAGTAATACGTATGACAAGGGCAGCAAGATGATGAACCGATGGTGTCAAAAGATGTATTATGATCAAAAACTTTATTTTAAAATAGTAAGATTGCTATTTGTTTTAGACGCCAGGACCACGATAACTCTTTCGAACATTCCCGCAAGACATTACTGATTGTATTGGAATATATTGATTAGCATTTTTAATGGCTTACAGTCGATTTCAGATTTAAACATTTGAAGTAGAAAATTTCTCAAACTACTGTTCCCTGAAAACCTGTCAAAATTTGGCTTTAATTCATGAATCCCCGACCGGCCTCATGCGACCGCGCTGTTATTTTCTTACTATTGTGTCTCGTTTCGCGGGTATTGATATAGGTAAAAGTAGGAGTTTAGAGACTTCGTTCATAGTGTAATTTCGAAACATTCTTATGTGTTTGTATAAAGCTATATATGTTTCAATAAATTAAATAAATACTTTACAGAGTTTCGCGCTTAACTCAAAATACTCAATTCAGAACTCGCCCTATGTTGGTTGGTTTAATTCATATATGAAGCATCGAATTCTGCCTTCGTTCGTTTTTCATTTTTCTGCTCTCTCTATCTTAATTTTTTACTTACTTTTAAATTATGTAAGTAAATTATTTAATTAGCTGTTAACGTTTGAATCCCCAACCGGTCCTATGAGACCGCGCTGTTATTGTTTTACTATTGTGTCTCGTTTCGCGGGTATCTGAGTAATTAAACTATAATAGTTACTCAGATACCCGCGAAACGAGACACAATAGTAAAACATTAACAGCGCGGTCTCATAGGACCGCGCCGGTTGGGGATTCAAACGTTAATATTTAATTTCTAGTTGTATCGTTATTTTATTATTTGTATTTTTGTTTTCATTGAGATACTATATTAATATTTTCAGTTTATTGTTAATGACGTTACATCCAGCAGTGGGAACATGATAAGGCCGATAATGCTACTTATTACTTTATTTTATTACCTAGCCTATATTGTCCCACTGCTGGGCAAAGGCCTCCCTCCATTCCTTCCATCGTTCGCGGCTTTGAGCCACTTCTTGCCAATTCTTAAGGAAGACATCCAAGTCGTCCCGCCATCGCCTTCTTGGTCTGCCGCGACCCTGTCGTGCGATTTCAGGGCATAATGCTAATGTGACGTTAAATCATAAACCAGTTATTTCTTCGCAAATATGGGTTGCTATAATAAAACAAAATAAAATGACAACACACACACTATTTATAAACACGTCAATCTCAAAATAAAATAAGCGTGTTCAATTAAAGCTTTCCCCGGGCCGAGGGTAGAAACTCATAATTGGGCCGCAAGCACTGCACCCCTTGTTTCAACCGCTGTAATCACGCGAAAACCACCCTTAACACATTGTAATACGAAACACAATTACTGGTTTTTTCTTTTAAATTAATTGAGTAATAATTGGAATTCTTTGAGAGTGACTTTTGACGAGTTGTCAGCGTTTGAACCGGGAGTCGTAGCGCCATTGATGTGAGGGTAGTTACATATAACTGTGAAGTACGACTTGAAATCAATTTTTGTGGTTGTTGAAGTGGGATGGCAATTTAAGTATTCGTATTTTGTTTATCTAGGTTTAGAAGACACTATGTTTTACTATGTTGTAGACACAACATGAGACATAATAAACAGAAATAAAATTTAAAAAAGGCAATATATTTGAATAAATTCGACGATATTTCATAAGGAACTTTAACGAATACCGTCTTTCTTAGCGTAAATGTCAATCTGTGTCGCAATTTTCAGTCTGTGGAAATATAACCTAAGCACTTATATGCATTTATAAGTAAATTATTTTATATAACCATACTATGTAGACATTTTGTGCACCACAGACTCGATTGCACAAAAAGTGTATCGTCTGCGTTGCACCTAGTACATGCCATGGGAATAAAAATGAACCCCGGAGCCCTGAAACGAAAGCAAAGACGGAACAACTAAGTGGGTTTTAGCCCTTAAAAATCTAACACGAACTCCCGCTTCGCACAAGAGCGAGAGATTCAGAGTCATTTTGATGATTACCAACCTAAAAAAAAATATAAGACATGCCACCAACGCAGTAACTAGCCGGTGTTTGCAACCGATACGTTAGAAATAAGTGGGCGTATTTGTATTGATGCTGAAACTCGATATTTTGACATCGACACCGCCGGAGGTAGTGCGAACTGTCGGTTTGTAGAGGCGCCAAATCATTTTTAGATCTCTTTGATTACTTCTTTTTATTTAATTTATAATTTAAAAAAAATTATGAATCAAATAACAAGAAAGATTCATTGATATATTTTCTTTAAAAAGATATTGATAGTTCGTTTTTGTTTTTTTGGCTTTATGGGATTGGTAGTTACTCAGATACCCGCGAAACGAGACACAATAGTAAAACAATAACAGCGCGGTCTCATAGGACCGGTTGGGGATTCAAACGTTAATGCAACCCTGGAACGTTAAGGGCAACTGAATGCACCGGTGGGTTTAGTCAGTAAAAGTCTGACACTACATCTCGCTCCACCCAGAGTGGAAAAAATTATTTGATGATTTCCTACACATGATACTTTGCCCAGCAGTGGTATAGTAATGGCCAGATAAAAAAGTTCATATAGCAATGCGATGTCCATTAACAACTCATTTCTTCTAAAAAAAATACTCAAGCTCCCACTCAAGAAGCCGAAAAAAACATGAAAAGCGTAACACTGCAAAATAACCCACATTTAGAGATCGCAAGATATCTTTATCCGATTATATCAAAAAACCTAAACCTGGTATTAAAACACCTGGTTAAAGCAAAAAACAAGTAAAAAAAAGCCGACATTGTATCGGTAATCCTCTATAGGAAGCACTTGAGCTTCGATATTTAAAAAAAAACGGGTTCCTATTGTTGGCAACCCTCTATAATTATTATTTTCGTAGCTGGCGACACCGGAGGCGAACAATGGCGTCCCTACGCACTTCCTGTTTGCCCTCGCGCGCTATTTAACGTGAATGCGAGCGATTGGCCAATTTGAATTTCGAATGTCGTATAATGGAATACATTTGCCGGTTATTGGTGAGTAATTTGGTTCTTTTTTTAAATTGATGGGTAGTTATTAAGTGTTTAGTGGACAGGGCGATTGTTGGTGTGTTTGTAAAGATGTTATTTTGTATTGTGTGATAATTGAGGAAGTAAACATCAACAATATAAGTTTTTGTCTTTTTATATCCTCTAAAAACACATCTGAGAGTACTTTTAAGTAAAAAAGTCGTGTTTTGCTATAATAATTTTTTTTAATGGTTATAAACTAGCGCTTGACTGCGATCCCACCTGATGGTAAGCAGTGATGCAATATTTATACTCATAAAAATATATAGAAGACTTAGAAGAATCTCAAAATCAAAATCTAACAAGGACCGGAAGCGGTATTTATTATCATGAGATTAGTGAATATAATTATAAAGCAAGAGTTATACGTAAAAAAAACATACCACTTGCGAGTATACCTCATACGGTAACCGGCCAAGTGCGAGTCGGAATCGCGGTTCCGTATGGTCCATAGCAAAAAGATCACGTTTATTGTATGGGAGCCCTACTTAAATATTTATTCTGTTACAGCGGCAACATAATTACATCATCTGTGAAAATTTCAACTGTCTAGCTATCACGGTTCATAAAATGAAGCCGGTTGACAGACAAGACGAAAAGTGAAGTCATAGCAATAGGGTCCCGTTTCTACCCTTTAGGCACCGAACCCTAAAAATATAGGGATTTTTTAGGGTTCCGTACCTCAAAAGGAAAAAACGAAACCCTTATAGGATCATTTTGTTGTCCGTCTGTCTGTCTGTCTGTCAAGACCCTTTCTTTATCGCAAGAATGCTAGGAAGAACGTTACATTTCGATAATGTCAAAGGAATCAAAATTCACAGGGTACTTCCCGTTGACCTAGAATTTTGAAATTTGGCACGAAACATGGTATTATAGCACAAATATAGGGAAAAGTCTGAAAACGGAAAATTAGTAGTTACGTCACAAGTTTTTTTTTTTTTGTAAAATCTTCAAGAGTCAATTCGAGAATTGAACTGTTTTCATAGGTCAGTTGGTACGGAATCTTCAGTGCGCGAGTCCGACTCGCACTTGCCCAGTTTTTACCCTTTGGGCACGGAACCCTAAAAATCAAATCTACAGCCTAAGATGGCAGTATAACATCACACAACAACCGGTCGTACCTTCCGCTCCAACAACATCCCTAAGGCTATAGGGGTTGTCCAATTAGAGGGCACGATTGTTAGACGATCGCGTCGGCTTTGTGCGACAACTGTAGCCTGAGGCAGTGCTGCTTACACCTTGCTGGGGAAGCGTGATGTTTGGGCTAGGGAGGCCATTATGAGATAATAGTTTGATGGTTAGTGGACCAATCTATTAACCTATCACATACCCGCAAAACAAGACACAATAGTAAAACAATAACAGCGCGGTCTCATAGGACCGGTCGGGGATTCATGAACTAAAAGATGTCAAACTTAAGTGGCAGTGGGTAGGACACGTTGCTAGCAGAACTGATGGTCGATGGGACTGAAAGGAAGATGCATCGTTAGAAGACCTACAAGGTAGATCGAGACGAGCGTTAGAAGATCATGCGTGAGTGGTCGTGAAAACCTGATGGATGAGAGACGCACAAGACCGATCGCTGTGGCGACACTTGGGGGAAGCCAACGTATTTGGACTGAAATTGTGATAATGATGATGCAATTAAATACAGGTAAAAAAAAAAGTCAAATGGTTAAAGCATTATTTTGGACTTGCTGTTTTATTTGTGGTTTAAAACCCTAAATAACTGCGATGTTTGAAAAAAAAAATCAGTGGTTTCAGAGAAAATGTCACCCTATTGACCAGAACAAAATGTCCAATCAGAGAGGACGATTGTTAGACGATCGCGTCGGCTTTGTGCGACAACTGTAGCCTGAGGCTGTGCTGCTTACACCTTGTGAGGGAAGCGTGATGTTTGGGCTAGGGAGGGTATTATGAGATAATAGTTTGATGGTGAGTGGACCAATGAAGTGGGCCAAACTTAAGTGGTAGTGGTCGATGGGGCTGAAAGGAAGATGCATCATTAGAAAACCTACAATGTAGACCGAGACAAGCGTTAGAAGATCATGGGTGAGTGGCCGTGGGAATCTGATGGATGAGAGACGTACAAGACCGGTCGCTGTGGCGACACTTGGCGGAAGCCGACGTATTTCGATTGAAATTGTGATCATCGTGCAAAAGTATGACTTATAATCTTTTTGCAAAACAACCATCAATTATAAATTTATAATTTATCAAATCACCCCATTCTCCCAACAGTTCATCAAACTCAAATAAAACCTAACCCGTCAATCAGCAGCGCATTAACCTCCTGCAGCTCACAGTACACGTGCGTTCCCTCCGCCGGCCAATTAGCGAGTGAGGCGGCGTGCGGCGCGCGGGCGGGCTAGCGGGCGGCCGGGGAGGGGGGGCGGTTCGGAGGGCAGGTCACGTGACGCAATTAAAGCGCACGGTCGCGCCATTGTGCGGCGCGGCGACGTGCGGCCGAATTAAGTTTTAATAAATTTATGATTTGTTTGTTATGTTCTGTTGATGGTTTATTAGTTTGTGTTTAGGATTTTATTTTATTTATTTTTGTAGTTTGTTTTTATAGTTAAGTAATTATCAAGACCTGTCATCATCATCATCATCATCTGCCTAGCCTTTTCCCAACTATGTTGGGGTCGGCTTCCAGTCAAGCCGGATTTAGCAGAATACTAGTATTTTATGAGGAGACCTCCACAGCCCATTAATTATCAACACCTATCATATTATTTCGTTTGAATTATTATGTTAAGAAGTACTTATTGGAATATAGTTATCGCTAATACTTATGTAACGACATCTATAGCTCGAAATCATCTATCGGGCAGTTGCCCAAACCGGCCATAACACCCATCTGGCCGGAGGACCCTCCCTCAGCAAAGGTTAGCGGGAGAAGCCATAAGTTTCGTGACCTCATGTCTTAATATTCATATGTATGTATTTTATTTTACGCTTGGGGGAGGCTTATGTCCAGCAGTGGACTTCTTTCGGCTGATATGATGATGATGTATTTAAACATGAAATAGCCCCAAGTAGTTTTATGAGCCGGAAGAACTTTCTTCGTAGTAGCACACAGTAGGCCATTCTTGACCCACCACCTACGAGTAGAGAAAGAACCAAACTTTGCGAAGAACATCACCATCCACCACCTGAACGTAGATTGCAGTGGCTTATACGGAAAGCATTAAATAGGTTGCGCACCTAGGTTTTTTTTTAAATTGTTATAAACTAGTGCTAGACTGCGATCTCACTTGATGGTAAGCAATGATGCAATCGTTGATGGTGAGGCGCACTAGCTTATTAAGAGCCTATTCACTCAAGCCTTGAAGACACCTAAATTATAATCGGACGGGAAAACCGCAGCAGGCAAATTGTTCCAGTCCCTCGATGTACGCGGTATAAACGACGAAGCGAAACGCTTAGTCCGGACCGTAGAGGTTTCGACAACGAAAGGGTGGATACTCGCCGTACGACCTAGACGTAGATTGCAGTGGCCTACATTTTTTTTTTTATTATACATAGGCTCGCGTTTGACCACTACCTCACCTGATGGTAAGCGATGATGTGGCCGACGACGGAGCACGCTTGCCTAGAAGTAACCTATTTACTCTTGACTTGAAGACTCTTAAGTTGTAGCTATCAGGAAACTCAGATTTCTGTGGGAATTCCACTGAAAGCATCAAATAGGTTGCGCACCTAGATAGGCCGATGCAATCACAACTTGTAGAAACGCGGTGTCCGGCGTATCCGGAACATCTGTGGGTTATACATTGGGTAGTGGTACTCACTGTGCTGTCCATGCTGCTGCGGGGGCGGCACCGACGAGTAAGGGTTCTGGTTCTGGCGCGGCAGGTGATGGCCGAGCATCCTGCGGCCGGCCGCCTCCATCGTAGCTATTGTGTTCGAGCGCGCCATGCCTGAGAGAACAGTATAAGTTAAGACATCGCATCATCTATGGCTTAACCACCTAATATGTTTTTGGGGCATGCGCTGCTAACCTGTTAAAAATTGTTACACTAACCTTCGATTACGGTAGATAAGTGTTTGGTAAATGTTATGGTGTAAAAGATTGTTGGTTGGCCAATAAAAGAAAATAAAAATAAATAAAAACATAAGAACTACGAAATCCTGCATCACACAGTTAAAGTTTTTCGCGCATTTGAACTGATACGACAGCCCGAAAATCATCTATGGGGCAGTTCCTCACTAAACATGACACCCGTTTGGTCGAAGGATCCTCCCTCTTCAAAGCAGGTATGTGGTACTTTACACTCTCCACCGCATACCTCTAAAAATTTATTAACTGAGTTGTATAATGTTATAAATGTATGGTATTGAAATTACCTATGAAGAAGTCGTGTGACAAGAAATGTTACTACACTCGCGAGCAACAAAATCGACTCGAGCTTTCATTGCGCACACATGCATCAATTTTATAAAATCTACACGTGGTATTCATGACAGCAAGATGCCATTTGAATGCCTAAGATGTCAGCTTTAATTTGGTGTCATTATTATGGACATCCATCCATAATTTTTTAAATTAATAATGTCGAAATGTAAGTGTAGGCAAAAAGGGAAATTTTTGGACAAAGGGTTGGGGTCTGGTGTTTTACAAATAAAACGAAAACTGTTGGAAAAACATAAAAAAAGTTATTTAATCAATGTTTGGTATTGCCTCCCCTAGCTCTAATTACAGCCTGCAGCCTGTTTTTCATCGACCTTATTAATTTTTTGACGATCTCTTGAGGAATGCCGTGCCACTCCTCTAATAACGCCATTTTAAGTTCCTCCACGCTTAAAGGTAATGGATTTCTGGCCCGTACATTTCGTATGAGCTCATCCCATAAGTGCTCAATGGGATTCATGTCTGGACTGAGCACAAGCCAGACCATTGTGCGTATTTCGACTTCTTCAAGAAACTGTCGAGTGATCTGCGACGTGTGACAACGGGCGTTGTCGTGCATTAAGACGAAGTCTTCACCAATAAACCCTGCGTAGGGAATAACATGGTCCTGCAATATGTCGATAATATACCGATCAGCCGGTAGCCCGCCCCCACGGCCTCCCCCAGGCACGAAAACAAGCTCGGTTTTTCCTTCAAAGGAGATCTCAGCCCACATCATGCAAGAACCTCCTCCGTATGCAACTGTTTCAGCGATACAACACTGTGCAAATCGTTCACCCGCATGTCTGTAGACCCGGCCTCTTCTGTCACTTCCATGTAGACACATTCTGCACTCGACAGTGAACAAGACTGGCCGGCATCGCGCTATGTCCCAATCGACATGTTCTCGAGCAAACTGCAGCCGCTCTTGTCGGTGTCCAACAGTCAATTTGGGGCCTGTCGCAGGCCTTTTTGGAGTTAAGTTGACTTCCTTCAAGCGTCTTCTTACTGTCCACTCGCTAACAGCCACCCCTCGTACACGTCTCAGTTCTTGTTGCACGTCAACACCCGTTAAATGGCGATTGCGCAACGAGGTTGACACTATGAAACGGTCGTCTCTTACGGAAGTGCATCGGTGGCGGCTGGTCCTTGGTCTCTCCGAGTGAAGGCACCTGTCTCTTGATATCGTCTGTATATCCTGGATACTGCAGACTGGCTCAAGTGAAGTTGGGTAGCCACTGCTCGCTGACTAAGCCCTTGTTGCAACAGGGCAACAGCTTGAGCGGCTTTTCCAGGTGTGGTATCCATATTCTTGTACAAACAATGAATGTAATTGACGGAGATGTGTACCTGTAAACTTGTCAAAAGCGACAGATGAGGGTAGCGGGTTGTAGGGGGCTTTTATAGCAGGGAAATTAGCGCAAGTTGTGGGTAGGCTATTGAACAAATTTTCTGTATCGCTCAATTAAATTGAGTAAGTGAATAGGAGTTTTTTTTTTTATAAAGGGTATTGATGCGCATTGGAAAGCTTACATCTTAAGCTTTCAAATGACATAGTGCTGTCATAAATACCGCGTGTAGTTTTTGTAAAATTGATGCATGTGTGCGCATTGAAAGCTTGAGTCGATTTGGTTGCTCGCGAGTGTAGGTACTATACATATTTTTGTATTTAGCGTTTCGTTGCGTTGTGTTGCGTTCGCGGAAACTCTGAGTGTGCTATTACTGTGGCAGCAGGGCTGGAAGCGCTGGCGGTTAAAGCAAACACATAGTTTTGACTAAGGCGCACCAAGTGCGGGCTCGGTAGGGGAGCGGGTGGACGCAAGTCAGTTTATGTTTCCTGCTCGATTTGGTAGATACAGCGGTATTTAGACACATCCAGACCACTCAATTGCCCCGTTGCTACTGTGCTTATCCATAGAAATGTGCGTATTTCGCTCTACCCGCGAACGCTCTCGTTGTCCACCTTGCTGCCACTGTATTTTCTAAGTCTGCAGAAGAACTACTAAGATATAATACCCGGCAAATAAGTTGGCGAGTTTCGCGCATGGTACACAAAAATGCGAATGAGCGAACGGGACGTAACGCAGTGCGGGAGCAAAAGCCGACACGCGCACAGATCATAGACTACTATTATAATACTGCACCAATCGCGCGCCGCATCGGCGCTACCTCATACCCCGCATCCCGCGTCACCACCAAATCTAAAAAACGATTTCTGCGCAACTAATAACTCTTGCCAAGTTACGTGCCGCCGATAATATTATGTTTAAAAAAAATGCGTTATTACCAATATGCGGCCTCCAGTTCCTGTTCTCCTCATGACTCAGGTTGCCCGGCTTCAGCACCCGCTCGGGCTGCACGGCGCCATCCAGGCGGCGCGCGGGGAACTCCTTGTCGTACGCGGGGTCCACGAAACGCACGCACACCACGTGGTTGCCCAGCACTGGTTGGAGGCCGATCACGGGTGATGGCAGTTGTCTGGGTATGGACAGATAAGTTATTAGTGTTATGATGGTGGTGGTGGGTGGTGGTGTGATGGTGATATTCGACCTGAATAAAAATTATTATTATGTTACTCCTGTAGCGGCTGTAGCAGATGTCGAGAAAAAAACAGCCAGGCTAAAGTGGGAGTGGGCTGGCCATGTCGCTCGAATGCACCCGGACAGATGGGCGAGGATTGTCACTCACTGGACGCCTAAGGAAGGTCGACGCCGTCGAGGGCGACCGCGGCGAAGGTGGTGTGACGATCTGATCGTGTTCGCGGGACTTACTTGGCCAGAGATGGCCCAAGACAGAGAGATGTGGAAGGAGAAAGGGGAGGCCTTTGCCCAGCAGTTGGACACGAACTAGGATTTAAAAAAAATGTTACTCCTGTAAGGGTAGGTCTGCTGCTTGTGGACGCTGACGTCACAGTCTACTAGCGGTACTCACCCGCCGATGACGACACAGTCGCGGCTGAGCAGCACGTCGCCCGTGACGCCGTCGCTCCTGTAAGGGTAGGTCTGCTGCTTGTGGACGCTGACGTCACAGTCTACTAGCGGTACTCACCCGCCGATGACGACACAGTCGCGGCTGAGCAGCACGTCGCCCGTGACGCCGTCGCTCCTGTAAGGGTAGGTCTGCTGCTTGTGGACGCTGACGTCACAGTCTACTAGCGCCGGTACTCACCCGCCGATGACGACACAGTCGCGGCTGAGCAGCACGTCGCCCGTGACGCCGTCGCTCCTGTAAGGGTAGGTCTGCTGCTTGTGGACGCTGACGTCACAGTCTACTAGCGGTACTCACCCGCCGATGACGACACAGTCGCGGCTGAGCAGCACGTCGCCCGTGACGCCGTCGCTCCTGTAAGGGTAGGTCTGCTGCTTGTGGACGCTGACGTCACAGTCTACTAGCGCCGGTACTCACCCGCCGATGACGACACAGTCGCGGCTGAGCAGCACGTCGCCCGTGACGCCGTCGCTCCTGTAAGGGTAGGTCTGCTGCTTGTGGACGCTGACGTCACAGTCTACTAGCGCCGGTACTCACCCGCCGATGACGACACAGTCGCGGCTGAGCAGCACGTCGCCCGTGACGCCGTCGCTCCTGTAAGGGTAGGTCTGCTGCTTGTGGACGCTGACGTCACAGTCTACTAGCGGTACTCACCCGCCGATGACGACACAGTCGCGGCTGAGCAGCACGTCGCCCGTGACGCCGTCGCTCCTGTAAGGGTAGGTCTGCTGCTTGTGGACGCTGACGTCACAGTCTACTAGCGGTACTCACCCGCCGATGACGACACAGTCGCGGCTGAGCAGCACGTCGCCCGTGACGCCGTCGCTCCTGTAAGGGTAGGTCTGCTGCTTGTGGACGCTGACGTCACAGTCTACTAGCGGTACTCACCCGCCGATGACGACACAGTCGCGGCTGAGCAGCACGTCGCCCGTGACGCCGTCGCTCCTGTAAGGGTAGGTCTGCTGCTTGTGGACGCTGACGTCACAGTCTACTAGCGGTACTCACCCGCCGATGACGACACAGTCGCGGCTGAGCAGCACGTCGCCCGTGACGCCGTCGCTCCTGTAAGGGTAGGTCTGCTGCTTGTGGACGCTGACGTCACAGTCTACTAGCGGTACTCACCCGCCGATGACGACACAGTCGCGGCTGAGCAGCACGTCGCCCGTGACGCCGTCGCTCCTGTAAGGGTAGGTCTGCTGCTTGTGGACGCTGACGTCACAGTCTACTAGCGGTACTCACCCGCCGATGACGACACAGTCGCGGCTGAGCAGCACGTCGCCCGTGACGCCGTCGCTCCTGTAAGGGTAGGTCTGCTGCTTGTGGACGCTGACGTCACAGTCTACTAGCGGTACTCACCCGCCGATGACGACACAGTCGCGGCTGAGCAGCACGTCGCCCGTGACGCCGTCGCTCCTGTAAGGGTAGGTCTGCTGCTTGTGGACGCTGACGTCACAGTCTACTAGCGGTACTCACCCGCCGATGACGACACAGTCGCGGCTGAGCAGCACGTCGCCCGTGACGCCGTCGCTCCTGTAAGGGTAGGTCTGCTGCTTGTGGACGCTGACGTCACAGTCTACTAGCGGTACTCACCCGCCGATGACGACACAGTCGCGGCTGAGCAGCACGTCGCCCGTGACGCCGTCGCTCCTGTAAGGGTAGGTCTGCTGCTTGTGGACGCTGACGTCACAGTCTACTAGCTGTACTCACCCGCCGATGACGACACAGTCGCGGCTGAGCAGCACGTCGCCCGTGACGCCGTCGCTCCTGTAAGGGTAGGTCTGCTGCTTGTGGACGCTGACGTCACAGTCTACTAGCGGTACTCACCCGCCGATGACGACACAGTCGCGGCTGAGCAGCACGTCGCCCGTGACGCCGTCGCTCCTGTAAGGGTAGGTCTGCTGCTTGTGGACGCTGACGTCACAGTCTACTAGCGGTACTCACCCGCCGATGACGACACAGTCGCGGCTGAGCAGCACGTCGCCCGTGACGCCGTCGCTCCTGTAAGGGTAGGTCTGCTGCTTGTGGACGCTGACGTCACAGTCTACTAGCGGTACTCACCCGCCGATGACGACACAGTCGCGGCTGAGCAGCACGTCGCCCGTGACGCCGTCGCTCCTGTAAGGGTAGGTCTGCTGCTTGTGGACGCTGACGTCACAGTCTACTAGCGGTACTCACCCGCCGATGACGACACAGTCGCGGCTGAGCAGCACGTCGCCCGTGACGCCGTCGCTCCTGTAAGGGTAGGTCTGCTGCTTGTGGACGCTGACGTCACAGTCTACTAGCGCCGGTACTCACCCGCCGATGACGACACAGTCGCGGCTGAGCAGCACGTCGCCCGTGACGCCGTCGCTCCTGTAAGGGTAGGTCTGCTGCTTGTGGACGCTGACGTCACAGTCTACTAGCGGTACTCACCCGCCGATGACGACACAGTCGCGGCTGAGCAGCACGTCGCCCGTGACGCCGTCGCTCCTGTAAGGGTAGGTCTGCTGCTTGTGGACGCTGACGTCACAGTCTACTAGCGCCGGTACTCACCCGCCGATGACGACACAGTCGCGGCTGAGCAGCACGTCGCCCGTGACGCCGTCGCTCCTGTAAGGGTAGGTCTGCTGCTTGTGGACGCTGACGTCACAGTCTACTAGCGGTACTCACCCGCCGATGACGACACAGTCGCGGCTGAGCAGCACGTCGCCCGTGACGCCGTCGCTCCTGTAAGGGTAGGTCTGCTGCTTCTCGATGAGCTGGCGCAGGCGCGGCCCGGCGTCGGAGTACAGGCCCAGCAGGTACTCGTAGCTCTTGTTGCCCGTGCCCACGTAGAGGCGGTCGTGCCCGCGGATGTTGCGCAATTCTGAGAAGAAGATTTTATTATTAACCTTCTGACCACCATTCTCAATCATCAGCAACATCATTTCAGCCGAAAGATATACACCGCTGGACATACGCCTCCACCAAGCGTCACCGTAGCGACCGGTCCTATGCGTCTCTCATCAATCGGATTCCCGCCTACGTCGGATATATCAAATTTGAAGACAAAAGCATTTATTTCAAATAGACCATTTTTACGGTAACTTTTGAATAGACAGAATTGTCGGTCAGTTAAAGAGAAAGTGTAGCTAAATTGCATATCCCACAAATACTGTCGCGTTTATTCGGCCAGAGTCTCACGACGAAGTAAACATCGCTAGATCATCTATCAACTGTGGGGATTGAAGAGATAAACGAGTGGTTAACCGGTAAAAAGCCGGTAGAAAACGAATGTTCGAGCGAAAAAAGATAGGGTAGCTGTAAAGTGTATGTGGTTGTACAGAATGGGCAGCAGAGCAAGTGCCGCGGTATGTAGTTGTGTGTCATTTATTACTTGTTCACGTAGGAACGTGGCACCGCACGTTGAGTGGAGTTGCTAAGACGTAGTTCGTATTGACCTGGTTCGTATATGATTATAATGTGTGACGTTCATATTGGCCTGGCGGCGTCAGCGGGTGTGACACCCAAACGCCTGGCGACAAGTTCATACTGTTTGAACTTACTGACGTCGCGGGTGGATAGCGCGCTCCGCCGCTAGTTCGACGTCAACACAAAAACGCCTTACGCTGCCCGCCTACGACAGACTTTTTGCAGGTCCGATAATAGTCCCGTAAATCGTCACACATTATAATCATATAGTAAATTCTGACCGACTTTTTGTAGTCCGTGTGCGTTGCACTATTGCTATCAGGGTGTTTTATTTTTCTCGAACGAAAAATCGTTCACCGATTGTCGGTCGTGGGCGGGCAGCGTTAAGCGTTTGATAAAACCGCTCGCATCTGCTCGCGCCACTTGCGCGCTATTTTAACTGCATGTGCGTTTCGCACGTGAACACTTCGATATTACGCCATGTTTACGACGAAATGTGTATTTTAGTACCAGTGAGCTCGATAGATGGCGTTAAAAGCAAATTAGAAGTCGCTATGGTTTCGTTACCGCGATTTAGGTAGGTTCGAACCATTTCAGTAAATAAATGAGAGAGAAAACAAACCAGTTCAAAGTAGTTCAATATACAGTGGTTTTATTTATTCCTACTAGTATATACAACCTAGTTCAAATATTAGTGCCAAGTGTTTCCGTCGAAGCGCTAGGTGCTAAACATTGGTCCTTCGAGCCGGATAGCTACCATTTTTGAGTTCGCGCGCGGCCCGTGCCGCCTTGCCCGTGGTACTGCAGTGGATTGCTGCAGCAAAGTACCCGGAGCCCTACAGCAGAAGCATCAGCTTCGTCCAGGGTTGTGGACGGAGTTAGCAGCAGCAGCAGCGGGAGGTGATCGTGTCACACACGGAGCACCCAGTACAACGTGCCATCGGAAGACCGAAGACCTACGTCACGGATTAATTCATCGTGTCGCCACCAGGGCGCGCCACAAGCAGCAAATAATCGTGTTTGTGTGAGTGAAGTGAAACCGTGAGTACAATTTACTTATACACTGAAGCAGTGAGATCAGGTAACATTTTGCCACACAATTGTGAACTTTATTTCAAAGAAGATTATAACTTAATAATTTTAGATCATTTTAACTTAGCTTAATTTTATGTTAGTTTAGGACTTAGAATAATTGTATGAAAAACGACGGAACGGGGAACCTACGCCCGATTTTCGCCAGAGTTAAAGTAAATTCAAAGACTTGTAAAATTTTGAGCAACTCATTTGGACTTAGAATATTTTTTGTCTTTTTTTATAAACACTTAAGTTTTTGTTTTAGTTCATAAATATTCATATATTAGGTTAATTTAAGTTATTGTTCAAGATGGAAGGTAAAATAAATATTTTGAAAAACCTTCAAAATGTGATACAGAAGGCTTATACTAATTTTAAAAAGTCCGAAAGATAAACTTACTTTAGAATATTTGGAGACAAGGCTGGAATTGTTGGAAAGAGATTGGACTTCATTTATGGATACCAAAACGCAACTTTATGGCGCTTTTAAGTTCGAAGATATCGGTCAAAAGGTTGAGGACATGTACGACACAACCGAAGATGTTTACATAAATTGTAAATGTTTAATAAAAGCAGCACTAAATAAAATCAGTGTTAAAGCACCTTTACCACAGGATAGTGGAACCAACAACAGATCCTCCAATTGTTCCGTAAAGTTGCCTAAAATTACGATTCCAACATTTTCTGGCAAATATAGTGAATGGACCACTTTTTATAATCTATTTACAACATTAGTTCATAATAACACATCTTTAGGCAATGTGCAAAAGCTGCACTACCTTAAGTATCATCTTACTGGGGAAGCTGAACAGTTAATAAGGCACACGCCAATCATAGATGCTAACTACAGTAAATGCTGGTTACTTTTAGAAAAGCGTTATGCAAATAAAAAATATTTAACGAGTTGCATTTTAAAAAGATTATTCAGCCAAAATCGCCTGCATGCTGAATCAGCTTCCGCTTTAAAAGAACTGTTAGACACTACATGTGACTGTCTTAACGCCCTAACAAATTTGAAAATAGATGTGAGCACATGGGACCTTATAATAATTCATGTAGTCACTTTTAAGCTGGATAACGAAACGCGTAAGCAATGGGAGTTCAGCGTTTCCAACGACTCTAGTGACAATTTACCCACCTTTGAACAATTTAAATCATTTATCGAAAGTCGTTTTCGCGCCTTGGAATGCATAGAACCAAGGAATGTAGTGACTTATCAGGCCAAAACTAATTCACAAGATCATAGTTCAAAGGTTATGCTAGCGACTACTTCATCCAAAATGCAGTGCGAATATTGCACTGAATTCCACAAACTCTGTTTCTGCAAGCGATTTGCAAAACAATCTACAGAAAGTAGACGTGAGTACGTCGCAAAACATAACATCTGCTTTAATTGTTTAGGCAGCAATCATACACTACGTGATTGTAAGAAGCAGACCTCCTGTAGAGTGTGCAAAAAACGACATCATTCGTTACTGCACCTCAACAGAGAGAATCAAGGCCAACAGGTTACAGTAAAGCCTACTGTTGACAACACTTCTTCAACTAGTGATGGTCAGATACCATGCTTGTCTACTGGCCATTCCGACCAGCCCTCTAAACCCGGACAGGTTCTATTACCTACTGCGTTAATAAAGGCCGAGTCCAAGATGGGTGAATATCACAAAGTTCGAGCCTTGCTAGATCAAGGCTCCCAGGCGTGTTTTATTACAGAAGACACAGTACAATGTCTTGGTCTAAAGAAAATCCCAGTGCAAGGCCTGGTCTCCGGTTTAGGAGGCAACAGATCAACCATTGCGAAGCACATGGTAAATTTGACATTTAAGTCCACTGTTGAACCAGACTTTCAACATAATATTAGGGCTTATGTCTTAGGTAAGATAACATCCTACTTACCTGAGCGGACTGTTAATACTAGTTCATTGAATTGGGTTGATATGAAAGGTCTGTGTCTCGCAGACCCTAACTTCAATACACCCAACAAAATAGACATTCTCTTGGGGGTAGATGCTTATTACGCCATAGTAAAGGAAGGTCTGAAAAGGAGTCCATCTGGTACTGTGATTGCACTGAGCACCACTTTAGGATGGGTTCTTTCAGGAGTAGTCAGCTCAAAAAGTAAGACTCCAAATTATGTTCATAAGTTCAATAAAGACAATATTCTCAAAAAGAGATATGGAACAACACCCAGGTGATGATGACATGTGGTCATATTGCGCATTAAACCATCTATCATCCAAATTATTAATTTAAGATCAATGTTATTGTTATTTCATTTTACCTTTATATAGTCTGTGTTTGTAATACTTCTCACTTATATTAGTTACGTTTTTATATTCTTAGTTCAATTTTATTTTCATTAGGTCAAGAGAGCTTCAAGAATTTTTAGTTTTAAGCATTGTTTATATATATCTTGTATAGTACAATTTAAGAAGGACATTCTGTCACATAATGTCCTTGGCGGTCGGTATGTTTACGACGAAATGTGTATTTTAGTACCAGTGAGCTCGATAGATGGCGTTAAAAGCAAATTAGAAGTCGCTATGGTTTCGTTACCGCGATTTAGGTAGGTTCGAACCATTTCAGTAAATAAATGAGAGAGAAAACAAACCAGTTCAAAGTAGTTCAATATACAGTGGTTTTATTTATTCCTACTAGTATATACAACCTAGTTCAAATATTAGTGCCAAGTGTTTCCGTCGAAGCGCTAGGTGCTAAACACGCCATATGTTTAATATTTCCCGCCCGCGAGTCAACATGAATGAAAACTTACTCTCAGCCTCCGTGAGCTCGTCGTAGTAGGGCTCCAGCGCCTTGAACAGGCGCTCCTCATCCACGAAGGGCAGCAGCGCGACGCCCTGCCACGCGAACTTCTTGCCGTTCAAGTCGATCTTGAAGTCCGTTGGGTAAAAGTCGATTATCGGCGAGAACTACGAGAAAAACAGAAACAATAATTATGTTTATACAAAACATAATCATAATAATTATATTTATTTATGAGTGTATTATTGTTTTTGTTATTTATGTTGCTAGAGGAAGAAATCGCCGATTTATCCGTTTATGCTTTTGCTATTTAAACGTGGCGATCAAAAGAATAATCCGAAGAAGAAGAAAGGATAATAAGAAAGATTTTCTTAACAAGTTAAGCTTGGGGTATGCCTATGTCTATCAGTCGACGTCTATTCGGCTGAAATTATGAGCTGAGCTAGAGAAACTGTTAACCACGGTGCAAACAAGTCTTACAATGAATGTTTACCATTCAACATAGACGGCTTTACTAGATACCCTATCTAGTAAAACCGGATTGGAAAACTTATTTAGTTCTATATGTTACTTTATTTTTGTCTCATTCAGTCCAACAGTGGGCGTGTGCAGTGAGTAGGTACTTACAGGATCGCTCATGAGCTGCGCCCAGGGCTTGGGCACGTGTGACGAACTGGCGGCCGGGAACACGCCCATCAGCTGCTCCAGCGGACGGAACTGTTCAGCCCAACAGTGGGCGTGTGCAGTGAGTAGGTACTTACAGGATCGCTCATGAGCTGCGCCCAGGGCTTGGGCACGTGTGACGAACTGGCGGCCGGGAACACGCCCATCAGCTGCTCCAGCGGACGGAACTGTTCAGCCCAACAGTGGGCGTGTGCAGTGAGTAGGTACTTACAGGATCGCTCATGAGCTGCGCCCAGGGCTTGGGCACGTGTGACGAACTGGCGGCCGGGAACACGCCCATCAGCTGCTCCAGCGGACGGAACTGTCAGGAAGATAACCAATTTAAGTGTTGCAGTAGTAGAAATAGAGTTCAGTTTGGTTAATAAATTTTAATGGAATCAATGGAACCTAAAAAGAAGTGCTCGTTCCACTGCTTCTAAAGGAACGATTACACTGCGCAGTATATTACATGGAGCTCATTCCTATCTTCCACCACTCCTTCGCAAGTAGTTTTTCAGCACACTCGAATACTCGCTGCTAAGGGCTAGTAGCTCTATATATGTATATTTTAGGCCCGCAATTATAAATAAATATTATCTGTAAGAAGTTCCATATATTATTTCAAAGTGTTTGATACTCGTGATCAATTTTCAAAGCAGTCTCTTGACTCTAAATCAGTCTCACCGTGTATTTATGTATACTCGACTGTAATAAAAATACAAATGGGCAAAGGTTGCAAAAGTTGGGGAAAATTTACTATTAGTCTTCAGTCTACCAGAACAGCCGTCAAAAATCTTCCATCGACAGATCAACCAGTCACCACTGTATCTATAGATTTAAGATTGTGTAAATTTGTTACTATTTTGGTGTACAGTAAAGTCTTACTCTAGTTTATTCTTAACCTTTAAGTTTCACTTATGCGCTTAGATTTTCACATAGGTGATATTAAGTTTATTACTGAAAAGCATGTCTCACCGGCTGCGTGCCCTCCTCGAACTTGGTGGAGAGGCCGCAGATGTTGACGAAGTCGGAGGCGAAGGGCGCGTAGTGGTAGGGGAAGTACCACTTCCAGCTGGCGCAGCCCTGGTAGTAGTAGCGCAGCACCCAGCACAGCCCGCGCACGTACTGCAGCGCCACGCGGTACCTGACAACGTTACACACGAGATATTAATACAAAGAATGGGGAAAAGATTTTGTAATCATTGTGGTCTATGACAAAACTATATAAAACACGGCTACAGGACACGGTAGAACTTACGATAGAACTGTGCCACACTTGGGTAGAGCACCACCGTGTGATCTTGCGGGCAATCAGCGGCAGCGACCTCTCACGCCAGGCTCTGGTCATGGTCCAGAGTGAGTAGGGCGGCAGGTGCAGGCACGCCCTCACACCCCAGCCGTCGTGATCCCGACCCCGATTTCCAGCCACCGTATCATGACGTTCTACCATGTAGGTCCATGATGTCCTACCACCACAGCTTATGATTGCCTACCACCATGATCCATGACGGCCGAGCACCGTGTTCTAAGACGCCCTATTAAGACGTCATATACCGTGATCTCAGATTCCCTATGCCGCTACTAACCTGAACTCCAGGTTGTCCCTGGCCACCTCGAACTTGCTCTCGTAGTAGCGCTCCTTGAAGCCCTGCTCCCACAGCCGCTCCTCGTCATCATGACGCCAGCACCGTGCTGCAGGACTCCTCACCTGAACTCCAGGTTGTCCCTGGCCACCTCGAACTTGCTCTCGTAGTAGCGCTCCTTGAAGCCCTGCTCCCACAGCCGCTCCTCGTCATCATGACGCCAGCACCGTGCTGCAGGACTCCTCACCTGAACTCCAGGTTGTCCCTGGCCACCTCGAACTTGCTCTCGTAGTAGCGCTCCTTGAAGCCCTGCTCCCACAGCCGCTCCTCGTCATCATGACGCCAGCACCGTGCTGCAGGACTCCTCACCTGAACTCCAGGTTGTCCCTGGCCACCTCGAACTTGCTCTCGTAGTAGCGCTCCTTGAAGCCCTGCTCCCACAGCCGCTCCTCGTCATCATGACGCCAGCACCGTGCTGCAGGACTCCTCACCTGAACTCCAGGTTGTCCCTGGCCACCTCGAACTTGCTCTCGTAGTAGCGCTCCTTGAAGCCCTGCTCCCACAGCCGCTCCTCGTCATCATGACGCCAGCACCGTGCTGCAGGACTCCTCACCTGAACTCCAGGTTGTCCCTGGCCACCTCGAACTTGCTCTCGTAGTAGCGCTCCTTGAAGCCCTGCTCCCACAGCCGCTCCTCGTCATCATGACGCCAGCACCGTGCTGCAGGACTCCTCACCTGAACTCCAGGTTGTCCCTGGCCACCTCGAACTTGCTCTCGTAGTAGCGCTCCTTGAAGCCCTGCTCCCACAGCCGCTCCTCGTCATCATGACGCCAGCACCGTGCTGCAGGACTCCTCACCTGAACTCCAGGTTGTCCCTGGCCACCTCGAACTTGCTCTCGTAGTAGCGCTCCTTGAAGCCCTGCTCCCACAGCCGCTCCTCGTCATCATGACGCCAGCACCGTGCTGCAGGACTCCTCACCTGAACTCCAGGTTGTCCCTGGCCACCTCGAACTTGCTCTCGTAGTAGCGCTCCTTGAAGCCCTGCTCCCACAGCCGCACCTCGTCGTTCTTGTCATCGTCGTCCTCTTCGTCCAAGCCAGCTTGTTGCGCTGAGCGCTTGCGGCCGCGCCCTTCTTGTTCTTCTTGCTAGAAAAACAAAATGAGTTTCGTAGGGTATTTCGATAAAAATCATTTACTTTAATAATATTTGCCTCTTATTGTGACAATAAGCTTCTGCCAGCGAGTTCGCCCGCGGCAGAAGCTTGTCACAATAATTATGGAATGCAATAAAGTATTGAGTAGATAATTAATACTCACGGCTCGTTCGTGCTGCATGCCCGCCATGCGCATGTTGGCTGCCTCTCTGCGCACGTTCTCCATCGGCTTGCCCGACTCCTGACCCACGGCCTAAAACGAGAACAAAACATTACTTTCTACGCCGTGGTAAGCTTTGCGACGTGACATAACTCACTCTCACTATTATTTACTCCTGACTGCTATACTGGAGATCGTGGATTCCCACCCAGGATAAATGTTTGTATGATGAGCATGATCATTTGTTCTGTGTCTGAGTGTAATTTATCTATAATATGTAAATGTATGTATTTAGATATAAATAAGTAAGTTTATCAGTTGTCTAGACCACAAGCACAGGCTCTGCTTTCTTGAACTAGATTGCATTGTGAGATATGACCAGACCACCTCTTTTCAACCGATAACCTAAGCCCGAACCCTCCAGCAATGTGCTGAGTGGATTCAAGGGTAGACAAAACCACAGTGGACTCAGACTGTCGCCCTGGAATATGCCACGCTCGGTCCTTATGAGTTCACCATTCTCTAGGATTTGTCGACATCCTGGATAGTGAAGAACCGTCCTCCACTGCCGCATACACGACATCAAGAAGGTGCGCAGAGTTGCATCAACTTTATACAGCTCCAGCACCCTCATGAGCCATGTATGCGGCACTGAGTCATAGGCCTTCTTGGAATCAATCCAACTTGTCGACACATCCTTTCGATATTATTATTATTATTTTCATTATAAAACACACAGTAACATCCAGCATCTCACAGTAAAGCCTACATCTCTTGTTACACACACCTGCGGCGCAAACTGCGTCCTCTCCAGATGCTGGAGAGGACGCGAAGTTGATCCTCAACTAAATCTCTTGTCGTTATAGGGTTAGCTCACACCGAGACGCGACGCGACGCGACGCTGCGTGCACATTTTAATAGAGTGACTCAAAATAGAACTTTATTTACTACACGAAAATATACACATTTCATTGTGAGAATTTAGAATACGTTGCTTCATGCAGCGACGCAGCGACGCTGCCTCGTGACGCCGCGCGGCGTCTCGCTACGCAGCGGAACGTGTTTACATTTGCTCGTGTCGTGTTGCCGATGATGTTACTATGTGCCTCGTAACGTTGCGACGCGTCTCGCGGCGGCGCGCGGCGCAACGGGACATCACTGGCCTCTCCTACATCGTCGTGTCGCGTCGCGTCTCGGTGTGAACGGACGCATACAGACCTGCGGCGCAAACTGCGTCCTCTCCAGCATCTCAAAGTTGATCCTCTGCTGCTGTCTCTTGCGCGCGCGGTCCTTCGCCTTGAAGCTGATCTCGTTCTGGTGGCGCCGCTTAAAGATCTCGTCCTCCATGTGCCCTAGCTCCGTCATTATCACCTGCACCCGTTCTAGTTTCACGTCGCCTGAGTCTGTGATCCAGCCCTGGAGAGAGAAGATTTAATATGAAAAAATAGTTTTTACATTATCATAGTACCTAGATAGGGTAAAAATGTGGTCGTTTTTTGGCAACTTTTTCCGGAATTAGGTATTATGTTTTAAGACCTACATACATGGATGGCATTTTATCTGTACGCTAGCTGCAAAACGATCAGTTTAGATACGATTTTTGTGCAGTTAACGTATATCGAAAACTAAACCGACTGTCGGTAGACCATCACATTAACTGCATGCAAGTTGGCAGTTAGGACCCGAACACACGTTGCGGCGCAAGATGTTTTATGCGAATAGAAATAAAAAAAAAACAAAGGCAAAACATACATTATGTTTTCCAGGTTAAACATCATCTTACATGCTTTTCCAGGATATAATCTACCCGTGTTCCAAATTTCATCCAAATTCAAACACACTCGCAATATCAGTATGATTGTCCAGACTCACCTTAGTCTTATAAACACACTTCTTATACAAATTGACGAGCCGATCCACAGCACCCTCCCTGATCTCCAAGCTAGGCAGATGCGGCAGGAAGTCATTGCCGACGAAGAAGCACATGAACACCCAGTCGTCCAGCGCCCTCTCGAAGTCGTACGGGAAGGGCAGGTCGGGCATCTGCAGCTCCCTCTCCAGGTACTCCCGGAGGACCGACAGGCGCACGAAGATGAAGTTGTCTTGGTTGCCGAAGGCAGGGTCCGAGCGGACGAGAGCTGCGTCTGGGTTGCTGCCTGTGCATTCTTTCATTTCGTGACCTGGGAATGGAAAAGAAAATGTTTTAAAAATTGGTTAGTTTATCATGCTTGAAAATAGCAGCCGCATGGGACCAACTTCCAGCTTAAGCTACGATTGCTGAAATCATTCTGTATTTCATAACGAATTTTCTTCATTCCTTTTTCTTATTATTTTGTTTTAGGTGGGAAATAATCCAATGACTCTTTCCGAATATGAATAATTTTTTTATTCCGCTCTGGGGCAGAGCTGAAGAGCGTGCTAGACTTTTACTGACTTAAACCCTCTTCTATGTTCCTTCTATGTCTTGCATTACAGAACCCCATGCTTTTCCTTTCCGAAGCGAACCTGTGGCTCGGCGTGTATGAAACACTACGCGCCATCGACGACTTGTGCTCATCGGACGGCGGGTTTGTGAGCTACCCATTGCTTGTCGCCAACAAGCGGACAGCCACAGTACTATACAAAGTCAGCCTCCCATCGCTGACTACTTACCAAGTTGTCCACACACGTCACAGGGGCGCGGCTTGTTGGGCTTGAACTCCTCGCGGATGATGGTGAAGTTGGGCTCGTGCGTGGCCAGCCCCAGCATGATGAGGCGCCGCACAGCACGTGTTCAGTCTCTAACAACTCACCAAGTTGTCCACACACGTCACAGGGGCGCGGCTTGTTGGGCTTGAACTCCTCGCGGATGATGGTGAAGTTGGGCTCGTGCGTGGCCAGCCCCAGCATGATGAGGCGCCGCACAGCACGTGTTCAGTCTCTAACAACTCACCAAGTTGTCCACACACGTCACAGGGGCGCGGCTTGTTGGGCTTGAACTCCTCGCGGATGATGGTGAAGTTGGGCTCGTGCGTGGCCAGCCCCAGCATGATGAGGCGCCGCACAGCACGTGTTCAGTCTCTAACAACTCACCAAGTTGTCCACACACGTCACAGGGGCGCGGCTTGTTGGGCTTGAACTCCTCGCGGATGATGGTGAAGTTGGGCTCGTGCGTGGCCAGCCCCAGCATGATGAGGCGCCGCACAGCACGTGTTCAGTCTCTAACAACTCACCAAGTTGTCCACACACGTCACAGGGGCGCGGCTTGTTGGGCTTGAACTCCTCGCGGATGATGGTGAAGTTGGGCTCGTGCGTGGCCAGCCCCAGCATGATGAGGCGCCGCACAGCACGTGTTCAGTCTCTAACAACTCACCAAGTTGTCCACACACGTCACAGGGGCGCGGCTTGTTGGGCTTGAACTCCTCGCGGATGATGGTGAAGTTGGGCTCGTGCGTGGCCAGCCCCAGCATGATGAGGCGCCGCACAGCACGTGTTCAGTCTCTAACAACTCACCAAGTTGTCCACACACGTCACAGGGGCGCGGCTTGTTGGGCTTGAACTCCTCGCGGATGATGGTGAAGTTGGGCTCGTGCGTGGCCAGCCCCAGCATGATGAGGTCGGCGTCGGCGCCGCACAGTACGTGCTGCGTGTTCGGGTCGTGGTCCGGCTGCACTGGAATTTGTAAGGTCGATTGATAAACGATTCGACTTTCCACTTTGACGACAGATAGTCTTTTTGAAACATAAGTGTCGTGATTTACTTATTTAAATGGTATTCACATACATGACGGCTTTTTGGCAGTGACAATAGATAGTCGAACGGGCTTGAGAATGGGTAGCACTACAGTCGCAAAACGATAAAAATATATCAACGGTGACGGTAAATCATAGGTGTGTCGTTGCTACTATCTGTTATGACCACGACATACTGTCGTTATAATGAAAACAGCTAGGGACGACAGTCGTCCGGCGATAAATTAACCGTTAGACCGTTTTCACATATTCCGATCCGATATCGGTATCGGATGCCGATACGATATCGGGGTAAGGTAAATGTATGAAATATGTACCTGTCTTTCATATTGTCCGGCCCGATATCGGATATCGGAGCACGGAATTTCATACATTTTACTTACCCCGATATCGTATCGGAGTCCGATACCGATATCGGATCGGATAATGTGGAAACGGTCTAACGACAGTGAGTACAGAGCCTAAGGCAATAAATATTTTTTCTATTCCTTCTTAATTCAGTTAAAATAAATGTGTTACCTCTCTGCCTCCTAATGTAGTCCATAATCTTGTGCTCGCCCTCTCCGGGCACGTTGGCGTCAGACAGGATAACTTTGATGCCCTTCCAGCCAGGGTCATTGTTCAATCTGGAGAATAATACCAAACATAAATATAAGATTACCAAAGTAAATAATAAAAGTGGTTATTATTTGGTTTCAGAACTACCCTCAATAAAACAGATTAGGGGATTTAACAATAATAGAGAATAGACTATTTTTTAAGTTTGCAAGTAGAGTTCTTATGACTAGGGTTTAATAAACTTGAAACTTGGTACAAATTTTAAACAAAATGCATAAAAAAGGCTATAAAAATACTTAATAATGTATTAAGTATTTTTTTTAACTACCCTCAACATTTGGATTAAGGGGTGTAAGTTTTTATAAAAACATTCTCTCCAACAAAGTCAATGGGCTAATTGCTAAGGTAAAGGCACCACATAAACATGGAATAACAGAAAAATAATAGATTATATAGATACAGATAAAATTTTCGTCATCCGTATCACTAGACAGACATCATTTGTTGACGGAATACTCTTGACATGTTGTTACAGATTAAAACAAGTTATGATGTGATGTGATGTACTTTTATTGACATTCTTAACTTAAAAAACGGAAATATAGACTACCTTAGGTTATCTTTGACGTTTGAATCCTCAACCGGTCCTATGAGACCGCGCTGTTATTGTTTTACTATTGTGTCTCGTTTCGCGGGTATCTGAGTAATTAAGAAACAAAACCCACAAACCTGTCATGTATATAATAATGCAGGCACTTGCTAAGCCGGTCCATGAAAGGTGTCCCGGGCGTGATGCAGTTGGAGTCAAAGTGGGCCTCCTTGGGTCTCTCGGGCGGCAAGTAGGCGCCCTTGGCCAGCAGCTCGCTGCGGATGCGCGCGATCTCGTCGATCTTCTCCTGGGTCTCCTTCGAGGCACGGAAACGACGGGAGCGTTGCTGGTTCATCTTTGCTCGGGGTGCCTGGGAAGTAAGGGGAGGGATTAGCTATGAAAATTGTTAAGTTTTTGAAGACACTTCAAAACCCCTTTTGGTCATCATTATCTGCCTAGCCTTTTCCCAACTATATTGGGGTCGGCTTTACGAGGAGCGGCTGCCTGCCAGACCTCCACAACCCATTAACTGGGGTGACATGGTACTTCATGGCAAGACTGGAATCAGATTTACTGGCTTCTGATTATCCGTAACGACTGCCAAAGATCTTCAAATGACAGCCGGGACCAACGGCTTAACGTGCTTTCCGAGGCACGGAGGAAACTCGTTATGTTAAGATGGTCACCCATCCACAGACCAACCTAGGCAAGCGTTGCTTAACCTTGAAGATCGACCCGTGCGGCTGTTATTATCTAGCCACGAGCTCCTCAAAACCCCTTTTGGTAATCATCTTTTAGTGTAAAAAATTAGCTTTTTGTGACAATGTTTGTTTCAACATTAGAAATGTTTAGAACAGTTTTGATTTACCAGGGGCTTTATTTGAAACCTCAAATTGATGGAAACCTTTTATTAATATATGTGTTTTGTGTTCATAGTATAAAATAAGAAAAGTTGAGTAGTTATTTTTTTACTAATGACACAACTTTTACTTAATGTCCAAAATTACGAGACAGATTGTAAAAAAGAAAGGAAACAAAAAAAAAAACTAATGACACCCCCTTTTTTTTTACTTTTTGCTTTACCATGTGCATGTATCTCTCCTCTTTCTATTGGTGACAACTGCATGAAAATGTAGTTTTTGGTTTTAATTCATGAATCCCCGACCGGTCCTATGAGACCACTTTGTTATGTAATAATAAAAAAATTAAAAAAATAATGAATTTATATTAGGTTGTGTGTAGCTGGATGGTAGCTAGATGTGTTTGTATGTTAGTGTGTGATCTCCCAAATAATAGAAAATGGTTGAATAAGAAACAAATATAAAATTCGGGCGCCAGGGAGTCACACTGACCGGAATAGCGAAGTTGGAAGAGTTTGGACAATTAATCTGCCGGTGGGAGGCTACATCAAAATGAATAAAACGATAAAATACTTCTGTCTTTTCTTTTTAATGTCTCTGCCCGTAAGCTTCAAAACATGACTTTGTATTCTACACTAATAATTAAAAAAAATAATTAGTGTTATTGGGAATTATGGAAATTATTGTTATTGTTGCATCTTGGAAACAAAAGAGAACATAATAAAGAAATTCTCCTACCGGGATAATCCCTAGCATGTTACTTATAGGTTATTTGTTCCAAAATCCTTCATGACGCGTAGGATGCGAGGCTTCAAGTTTCCCGAAGTATGCTCGAGGTAACGCAGAAAAAGATGAACAAAAAGGCCAAAGGAAAGACCAGAAGTAAGAAAGAAAACGCCTTTTAGAAGGCGTCTTCCTTCTCAAAAATAGCTTACAGTGCGCTGACACAGCGTTTTAAAACAGCTGCGTGCGACAAATCACTGTAAAATCAATGGAATCTCTGGCATTATACTACGTCCATGAAGTCTTTGTGCAATATAGATGCCACTAAATGGCTTAAATTACGGCGATTATAGCCGATTACAAGGAAATAATATAAATTGAAAAATATGTGTCCATTACGACGCTGGCCCAGTCGCAGAGTGACGTCCAGATTTTGACAGATGACACTCAAAGACCGTACCACAAACAAAAAAAAACATAGACAAAATCGACTAAAACCGACCAAAAATCCTTTCCATGTAACGAGGCGAATAAGTCTCGTTACATTACATCCCTCCCCGAAAAAATAAAAGAAAGCAATTTCTTTTATGCTAAGAAAAAAACAAAAGACAAAAGCAAAAGCTTCAAAAAAACAAATTGGAAATACAAATTCCAAAAACAATAAACCCCAAAAAAGAGTTAAAAAAACGTCCTAGAAGAGAACAACATGCAGTTAAAATAAGTACAGTTAGACCACAAACATAACCGACCTACAATATCACAAGAACTAGCATGAGTGCAGTTAGGCACCTTCGCCACTGACTAACAAGCAACATCCAAGTAAATATCATAAGTACAGCCAAGCGTAATCATCGCTGACCAATATGCATAATGTTATAAACAAAAACAAAGTTGAGTACGGTTGGGCACCATCGCCACCGACTAGCAAGTAAAATAAACTAACAAAAATGTTAATATGAATACAGTTAGGCGCAATTGCCGCTGTTTTTTTTAAAAAAAAACAAAGAAATGTCTATAAAGACTAACTTGAGTACGGTTAGGCACCCTCGCCACCGACTAGCAAGTAAAATAAAGTATAAAAGATGTTATATTTGAATACAGTTAGGCGCAATTGCCGCTGTTTTTAGAAAAAAAATCAAAGAAATGTCTATAAGAAGACTAACTTGAGTACGGTTGGGCACCATCGCCACCGACTAGCAAGTAAAATAAACTAACAAAAATGTTAATATGAATACAGTTAGGCGCAATTGCCGCTGTTTTTTTTTTAAAAAAACAAAGAAATGTCTATAAAGACTAACTTGAGTACGGTTAGGCACCCTCGCCACCGACTAGCAAGTAAAATAAAGTATAAAAGATGTTATATTTGAATACAGTTAGGCGCAATTGCCGCTGTTTTTAGAAAAAAAATCAAAGAAATGTCTATAAGAAGACTAACTTGAGTACGGTTGGGCACCATCGCCACCGACTAGCAAGTAAAATAAAGTATAAAAGATGTTAATTTGGATACAGTTAGGCGCAATTGCCGCTGTCTTAAAAAAAACCAAAGAAATGTCCATATGAGTACAGTTAGGCACCCTCGCCACTGACTAGCAAGAACAAAATATAACCGTGAGACACAGTATCAAATCTCTTAAGCCAAGGAGGCAAGAGTATAAAAAAGAATGTTGTGACCGATACAACTCCATCGATTTTCCGAACACAAACATCTTTAAAAAATGCATATTGTGATCGGCATAACACCACCGACCTCCCGAGCACAATAGCAAAAAAAATTGCATACGCAAGGATGCAAGAGAACAAAAGAGGAAGATTGTGACCGGTATAACACCACCGATTTTCCGAGCACAAACATCTTCAAAAAAGATGCATATTGTGATCGACATAACACCACCGACTTTCCGAACACAATAGCAAAAAATGCGAAATCAAGGGAAAAAAAATTACACCAAGATCAGCAAGAACTAGGAGAGATCCTTACAAGCAAGAACAAACGCCACTAGTAAATAAATCCCTAGAAAGATGTACAGAAGATACCAACTCAAAAAGAGCTAGCAAAACTGCAAAAAAGGAGAAATGCAGAAACCATTACTATTTCCACAAAAGGGAAACAGAATGATCCACAGATCAAAAAGATAAGATTTTGCATTCTAACAGGATGTTAGAAGCAAGTCCCATACATTCAAGTATAACAATAAGCACCCAAGTGTAAATAAGTAGGTAGCTATTTAAAATTGTATACGAGAATGTAAAAAAAATATTGTATAAACTGTATAAAACAGTGTATACAAAAAAAGAACAAAAAATAAGATCTTTTGATATGAAAAATGTATGTGTGGGTGTGAAAAAGTCATTAAAATGTCCTAAGTTATGTTTTAGAATGTTTAATTGAATTTAATAAATCCGTTTGAAATTTACCTGTCAAAATCCCTTTTAAGAGGCAATACCTATTATACATCCTTTCATACATCACCTATTAAAGCCTCCTCCAAACGAGAATATCAAAAACAAGTCAACATTTGGAATCCAAATCAAAACTTAATTATGTCTTTGACGTGATAACGCCCAGTTGAACCTTTTTTAAGGTCTTTTAGAACGTAGACGTTATCCGAAATCTTTTCAGTAATCTCACATTTTATAAACTTAGGAGCAAGTTTCGCCGAAAAATAAGCAGGTGCATGAGATTGAACAAAACTTCTTCTCCACACAACATCACCCACATCAAAAGAAATGACTCTACGACCCTTATTATAATAGCGAGCATTACGCTGATAAGCTTTTAATAAATGAGTTTGAACTTTAGCAAAAATATCACTAAGTGAATTAAGAGAATCAGCATAGTGAGTTCTATTGGAAACTTCAAGTTCACTTAAGTTTTCAATAGAATCGCTAATACGATGTAAGGAAGCGTCAAAAACAAGCTCCCTACCAAACATCAAAAAATTAGGTGTGAAATCTGTAGCAAGATTAACACTATTATTTAAAGCTAATTGAACATGAGGTAAACATTTAGACCAAGTTCTATGATCATCTTTTACAAAGCAAGCGATGCAAGTTTCAACAGTTTTATTATATCTCTCAACAGGATTATTTTGAGGGGTGTATAAAGTATTATAAAATATTTTAGTAATATTAAAACCTTTCATGAATTCTACGAAATGTTTAGAAGTAAATTGTGTGCCATTATCACAAACAATTATTTTGGGGCAACCAAATTTAAGAAATATTTCTTTTTCAAGAAGTTTATTTATTACTCGAGTAGTAGCATTTATCATAGGAAAAATCCAGCAAAATTTAGTGAAAACATCAACAACCGAAAGAATATATTTATGACCAGAATAGGCTTTAGGTAATATACCTATTATATCAACTGATAGCATTAACATAGGTTTATCGACTTTTTTAGGATTAATCATAATACCAAAGGGAGAATGAGTGGTATGTTTATAAGCTTTACAAGTATCGCAGGCTAGAATATATTTTTGAACATCCTTGAACATTCCCTTCCAAAAATAGTGTTGTCGCAATTTATTTACCGTTTTATGAATGCCAAGATGGCCAGAATTAATATCATCATGATTAGAACGAATTGTGTCTAAAATATGTTCTTTAGGGATAACTATTTTCCAATTAAGACGACTATTAGGATCAAATTTACTTTTACAAAATTTATATAAAGTGTTATTTTCTACTCTAAAATTTCTATATCTGCAAGGTGATTTTTGACAATTAATAAATACATTTTTATACCAAGGATCATGAATATCATCGTCAGGTAAAACTAAATTATTCTGAGAAATATCAATAGCGGCGACTTCAATACGCGATAAAGCATCTGGGACTAAATGTAAAGATCCTTTCTTATGAACAATATCAAATGTGAATTGAGAAATTCTAGCTGCCCAACGTGCTAAGCGTCCACTGGGATTACTAAGACCTAAAAGCCACTTCAAACTAGCATGATCAGTAATAACGGTAAACTTCATTCCTTCAATGTAAGGTCTAAAATGTTCTATGGAAGTTAAGATGGCAAGTAATTCACGTTCTGTGGTGCTATAATTGCGTTCACATTTATTGAGTGATCTAGAATAGAACGCAATAGGATGTTGATCCCCATTATCATCCTCTTGGCTCAAAACGCTACCAAGGCCAACAGAACTGGCATCACAATGTAAAAAGAAAGGTTTTTCAAAGTTAGGACATTGCAAAACAGGAGCAGTAATTAAAGTTTCTTTCAAATTATCAAATGCAATCTCAGCTTCATCATTCCAACAAAGTGGTTTTTTAGAGTTTTTACTACCAGCAGTTAATTTAGTTAAAGGAGAAGCAATATCAGCGAATTTACAAATGAATCTACGATAATATGAACACAGACCGAGAAAACTACGAAGTTGTTTAACGGTTTCAGGACGTGGAAAACTTTTTATTGTATCTAATTTAGAAGGATCAGTATGCAAACCATTACTATCTACTATATAACCAAGATAACGGAGTCTATCTTTACAAAAGTTACACTTTTTTAAATTAACTGTGAGTCCAGCTTCTTTCAAAATATTATAAATTTTATGCAAATACTCTATATGTAAATTAAAATCCGAATTTACGCAAATTAAATCGTCTAAATAACAAAACACAGTATTATCAAATTCAGGACCAAAAAGTTTATCTACGAGTCTCTGCAACTCAGCAGGTGCATTAGTGAGACCGAAAGGCATGCGAACAAATTCAAAAAGTCCTTTTCCCGGAACAACGAAAGCAGTCTTTTCTCGAGAAGAATCTTCGAGAGCAATCTGTAAAAATGCTTTAGAAAGGTCAATTGTACTAATATATTTAGCTCCACCAAGGTTATCTAATATTCTAGAGGTATAAGGAAGAGGATAAGAATCTTTAATAGTGACTGAATTTAAACGTCTCGAATCTAAACATAATCTGGTACTACCATCCTTCTTTTCTACAGCTAAGACAGGTGAACACCAAGGTGATTTAGAAGGTTGAATGATACCTTCCCTTAATAAAACTTCGACTTCATCAAATAGTTCCTTTTGCTTTGCAGGACTTAAAGGCCAATATCTTTGTTTAAAAGGTTCGCTAGTAACATTAATTTTGTGTTGAACGAGATGGGTAAGACCTAAGCCTTTCTTTTCATAAGAAATATCTTCAAAAAGTTTAATTGTATCCTTTAGTTTCTGTTTCTCAGAAGGAGACAATTCACTAGCAGATGTGACTGTACAAACTTGGACTCTATTACTCTGAACATAAGTTATATTTTTCCATAAATCTTTAGCCAAATCGAATTTTAACCAAAAATCGAAACCTAAAATGATGTCAGGTTGAAAAGAAGGTATAATAAGAAAATCAATATTTTTAGTTAAATTATCACAAGTAACAGGTAATTTAATAGTACCAATAATTCTTTGTGAAGAACCATCAGCTGTATAAGCAGAACTAGAAACGGAATTTATTTTATAACCTAAACGTGAAAATTGTTCATGACAATTTGCGCCTAAAACGCAACTGTTGGAACCACTGTCCAATAAACCAGAAAAAGTATGTTTACCTACAGAAAATTGTAAATATGGTCTAGTATCATTATGTTTAACAAATAAAACGGGAGCTGATTTATAAATTTTGAAGAATGTTTTTAAGTAATCTAACCAATCCGCAAAGTCTTTGTTACGAGTAGCATCATCAGGTTTGTGACATTTAACTAAATTTTTGTTCATCGAGACACTCGCAGTTATATCAATAACAGGGGCTCGATGTGACCTAATTAGTTTTTTGACTCATCAAAGTTTTTCTTATCTACATTACAAACGTCACAATTCTTAGATGTGACTCCAGCCTTTTGGCATTTAAAACAAATAACACCAGGAATGGATGGACACTTTTTAAAATGATGACCAGATTTTTTACATTTTAAACAGGTTATATTATCTGTTGAAACTGCATTAAACTTAGCTGTGGATTTATCAGTTTTACTGTCTTTCAAAGCCTTTCTGTTGACAAAAACTTCAAGTTCCTTTGCAAGATCAAGAAATTGTTCAACAGAGCCAATGTGTTTACCAAAAATAAAAGGTGTGTAAATAGGCAACATGTTGTGTTTAATTACACTAACCAAAACCGCATCAAACAATGGAAAAGAAAGACGACTAGCCATATCCATAATATCGGTAATGAAGTCCGGAAGTGATTCAGAACTTTTCTGTTTCCTGGTACGGAGGTCATGTTCCAAAAAGTAGTCAAAGTCCGGCCTGTCAAAACGTTTAAGTAAAGCAAGCTTAAGCTCATGCCATGAAGAAATACGAATACGAACCGTGCGAAACCATTTAAGAGCAATATCACTAAGCAAGTCTGTAAATGAACCAACTAATACAATTTCATCGAAGTTCTTATATAAAAAGTATTCTTCAACCTCAGTAATAAATTCCCTAACACAGGATCCTCCACTGAAATTAATTTTACTCTTCTTTAAATCTGGCAATTTATGTGCAGAAGGCAAGTTTTTCTTAATGTGTTCATTAACCAAAGCATTCATGGAATTAAAAGAAGGCAAGGCATGCGTAGCAAGAGCTGAAGAAGAATGTGCAACCCTGTCATTATGATCAAAAGGATGTTGAACATCTGTCAAATTAATCATGTCAGGCACATGTGCAATAGCTTCAGGAACCGTGCAAGCACCTTCAGACTCCAAGTTATTCTTTTCAGCAAGAGGCGGAGAAAATTGAGCTTGCTTATCCATGATGAAAAGGCAAAATGATCAATGAACCAAATAAAAGCAAAAGGCAAAAGTTCAAAGTTAAAAAAATATTTGAGGTTAAGTTGAAATGTGGTTATCCGGTTTTCAAAAAATCCAAGGCTTTTTTATGAAAATATTAAAGTATTTAGGAGTGAAAAGATGCAATAATAACTTACAATTGAGTTTTCAATCTCTTAAAGTTAAGTTTACAAGTAAAACTGAAGTTAAGTTCACCAAAAGTTAAATATAAAAGTTTCACCGCACTAAGTCTACACCGTTGAGCACTTAAATATAACAAAAACTGTCTTACCATACAATTAAGTTGCTTATGTGAGAATATAGGTATGTCTGTAACAATACAAGTTAACAAAACACAAAAATAATTAATATTGTACTAGCAAGTGTACAATATTGTTAAATAGAAGTATGTTTTTCACAATATATCATAAGAATGTTGTTTACAGCAATTAGCAATAATTATTTAATTAATACAGAATAAACAATATCTGTAAACAATAGATATATGTACCACAAGATGCAACAATAACTATCCCAAAAACAAAGTCATGAAGCAAACTTCAAGTCCTGTTCGAGGCGACAAATGTAATAATAAAAAATTAAAAAAAATAAAAAGAATTTATATTAGGTTGTGTGTAGCTGGATGGTAGCTAGATGTGTTTGTATGTTAGTGTGTGATCTCCCAAATAATAGAAAATGGTTGAATAAGAAACAAATATAAAATTCGGGCGCCAGGGAGTCACACTGACCGGAATAGCGAAGTTGGAAGAGTTTGGACAATTAATCTGCCGGTGGGAGGCTACATCAAAATGAATAAAACGATAAAATACTTCTGTCTTTTCTTTTTAATGTCTCTGCCCGTAAGCTTCAAAACATGACTTTGTATTCTACACTAATAATTAAAAAAAATAATTAGTGTTATTGGGAATTATGGAAATTATTGTTATTGTTGCATCTTGGAAACAAAAGAGAACATAATAAAGAAATTCTCCTACCGGGATAATCCCTAGCATGTTACTTATAGGTTATTTGTTCCAAAATCCTTCATGACGCGTAGGATGCGAGGCTTCAAGTTTCCCGAAGTATGCTCGAGGTAACGCAGAAAAAGATGAACAAAAAGGCCAAAGGAAAGACCAGAAGTAAGAAAGAAAACGCCTTTTAGAAGGCGTCTTCCTTCTCAAAAATAGCTTACAGTGCGCTGACACAGCGTTTTAAAACAGCTGCGTGCGACAAATCACTGTAAAATCAATGGAATCTCTGGCATTATACTACGTCCATGAAGTCTTTGTGCAATATAGATGCCACTAAATGGCTTAAATTACGGCGATTATAGCCGATTACAAGGAAATAATATAAATTGAAAAATATGTGTCCATTACGACGCTGGCCCAGTCGCAGAGTGACGTCCAGATTTTGACAGATGACACTCAAAGACCGTACCACAAACAAAAAAAAACATAGACAAAATCGACTAAAACCGACCAAAAATCCTTTCCATGTAACGAGGCGAATAAGTCTCGTTACAGTTATTGTTTTACTATTGTGTCTCGTTTTGCGGGTATGTGATAGGTTAACAGGAACAGACAGAATGGCATTCCTACAAAGACTCTTGACTTTGTTTTGTAATATGTAAGGATGGATTCATATTTTAATGAATTAGCTATGAAGTCAATTTGTAGAGGCTGAAAATCCAATGCAAGTTGTAACATTCTATAGAGCAATGTTACTAACTTATATTAATAAGAAATAAAACCTAATATTATTATTTCAATTAACACTACAAGCACTAACTGTTAACGATAAATAAGATATTTAAACAGATTGAACTCACCACTCCATCAATAGCCATGTACAGTAGCTTCCTGGGCCGCACGATGCGGAACAGGCGGTCAATGCATTCAAAGATCGCCACCATCATCTCGTCCTCATCCTTGGGGGGTGGCTTGTCTTCGGGATGTGTGCACGGATGGATGATGCCGTTCATGTCCAGGTACAAGTTGTCAAACTCCACCCCATTGGGGTTCGGGAGTGAAGAGTCTACATAGATTAGCGTGCCATCTACGTCGGTTGGCTGGAAATTAAATGGGTTGGGTTAGACTCAGTCATAATTTAACACCTTTACAGTTTGTTCTCAGGAGTACAGTATTCCCAAATTAGTAATGCTCATCTAGATCTTCGTTAATTGTCGTATTGCCGGCTTAATTATTGCATGAAGAAAATGCACTAAAACAGTGACAAAGATTTCTATGTGCATTATCACTTTGGGAGACCTGTAAACATCTTCACTTTTTTATACTGTTTTCTGAAAGCAGCAGTTATTATGGATGAGAAGTTGCAATTAAAGACAAATAAAAAGTAGCTGCTTTCCATTGCTTGAAAGGACCAAACAAAACCCCAACCGGTCTCATGCGACTGCACTGTTATTGTCTTACTATTGTATCTCGTTTAGCGAGTACGTGACAGGTTAAAGTACATGAAAGTGTCATAAATAGATATGAATTGGCTTCACATTTATAATATTAGTATTAGTATGATCATTATTTTTTTGAGTGTGAAGAATGGATGTTTCTTTATATGAAGTATTTTTTTAGCCCATTCTGTCTCACTCTTTGGCCAAGGCCTCCTCCACTCCTTCCATCTGTTGCGAGCCCATGCTTCCTTTTGCCAGTTCTGGCAGAATCTGTCTTATTTGTCGAGCCATTTCCTTTGGCCCGCCACAGGCCCATTGCACTGTTTCAGGGCACCAACTTGGTACTACCATAGTTTGTTGGGCATGCGGCAGACGTGTCCTGCCCAGTTACATTTCAGTTGGGCAACCTTTTAAGCCAAATTAACGATTCTGGATTTGGAGCGAGTTTAGCTTGCTGAAATACCTACATGAAATATGGTCAAAACACTTATCTGGCTCCAAAACCAGGTCAAGACCAAACAATCTGTGACGATGCTCAAAAAGTACTTTGCATTACTTATTGATTTAATGTTCATTTAGTTAAAATAAATGTCCATTTTGTCTAGTTATATTTATTATTTTATGCCCATAATATAATCCTTATTATAAGAATAAGTTAGTTTATTAGACAATAAAACTAATAATGTTTTTATACTAGAAGACAATGCATAGATTCTATCTGTACACGAATATAGGTAGTTCACTGGTCTGACTACATAAATCAGATAAATAAAGAAATTATTGAAGTTATCGCCATAACTTAAAATCGTTGAAGGCTAGGGCTTTAAGACAAAGAATCACAATGTTAACAGTAATATTTCATTCAGATACTAAACCAAAATAAGCAAATCATTAGAATCGGTGGCACAAAACATTTATTTTTAGGTTATGTTTTACCTTCTGTTCAACACATTCCACAATGACACTCGCATATTTTCTACTCAGCCAGCGGAAGAATGCTGGTACTCCCATCGTGAGAATTCACTTTAAAGATATGATCTGATTACAACACTTCGTTTATATTTTGTTACGTATTCAACACAAACAAATCGACGAAGATGCCATTTCGAAGTGAAAGAGACAGGGAGAGAGAGATGACAAACGAGATAGACAATATATTTCGTCCAGAAATGACATTGTATTTTTTGCGTTTTAACGCGATGCGGAGTGGCGGAGAAGTTTTTGAGTTAAAATAGAAAACTGTCCAGCTTTTCCTAAAGATTTAAGGTTGAGATCAGCGTTCGGTTACACAGAGTGCAACTGAGTACCATTATCATGAACGGCTGTCCATCTAATTCGCCCGATCACCTGGAACCTTCGGAATAACCGGAATGATTACGAAGCAGTATTAAGAATTAAAATTTGCTTTATGGAAACAAATATTAAATTCATGTTTGTTATTGACAAGCCGAAGAAAAAATTGTTCTACGCACAAACGAATATCATGAATCCAGTATAATACCCGGCAAATAAGTTGGCAAGTTTTGCGCATGGTGCACAAAAAAGCCAATGAGCGAACGGGACGTAACGCAGTGAGGAGGCAAAAGTCGTCTAACGCACCAATCATAGACTACTATTATAATACTGCACCAATCGCGCGCCGGATCGGCGCTACCTCATACCCCGCGTCCCGCTTGACCACCAAATAGATCTAAAAGACGATTTCTGTGCATTGCCAAGTTATGTGCCGCCGGTTATACATGATTCTTTTTTATTATTGATAGGCTCGCTCTTGACCACTATCTCACCTCCCATGAATGACAGATTATGCAAATTGCAGCGCTGCCGCTGGTCACGTCTAGCTGTTGGACTTGACTATCGTCTGTTTTTTAAACCCTGAGACTAAAAGGACATTTCAATACAAAAGAACTAGCGTCACTCCTATAGTAAATTTGACATTACTTGCGTCAATTTAGTCTCACGGTATAAAAAACAGACGATAGAAAGCCTAATCTATAAATTCTATACGTGTAATGAACTCCGCATTTTAATATCGCGTCTTATGACTATGATTTCCGAACGAAATAATTTTACGTTGGCAACACTAACATTTACTGTCAATGTCAAATGAACGAATGAAATTGATTGATAGAAAGACTGACAGATTATGCAAATTCAGCAAATTGCAGCACTGCCGGGCGGTCGTGTTCAGCTGTTGGACCATGGAACTCTATTTATTTTCCTTATTTATGTGAAAATAGGCATTTTACAACATGAGTCGGTACTGGAGATTGTTTAGAGTTTCCTGGTCCAGAAGATATTTTTCTAGCGGTGGAAGAGACAGGAATAGTGTTGAAAATATCAGGAACATTGGTATATTGGCTCACATAGATGCAGGTTAGTATTACTTAATAATTCTAAGAATTATGTAAAACTTGTGATTTATTATGGCTAAAATACTATAATAAAAATATTATAGATAACTTTCTGTATAAGATAATAAGAACTCTAATAACCAATTCAGTTAAATACTCAATAAGATTTCTCAAGGGAATCATTACTTATATTTATATGTATAAAAACTTGCTTTAGGTAAAACAACGACCACGGAGAGGATGCTCTTCTTCTCCGGCACCATCAGGTCCATGGGGGAGGTGCACCATGGCAACACGGTGACTGATTACATGGAACAAGAGCGGCAGCGGGGAATCACTATCACTTGTAAGTTTCTTTAATTGAAGAATAATTCTCTTGTAAGCTGAAGGGGTTTGATTACCTTAACTGATGAAGGTCATAATAAATTATGTTAGATTTAATATAGTGACCATCTTAAGATGGAATTACCCTGTTTATCAGCGTGCAATTTAAGCCACTACTAGTACATAAATGGCCAGAAATACTGTTATGTAACTTTCTTTCTTTTATCTATACTAATATTACAAAGAGGTAAAATTTGTAAGTTTGTAGGTTTGTAAGTTTGTATGTAGGGGGTAATCTCTGGAACTACTGGTTCGATTTGAAAAATTCTTTCAGTGTCAGATAGCCCATTTGTCATGGAATGCTATAGGCTATATACCATCACGCTACGACTCACGGGAGCGGAGCAGTAACGAAAAATGCGGGTGAAACTGCAGGGGATAGCTAGTGTAATATATTTAGGGTAAAATATACTTACAAACTAGACTTGTAAATATAGGTACAGGTTTTTCTGCATATCTATTTTTTTTAAAGTGTTGAAGCAATTTATAATTTTTAACATGTCCCTAGCTGCCGCTGTGTCCTTCCCTTGGATGGACAGTCAGATCAACCTGATAGACACGCCGGGCCACATAGACTTCACCATGGAAGTGGAGCAGAGCCTTGCAGTGTTGGACGGTGCTGTCATTGTGCTGGACGCGTCTGCTGGTAAGTTACTCTTAGATGTCTGTGGCAGTACCATCGTCTGTTTTTTATTCCCTGAGACTAAATTGACACAAGTAAGTAATGTCAAATTTACTTTAGGAATGACACCAGTTCCTTTGTGTTGAAATGTCATTTTAGTCTCAGGGTTTAAAAAACATGATAAATTATATTTGAGAAAATAAAACTATTGTAAGGTAGGCCTACTTTCCACGGACACAGAGAGAGACACTTCATAGACGCTGTTCTTCATTATATGCCTGCTCACAGCTTACATACATAACTCTGAAACCCTTGGGACAGAGTGGCTACGTCACGCTTACGTCGCTGCATGCACTGCCTACCGTACAGCATGACACACGTTCATCTAACATCAACATCTAGCATAACCACGTTTTTGTAAAAAATAGCAGAAACATCTTCATAAGAAATAGTAGAGGTCCTAATATTGAACCCTGACTGACCCCTAAACGCGTGTTATACGGCTGAGATTTGTACAGACGTGGTACAGACCCAGTCGAACATACTGTTGACGATTAAAGCGCTAATCAGCGATCAATATAAAAAGATTGGGAGCAAAATCTATGGTACTTAGTTTTTCTAATAGATTGTTGCTATTGGTTTTATCGAAAGCTGTTTGAAAGTCAAAAAGCTTTTGATATTATATCGTCATGTAATAAAAAGTGTTTAATCATTATTCACTACATTAAAAACATTTTGTTCTCAGGTGTAGAAGCACAAACCCTTACAGTGTGGAAACAGGCGAATGGCTACCGCATCCCCCGGATTCTGTACCTGAACAAGATGGACCGTGGAGACGCCAGCGCGGAGGCGTGCGCGCGCTCGGTGGCGGACAAGCTGCAGGCACAGCCGCTGTTGTTGCACACGGACGTGCGCCGCGAGGGCAGGCTGATAGGTGAGCGTGTTGTGTCGGAGCTGTGCCTGCACGAGATGTGCGCGCGCTCGGTGCGGACAAGCTGCGTGCGCTGTTGTTGCACACGGACGTGCGCCGCGAGGGCAGGCTGATAGGTGAGCGTGTTGTGTCGGAGCTGTGCCTGCACGAGATGTGCGCGCGCTCGGTGTGGACAAGCTGCAGGCACAGCCGCTGTTGTTGCACACGGACGTGCGCCGCGAGGGCAGGCTGATAGGTGAGCGTGTTGTGTCGGAGCTGTGCCTGCACGAGATGTGCGCGCGCTCGGTGCGGACAAGCTGCGTGCGCTGTTGTTGCACACGGACGTGCGCCGCGAGGGCAGGCTGATAGGTGAGCGTGTTGTGTCGGAGCTGTGCCTGCACGAGATGTGCGCGCGCTCGGTGCGGACAAGCTGCGTGCGCTGTTGTGCACACGGACGTGCGCCGCGAGGGCAGGCTGATAGGTGAGCGTGTTGTGTCGGAGCTGTGCCTGCACGAGATGTGCGCGCGCTCGGTGCGGACAAGCTGCGTGCGCTGTTGTTGCACACGGACGTGCGCCGCGAGGGCAGGCTGATAGGTGAGCGTGTTGTGTCGGAGCTGTGCCTGCACGAGATGTTGTCCACTGAAGCCAGTATGAAGTCGTAGATTATCGTCAAAATATCACGTTCAATACTATATTAATTCCAAAACGGATATTAGTATTTAATGAATATTTTAGTAGGTATCACTTATTAGGCTGTAACCTAACCTTGGACTTATTTCCCCTATTTCCCCCGACGAAACTCGCATTGCTCTTCGCCACATGAAGAACCGGAAATCGGTCGGGCCTGACAATGTGCCAATCGAAGTGTGGAAGGCGATGGGCTCACATGGTGTGGCCCTTCTGACGGATCTCTTTAACCGCATCCTGACCACCAAGGAAATGCCGAACCAGTGGCGATCAAGCCTTATTATTCCTATCTATAAAGGCAAAGGTAGTGTACAGGATTGTAGTAACTACCGCGGTAATAAGATCATGTGCCACACCATGAAGCCCTTCGAGCGGATCATTGACACACGGCTCCGTAGCGAGCGAGTGCACTGTCTTTGAGTGTCAATATGGCTTCCGGGCGGGTAACAGCACCATGGACGCATTGTTCGCCCTGCGGACTCTGACTGAGGCTTACAGAGAGAGAAGGAGAGCTCTGCATATGGCCTTTTTAGACCTGCAGAAGGCCTTCGACTGTATTCCTCGGCAGTCCATCTGGTGGGCACTTCGCTTCAAGGGTGTGCCCGAGGCCTATATTGACATTATCAGAGACATGTATCGCGATTCCGTGTCCTCTGTCCAGACCGCTGTTGGCGAATCCAAAGTCTTTCCAATATCTGTTGGCGTTCACCAAGGATCGGCTCTTAGCCCGTTCTTGTTTAACGTGGTGCTCGATGTAGTTACGGCATACATCCAAGATCAGCCTCCATGGCTAATGAATGATGTATGCCGATGACATCGCCCTCGTTAGCCAGAACAAAGCCCAACTTGAGCGGAAGGTCAACATTTGGAAGGACACGCTGGAAAACGGCGGTCTGAGACTAAATGTGGCGAAGACTGAGTACATGTCCTGTGGCGGCACGGATTCAAACACCATCCAAATAGGCTCGGACCGGATCACAAGCTCCGATACATTCAGGTACCTTGGATCCGTGCTGCACGAGTCTGGCAACGTGGACGACGATGTCCAAGCACGTATAGGTGCGGCTTGGGCGAAATGGCGAGAGGTTACGGGCGTTGTATGCGACCGCAAAATGCCTCCGAAGCTTAAGGGACAGATATATAAATGCATCATACGTCCTGTCCTCCTGTACGGCGGCGAGTGTTGGCCGGCACTAAGCAGACACACCCAGGAGCTTCGCGTCACGGAGATGAAGATGCTGAGGTGGATGAGCGGCGTAACGCGATCAGATCGCATACGCAACTCATTCATCCGAGGTAGTCTTGGTGTCCGTGACGTGGGGGAAAAACTGCAAGAATGTCGTCTGCTATGGTATGGCCACATCATGCGCCGCCCTACGGAGTACGTTGGCCGGAGATGCATGAATATGGCTGTCCTTGGCGCTAGGTCTCGTGGTCGCCCTCGCATGCGCTGGCTGGACGTCGTCAAGTCCGACATGAGAGCCAATGGCCTTACTGCCAAGGATGTTGAAGATCGGGCAAAATGGAGCAAGCTAAGCCGGAAGGCGGACCCTGGCAAAAGCCGGGACTAACGCCAAGTTGAAGAAGAAGACTTATTAGGCTGTAACAAAACTCCGCCTTCAGATCCGTAAATAATGTTTCCAAACGAATTTCGATCATGGTGGCCAATCTCAGCAAGATTAGCTATGTACGCAGGAGTGACGACAATCCGACACGACCGGAGATAGATCACGCGCAGGACCAACGGCTTTACGTGCTTTCCAAGCCACGGGGGTATAACACCAACTTCCTAACTCCGGGCTGCTAAAGAATAATTTCTAATGGCAAAACCCAATAAAAATAAGTTAAGCCAAAGGATATGGCAGCAACAACACCGAGATCCTCGCTGCTCGCCATTCTGGCACTGACTGACTCGACGGCGTGCGTGTGAACAGCTTGAATGTCCGCCGGCCCAGGACGGGCTGCATGCCGCGCAGGCCGCCAGGCAGCCCGCCGGGCTTCATGGCGCGCGTGTGACCGTAGCATTAGATTAATTTCTAATGGCAAAACCCAATAGCACTTTTTGCTCAACCTAGGAATCGTACCCAGGAACCCTCCGCTCCGAAGCTGCGGCACGAAGCCAACAAGGCAGTTAAATTCCTGCATTATATTATTATTATTATTGTATTCATTACGTTTTTGACGTAAATATAACCAAACTCATGATCAAACTTTTGTTCCCAGGACTAATAGACCTAATAACACTAGAAGAAGTGATATGGACGCAAGGGCGCGGTCAGACGCTGGTGCGGCGCAAGTTGACGGAGAAAGCGGACGGGCTCAAGTGGGAGACCGCCATGTCCGACCACAAGGAGCTGGTCGACACGCTGTCCAGCCTGGATGACCAGCTAGCCGAGAATATCATACAACAGGTAAGGAATTACCACAGGGACGCGGTCAGACGCTGGTGCGGCGCAAGCTGACGGAGAAGGCGGACGGGCTCAAGTGGGAGACCGCCATGTCGGACCACAAGGAGCTGGTGGACACGCTGTCCAGCCTGGATGACCAGCTAGCGGAGAATATTATACAACAGGTAAGGATCTGCCACAGGGACGCGGCCAGACGCTGGTGCGTCGCAAGCTGACGAAGAAGGCGGACGGACTCAAGTGGGAGACCGCCATGTCGGACCACAAGGAGCTGGTGGACACGCTGTCCAGCCGGGATGACCAGCTAGCGGAGAATATTATACAACAGGTAAGGATCTGCCACAGGGACGCGGCCAGACGCTGGTGCGTCGCAAGCTGACGAAGAAGGCGGACGGACTCAAGTGGGAGACCGCCATGTCCGACCACAAGGAGCTGGTCGACACGCTGTCCAGCCTGGATGACCAGCTAGCCGAGAATATTATACAACAGGTAAGGACATACGACATATGACATATGACATACAAGGTACATATGACGTCACAGAATCCTGCATCGCGCAAGCAAAGTTCTCCGTGCGATTTGAATAGATACAACAGCCCGAAATCATCTATCAGGCAGTAGCCTACCGGACATAAAACCCGTCCGGTCGGAGGATCCTCCCTTTTCAATGGAGTTATGTGGGACTTTACTCTCTGTTCTACTACGTCCAAAAACTTAAAAAATACTTGATTTATTTTAAAAATTCACCAATAGAAATAGAATGCTTCTTTGTCACTGAGTGACATAACAAAGCGCTGTCATTATCATCATCATTTCAGCCGGAATTGTACGTCGCCACATTGATCGGTCCTGTGCGTCTCGCATCCATCGGATTCCCGTGACCTCACCAGGTTGAGGGAAGGATGCCAGGACCGCTGTCAAAAGCTACTATTCTTATAGTTTCTCATAATAGAAACTCTTTAATTGCCACAGGAAACCCTAGACATCGGCAGCAAGGAGATAGAGGAAGCCATCAGACGCTGCACCCTGGCCATGAAGGGCTTCCCCATCCTGTGCGGCAGCTCGTACAAGAACATCGGCGTGCAGACCCTGATGGACGGCATCATATCCTACCTGCCCAGCCCGGCCGAGGGACACAGGTGAGAGACCCTGGCATGAAGGCTTCCCCATCCTGTGCGGCAGCTCTGATGGACGGCATCATATCCTACCTGCCCAGCCCGGCCGAGGGACACAGGTGAGAGACCCTGGCATGAAGGCTTCCCCATCCTGTGCGGCAGCTCTGATGGACGGCATCATATCCTACCTGCCCAGCCCGGCCGAGGGACACAGGTGAGAGACCCTGGCATGAAGGCTTCCCCATCCTGTGCGGCAGCTCTGATGGACGGCATCATATCCTACCTGCCCAGCCCGGCCGAGGGACACAGGTAATTGGCCCTTACTGAACTACATACTATTAAATATCAAGCAGTTTTAACATACCTGGAAGAAGCTGGAGGAGACTTCTGCTGGGCAAAAGTCTCCTCCAGCTTCTTCCAGGTATTTTTTTGCCCACCCATCTCGAACGGGCTCGTGTAGTAGGCATCTAGGTCATCTCTTCCCAGGTCGACCTCGGTGGCGTCTTCCATCTTCAGGTATATCATATCCTCCCACTTTGTGAAGACTTGTCCAGCGGTTAGTGTGCATACGGCTGATGTAACCTGCCCAATCCCATTTTCCTATGATCCCCGTCTTTAAGCGCAGCCTGGTGTTCCTTATCAAATATTGAATTATTACTTCAAAACTATTTAAAAGTAAAACACCTTGAAAAAGGGGCGCGTAATGCACTGAGCATTGCACCAATTGTCAAAGGAAAAATGAATGAATCACTATATTCCTAACGTGAGTACACTATAGTCCTAAACAAGCCTCACTTCTGTCTACAGACTGTACCAGAGTTTCGGGTCGGAGCTGGCTGCGAGGGCGTTCAAGGTGCAGCACGATGACCAGCGCGGCGTGCTGACCTTCCTCCGGCTCTACAGCGGCGAGATCTGCAAGGGACAGAAGATCTACAACCTGGCCAGGGATAAGAGTGAACAGGTAAGCAATACTTCGTGGATTTTTATTGTTTATTGGCTACCGAAGATGAGGAGCTCGTGGCTAGATAATAACAGCCGCACGGGTCGATCTTTAAGGTTAAGCCACGCTTGCCAAGGTTGGTCTGTGGATGGGTGACCATATTAGCATACCAAATAATCTTGAGGTACATTTTGAACGGAACATTTTATTAATTCACAATTATATAAATACATTTGAGTGTGGAAAATTGCTGCAATGCTTTTCTATCAGACTTCGAAAATTTTACATCTTAAATATAGGCAACTCCGGATTCGTACCACTTTTGGTAAGGCAACTGCATACGGTTGGATTAGGAATAAAATTGCCTTTAATTTGATATATAACACGATTAAATAACAGATGAGGGTATGTTATCAACTTATACTTAGCTCTTTATGCAAGGCTACTCCATAGTTTGCACCAAAAACAAAACGGCAACTTCTATTTTTTAGTTCCTTGGGACACATTCTTGCAGTTAATGCTCGACTTTTATAAATAACAAATGAGGTAAGTTGATGAAAAATTTTTGATTACATATTTTATTGTTTAACACCATTCGCACCAAATTTAGCTCGGCAACCTATTCGCAATGTATCAATTTAAGCATTATCTAGCATATAATCTTAATTATAATCAAATAACAGATCAGGTATAAAATTCTTCTTCGGATCTTAGACCATATGCCAAACAACTTTCTGCGAAACGAATATTATGCTATGCGTTGTTATGCAAAATAATATTATGACGATAAAAGTTCTGCTTTAAAAGGTAGACCCGTTTCTAATGTATAACATTAACCTATCAATACCCGCGAAACGAGACACAATAGTAAAACAATAACAGCGCGGTCCAATGAGACCGGTCGGGGATTCATGAATTAATTAACGTTTGAATCCCCAACCGGTCCTATGAGACCGCGCTGTTATTGTTTTACTATTGTGTCTCGTTTCGCGGGTATCTGAGTATTAAAAAGAATACATCACATATTATGTTTGTCTGCAAAAAAAAATTGAAACAGTAATAAGTTCTGGTGTTTCGTACAGCACTGTTGCCGTCGTCAATTGTGATGATGATTATTTTTTCTGTTAACAACAGACGGGAGCGTTGTACGTGGCGTTGGCTGATGAATACCGTCCGGTTGAGAAAGTTACCGCGGGGAACATCGCCGTCGTTAGCTCGCTAAAGGTGAATATTTGTTTTACTGTAGTCACATCTTGAACCTGACCTGTCCCTGCGCAGCAGCTAATCGCTCAACCACTGCGCCAACCACAATTTTTACAATTTACAATACAGATTTCTGTATCTGAGAAATCTGTATTGTAATTTGTACGCACAGCTGAAACTACTGGGACTAGGAACGTGAAAATTTGCACCAGGCTGTCTTTTATGATGTAGATGAGCATTAAGAGAGGATTTTCCAAAAATCATCCTAAACGGGGGTCAAAGGTTTGTATGGAGAAACCCACTCTCACGCGAGCGAAGCCACTTGGGACAAGCTAGTAAACATATACGTAGTAAACCCACTCCCTCTGCCCTAGCGTATGCCGTAGGTCCCGGCTGTCATTTGTAGATTTTTGGCAGTCGTTACGGATAGTCAGAAGCCAGTAAATCTGACTCCAGTCTTGCCATGAAGTACCGTGTTACCCCAGTCAATGGGTTGTGGAGGTCTGGTAGGCAGCCGCTCCTCGTAAAATACTGATATTCAGCTAAATCCAGCTTGACTGGAAGCCGACCCCAATATAGTTGGGAAAAGGTTAGGTGATGATTATTTAGAAGCTAATTTAGATATATGTGTCACACACCCATCACACCACGCCCCTGCCCCAGCGGCAGTGAAACCGCCTAATAACCCACGGCAGCTGCACCCAGGCGACGATGACGGGCGACCTGATCACGTCCAGCCAGGCGGCGGCCTCGCGCGCCAAGGGACAGCTGGCGCAGCTGCTGCAGCAGCCGGGGCAGGCGGAGGAACTGGTCCTGCCCGGCGCCAGGCAGCGGCTCCAGACCCTGGAAACGCAGCCCGGCGGTGAGGAGCTGGCGGAAATGTTGCTGGGAATTGGTAAGTGTCATCTGCAGTGGAATGGTGAAGTTTTACGGTTTCCATAAATCGATTAATAAATTACTAAGAAACTGTATGGTGGTTATATACTTTACACCTTGTTTGTTAATGTTAAACTGTCATGAGTACCGCGCCGCGACCCAGGTTAGGGAATTTGATTAAGTAAAACGATGTTTACTGTTACACGGATTTATTGGTACTAAAGTAATTCATTGACAAATGGGACGCACTGCACCGCATCGTGAGTGCAAGCGTCAGCATTTTTACTAAACAATACAAATTGTTCGGTTTTGCTTTTGACTCCGGGGCTGAAAGGTTCTGGAGTAACGACCGCATACTGGAAAATAGTGTTCGAAGGCCTCCCTCAAGGTGGACCGATGACCGGTGATGGTCACAGGAGTTTGATGGATGCGAGATGCACGGGACCATTTGTTATGGTTTTTTTTTAAGGAGAATCATCAGAATGACTTCTCCCGCTCTTGGGCGGAGCGGGAGGGCGTGTCAGACTCTTATTGACTTAACCCCACCCCATTCCTTCGTTGCCTTCGATCTGGGGGACATGGACTTACATACCTTTCGGAATTTCATTGTTCCCCAGAGGCTTCGGCCCTACCTGGCCCCCTACAGTTTGCTGACATCTCCTTGAGGCGCGGACTAGGCTTGTTCCAGGTTATTACCATTTTTTATGGTGTTAACCTATCCTTCAAAATTTATCAAAGCGTCCATAACTCAAGCAGCAGATGTCGGGGAAAAACCAGATGGGGTGACGATCTGATCATGTTCGCGGGACAAACTTGACTACAGATCGCCCAAGACAGAGAAGTTTGGAAGGAGAAAGGGGAGGCCTTTGCCCAGCAGTGGGACACAAATTAGGCTTATAAAAAAAATACTTAAAATCTTATTGTACCTCCCTGATTTCTGATTCCATATCAGAGATACGAGTAACAGATATCTAATAAAATAACAATATGAAAGCATTTTCTTCTTGCTACACAAACCTTAAATAAAATCCTTTCCATGATCAGGTAACGTAGTCCCGGAGCCAGTCTTCCTGTGCTCCATCGAGCCTCCTAGCGTGGCGCAGCAGGTGGCCTTGGAGACAGCCCTCGCAGAGTTACAGCGAGAGGACCCCAGCCTGAGGGTCACTACTGACGCTGACAGCGGTCAGACAGTTCTGGCAGGTGTGTATGCTCTCCATCATCAGTTAATCATCAACTAGTAGCCTTGGAGACAGCCCTGGCGGAGTTACAGCGAGAGGACCTCAGCCTGAGGGTCACTACTGACGCTGACAGCGGTCAGACAGTTCTGGCAGGTGTGTATGCTCTCCATCATCAGGTAATCATCAACTAGTAGCCTTGGAGACAGCCCTGGCAGAGTTACAGCGAGAGGACCCCAGTCTGAGGGTCACCACTGACGCCGACAGCGGTCAGACAGTTCTGGCGGGTGCGTATGCTCTCCATCATCAAACGCTGTTCTTTAGAGTCTCCAGTCTAGAGACTGCCCTAGAGAAGTGGCAGCGTGAGAACCAAGGCCTGAGAGTCACTACCAAAGCTGACAGCAGACATTCAGTGCTGGCCGAAGCGTAAGCTCTCCATCATCAGGTAATCATCAACTAATAGCCTTGGAGACAGCCCTGGCGGAGTTACAGCGAGAGGACCCCAGTCTGAGGGTCACCATTGACGCCGACAGCGGTCAGACAGTTCTGGCGGGTGCGTATGCTCTCCATCATCAGTTAATCATCAACTAGTAGCCTTGGAGACAGCTCTAACAGTTACAGCGAGAGGACCCCAGTCTGAGGGTCACCACTGACGCTGACAGCGGTCAGACAGTTCTGGTGGGCGCGTATGCTCTCCATCATCAGCTAATCATCAACTAGTAGCCTTGGAGACAGCCCTGGCGGAGTTATAGCGAGAGGACCCCAGTCTGAGGGTCACCACTGACGCTGACAGCGGTCAGACAGTTCTGGCGGGTGCGTATACCTTTTTATCATCAACAGGGATTCTGGAGACTATCCTAGAAGACCGACTGAGTGTCACCGGTGCTGACAGCACACATTCAATGCTGGCAGAAGTGTATGCTCTTTTTATCAGCCTCTATTACCAGCAGGAAATCTGGAGAAGCCCAGAAAGATTTGCGGCATGAAGACTTCAAAAGATTCTGGCACTACGTCTGGGTAGAATTCAACTGTAATCGTAGTCCAGAAACGGACAGAGCAGCTGATGTACACATGTGCGTTTTAGTGAGTTAAAGTCCTATACACTGTCTCGATCCGCTCACTGCGGTAGAAGATATAATATGACATCTTCTAACATATAAGAATCTCGTGTCAGCTATTGAACTTTTCCGAAACGGTTTGACCAATTTTCATGAATTTTTGGGTATATATAAATATGTAGTAGGTTAGTTTTATCGTCCTTCCCCAACCCCCTATTATTTTCTTAGATTTTATATTACAGTACAAGGTTTGCCGGGTCAACTAGTTTCTCTTTATAATATTGGTGTATATGATGATGATGATGATGATGATGGTATGGTTCATCATCATCATCATTACATTGCCTGCGTCGAATAATTACTATTTTTTAAACATTTCCTTTCTCAAACCAGGCATGGGCGAACTCCATCTAGAAATAATAAAAGAGCGTATAGTCCGCGAGTACAAGATCGAGGTGGAACTCGGTCCCCTGCAGATCGCGTACCGCGAGACGCTGGCGGGCTCCGCGCGCCACGCCTTCACCACCGACCGCAAGATAGGCGGGGCTCGCCAGCTGTGCAACGTCACCATGTCCGCTAAGGGGGTCAAGGGCATCGCGCACGACAAGGTTTTGAAGTAAGTGGATTATTTATTTTGTTTATATGAGTAAAAAGCCCGTCTCTTTCTTTTGTCTTCTGCCTTTAGCCAGTGTCAATAATTCATAGACACTTTTAGATTCCAAAGTTTTGAACTATTTGGACGTTTCTTTTCCCAAGAAACTCCATGACAGACACTCTTTTAAATTATAGATATGGGTTACAAAAATCCTGGTGTTCTATTACGAGTATATGAGCATAATTTAAATAAATAATGAAAAAATGTCATTGAAAAACAGAAGTTGAAATGTAGTTTTAGAAACAGAATAAATATGTTTTGCAGTATTTGACAGCAAATGTATAGACCTTTATTCCAACCAGCCCTCCTCATTCCAGAAGCAAACTATCTTCTTGAGTTTGTTCAGGGCATCTATCATTGTTCTCGCTAATCCTCATACAGCCACTAAACTTCACTCGTAACCAACGACCATACAGCCACTAGACACCTAATAACAGGCGACCGATGTCTGTCAACACATTAGGGCTATAGATCTTATACGTGTCGTCACTCGCAAAGTTCGAATTAGTTTCGACCACTCCTGTGACCTGTAAACACTTCCGCACTATACCTTTGAAATACTCGAGAAAATAAACATAATATAGCCCCGTGTACAGTACGTTGGTGTGCTAAAGAAAGCCGGACTCCAAGTTTCCTGAAAGACGGTATCACATTCCTTTGATAAGTTAATTGTCCCATAATCTAAATAAGATTAATTTTCTGACATTATTTTTCGGTTTTCATTAGTTCATCTTATACTGGTCATACTTGTACGCAGAGCACTTTCGAGGAGCGCGCGTTGATGTCTTTTATGATTGCCTCTCTTTCTTTTGAAAGTATTTTTTTCGCCATCTCTTTTCCTCAATTTTTAATAAACATAATTAGTGATGTTCCAAATCATATGACCATCTCTGTTATCGAGAAAGCAAAAAAAAACCTATAACTATTCATTTAAGTAGCAACCAAGCGAGAGAACTGGATTCCATCTACGTATAGTGTAATATGTTCACATCGCGCGCTGCATTCAATTTATATAGTCCTCACCAAAGACTTCAAACATAGCTTAGAATAATTACTTATTATTTATTTTTGAATTATCCTACATGATTCACTCATATTCAGAATAAAGAAGGTACTTAAGTGCAAGTTATGTATGTAAATACGTATTTTATTAAATACAATTTAAAAAATATCGATACTTTCATGTTTGATGTTAAACCTGTCCATCCCTAGAGAAATGCAATGACCTTGAAAGGGCCAATCAGAACGCAGTACCCCGGTTCCCCGCACCTCAGCTAGTTGACAGAATTGGTTTCGTGCGATAGATCGAGTATTAAGCGTCTAGTGGCTGTATGGTCGTTGCTCGTAACAAATGCCGCCTCTCTGGCTATATGTTGCAGACTGGACAAGAGCGGGGACAGTGCAGCCAACCTGGCGCGCCTGCATCCTCGCCACCTGCAGGCCATCCGGCAAGGAGTCAACACCGCGCTGCTGCATGGAGCCAAGCTTGGCTGTCCGGTACGTCATCATTCAGAGCATAGCAGGCATAGCATCAGCCTTGTAGTGTTCCCACTGTTGGGACTCAGGCCTCCTCTCTAGGAGATGTTATGGGCCGTAATCGACCCCGCGGGCCCAGTGCGGGTTGGTGGTTGTCACAACATTCAAAGATTTTATCTATATACGTAGGGTGACTGGAAAAATTAGTGACCGATACTTAAACACGTAATTGTAGTCATGATGACAAGTAACTTTTACTATGGGACCAGACCTGAAATCGCGTAAAAAAATTGCTGTTCAGTATATTTATGTTTGCTTTCGGTCAAAATGTACTAAACTATTGATATTGACCCTATATAAAAAGACATTGACTGACTGAACAGCCAAAACTACAGTGACTACGATCGTGAAATTTTGCCCAAAGCTTCCTTTTATTACGTAAGCGAGTACTAAGAGGGTTTTTCAAAATTCATCTCTTGAGGGGATAAAACATGATCTCTACGTCATCTGCCTAGCCTTTTCCCAACTACATATATTGGGGTCGGCTTCCAGTCAAGCCGGATTTAGCTGAATACCAGTATTTTACGAGGAGCGGCTGCCTACCAGACCTCCACAACCCATAAACTGGGGTAACATGGTACTTCATGGCAAGACTGGAGTCAGATTTACTGGCTTCTGTCTGACTATCCGTAACGGCTGCCAAAGATCTACAAATGACGGCCGGGATCTACGGCTTAACGTGCTTTCCGAGGCACGGAGGAAATAATAATCGGTATGTTAAGATGGTCACCCATCCACAGACCAATCTTGGCAAGCGTTGCTTAACCTTGAAGATCGACCCGTGCGGCTGTTATTATCTAGTCACGAGCTCCTCCTTAATTCATGAATCCCCGACCGGTCTTATAGGACCGCGCTGTTATTGTCTTACTATTGTGTCTCGTGTCGCGGGTATTGATAGGTTAAGGGGATAAAACGAAGGAGAAAATAGTTTTTACGCGGACGAAACCGCTGGCAGCAGCTATAAATGCCTTCAAATAAACTATTAAGGGTCAGTTAACACCGAGACGCGACGCGACGCGACGATGCAGGAAGAGGCCAGTGAATTCGCGCGCCGCCGCGAGACGCATCGCAACGTTGCGAGGCGCATAGTAACATCGTCGGCAACACGACGTTCCGCTGCGCAGCGAGACGCCGCGCGGCGTCACGAGGCGCAGCGCTGCATGAAGCAACGTATTCTAAATTCTCACAATGAAATGTGTATCTTTTCTTGTAGTAAATAAAGTTCTATTTTGAGTTACTATTAAAATGTGCATGCAGCGTCGCGTCACGTCGCGGTGTGAGCTGACCCTAAGCGAGTACTAAGACAGGGTTTTTCAAAATTCATCTCTTGAGGGGATAAAAACGAGGGAGACAATAGCTTTAACGCAGATAAAACCGCTGGCAGCAGTTATAAATGCCTGCAAATAAACCATTAACAGGACTCAAAATTAAGATTTACTTTAGAAATGTCAAAAAATCAGAATCATGCTCAAGTCTTGGTACCTTCGTGTGGCAGGTGGTGGACGTGCAGGTGACGCTGCACTGGTTCGAGCTGGGGCGCGGCACCTCGGACTCCGTCGTCACCGCCACCGTCGCGCAGTGTCTCCGGAAGGTAACATCCTCCATCAACACCACTCCCTCCAGGTAACCTCCGTTTGCGGACGGTGAGCAGTGGGTAGCTCGCCATCCAGACGTCCGGTAACAGTCCGGACCAAGCCCACGTCGTCGACGGCGCGTATTGTTCTACGCGCGCCGCAAAGAGATGTCAGCAAACTGTAGGGGCCCGACAGGGTCGAAGCCTATTGGGGCTTGGGTTGACGAAAGGGAACCCCGCGACCCTGGAATTAGGTCAAAGAAGAAACAGGAGTGGGTTTTAGTCAGTAGAAGTCTGATATGCCCTCCCGCTCCGCCCAAAATGGGAGAAGTCATTTTGATGACCCTCCACTCTTCAATGTTGAAAACTTGTTTCTGTTATAGATTTTGGGTAAAGTTACTTATTGATACAAAAAATTATGTATACTACCAAATTATATTTATCCCCAGGTGTTTGAAGAAGCGGACTCGATCCTACTGGAGCCCCTGATGAGCTTAGAGGTGGTGTCTCCCGAGAGCCACTCCTCCAGGGTCCTGGCAGACCTGGCGCGCCGGCGCACGCAGATACAGCACATACACATCCGACACAACAGCAAGGTACAGTATTCGTAAATTAATAAGGCGCATGTCGTCGTATTCCCGGAATATGAATTTTGATTCCTTTGACATGATAAACGGATGTATCTTTTTTTCTCGTCAACTTACAAGTTTGATTTTTGCACAACGTCAAGGGACCGCGGACCTAATCATAGTTTTAATTTCAACTTGATACCTTTACGCGTTCCCGAGATAAAGGGTTATGACAGATAGACAGACAACAAAGTGGGATCACTTTGAAACTCACAAGGAAAAAACGGAATCCTTATAGGATTATAAGGATTCCGTTTTTTCCTTGTGAGGTACCGAACCATAAAAACAGACTAACTACTTTTGTTGAAACTCCCTAGACACTTTAACGTTACGAAAACCAACTTTACATTTCATAATTTCCCCCCTCAGGTAATAGAATGCCTGGCGCCGCTGTCGGAGCTGCTGGGCTACTCGAGCACGCTCCGCTCGCTCAGCTCCGGCCTCGCCACCTTCACCATGGAGTTCCACTCCTACCACCAGATGTCGCCCGTCGACGAGGAGAAGGCCATCAGGAGTGTTACTGGGTTTTAAACCAACGATATACATGAAGTTAAGATCTTTGTCTAACTCTGTGTTTGATTCTTTACTTAGGCAGAGAGCAATAGCGCACTAGCGGTCAGGCCGCAGCGGTCAGGTCGCGGCGGCCATCGAGATACATACATTAGGATGAAATCGTCATAGAGCACACCAAGCGGCCAGGTGCGCGCGCTCTATGGCGATTTTATACTAATGTATGTATCTCGATGGCCACCGCGACCTGGCCGCTAGTGCGCTATTACTCATAATTATTGTCTACGGATGTGTAGCTGCATAGACGCTAGCCATGGGGGATTCCGAAATATTTTTATATAACAATCGGAGTCGTTAAAATAAACCATCGACTCACCGTTCTACAAAATAATCGAGATGTTTATCGATTGTTTCAAGTCAACAGAATCGACCGTTAGTTTTTTGATTGTTCGAATCAGTCACTGTAACTCGAATCCCTAATCAGCAAGGAACAACTCGCGAATGAACGCGCCATGCGCCAGTCGCAATAACAGGAAGAGTCGGACTCGAGTCAAAGTTGACATAATCAAAAAATATCTAAATGGTCGAACAATCGAAACAATCAATTAAAACCTCACTCACTCAGTCAGCTTAAGCAGCACTGCATATTGAACCCAGTCCACGAGACATATCAATTATTCGTGACTTTACCGTCGGACAACGAAGACGTTCCTGCCATTTTTACAAAAATAAATAAATGATTATGATTATAAATGACATGCGACTCGACAGGCGTCATGAAGCCTGCATGCAGCGACATTGCCGTATCGTTGACAGAGTTTCATAGTTTTGTATGTAAGCTTCCCGCAGGTGTACACCAAGCGTATAATGACGAATACGCCGCTATGAAGCTACGCGTCCGTGGAGAGTAGGCCTTACGCTGCCCGCCCACGACAAACTTTTTGTAGGTTCGATTATAATCGACACATATTATAATCCTATACTATTTTCTGACCGACTTTTTGTAGGCCGTGTGCGTTGCACTATTACTATCAGTGTGTTCTATTTTTCACCTACAAAAAATCGTTCACCGATTATCGGTCGTGGGCGGACAGCTTAAATCTTGAACGTGGAATCAGTCTTGTCTCAATCAGAAAGCGGCGTGAAAAGAGATCATTACATTAGATGATAATTATAACGTTTAAGAAATGCAAAGCCAATATTAGTTATTAAAATCAAATAAAATAGCAGTAAAAATAAGAGATCTTATTTTTACCCTTTTAAGAATCGCCACTCAAAAATCAACTTAGAATACTGATTGTTAATGTTGATAATTAAGTGTTATGATTCAGAATGTGCGCTGTTATACTGAAACGATCCAACCCACGAAAATTTGTAAAGACTGACCAAAAGATTGGTGTCGGTTTCAGCCAAAAAGTAGCCGAATAATTGGCTCGAACAAAACTAACGTTTTGAAATCACTCGTTCGTCTATGTTTTTTTATCATTTTTATGTAACCGCTGATTTATTTGATTATTGGGAGTCTGGTAGGCAGCCGCTGCTCGTAAAATACTGGTATTTAACTAAATCCGGCCTGACTGGTGGTGGTTGAGTGATGTTTTTATGATGTAGGCGAATAACAATTTTACGGTATTACGAAATTATGAATATTCAATTAGTTTTCACTCTACTACGAAACGTCTTGGCCGATTTTTATTACATTTTTGTATAATAGCCCACCCGCTTTTTTTCTTATTTATATGGCAGAACAATTTGACGGGTCAGCTATTAATAAATAAATAATATTTTTTGTGTTACGAGGTTGAGGTTGGTTCGTTTTAGCATAACGGAGCGCTGTACCCAAAGATTTGACTTAATAATAATATCAATCATTGTTGTTAACTATTTTCTCGCTCGTTCGTGTTGGCGATTTCTCTGTGACCCCCATGGGGTCTTACATTAAGGCCTATGCACAGCACACTACAGATTATTAAATGCATTTAACACTGATCGCAGTCTTAAGGCAGTTGAGAGTGTAAACGTCAGAAGAGACGCTCTAAAAGGCAATACACAGACCTTACTGGTGTCCGGACGTCCGGTAACAGTCCGGACTAAGCCCATGTCGTCGACGGCGCGTATTGTTCCGCGAGCGCCTCAAGGAGATGTGAGCAAACTGTCACCTGACAAGGTCGAAGCCTTCTGGGCCCTGGGTTGACGAAAGAGAACCACAGGACTCCGCAATTAGGGCAAAGAAGGATAAGGAGTGGGTTTTAGTCAGTAGAAGTCTGACACACACTCCCGCTCCAACCAGATCGTGTAGTCATTTTGATGATTCCCCAACTTAAAAAAAAGATCTTACTGGTGTTATTCTCATTTAGCGCTTAATGCATTCAGTAATTTCTAGTGCGAGTGGCTCTTCATAGGGATAATAAAACGTGGTTCAACCTGCACGCATCCATTCTTTAAATCTTGGTGTTCGTGTGAAACAATGAATTTTAAATATCAATTTGGAGGAAATGTTATTAAAAACTTATAAGTTTTAAAAAAATAAAAGGTCCGTTTTGACATTTGAGAAGGCCTTAGAATGTAACTTGGAACGAAAATGATTTCTCATTTTCTTTCAACTTACGTTCTAAGGTCTCAAAATAATAATAAAATAATAAGTAATTATGTACATAAAGTGTTCTAAAAATACATACATTTGTTTTGGCGCGAAAAATAATGTGATGGAACATATTATGAGTATTTTTTTGCGCTTAGGGTCAGCTCACGCCAAGACGCGACGCTGCACGCACATTTTAATAGAGAGACTCAAAATTAGAGAACAAACTCAGAACTTTATTTACTACGCGAAAAGATACACATTTCATTGTGAGGATTAAGAATACTTTGCTTCATGCAGCGCCTCGTAATACCGCGCGGCGTTGCGCTGCGCCTCGTGATGCCGCGCAGCGTCTCGCTGAGCAGCGGAACGTTATTAATGTAATAACGCGACGTCGTGTTTCCAACGATTTTACTATACGCCTCGCAACGTTGCGATGCGTCTCACAGTGTCGCGCGGCGCAGCGCGAAATCACTCGCCTCTTCCAGTATCGTCGCGTCGTGTCTCGGTGTGAACTGATCCTTATTTTATGGTAGCACGTCGCCATGACAAATGTCAAAACAGACCGTTTATATTTTTATCAACTTTATATCAATGCTCAAAAAATGGTTGTTGCTACAAGCAAAAAGTTTTTACTCTGCGCTGGCAACATTATTTTTTGCGGGCGTTGAATCTAAAACTAACCTTGAGCAATTTTTATATCCTTTTGGATAATAATATAAATGTCTTTATAAAATGTTATCAAAATAAATGTCTTGTTGTCAATATGTCTATTTTATTAGCAATAATTATATTTCGAACAGTTTATTAATCCATCTATCTAAAAAATATGTGTTAATGTAAAAATAACTGTAATCCCAAGACATTAAGTTCAGTTTGCGCAACAACTTCGAATGTATTTACAACCAGTAAATACATTCGAAGTTAGTTATATTAAAATAAACTTTATTAACACTCAAGTAAAGTTGATATTTGTTTAAGCGAGTAAACCGTGATTTGAAAACCTATAGAATATGACTATATACTGTGTGTACCAAAACAGAAGAGATATTTAGATAAAAATATATATTTGTAAGTATTTTAATAACAGATAAATGTGATTTATTAAGTGCTTACCAAAGGATATATTAAATAGATAAGCACTATACAGCATGTAACTGGAATACTGCACACCTTTAGATAATTATATACACTCCAATTAGAAAATAAAATTACCTTAAATGCTTAGGCAGTGTTTTATTAAGAAATTAGTTTTTAATTTGAAACAAATAATATAGGTATCGACGCACTACATAGATAGCGCATCGGTATTGGTATCTATATTATATTCTATAATATATTAAACAAATTTTTCACTGTTTTTCACACAACGCGATTTAGTCCCAAGCTAAGCAGGGGACAGCTAGTAGAGTATAGTTTTATCCACAACGAAGTTATAAGTGGCCGAAAATCTGGTTTCGAGAAAAGGATGGTATGGCCGTTTTATTGATCGACTTGACCGGGGCACTGCCGTGCCCCCAGATACATTATTTATTGTAAATAAAACGCATATCGAATACTTATTGTTGATGTATTTATTCTATTTAGTTGTATGTATGTACAGTGATTATTACATGTTTAAAGTGCCGCGACTGCTTACTATAATAAATGCTTAGACGGGGCTCCCTTGTTTTACTAAAAATAAAATTGTCAAATTATCACTTCCCAAACAATTTTCCGCAAAATTTCATTTGCAAAATTATTAGCAAATAAACTCTTGAACAGTGTTATGCAAACCTAATGTTTGGCAAGTCAACGTTTAACGTTCAACCAACTAGTTCTTTTACCAATTTTTCCACAGTCAAATATTTCAGTTGGTATAACATATTTTACCCAAAATAAAATTAGCTAAATATTTGGTACAAACATATAAAAATATGCTTCTGGCACTGTTGCGTGCATTGTTTGGACACTACTCTAACCTAACCTACACTTCTGGTAGCAGTTCGTTTTTCATTCGTCGTTTGTAACCGTCTTAATTTTTTTTTCATAACAATTAATTTGACAAAATATTTATTGTTTGCCGTAATAAATCATTTGATCAATGACCAAATGCCTTAAGTACATTATCCTAGGTAATATTCTGCCAAAATAAAAATTTGATCAAATGAAAATTTTCGAACTAAAATTATTCCAAATATTGCATTGATAAAATAAAAGTTTTCTAAGGTTTGGGTAGTGAAAATTTGGCAAATTCTTTTCGTCAAAACGGCAGGCTCCTATGCTTAGACACACAGTCCCTCAGTTTCTTTTTTTACTTTTCCTGAATGTTTCCTATTTTTATTTTCCACTTTTACAGTGCTGGTGCCTGAAAAAAAAAGTGTAAATATAAGAATAATTACAAAAGGAGTACTACTTACTAAGGATATTTTTAATATCGTACGGTTTTGAGCCCGCATGCGGGATCGCCCCGCACGCGTAACGCCCGCAAATGTCCTGTATATAGAAATATTTATTATAATGTAAGGAATACGCACGTGGGTCCAACAGACCCTCGCTCTGCGTGAAATTTTCTGCTTGCGGGGCAATCCCACATGCGCGATGAAATCCGAATGTTATTATTTATTTATTTATTAAAAACACCCTAACTGCATGCAAACTGCTTTTCGCATACGATGATGGCAGCTACATCTGTCTTTCTCATAGTTATTTTTACTACAAGTGAAAATGCTTAGGTCGATCAACTCCCTGCGCAGTGTAGAGAGCAGCTAGATCGTAGCCTCGTAGGGAACTACCCTAGGAGGCTACAATCCAGCTGAGGGGCCCTGAAAGCAGGGGTGGTGTGTGGTCGACTTCTTCTGCGAAGCAGTAATGCTAGCGAAGGAGGCTGCCGCCCGCGAGCGCGCGATAGAACGGCCCTCACGCCGCCGCCGCCGAGATCCCGATCCTGATTTCTGACCACCGTAGGCGCGGGCTCGCGGACGGCGAGCACTGGGTAGCTTGCCGTCCCGCAGTCTGGTAATAACCTGGACCGAGCCTAGTCGTCAACGGCGCGTTCTGTTTCACGCGCGCCTCAAGGAGATGTCAGCAAACTGTAGGGGCCCGGTAGGGCCGAAGCCTCTGGGGAACACTGAAATTCCGAAAGGTAAGCCCATGTCCCCCAGATCGAAGGCAACGAAGGAACGGGGTGGGGTTTAGTCAGTAAGAGTCTGACACGCCCTCCCGCCACAAGAGCGGGAGAAGTCATTCTGATGATTCCCCTCCCAAAAAAAATACTCCTCGAGAACCGAGAAAAAAGATCTCTTGTTCCAGAAGTACCTAGACTTATAAGGTACAATTACTGAAAAACCTATACAAATCCGAGACCATCAGTGCTTGTAGAAGCGAGGGGCTATAAGAACTGCCTACGCTAGCCTACCGATGGGCGGTTCCGAGATTTTTAATAATCGAAAGAATCGTAGTCGTCAAACCATCGAGTGAACCATTGACTCGCCGTTCTACAAAATAATCGAGATGTAAAATGTCACTTACGGGGATATCTTCCGTTGTTTTGAGTTCCCGATATTTCGACGCTGTTGCAAGCGCCATGAGCGTCGAAATATCGGGAACTCAAAACAATTCGAACAATAACGGAAGATATCCCGTAAGTGACATTATAAATTGTGAAACAAACCGTGATAGCCTAAAACAGTGTTTAGTGTTTTCAGTGTTCTTTTTTATTGTGCTTGTTAGTGATCGTAAGTTTTCTGTTGCTTGTAATATGTTTCTATCCGTGAGAACCTGTAATTGGCTCAATGTATATAATACTGTTGCTATCCTTGTGTTACAGCTGTTGGTTCTCCTAAAAATAAATAAATAAATAATCGAGATGTGTTTCGAGTCAACGGAATTAACCGCTAGTTTTCGATTGTTCGAATTAGTCACTCACTCGAAACTTTAAAACATCTAGGACCAATACACGAATGAATCCGCTATGCCCTAGTCGCAACAAAAAACCTAGTTGGACTCGATTCAAAGTCGAAACAATCGAGATGTACGAACAATCGAATAAAACCTCTCATCACTGAGCATCACTACGCTGATCAGTATTGCCGTAAGGCGCTCCACCCACTAAAGATCCGCCCCGCCGCGGTGCGCGGAGCGGCAGATAACGCGCGCGGCAACGTAGGCGCAGATCTGCTTTACTTACGCCCTTTTTCAATAAGCTATCTATCATATAATAATAATAATAATTTATTGTCAGGAAATTATTCCCATATTAAAAAAAATACATTATACATTACAATCGTTACATTGAAAGAAAATTAAAATCATTAAGAAATCATTACAATATAATTTAATTCAATTTCAGACCAATTAAAATTATAAAAAAAAATTACTGAATTATTTAATTCAATTCAATCAAAAAATTCAAATGTCAAGAATTAAAATAAATAGAAGAAAATTAAAAGTCAAAACATATTAAATTCAAATTAAAGCAAAATTACATAAAAGTCAAAAATTAAATATAAATTAAATATATAAATATATGTTATATATCGGAGATAGAAAAACAAATGAAACAACAGAAACATGTCAAATTTTTGTATTGTATCTTTTGTTTTACTGTCTCCAGTATGCCAAAACCGGAGGTAGATAGCTTATTGAAAACGGGCGTTAGCGGTGTAATCTGCTCCCCCGCGCGGTGAAGCAGATTACGACGGCCTCGCGCTAAATAAACTCATATGTTCAATGTGCTGTCGATCGTCGTGGAGAATGGACGAAATTATTAAATTTCAAGATGTTGCAATTATAACGTCATTTTGGTTTTTGTATACGGGTGATTATTTGAAAATGTGCATATCACGCGGCCCTCTCCAAATAACTAGGTACCTACTTAATGATATGTAAAGTTCTGTTTTTTTTATTTCACGCATTACATAGGTCGAGCAGTATACAGGGTGTAAAAAGACCGATCACAAAGCCGATAACTACACATTCTGTACATGTAATTGAGTAACTTATGTAGCGACTACGATCTACCAAACCAAAAAATATTGCTGGGAAAAATCTTTTTTTTTTTCATCTCTCACCTCAAAAAGACCTGGCGCCAACTCTGGCCTACCTTAATCGCCCAAAAATCGTATTTGTCAAAAAAAATCTCCTTACCGTTCGAGATTCCCGTGATTAGTCTATTATTTTTATGCATGGTGATAGTCACCATAGGATACTCTTTGCTTTGATTAAGTTCCCAAATTATTATGTTCTTTAAAGAACGTTCAAAGTGAGAAAGTGTATAAATACCTAATTACCATTAATATAATTACCATTTTTCTCATTCGTATTTTAGCGAACGTTAATGAGCAATTGAAAATGGTAATTAGAACCAGTACAAGCTGGCCTCTCATTATATTGAAACTCCTTACTCGACAAAGCCAGTTCAAGGTCGAATTGTTCGGACACGCCGCAGTCGCGGCGGGAAGACCCCTTGTTGAGGAGTGGCTGGAGAGACTCCACGGCGTCTTCACATTCCGCCAGAAGTAGGTTCAGTCTGGACTTGGTTGTGTCGAGATGTTTCTGTATAGGATTAAGCGGGAGGAAACACCCGGTTGTCATTAATGTGTGGACCGGCCAGAGCACATGGTCTAGACCGCTTCGAGACCCTCACGGAGACGATAGGTGGCGGTGACTTCTCGCATCCGGCCCTGGTTCAGGCCATGTTATGAAGCGAAGAGGAATAGGAAGTAGGCACCTCCTTCTGCAAAGCAGTAATTTAGCGAAGAAGGAGGCGGGACGCGTGAGGAAGAGGATATTCTACACCTCATGACCCAGCCGCCGCGGGGGACACCCAGGGCTTTGGATATCGCGAGGCAAATTCCGGCTACCGCCGCCGCGGGCTTGCGGGCGAGTACCTAATAGGTTAATTTGGGCCTGGTAACCTGCGGGTCACGTGCGCCTCAAGGAGCTGTCAGCAAACTGACGACGGGGCAAAATAAGGACTTGAATAAATTATGAAATGCTGCTGTACGGCGTACACGCTCTTAAGAAATATCTTAGATGGAACATACACAGGCCTAAGTTCTATTTACACTGAGTTTTGAACAAGTGTTTTAGTTTATTTTATTTGAATTACTAATGTTATTATTTTTTAGGAAAACCGGTTGATTTTTGTCACCTAAATAATTAATGAATATGTAATTAAAGAATATTATTCATTTTATTTCTAATTACCAAAATTACCATTTTTTTAAAATGCTAATTACCCTGTTATTCATATCTCATCACCGTTCGACGAAAATATTCAGCTTCAAATTCAGACCTATACCTATAGCAGTTCAAATACTGTGCCTTTCATTTATTGCGTTAAATCCATAAAAGTTGTAATTGGAATAGTTATTTGGATTTAATTTACGAAGCCCGAATATGTCTATCTTCAAATATTCACCCAAACAAGAATTAAAAGACTGCGTCCATAGAAGATTGTTTTTTAAGTCTTTACAATATCTAATCACGCGTGGGACTGCGGAGCCAGAGTGTCATACCACGCGGTACGCCCCGCGCTCCCGCGCAGATTGGCAGAAACTGCGCGCAGATCCGCGTCGGCAGTGTGCTACGCTAGGCGTGATTTCTATACAAATTGAGATACTTGCATACAACGGTAAAATCTGCCATCCCGCGCTACGCGACGGGAAGCGGTGCAGTGTGTGGAGCACCTAAATAAGAACAGGCAACTGGCATCTTCAACCAGCCTTCTACGTATCTATACTTCAATAGGATGATATATAGGTAAGACCGGCTACTTTTTTTTGCATCTGATGCATAATTATACAAGGTGGCCGCCATGGCCCATACACGCATAATGGACGCATGGGACTAAGTGCGGAAACTATACTCGGACTGAACGGACACGTATCGGGAACAGGTTGTCGAGCTCGTCCGTGAGGGTCTCGTGGCGGAAGAAGATGCGCACGTCGGGCACGTTAGTGTGCGTGAAGCGCAGGCCACACCGCCAGCAGGCGGGCGAACATCGTTTCGCCTCTTTACATACTTCGGTTCACACCGCGAGCTACCGACTAACCTGACGAGCTTAGCTAACGAAATATCCGACGATTCCAGCGAATCTACTTGTTCACCTCGTTGGCGCGCCCGCGCTTCGCTAGCTTAGCTCGCCCGCCACGCCCGCCACGCCAGCCCGCCCGCTCGCCCCGTCCTCCCCGTTTCGAGTAGACTAGTCGATGTTCGTCTTTCGAATTGCAGTGCGCCCCCCGCTTCGCCCGCTTAGCCCGCTCCGCCCGTCGCTTGTCTGTCCGTAGTTTTCGGTGTGAACCCAACATAGTTTAGCTCGCCAATATTTCCCGTAGTCCCGCCAGCCGGCGCTGTGGCCTGCGCTTAATGTCGGCGCCTCACGCACACATATACGAGGAGTAGACACGTACCCGGAACAGGTTCTCGAGCTCGTCCATGAGGGTCTCGTGGCGGAAGGAGATGCGCACGTCGGGCACGTTGGTGTGCGTGATGTCGTTGCCTTCCGTGCCCTCGCGCTGGTACTCCGCTCCCAGCCAGTGCTGCTTCATCTGGAGGGATGAGAAGGTGGATCATGAAAGAAAGAATGAAGCGAGGTATAAGCAGCATTTCGACTGCCTCGTTAGTTTAGTGGTCACAAACGCGACTGCTGAGCGTGGTGCTCTGGGTAATTGGACTCGGGAAGGCAAAAAAGTGGTATTGAGTTTTCCCATTAGGAATTACTCAGACTTTAGAAGTTGGTGATGTTATAGTAGGCACAGAGGCCTCGTAAAGCCGTTAGTCCTACGCCTGATCTCTCTCCGGTCGTTCCGGATTGCTGTCCAATCAGATTATAGCACTAAAGGAACAGTGCACTATAATATCTCCTGCGTACTTGGCTGATCACTGTTGACATTGGCCACCGTGATGGAAATTCGGTCGGGAGGATTATCTGCATACTGACGAGGCCCTTCCAATATCCATGATTCAGGATGGTTCCTGCAAGTTGAGCAGTTGGTCCAGGTAGTTTTTCGACTGGTGACTGGTCTATACTGTTCTCGCATACAGTACTTAGTGCCATACAGTACCTACTCAGAATTGCTGTGGCAATCGTACTCACCTCATGTGGGAATCCGGACATGATGACAGAATTCCTGGCGAGCTCACACATGTCGCAGGAGCTGAGCTTCCAGGCCTGTGCCGCGATGCTGTACTCCTCCATCAGCGGTTCCTGAGGAATTAGTACACAGACAGAACAATTCAATCTAATGGTCACTTTTAAGTTTATATTTTGAAAGAGTTCTTCAGAAAACTACATGTATTTTAGTGTATTCTGTCTAGCATCGCGTTACACGTTGATAGTGTTTAAAGTAATCGTAAATAGTGGTGACCCAGTGATAACGTCTCTGACTTACGATCTGCACGTCGCGGGTTCAAACCCAGGCAGACGCTTTACTTTGTATAATTTAATAAATCACCACTGCTCTTAAAAATGGCGAAGGAAAAGATCACGAGGAAACCGATACGTCCTAGAACTAAAAGTTAGAAGACATTATGTGACTCGCACTGGGCCCGTGTGGTGGATTACGTACCTCTTCCCTCTTGTATACCTAAGGCTCATTATGTTATGCTATGCTAATAAATACTCGTATGTAAGGGTGAGAACAAGTATTCTTGGATAGGTTTTTGCTCAAGCGTTTCGATACTGGCTACATCCTAACCACCAAGTCGACGAAAGCCAGTTCCAAACTATCTTCCTTCCAACTAACCTGCTTATTTGCCGGAACCTACCTTACCTTCTAAATCTACGCCCGTTTTCAATAAGCTATCTATCTACAGTTACAGCTACTAAAGATAAACAAATCTATTCTTTTGCCGTTACTTGCTTTTCAATAACCTATCGAGGGATCGCATTTCCTACCAAAGTTGTGGATGGATAGATAGAATCTTACTGTTTATCGGGGACAGCTATCTATCTATGAACTGCGGTAGGTTATTGAAAACGGGCGCTAACCTACTCGTATCTAGTTTGCCCAGACCGTTACTGGCCCACCTTCCTTCAAAACAAACGAAGTTCCACCAACCTTAGTATAATGAAACTGCAGCGGATCATCAGTGCTGAGGGTGACTCTCAGGCCTCGGTAGAAGTACTCGGGCAGAGGGTTGCGGTGGTACCTCAGGAAGAGGGAGTTGTTGCTCAGCGGGGACATGGCGATGAAGATCTGCGCCAGGTAGTACATGTACTGGAGGACTGGCGCCTGGAGACGTGAGGAAGAAAAGAGATAGAAGATATCGAAGGTGTCTTCAAGGCTAGAGTGAATAGACTCTTAATAAACTAGTGCGCCTCACCATCGACGATTGCATCACTGCTTACCATCAGGTGGGATCGTAGTCAAGCACTAGTTTATAAACATTAAAAAAAACCGGGCAAGTGCGAGTCGGACTCGCGCATGGAGGGTTCCGTACCAAATTACCTACCTATGAAAACAGTTAAATTCTCGAATCTTTGCTCCATGCCAAATTTCAAGATTCTAGGTCAACGGGAAGTACCCTATGAATTTAGATTCCTCTGACAGTGTCGAAATATACGTTTTTTGCAACATAAACGGGCGAATCTTTTTTGTCGTCAACTTACAAGTTTCATTTTTGCATAGCATCAAGGGTTCGCGGACTTGCGTATATAGTTTTAATTTCAACTTGATACCTTTACGCGTTCTCTAGATAAAGGGTCTTGACAGATAGACTCCCGGTGATCACAACCCAGCCCAAGTCTTCAACGGCACGTTCTGTTCCATGCGCGCCTCAAGGTGTAAGGTGTCAGCAAACTGAAGGAGCCTATCAGGTACGAAGACTCTGGGCCATAGATCAGATTTCGGAAAGGAAAGCTCGGTGACCTCGGATCAAAAGCAATAAAGGAATGGGGGTTAGTCAGTAGAAGTCTGACACGCCCTCCCGAGCGCCCAACAGCGGGGGAAGTCATTCTGATGACTCCCCACTTGAAAAAAAGCCCAGATAATCACCATCAGCACAAAGAAGAGGCCCCGTTACTAACCTTCCTCAGCATGAGTCCGTGCGAGATGTTCTCGGCCAGCAGGAAGCCGACACCGAGGTGGATGGGTGGGCCCGCCTCCCCGCAATGGGGCCGGAGTACGAACGTGTTCAAGCCTTGTTCTCTGCGGAAGAAATAAAATCGTACTTCAGTCATTTACATTACAAATTCGTTACATTAGATATCAATTGATTATACCCATAGTAAAACTTCGCTGAAAACTGTATCTTTTGTAAAGACCTACTCAGTTTGAGAGGCAAAATGTATGGTTACAGTTGTGGTATTAGATAGAGTACGTCTAATGAAAGCGCGACCTGGAGTTTTTTTTTTTAAGTTTAATTGGCAACATTATTCAGCCGCAATTGTAGGAAATAAAAAAAAATGTGAAGTGTCAAGACACGATTCTCCTACTAGTTAGTAATACCACATACGATTTGGATTTAACCTCTTTTTATCAGGTCGCGCTTTCATAAGACGGACTATAGTTGCTATATTAATGCCAACAATTGGTACCAACACCTTTTTACGACGTCTGCGACATCTATGACCACTTAAGAACTATTTTGCATCGCGGTATCAGAGTTCTCCGTGCGACTAGAATAGTCCGAGATCAACTATCTGGTGCAGCTGTGCGGCGTGCTTGGACCGGACGGACATATAACGGTACTTTACACCCCGTTGGGCATACATACGTCGAAAGGTTTTTTTAAAAAAAACTTCATTATTTGACTTGGACCGAATGATTTGTTCGGAAAGACTAAGATTGGAGTTCAACTTGAAAATAAAATAAATCATCATCTGCCTAGCCTTTTCCCAACTTCAATCCGGCTTGATTAGAGAAAGCCGGAATTAGCTGAATACCAGTATTTTACGAGGAACGGCTGCCTACCAGACCTCCACAACACATTAGCTGGGGTATTACGGTCATGTCACGTCATGTCAAGACTGGAGTCAGATTTACTGGCTTCTGAATATCCATAACGACTTCCAAAGATCTACAAAAGACAGCCGGGACCTACGGCCTAACGTGCTTTCCGAGGCACGGAGGAAACTCGTTATGTTAGGATGGTCACCCATGCACATACCAACCTTGTCAAGCGTTGCTTAACCCTGAAGATCGACCTGTGCGGCTGTTATTATCTAGCCACGAGCTCCTCATCATATATACAAATTTATGTACCTAAAATGAATAGGTACTCAGTGTAACTATGGAATATGCATAAAAAATAAAATGGCCTGATTTTTTTTTCCCTAAACTTTTAAGGTCGTAGACACACACTTAATTCGATATTTTCTAATTTAACATGCATTTAGTTATTTAAAACATAAATCAAAAAGTGAAAAATTTACGAGTGAAATTCAAATCTGTTAAACGCCTTGATTTCACTTGCTGTGACCTTGACGTCATAGGGCACGAAACTGACAGGAATGAATTTATTTGGTGTACTTTTTATAGTGTTAGTACACATTGGTATCATGCAATATCTATAAAATGGCTTTCTTTCTTCTTCCATGATTATTACGCGACTAAAACACCTTGTTATCTATCAAACTAACTCTCAATGCAAACAATAAACTGACAGGACGTACCCTATGACGTCACGCCTCAAGCGCGCGAGAAATAGGAGCGTTTGAACTCGTCAAATTAAAGCAATATTTTTAAGATTTTATAAAAAAGTAATTACTACTCTTACAGCTATGGTTTATTTTTTTTCTACATCAAAATGAAGTGAATATTGAATAAAAAAAAATAAAAAAATTGCGGCCTGCATATTCCCTATTACGGTCTGTTTTTTTATCAGCGCGACAAAAATGACATAACGAATGTTGTCACTTTTTTGCAATTCTTAAATAGTGATGTACCTCTACCGTAAATTGCCGTTAATAAAATCAAGTAGTATCGTTTTTTATAATATTTTTTCCTGAATAGTAGGTAGCTATTTAAAATGAATAAATACAAAAGTAATAACGTATATTTTTATGTTAAACATTTAAAAAATATTTAATGAATGATAAATGATATTTATTTTGCAAATAGGTTTTCACAAACACTTTTACACGTCAATTTTTTTGTTGGACTTTTTTTACTTGATGAGGCCGGTGTTTACTGACTACCCTGAGAAAAAACACCGAAACAAACTCAGAATTCTAATCGATATAAAGATTGGATTGGACCGAATGCACTCTGAACTGAACTGCATTCTGTTTCAATTTTGGGAGAATATTTTTTAACCAGTCTTCATATCGATTAGAATTCATTTCCTTGTGATGGTCATCTAGCCCCTTTTTAGCTTCGAAAACTAGTGCACCGCCATCTACGAAACTGTCTTCGCTTTCAACGTGGGACACTACCAGTCGAAACGTTAATAACACATTTTTGACAATACTTTACATGCGGCCATATTATAAAGTCTAATGTTTGAATCCCCGACCGGTCCTATGAGACCGCGCTGTTACATATTGTTTTACTATTGTGTCTCGTTTCGTGGGTATGTGATAGATTAATTATTAATTTGTGGTTGTCTTTCGTAAGGAGTCTAACGGCCCGACTCAGGGACATTCATTAACGTTAATCATCACTTAAGAAATTGTCACATTGACAGTTTTACACAGTTTTTCAGTGAAGGTTTGACAATACTTAACTTTAATGGACGCTAATGAACCATTAGCTGGACTATGCGTTCGGCCGTAACTCTATAATAATATAATATCATCTCAGCAGAAAGACGTTCACTGCTGGTCATAGGCCTCCCCCAAGCGCCATTACAACGACCTGTCCTAAGCGTCATCATTCCAGCTTGTAGGAGACGTCCTAACGCTGCGTTTTCCAGTACGTGGTCGCCTCTCCAGAACTTGGGTTGCAACTCGCCACCAGCGGCCACCTCCTACTGCGAAGCAGTAATGCTAGCAAATGAGGTGGATCTACACGAGACGGCATGGCCTTCACGACCCAACGGCGTTTACTGTTTCAAGCGCGCCTCAAAGAGATCAGAGAGAGTCATTAAAACCGTAGGGGCCCAGCAGGGCCGAAACCTCTGGGGCCATGAGTTGGCTTTTGAAAGGATCTATATATCTGATAGGTTATAATTATTTTTATAATTTTATGTTTGTATGGTGACAAGTTCCAATAATTGCCTTATTTTTTTAAGGTTCTGCCGCTGTGTAAGGAAAGTAGTAAACGATAAAACGAATATTTATAACCCGAATAGGTTTTATCGTGTACGTGAATAAAATATATATAGCTTCTGATTTTTTTTCTAATCGATTAATAAATATAAAAAGTTACGATTCTACAAACCGGTACCGTAGGTGCAACACTACCTACAAGAACTGGAAATATTATTTGAGGAGCTGGCGAACAAAACCGGATTAGTCCACGAAAATAAATTTAACACGGTAGCTAAAAAACTAATATCAGTATATGAAGGAGACTAATAGTATTACATTGCATTAGGATATGTCGGTGGAATAGTTCTATTATTGCATGAGGTACCTATTTTTAATTTACTTCTATATTCTGGAACTTATTCAAGAAATAAAAATGGACTAAACCGGTTTTGTTTGAAAAAGGTGGAAAAAACAAACAAAAACATTTTATTACTGCGTGTTTCGTTTTTGTTAGACATTTCCTGTTTTGATTGAAAATGTGTTGATGAAATAAATACATTACAGGACAAGTTCGCTTTAGAATGAAAAAATATAATTATTTTTTTAAAATCTTTGTGTTGGATATTGGACTAGTCCGGTTTTGTATGAAAATTTAGTTTTTTAAGCCTTTTTTAGCCTACTTCTAGCCGGTTTTGGGTGAAAATATTAACAGGGATCGACGAAACTAGGTCAAGACATCACGATTCGAAAAAAAAACATCTTTTGAATAGTAGTGGACAAGTCCGGTTCTGTTCGCCAGCTCCTCATTTGTAAGTTTGAAGTTTTGAATTTGTCAGTTTTGTCGCCGGGATTAAAGTACAGACTGTAGTTAATTTTGATCGGTACCGTTTAGTGTAGAGAGACGAGTGCCATACTAACTTCCTGAGATGGTTAAGCACGGTCATGTTGGCGTACATGTAGTACAGGTAGTAGGCGTAGGGGGGGTTCTCCAGGTGGTCCCACTCCGCGGGTTTCTTCATATTCTCCACCAGCATGGGGTCCTCCGGCTTGGACTCGTCGTCCACGCTGTCGAAACCGATCACGTGCTGCAACGTGGCAAAAAGCGTCTTAGAATCTTATTGTTAGGTCTAGAAACTTCTTCTGTGACCGGTAAAGTAGATGGTAAAAGGCCTCGCGGACGCAGCCCAATACGTTGGTTGGTCCGACCAAATCCGCGCCGCTCTTAATTCCACGATGTATGATGCCCTTCACAACGCCAAAGACAGGAACAGATGGAGGAACATCATAAGGGTTAAGGTGACGAAGCAGAGAGATCACGACCCTCAGCATTGAGGAATACGAAGCAAGAAGGAGAAACTTCTTAATTGTGTGAAATACTTGCTTACATTCGGCTAAAAGAATGAGAATAGGCCTGCAAATTGCAAAAAATGTAAGAAAATTTGAATTTCGCGGGCTACCCTGACGCTTCCCCCTTAATGTTTCGGTAGTTAGCCAGAGAGTTTTTATAAAAAAGCGCCAAAGTATATAAGTAGTAGTACATTGAGAAACTTGTTCAGGTCCGGGTTGGAGCCAGGGTTGATGGAGACGAGGAACAGCGGCTCGAACAGGTTCGTCAGGAACTCCTGGAAGTTCTTCACCAGTTTCTTGAAACGATATATGTCACTGGGAACAGATAAAGATAATAAGTAAGTAGGTAATAGGTAGGTTTCGCCTTAACGTTGTAATGTCTACAACATAAAAGAACTGGCATCATTCCTATAGTAAGTTTGACATTACCTGTGTCAATTTAGTCTCAGGGTATAAAAAACAGACGATAGTCTCGTATTGAAATCCTACGTATATACGAATATATATTCGTAGCCGGCGTGCGCCACATCCTGCATAGAAACCATATACGGATACATCCGTCGTTGGTGTTGAATGTGCCCCCTCAAATCCCAAGCGAATTATTCGCAAATGCGGGTAGTATGACGCTCCAAAGGTTGTTGTGCTGAGACGTGTCAGTCAACCGCTGAAAGACCTTAACACATCTCCAGCACCGCGCAAGTAACGTCTAAAACCAATCGCCCTATTCCAATAAATGAATTCTCCATACTCACTACAGCCGTGGTACTTGCACCAGCCACCGCACGTGCGGGGAGTGCACGTTGTTCTTCAGCGCCCAGGACGCCAGCTTGTTCCACTCGTTCGGCCGCTTGCAGTAGATCGAGATGCGGGGCTCCGTGTACGTGTATCTACTCTCTTGAAGGTCTGACATCACTTCCTAACAATCAAATACATTAGCGTTATCGACCTTGTAATGTTCCCACTGCTGGGACTCAGGCCTCCTCTCTTGGAGAGGGAATGGGCTGTAATCCACCACGCGGGCCCAGTGCGGATTGGCGGATGTCACATGTCTTCGAATTTTTGGTTCTAGGACATGCCGGTTTCCTCACGATGTTTTCCTCTGAATCAAACACATTGCACTTAATTTAACTTAAACACATTGAGAAGCAGGTTGAAAATATACTAAAGAAAGCCTTTTGCAAAATATCAATTCAATTTGATCACAGCATCTGGCTTTCGAAAACCTAAAAGACGTACCTAGGCAAGCGTGTCTGGGTTTGTTCTTGACTTGTTCCTCCTCTTTTTAGATAAATCTTTAGGTCTCATAGACAGATATGGACTACGTATCAGATTATTAGGTGTGCTCCCAACTGTGGCACCACAGAAAAAAAACCGGGCAAGTGCGAGTCGGACTCGCGCATTGAGGGTTTCGTACTAATTTATCTATGAAAGCAGTTCAATTCTCGAATCGAGTCTTGAAGATTTTTCACAGACGAGACAGGCAGACAGACGGACAACAAAGTGGTCCTATGAGTGTTCCGTTTTTTCCTTTTGAGGTACGGAACCCTAAAAAGCCAGAACCAGCCAGCCAGCCAGGTAGCCGGTTGAGGAAGTGATGATGATGTCATAATATAGTAACAACAAGGTTTACTGAAGTTCATAGTAGCGCATAGTAGTCACCAGTTCATAGGGAGAAGGGGCTGTTTTGTCTTATCCGGGCAACTAACCGATAGATGATTTCGGGCTATTGTATTATGTTCAAAACGGGCGGACAACTCTAATAGTGCAATGCAGGATCTGATGTCGCTACACAACGGTCTCCAGTAAAGATACAGCGTAACGAAGACCAAGGTTCCTGATGGTCTGTGCTAGCTCCTATCGCATACCCGCGAAACGAGACACAATAGTAAGACAATAACAGCGCGGTCTCATGCGACCGGGGATTCATAAATTAAACATTGAAAGCAAGGCATACCTTAATGATGCTAGCGAAGTACTTCCCGTTCATATAGTTGTCAGTCTTGAGGAACACGTTCCTCAGGGAGCTGGCGCCGACAGGGTTGTACTTCGCGTTGAACTTGTCGAAACGCAGGAACGTGTTGCGGTCCTGTTACCAACCAACCAATCATTATAGAGTTTTGCTACCTCCTCCTCCTTGCGTCGTATTCCTCAATGCTGAGTGTCGTGACCTCCCTGTTTCATCACCTACGATGTTCTTCCATCTATTCCTGTCTCTGGCGGTGTGTAGTGCATCGTAAACCGTACAATTAAGAGCGGTGTCGGACCAACGTATTGGGCTGCACCCGCGAGGCCTTTTCCCATCCACTTTACCGGTCATAATTAGCCTTTCGAGGTAAAAAAAAGTGTTTTGTTACAGTGATTTGCTGAAGCAATAGTGTCTAAATAAATCATTCAGCATGTTTAGGCAGAACAGATAACAGATAACACAAGGCAGACAGAAGAGATAACATTCGCAGTATATCAATGGTAGAAACGGAGAGAAATACATCAACTAGACAGCACGGTGTGCCGATGCGTTAGCGAGGCAAATGCTTTACAATGTAGGTAGGTATGTCATGCAGTAAAGTGCCGCTCATGCAGTTAGGTTGATAGTTCTCACTGACAACAGGTGAAATGGCACTAAGTTTAAAAGCATTTGCCACACTTCTTCTTCTTTTCGAATCGAAGGCAAACTCATTGAACATTATAAGTTGGCGAGTGTGAAGTTAGGCTCTGTGAATTTTGGCGCTTGAAATATCGTACAAAAATAAAGGTTTTAAAAAAATAAATGCAGTTTGCAGTTGTTATTGCTGTTAAAAACAGTTATTGGCATTTATTTTTTTAAAACCTTTATTTTTGTACGATATTTCAAGCGCCAAAATTCGCAGAGCCTAGCTTCACACTCGCCAACTTATAACGGACGAACTGTAGTAAAGTACTTATTTCTATAAACCTAGTCAAACTGGAGAAACAAAGGAAGAAACACTACCGTTCCTGCCGAAAGCAGAGTGTAATCTGTCGCTTGGAGCAAACCTAGCAGTGGACATAATATTCTAGCTGAAGTTATGAAAATCATTGGCAAAAGGCAAGACTCCTACCGCATGCACATCCAAGATATCCACATTGAGATCATACGCGTCCAGCTGCATTTCTTCGAACACCATCTTGAGGGTGATGGGCTCGCCGTTGCGGATGTTCACCACCTCGTCCGCTTGCGTCCGCAGCGTCTTCTTGATGAAGCGCAGCAGATGCTTCTGGTTCATGCTCGAGGCGGCGTGGATGTGCGTGTCCACTTTCCTGATGATGATGACGGGTTAATGGTTCTTAGAGAACTATTGTAATAGTAGATTATGATACAAGTGTGTAATGTGAGTGATTACCGTCGCTGTGGTATTAAGAGATTTAAGAGAGAAACAGAAATCAATAAAAATACAGAAATTAATAATATAAATAAATAAAAAGTGAACATCTTAATCAAAAGCTAGTTCTTATTCACCCCTGCGTTCCTATGTACCGCGTTTGATGGTACACGTTCCGCGTTTGATCGACTGTACCAGATGGACTTGACTAATTGCTTATTTGACGAATTCCATAATTTGGCAAATTCACGATTAGACGAACTACAGCTTTGTTTGACCAATTTCAAATTTGACGAACAGCGTACTTGACGAATTGCCGACTTGACCAATATCGTGCCACCCATGGTGAGGCGACCTCTTACCCTTTCTTTTTTGAAATACCAATTAAATGATTACTTACATTCTTAAATAATAAGAGTATTTTTATATTGCTTGCATACAAAGCTATGAAACTATGTTGACGAAGCGGCGATGTCTTGTCGCTTCGTCGACATTATAGTTACCCAGGCGTCCACCAAGCGAATTATGACGTCATACGCGTCTATGAAGCTAGGCATCTGAGGACTATAGGCCTTATTGCTGAGGATGCCTGATAGAGTGCGTCTAATGAAAGCGCGACCTGGAGTTTTTTTTTTTAATTTTAATTAGCAACATTATTCAGCCGCAATTGTAGGAATTTCCGCAATTGTAGGAAATAAAAAAAATTGTGAAGTGTCAAAACATGATTCTCCTACTAGTTAGTATTACCACATACAATATTTTTGGATTTAACCTCTTTTTGTCAGGTCGGGCTTTTATTAGACGGACTATAATGTCTTACCTGACGTTGTAGAAGTCTCGATGCGGGACAGCTTTCTGCAGCGCCAGCTCGTGCAGCTCGTTCAGGAGCTGGTGCATCCTGAACTTGGAAGACAGGTACGACAGGCGCCGGTAGCAGAAGGATTTGCTGGAAACGAGCGCAGTTTAACAGCCGAAACCAATAACCGATATATCACATATCGGAGATTGAAAAACAATAATGAATAGAAAACATGTATAATTTTTGTATTGTAACATTTGTTTTACTATCTCCAGTATGCCAAAACTGGAGATAGATAGGTTATTGGGTTCGGCCGTAAGTCGGTCGTCTTAAGTCTATCAGATTATGCCTTCTTCTCCTTCTTTTTGAATCGAAGGTAAACTCGTTAAATAATTTGGGCCCAGTAGGTGGCTACGTTAACTGCAGCAACGGTAGCACTTATTAAATCCTCCAAAGTGCAGGTATGGGCACTTCTGGCACTATAACGTGTAGCTCATGTTTTGAACAGAAGCACCGCAATCAAATTGAGTATCCCACGGGTGTACAAACCCTTGAAAGGGGTACAGTCTCGAGCAATAAGATAAATAAATGTCAACGTAAAATTGTAAATACTGTAACTAACATTATATTATAGTAATAAATAACCTAAAGGCCTCGTTCACCATCTCCGAGTAAAGTGTTGATTAGTTACTTCCCCACTGAACTGTCAAGTAAACACCCTAATTGGCAGACCACGTAGCAAGAAAGTTACGGGTCAGTTAATCTTATGATTAGTGCTACTCGAACATTGTGAAACTCGAATGTGAAGTTACGGGTGACCTTATCTCACGATTAGCCTACTCAGCACTTTACTTGAGGATGGTGAAAGAAGCCCTAACCGCCGAAACCAATAACCTATCTGAGATTGGAGATTGAAAAACAAATGAAACAACAGAAAACATGATAATTTTTGTATTGTATCATTTGTTTTACAATCTCCAGTATGCCAAAACTGGAGATCGATAGGTTATTGGTTTCGGCCGTTAGTCGACTACAAGGTGTTAAACTCACAGCGGTCCATCACAGATCATGTTCTGCATATTCTGCAGATCCTCCACGTACTCGTTGAAGGGCATGAACTGGTAGGAGATGGGCTCCTTGGCTTCCAGGTCGAGCTGGTTGCGGTACACCTGCATCACGCCGTTCTCCCACTGGCAGATGTACTGCAGCGACGGCGGCTGTGTCACGGCCCATGGGTCCAGCCATTCTGCCGGTCAAGCCATTAATATTTTACCACTAACTTCCGCCCGCAACTTCGTCCGCGTGCTCAAGAATCGGGATAAAAGGTAGCCTAAGTTCTTTTCCACGTCAAAGGCCATATGCACGCCAAATTTCATTCAATTCCGTTCAGCCGCTTTTGCGTGGCTAATTAAGTAACAAACATCCACACTTTCACATTTATAATGATGATGATGATAATGATGATGATTATGATTATATGGACTTCAAAAGAAACTGTGAACCCTGAGTTTGTTTCGGTGTTTCTTCTCAGGGTAGTCAGCTAGGGAACACTGGCCTCATCTAGTATTAAAATGGCGAAAAAAAAATTTACGAGCAAAAGAGTTTGTAAGAAGCTACTTACAAAATAAATGTCGTCTACACTAATATAATAAAGAGGTACAGTTTGTTTTTTTGTTTGTACGAGACAATCTGTGGAATTACTGGTCCGATTGCTAAAATTTTTTCACCAATAGAAAGCTGCTGTATTCCTGAGTGACATAGGCTATATTTTATGTACGCGGAGGAAGCTGCGGGCTAAAGCTAGTCATTCATAATTTAATCACTTCTTATTTAAGGAATTTCTGTATCAGTCCTACCTCTCCGAGATTGAACTTCATTGAACCCACATGGTCCACTTGTTACACACTGATCTGGGCGTGCCGATCGTAATTATCACAAAGTGCGTATTTCTTGTTTGAATTATAGGAAAAAATACAGGGGTTTTCTCCCGCCCTGGGTGGAGCGAAAGGTAGTGTCAGACTTTTACTGATTAAAACCAACTTGTGTTCCTCAAGTTGCCATAAAAAACACAGGACAAATCTTTACAAACAGTAGTAGAATACAAATGGGTGGGCTTATCGCACAGGGCTATCTTTGACAGACAAGCTATGGCGCTAGCCACACAGAAAGGACGTAAGACGCAAACGGGACGCGGGCATTTGTCTCTACCGCGACTCTTTCATACAAAATGTATAGAAGCGTCGCGACTCAAAACATACAGAACAGACAGGGCGCGGGCGCAACGCTGGTACTTTTGCGCCTGTCCGCGACGCATCCTCGTCTTACGTCTCTTCTGTCTGGCCTGCCCCTAAGGGTGGACGGTACGAACCATAGATCTACCTACAATCCGGTCACATTAACTCGACGCATCTCTGAAATGCTCACATCCCCCCGCTTCCCCCCGCTTTCCGTTAGCTCGCCCGGCAAGTGTCAGGTATGCTCAGCATCTTTGTTATCGATACGCGCGTCGATAATTTGGCTAGTTCTCTGTTGTTGTTAATATTGTTTTTGGACATTATTTTATTAACGCCAAATGTCAAGTTAATGAGACCGAGTTGTAGCTGATTTACCCAGCCCTATAACTATACATACAGGGTGTAAAAAGACCGATCACAAAGCCGATAACTACACATTCTGTAACATGTAATTCAGTAACTTGGACCAAAAAATATTGCTGGGAAAAAACTTTTTTTTTCACCTTTAAAAAATAATTAATTAATAATAATTCCGATCAGCTGCGCGTTCGGCTGCTTGCACTTGGTTGTTGAACCGACCGCACGCTTGTGTGTGTGAGGCACTCGTTTTGTTTAGTTTTCATTGCATTTTTGTAACTTCAAATGCGTAATTTGTTATGAAAAATTGATAATGTTGGTAATGTTTGTTCGGAAGAAAGTTTATTAATAATACTTGGAATACGATTTTGAAAAAAAAAACGAAAACAATTTTCACTTTGACCTTCAATATTTCCAGAACCAGTGAATTCCCAGGTATGGTCTAGAAGAAAAATACTATCCCAGTGATGAGTAGAATATGGGGTTTTCGTTTTCATTAACCTATCACATACCCGCAAAACGAGACACAATAGTAAAACAATAACAGTGCGGTCTCATAGTCTATAGGGGATTCATGAATTAAGGGTCTTTTTACACCCTTTATGTTATAGGTTCTATAGTTTTAAGATTGATAACGAACTGCTCATGGTCGGCAGGTCCTCATAGCTCTCCGTCACGCCTCTCATCGCATCTGTGGACTTCATTGGTCGTTCGATGGGAGCCACTGAGAAAAGAAAGAAATGTTTATTCGTACCTTACACAAACGTACATCATTATCATCTACATATCGTCGCTGCGCTTTCAATAATCGCTATGTATATTTTACAGACTTTACAGGAGACGCAAAAAACTGATTTTCTCAGAAAATACCCGGAGTATTCAAAAAAATATTTTTTTCTTTAATGCATATATCATGCTGGCGTAGTTTTAGAATACTTTAGGATAGATAACATTATTAATAATGCCAAAATTAAACATAATAGGCAAATTTGACACATAGAGTTTATTGTTTGAGTCGTAACACTCGCTATGTGCACTTAGAACACATAACTACTATTAAATTCTATGGAACTTTTAAGTAACAAACAATTTATCATGCGTTTTCTTCGCTGCTAGAATAGTAATGAACTAATAAATCCAAAAAAAACTCTCTATGTGACGCTCGACCTGTGCGTTTTGTGGTCGAATGAGTCTGAACTTGACCGAAAAAGTCGCTATGTGCAGTAAAACACAATGTCGGGCGCAATTTTTGATTCCAAGTGGAATCAAAAATTGCGCTATAACGCTCAATGCTGACTTCAGTTATCTCTGCCGTTGGCAACATGCTGCTCGGGTTTTTGAGCTCCAAGGGCTGGATTCTTTTTAGTTGATATTTAAACTAGTTCTTGACTGCGCTACCACCTGATGGTAAGCAGTGATGCAATCGTTGATGGTGAGGCGCACTAGTTTATTCAGAGCCAATACACTCTAGCCTTGAAGTAACCTAAATTATAAGCGGACGGAAAGACCGCAGCAGGCAAATTGTTCCAGTCCTTCGATGAACGCGGTATAAACGAAGAGGCAAAACGCTTAGTCCGGACCATAGATTCAACTCTGTAAGGGTGAATACTCGCCGTATGACGGTTGGTCCGATGGTAGAAAGGAGATGGCGGAATCAAATCATGCAATTGCCGTTCACACTCTCCGAAATGCATCCTGTGGAATAGGTACTGAAAGGCTGGCTACCCTGCGCCTGTGCTCAAGGCTTTGTAGATGGATATTAGAAGAGATGCTTACTTTGATACTCGGAGCGCTGCGGGCTGAGGAGAGGCATATTAGGCAGCACCAGCTCGTCGGAGGAACACGTCGTCAGCTGCATGTACTGCTCAGCATATGCATCTGGGACATTGTCAAGCATCACATGTTAACCTCTAACGCCCGTTTTCAATAAGCTATCTACCTACAGTTGCAGCTACTAAAGATAAACAAATCTATCCTTTTGCCCTTACTAACTTGCTTTCCTATAACCTACCGACGGATAGTAGTTCCCGCCAAAAGTTGTGGATTGATAGATAGAATCTTACTGTTTATCGGGGATAGCTATCTATCTATGAACTGCGGTAGGTTATTGAAAACGGGCGTAAGCAAACTAAGATCCGTACGGGATAAGATAGCATTTAAATTACACGAGACTCTTTTAAATAACTTAATTGGTAGAATTAAAAATCCGCAAACCTAAAGCGCAAGCGCTAGTTTATAATGATTAAAAAAAAAAAACATTTTGTCAAATTATGTGAACATATATGTATGGAGAGAGGGATTTTTTTTCCGTGATTTCGTTGTTGGTCGAATGGTCGTATAGTAAAAGTTCTTCATATTGATGAGGGTACAACAACCCGTTTTAAGGAAAGCCCCTCTGTCGTATCAACTTTGTATATTCGTAATTCGTTTTTGTCAACGTAATTTGCCAGTACTCATAAAACTTGTAACTTGAAGGTGCAATTTTTTTAATTTTTAATAGCCTAGTTTGTGTCCCACTACTGGACAAAGGCCTCTCCTTTCTCCTTCCAAATCTTTCTGTCTTGAGCCATCTCTGGCCAAGTTTCACCAGCAATCACGATCAGATTGTCACACCACCTTCGCCGCGATCGCCTCGAAGGCGTCGGCCTCCCTCGTCTGCCTAGTATTTATTGCCTTATCGGCTGGCAAGATGGCCATTGCTCATCATCTCATCCGAAAGAAGTCCACTGCTGGACATAGAGCTCCCCCAAGCGTCGCCACAGCGACCGGTCCTGTGCGTCTCGCAGCCATCGGATTCCCACGACCCTCGCCAGGTCGTCGGTCCACCTTGTGGCCTCGCCGTCCACAAACCCAGTGGCCAGGACTCGCCCTGCAATTAGTGAAACGAAGGGTGTCTCCTGCGTAGCCGGGCCGTTAGGATTTACCTCCCATCAAGGTTCTTCAGAAAGCACACCACACAAAGAAAGGAGGAGATGTCAGCAAAACTGTAGGGGCCCGGTAGGGTCGAAGCCTCTGGGGAACACGGAAAATCCGAAAGGTTGTCACCGTGTCCCCCAGATCAAAAGTAACGAAGGAACGGGGTAGGGGTTTAGACAGTAATAGTCTGACACGCCCTCCCGCTCAGCCCAAGAGCGGGAGAAGTCACTCTGATGATTCCCCTACCGTACCTGATGATACCGGAAAAAAAAACACAAAGAAAGGAACTTACGATCCAAATTCATGTCACTTCTATCATAGTCATTGAACTGAATCTTCATGGTCGAGAACTTGGCGGTCTCGCGATGCTTGTGCGCGTACAGGTACCTATTGAGGTTTATCGGGAAGTTCTGCTGGGACATCGCCATGTACTTCTGGCGCAGTTCCAGCGCATGCAGCAGCAACTGCGCCGCACGGATCAGCTCCTCGAGAGGAACCTGTGCACAAAAACCGTCCGTGAGAAAATGAAAAGGCAGACCCAGTGAGGGTTTTCCAAGATTTTTTTATTCTATCTGGATTCTGGATTGATTACGTCTACCTCAAAAAAATACCCACAAAAGGGTATGTTATATCTTTCTACCAGGGTGTCCTTAGACTAGTAAGAAAGGGACACACTACCTCTTTCTATTGTTATTTGCTGGGGTACTACATATTTCCTCTTTGATTGTCAATAAAAAATATGAACGTAGTGACAATATTCCTTTATTTTCAGAATGTGTAATATTCCTTCGTAATCAATCCAGAGTATGCAGTATCCTTGGGGTTTTTAGGAAAATTCACACCAGCAGCCAAAACGTCATTAACGTAAGCTTTTTGACAGTTTTTGGACCTATCACCTCAGTGCTGCCACCTGGTGAACGTAATTTTAGAACATCTTCATTAGCATAAATTATCTATCGCTATATCGGTCTACGCGTCGCGCAACGCAATCTTGAATGGAAATCCATAAAGCTAAAAGAAAAAAGGAGTATCATGCATAAGCTCTCAAAACGGTGAAGGAAAACATTGTGAGGAAACCAGCATGTCATAGAACCAAAAATTCGAAGACATGTGACTTACTCGTGTGAAGCTGGACAATCGGTGAAGCTGGCAGCGTACTGACCCCGGTGACGTGGATGCCGCTGACGGAGACGCGCTGGAAGCGCACGTCCTCGGCGGTGGCCTTGGTGTCGCTGTCGCCGGGCTGGTAGGTGTCTGTTATCTCTAGGCATGTAGTAGGGAGAGCTCTGGATGACAGGCGGTGAAGCTGCAGGCGTACTGACCCCGGTGACGTGGATGCCGCTGACGGAGACGCGCTGGAAGCGCACGTCCTCGGCGGTGGCCTTGGTGTCGCTGTCGCCGGGCTGGTAGGTGTCTGTTATCTCTAGGCATGTAGTAGGGAGAGCTCTGGATGACAGGCGGTGAAGCTGCAGGCGTACTGACCCCGGTGACGTGGATGCCGCTGACGGAGACGCGCTGGAAGCGCACGTCCTCGGCGGTGGTCTTGGTGTCGCTGTCGCCGGGCTGGTAGGTGTCTGTTATCTCTAGGCATGTAGTAGGGAGAGCTCTGGATGACAGGCGGTGAAGCTGCAGGCGTACTGACCCCGGTGACGTGGATGCCGCTGACGGAGACGCGCTGGAAGCGCACGTCCTCGGCGGTGGTCTTGGTGTCGCTGTCGCCGGGCTGGTAGGTGTCTGTTATCTCTAGGCATGTAGTAGGGAGAGCTCTGGATGACAGGTGGTGAAGCTGGCAGCGTACTGACCCCGGTGACGTGGATGCCGCTGACGGAGACGCGCTGGAAGCGCACGTCCTCGGCGGTGGTCTTGGTGTCGCTGTCGCCGGGCTGGCGCACGTGCATGCGCGCCTGGTTGCGCGTCGACTGCTGGTTCAGGTCTTTCATGTTGGCCATCGAGACGCCGCCCGTCGGGTCTCTGCACACATCACATAAACACAATAAGAGCGGGTACACATTGCGCGTTTTGAAACGCGCGCTTTGCTGACGCGAGTTTTGAGAACCCCGAATTCAAATGAAGTGTACATATGAATTCGGGCAAGCGCGCGTTGCTCGGGCGTCAACTGCGCGCTTTGAGATACATGAACGGCCATTTTGCTGTAAATTTCAACGCGCGCTTTTGTGTAGAGAGGACGCACTTTTTGAAAATGGAGATTGAGCATTTCTTCCTATTAACGCGCGCTAAACGCCGTGCTAAGCGTGGTGTGTGTACGCGACCAACGCACGCTGAACGCAACGCCAAGCGCCCAGTATGTACTTGCTCTAAGAGAGAGAGAGAGAAAGAGAGAGGGAGTACAAGTCTCCCAAAGTAATAATGCGCATAGAAATCTTCGTCACTGTTCGGCAATGGTCGTATTCCCCGAGCGTCGGAACACGATAAATGTGTATAGAGTGGTTAAGTGCATTTTATTCATGCATAATTTAGTAGAATTATGTGTTTTGATTCGGGTGTTTCAGGGAATACGACAATTAGCGAAGATCTGCATGCTCAATTGCTCATTTTTAATTTGGGAATACTATAAGTTGCACCTACTATGTCATGTTTCTGCACCACCCTAGGGTCGACTGGTAGAATATGCCTAAGGCATTAAGTCCGCCGTTGTACATTTTACTTGTGCATAAAGTTTAAATAAATAATTAAACAGGATAATAATAATCCTCTCGACCGAATTTCAATCACGGTGGCCAATGTCAACAGAGATCAGCCAAGTTCGCAGGAGATATTATAGTGCACAAGTGTGTGCGCAAACACAGGTGCACTCTCTGTTCCTTTACTCTCATAGTCCGATGGGACGGCAATCCGACACGACTGGAGACGGAGAAAGACCAGGCGTAGGACTAACGGCTTTACGTGTTTTCTGAGGCACGGAGTCATCACACCGCCAATTTCCAAACTCTGGGCAGCTACAGAGTAATTCCTAATGTAAAAACGCAATATGTAGTACTCTTTGCCCATCCCGGGAATCGAACCCAAGACCCAGACTAACGAGGCAGTCGCACAGGATATACTATTGTTAGCCTGAGTAATTTCACTAGGCTTGACTTAAAGGTTAGCTTTATCACACCACGGTTTGGCCCTGGTTTACCTGTAGACTTGTGAAAGGCTGGTCGTGGGGTCGGTTCAGCTTTTCCCAAAAACCGCTTGATCTACCAAGGGCATACAGAACCCAGATTACAGATATTGTGCGAATATCAGGAATCGCTTTGTAGTGTGGGTTTATAGTCATGGAATCACTGCCTATAATAAGGGACTGAAACATAACTCTGTTGGTTTTCAAGGCTAATAACTGTGTTGGATTTCAAGACCTCGTGATCCTGAAAGTCGTCCACTGCTGAACATAGGCCTCCCCCAAGTGTCACCACAACGGCCGGTCCTGTGCGTCTTGCAACCCATCGGATGACCTTCATAATTTCAATTGTAAGGAATTGTAAATTCACGTGCCTTGCAAATTGTAAATTCACGTGCCTTGCAAAATGTAATATCCTTCCACCTATCTCCTTCTTTTTTTCTCTGGTGCACACGTATTGTACTCTGTCATTGTCGCTTTGGACTATTTGGAAAAAGACCTTCAATTTGCTACAAAACCGCTGCTGCTTTCAAATCTTCGCTTCTCCTTGAGAACCGATCCTATAAACTTATAGTGCTTATACTTTATTTATCGGTTTGCGAACCGATATAAGCGTGTGATAATTTAGCTGTTATTTGGAACATTATTCCAGAGGTGCCCAGCCCAGCTTCAAGTGCTCTTGTACCTAAAAGATCAACCCGGGTGGTCCAGCATTCGGTCGACGGACGAGAACAAGGTCAGTGCAGGTCCTAGCCTAATATTCCCATAAACTCAAAACCAATTTTTCGTCGTACAATACAGGTCATTTTTGCAAATTGACGCATTTGCAATACATTATATCAATACGGTCCACTTTATTCTTTAAGTTCATTCATGAACCAGCCTCCCATAAGCCTTTGGAGTGTTAGAGTGTAAACCGCACCCATATTTTTATACATTTTCCGCCCAAAGTATGTTTACGTGCCACCACACCCTGTTCGGAATATGAACAATTACTTAAGACTACTGAATACCGCCGTCGAGGTTTTCACTAAATTAGTACCTACGATATTTTTGACCCTAAGGTTGACTGGTAGATATTGCCTTGTTGCATTAAATCCCCTGTGTACCACTACTGTACATGAAGTTTAAATAAATATTTCTCGTATTCAAGTCTGACGGAAACACTCTTTTGCTGAACTTCCTTTTGCCGAGCTCTATCGGTCATCGCTGGATCTCAAGAAGTCGTACTTACTTTAAAAGTAGATACTTACTTGCTGTTACACGTTGAGCACACTATAACATAGCAAACCAAAGAACAGTATGAAACCTAACTTCCTAACTCACTTATTTTGCTGTGCCCGACAGGTCTGTCCATCATCATCATCGGCCAGCCTTTTCCCAACTATATTGGGGTCGGCTTCCAGTCAAGTCGGATTTAGCTGAATACCAGTATTTTACGAGGAGCGGCTGCCTACCAGACCTCCACAACCCATTAGCTGGGGTAACACGGTATTTCATGGCAAGACTGGAGTCAGATTTACTGGCTTCTGACTATCCGTAACGACTGCCAAAGTTTACATATGGAATGCAATAAAGTATTGAGTAAACCTAATGTTATTAGTTACAGATAGTTTACCCCGGCTCGCGTCTCGTCCATTTCTTGTATTCCTTGTGTGGAGATATACGAGTCCTGGATGTAGAGCTCGGTTTGGCGACAAGCCTGAAGTTAGATTTCCTTTTCATTTTTGTTTTGTTCTTATATTTGCTTGTAAACACACTAAAGATTTATCCCATTTTCGCGGCACGCCTGAGACCAAAGAGTAGAAATAGGTAGTAAATACAAGACGCTACACCACCATCTGCAGTGTCTTGAGTTTGAATGTTCGCGTCATCGTGACATATCACGCATTTACGTGAGATTTTGTTTATGTCATAAACGAAAGAGGATTTTAGTTTATAAATAAAACACAGTGGTTCCGCCACGTGAACGTTTGTCAGAGGGCTATGGCCATTCGGATGATTCGAGGATATCGCACGGTCTCCCGCAAAGCAGCGAGCCTCCTTGCTGGCCTGCCACCATGGGATCTGGAGGCGTTTTTGCACACATCGCATTCTCAATTTGCGCGTTGACAGACAGAGTTCCGGCGGTATCTCATGGTGGAATGGCGACTGCGACTCACCGCAACCCAGTGCTGGGCACGCTATTATTATGGCGCTAACGTTACGGCGTCCTCACCTTCCGCACGACGCCGGTCCTCACTAGGCGTGGTACGTTTTATAGGTTCCAACACCGAATTCGTGTAAAAGAAACACCCGGTGTCAAAGTACAATATTTATTCGGAAAAATGCACGACTACTCCGCCGCCACAATTTATTGGACCTTTTAATTCATGAATCCCCGACCGGTCCTATGAGACCGCGCTGTTATTGTTTTACTATTGTGTTTCGTTTTGTGGGTATGTGATAGGTTAAAAAAGGCTATAGTTACTAGAAAAATATAAGCAGCCCCAACGCAACGTGTCGCCGGCGTCGATCAACCCCGTATATTGATTTCTTTGTAAGTGTATTAAAAACGCCGTTTGATCCACGTGGAAAGTCACTGCAGCACTCGGCTACATAACATCCGCCTTTGTTCCAAAAACGAGTTTCTCCATTTGTAGGTTTATAGTCAAAATTCTATTTTGTTTTGTTTTCATTATTTTAGGGCCTCAAGTCTGCTATTAGAATATAGTCCGTCTAATGAAAGCGCGACCTGAAAAAGAGGTTAATTCAAAAAAAAAATTATGTGGTAAATATTACTAACTAGTAGGAGAATCGTGTCTGGACACTTCACAATTTTTTTTATTTCCTGCAATTGCGGTTTAATTGGCGACATTATTCACCCATTTTTTGCTATCGCTCGGCTTTTGCAAGAAACGTAATCAGCCTGCGGGTGGCGCTTTCATTAGACGCACTCTAGTATCCGAATTGACGATCATTGGCATCATAATTGTTGATTTTGACAAGATTGATACTAAAGGCCGGCGCCCACTTCCGGCATGGCATAGCATAGCACAGCAGATTGTGCTGCGGTATCCCGCGGCGTTCCGTAGCATGCTGTGGCATGCCGTGGCATGGCAGGTTGTGCTTCGGCGTGGAATGAAACGGCATGCCACGTCATGCCACAGCATGCCGCGGCATCTTTGCATTTAATAAAACGGCATGACTCATCATGCCGCAGCATCCTGCGGCATACCGGGGCGCGTCGCGTCATGCCACAGCATCCCGCAGCACGTCGCAGCATCTTGGTATGGAAATAAAATAATATGAATTCTAAACTCAATTGAATAAGATTCAAAATAACTTGATTAGTAATAAAATCCTTTGCCATGACATGCCGTGCTATGCACCGCACTGGGCACCGGCTCTAATTCTTATAGAAGACTTGAGGCTCAGGTACCCGGTCAGTTTCGGTTTCGGTTACGATCGCAACTGGAAGAGGAGCAGATCGCTACTCGGCAGCAGATCATGTTTTGGTCGGCCAATAGAACTTACCTAATAGCTTTCTTTTTGCCTAACATTTTATACTTACTACTTGGAAAGCACGTTAAGCCGTAGGTCCCGGCTGTCATTTGTAGATCTTTGGCAGACGTTACGGATAGTCAGAAGTCAGTAAATCTGACTCCAGTCTTGCCATGAAGTACCGTGTTACCCCAGTTAAGTGGAGGTCTGGTAGGCAGCAAGCTCCTCGTAAAATACAGGTATTCGGTTAAATCCGGTTTGTCTGGAAACCGACCCCAATATAGTAGAAAACGCTAGGCAGATGATGAGTCGTAGCATTTGCAGGACTTTGAAAAGGATATTTATCTATACCATAGAGAATATAACCACTAGAGAGCGCATAGCCCGATTTCTTCTAAGTAAACAACTCACCACGGCGGGCCGGGGGACGAAGAAAAATGCGCGGCTGCTATTGGTCCGTTCAAGGTCAAGTCGTGTACCTTTAATTTGATTCGCTTAAAAATCGGGAGCACGTGACGTGCGTACTGCATTTGCGACTGCCGCTTCTACTAGTTTTAGCATATGTTTGGTGAGCGCAATAGCATCGTACGCGCACTCCACCGGTTATTTGCTTCATGATCTATCCTAATATAATAAAGAGGTAAAGTTTGTTTTTTCGTTTGTATGAGGTAATCTGTGGAAGTACTGGTCCGATTGCTAAAATTTTTTCACCAATATAAAGTATTCCTGAGTGACGTAGGCTATATTTTATGTACGCGGGCGAAGCTGTGGGCTAAAGCTAGTATTAAATAAAAGAGCTGGCATTGGGTTGTAGTGGTTTATTGGTAGAATAAAAATATAAATAGATATATTCACAGAAAGCAATAATTCACGTTTATTTCTTCAATATATTTAGGTACGGACATTTCTATGGACAATTTGAACAACACTAAGAACACAAAATAATAATACTAATTAATACGAATACATACTAACATAAATACATTTTTAAAACCCTGTTTATTTTTTGTATTTTTTTTAGATATTCATTTTTGTATTTTTTAAGAAAGTTCAAACGAAAGTTATATAGCTAATATTCGTATACACTTACATAATTATTGTTCATAAATGGCTTAGAATAAAATCATTCAAAACAAAACCCCCATAGAAATGCAGCTTGTACACTATATTATTATTTTTTTAGGACCCCTACCACGGCGACTTTTTATCGCAATGCTGTCGCATGTCTCGTAAACGCGCATCGCTACTAACTAACGTGCGTTAGACGCAGCGCGCTACAGTACCTATCGTGACTGTATCGATGCTAACGCACGACAATGTTGTCTCGTTACTAAATCCGTTTGTATCGCGACAGTAACGCGTTTGCATCGCGACTGAGAATCGTGGTGTAGGCGAGGGCTAAAAGTACTCGTTTTTACGAACGGTCTTAGTCTACGTCGCGTAGTGTAATAAGGGTAAGAAAGTCTTACTTGTACGTAAACTCAATGACAGTCTACACTACAATATAGACCGTCTGTAAAAAATAGTGGTGTAATAGGCCTTTTCGTCGCAACGCGCGACAGTTTCGCGACTGTGGCGATGCAAACGCATGTCCGTGTTGTCTCGTTAGTGAATGGGGATTATATTTTCTGTCATCAAACTTTATATTTGTCATCAAGTTGTATTACCTAATTAATAGATCTATCGCCACGAAATATTTTCGTTCTCAGATAAACCAAAAGTGTATCCAGGTATGAATTATCAAAAAATAAGAGATGGATCACCAATAAAATAAAACTTCGTTCTTATAATAATAGTTTTATTACAAAATTAATAGCTTTGTGCACAGAATGGTAGATCTGTCGCCAAAATTGTAGATCGGTCGCCAAAATGGTAGATCTGTCGCCAAAATGGTAGATCTGTCGCCAAAATGGTAGATCTGTCGCCAAATAAATCGATTAATTAGCAACTCCTTTTTATTTGTTATTTTGTCACCAATAAAGTAGTTACATTTTATTTCGTTCGGTTATTAAATTAATAGTATTCCTTACCAATTTATTACATCAATTTATAATTTTGTTGAAAATATGTTCAAAGAGGCGGAGACAAATTGGCGCGCTTTCCATCCTCAACGATGTGTCGTAGGTACTCGTAACTACCTACGATGATCATACGATGCCACGAGATGTCAGCAAACTGTAGAGGCCCGGTAGGACCGAAGCCTCTGGGGAACACGGAAAATCCAAAAGGGACCTTGTCACCGTGTCCCCCAGATCGAAGGCAACGAAGGAATAGGGTAGGGGTTTAGTCAGTAAGAGTCTGACACGCCTTCCCTCTCCGCCCTAGAGTGGGAGAAGTCATTCTGATGATTCCCCTAACGAAAATAAAACAAAAACCATAACGACCGGCGCCCGGTCTAGTAGTAACACAATATATGGTTTATTGGTGATCTCTTTCAATTAGTTTGCTTAAATGCTTATTAGGACAAACCTATTATAATAAGTACAAAAACAATTATTTGGTACTAGATCCTATATCTCCATGATTTTAGATGATTTATTGGAGAATTGATTTAACATTGTTTGGTGACTACATTTTGGCGACAAATCTACTATTTTGAGGACAAAGCTATTATTTAGGAAACACAAAACGAATTAAATTGGCGACAGCTTAAATGATACCCTTAGTGAATCACGTTTGGATCGCGACAGTTTCGCGTTTGCATCGCGACGCGTGGTGTGGGCAAGGTAAACAGCTAGCCACAGCATTGCGATTGTATTGATGCGGACGCGCGATAGCTTCGCTACTGCATCGCTTCAAAAAGTCGCCGTGGGCGAAGGCTCTTATAGTCATAAATACTGTCAAAATATGAATCACGATGTAGATAATAATATAAATATCTATGTATATAAGTGTCTGGCTATTTTCATTCAGGAACTATACTTTGAAATACGAGACGGATTTTCATAAAAACTCTGTAACTAGATAAAGAGGATTATTTTGTATTTTTATAATTTTTTTTTTTCATATACATAATTAAATATATGCCAATACGGAATCTGAGGTAGTATTTTAAGACACTTGTAATTAACATTCTTTTAATGTGATTATAGGATTATATTTGTGTACCTAGGTAATTATATATTTTATATTAACTGTTATAACACTTAAACTTAGGATTATACGTAGGATTAAATTCATTTAATAGTTTTCCTTCAGAGAATGTAGAATTACGTTCCTGTTGTTGCCTTTCTTATAATGTAAGGTTACCTACATACCTGTAATATTTTCTTTACACCAACCACCTGCTTGATAATGCCTTTTTATTATATCATACAAAAAAGTAGAGTATCCGACGTGGGGATAAAGCTATCTTTGTTTTGGGTGGTTTGAATTCCTCACTTCACTCAGGTTTCTATATTAAGTTCCTTCGCTGTACTCGGGAGTTAATTATGTAAATTCCTCACTAGGGTTCGGGATTAAAATTTAGCAACCTTCGTTTCGTTCGGAATTCAATATGGCAGCCACATTAAAGACTCCGCTTTATCCCCTAGTCACATATTCTACTATTTTTTATTCAATCATACAATGTTTGTTACTATACAATATAGCCTTCCTACACTGTAGGTACTCTGGTCCTACCTTCTTACACTGTATTCCGATTACATCCAAGTTGTCGACATCCTTATCCTACTTTCTTGTTGTAAATTAGGGTAATATTCATGTCAGTAGGCTAAGGATACAATTTCTATCTCTAATTCTCTCAAACTGTAGAACTACATGGTAGGCATATATGGCCCAGTCGGTAACGTGTCCCACTTATAAAACTAAGACACGCATTTTTGAAATGCAATGCAATGACACAAAAACGAATATTTTTTGGGACTTTTTTCGACTGTTCTTGAGAAATGTAATTCTTGCAATGTATTTTTAATTAAATATTTTAGAAATATTTTTTATATAATAATAAGTAATATAGATTATAAGTTCTCAATTGATTCTCTTGGCAGGATCCATTGGTTTTGATGATTATTCGAGCCTATATAGTCTTCAGACGGTGATGTAAGTTGACGCAACTTTAACTTACGTTGCATACTTTATGTAATCTTCTATACTTAGAAAAAAAAGGTTTTGTCCTGAATGGCTGACTGACGGATCAACGCACAGCCTACTACCTGCTAACCGCTGATCGTAAAGACCTTAAACTTGGATGATATATTCTTTGAATGACGTAGGCATCTGATAAGAAAGGATTTACCTCCAAAGGGGTGAATAAAGGGGCAAAGTTCGTATGGAGAAACTTACTTCCACGTGGGCGAAGCCGCTGGTAGAAGCTAGTTTTTAGTAGTGTCTTAGTAGTATCGTTTAGTTAGTATCTTAGTTTCGCAAGTAGGATACATTACCGACTGGGGCACGTACAATCCGGTCACATTAACTTGACGCATCTCTGGAATACGAATTCTGATACGAATGGAATGCTTTCCTCCTGCCCTAGCATTCCCTTAGTTCGCCCGGCAAGTGTCAGTATGGTCAACATCTTTGCTGTCGATAATTTGGCTAGTTCTCTGTTGTTATTATATTGTTTTTGGATAATATACGTCGACGCTAAGCGTCAAGTTAATGTGACTGAGTTGTATGCCTGTTTATCCTATATTTGTTTTTGCATATACTGTAGAATTACAATGATACTGTTAGGTTATAATCGTAGATTAAATTGTCATCTTAAGCGATCTAAACAAGCGATGGTCTCTTGAGGCTGACGATTGGGGCTGCAAAGTCCGGGGCTGCGGGGGACACGCCCCCATTGGTACCGCTGAATGTCATGCGGGCCTCGGGCAACGTGAAACGGCACTGTGGATTGTAAAGTTGAACAAGACTAGTGTTAGTTATTACTAAAGTGACGATAGTTTAAGTTACAGACGATATTACCAATGTGTTGATGGTTTAAGTTGAGACAGACGAGCGATATTTTGTTGTCGATAGAGCCAACTTCAGTTGTCGACAGAGGCCACTGCAGTATTTGGTACAAGGGTGGCTTTCGGCTACCATGATGAATAGCATTCTTGTTTACTGTCGACCACGCTGTCGACCTAGTGGCCAGTAGCCATCGTCGTTTCGAAATATCGAATACTGCTGACAACCAATGTCGACAGTCGCTTATTAATGCCATCATGTTTGTTATTTTAAACAGGTTTTAACATGAAACATTTGTTTTCACAGAAATATGTATTTTTAAACTTACCTATTCCAATAAGTTTGTCCAAATTAATTGAAATAACGTAGGTAAGTAGAGATATTCAACAGAAAGAAAATATTAACTTGAAACACTACAGTAAGTAAAAGTTAAACTGTTTCATGATTACTGACGTCTGCCTCCTAAAGAAAGAACACATTTTGATGATGATAGATATGTCGGAGCCAATTAGCTTGATTCGCAATTCAATAAACAGCCTAGTGTTTTTACTAAACGGCGCCGTTCAAGTAGCGGCTTTAGTGATATTCGACCATTAACAGCCGAACCCAATAACTTATCTTTCGCATACTGGAGATAGGAAAACAAATGAAAGAGCAAAAAACCTGTATAATTTTGTATTGTATCATTTGTTTTACTATCTTCAGTATGCTAAAACTGGAGATAGATAGGTTATTGATTTCGACCGTAAATTAAACGGCTAGGCAAATGACTTGGATCGATAGTTTTATTACTAGCCTAGACATTTTAGGCAGGTTGTGGCTAGTCGTAAAAATAATTTTGATTTGCATTGTTGGCTGCGACAGGTACATTAAGTATTAGAAGTTAAAGAATTTAACTAAACAGAAAACAGATGACATCCTACTGAACTGCTTATTAAACATAACGATGTAAAAGAAATAACAAACAAAAAACAAGCAACAGATTGTTATAACGCAGATGATTTAGAATCTTCAAACATTTCGTACAAAGGAAACGCTGAAATGGTTGGTAAAGAGGATGAAGTAACTGTCACACACACACACATGCGTGTACCTTAGTAGAAGAGAGGTGTGGCACACAGCTTTAGCTACAGACAAACAGTCGAGTCAGAACAAAATAAAATACATCTCAAAAAGTTAACTACCATTTGTTAAGGTATTTTTTGGAAACGAGGATCCATTAAAAAGGGATCACGAAAACATTGGAGAGGTCCCAACACCCATGCCTTGAAACATTAAAAAATATAGGGACTAGGACTTGAAATTTTCAGCGGCTACAATGTCACCCACCAATTTCAATTTTGGGCCACACCCATGCCTTGAAACATAAAAAAATAAGGGACTAATGCCCGTTTTCACCAACAGCCCCTAAAATTTAAGTGTTTCTTAAGCCAATTTAATCACGGTTTTTGCATATTATTAGGTTATTATTCTGAATTAAAGTATGAAATCGAACACGTAAGTTTAAAGTTTTCATATTTTAATTCAGAATAATAACTTAAAAATATGTAAAAAACCGTGATTATATTGGCGTAAGAGACACTTAAATTTTAGGGGCTGTTGGTGAAAACGGGCATAAGGCTTGAAATTTTCAACACTTCCAAAATCACCCACCAATTTCAATTTTGGGTCTCAATTTCAAGTACGCACTGTAGGTACCCGTATTATAACAGCCAGTTTTGTAGAAGGCTCTGTTATTCTTCAGCAGATTGAATAAAGCGGTTTCTATCCAAAGATGTAGAAAAAAAAAATTAGTTACGAGGTTCATTTTTGTAACCTTTCAGGTTGCTGATTTTGTTATTTCCATCAGTTAAGATTTGCGTCATGAATGATCAAAGCGGGAAGTACATTAGGCCAACGCACAAGTGGGCCACGCCTGATTTGTACGTAGAACGACGACGAGTGGCTTGGATCTAATGTAGCTCTACAAGTCTAGTTGCCATGTAAAATATATGGAAACCGACGCACCCAGATCGGCGTACGTAGCCCACGTATGGGCAATGTATTTTATTACAAATCGCAACTAAATCAACAACCTGTATAAATAAGCAGGAAAAATGTATAGTGTGATTTCGAATTTAGCAGGAAAGCTTGTAGCATGTATTTGTATGGTTCTTGTATAATTTAGTATTTCACAGTAAGAGTTACATTGTCAAGGTGTACCTAAGTATTGTATTCGTTTTCATTCGAGAAAAAGTAGCATTTAGGAGTAGTCACATTAGTAGCACCTACGTACTGTGTGTACCAATAACGTTTTGTTTAATACAGTCCAAATTATTTCATCGAACTTCAAATTTTGGTCATTAATAACATAAAAGGGTAATTAGAAACAAAATTCAGTATGAGCTTTTTTATTTTCAACAATGAGAACATATATTATATTATTATTATATGGTTTATAATTTATAAATATTTGTATTAACTTATTCGCAAGTTGTGTTTTATGGTTAAGTACGATATTAAGACATAAGGTATATTGTTCCATGCAAATGTTACTCGGATCATGATTTTTTGGGACAATCTTTATTGAGGTAGAATAGAAAGTTATAAGTTATTGAGAAAAAACAACGTTCATAACTTATATACGCGGTTTTATTTATTAAAAAAATATTGATTTGATGATTTTGTGTTTAAATAAAGTCACACTTACAAGTAAAAGTTACAAATAATCTAAATCTGACAGAAAGGAAAATAGAAGTCACAATCCCATACCATTTGAACAGAAACACAAAATGCATTTATATTGAAACTATACTCGGATCCATTTTTAAATCCAATCAAAAATTCTCAAATGATAAAAGTGAAATATATATTATGACACGCTCACAAGAGACTTTCACATCGATAGAAAATGAGAGGACACAAGTATAGTTCCAGAAGGTAAATATATAAGTAGATATATTAACATAATTAACACATAGTCACAACAACACAGGATTAACGATCACAATACAGTTAGAACGATACAACCGGTGAAGCTTGGGCCAGCAGCTCACGTAAGCTTAGGTTTGACAATGGAAGATGAAGATGCTTAGAATGTACAACGCCTGAGAAAGCGGAGGGTGGACTTATTTGTATACAAAATGAAGATTGATTCGAGATAAATTCGCAAAATTACAACAATGTATACTCTATTTACAATAAGATTAGACATTTAAATAAACTTGTTTTACTGTCCGTTCAATTGATTTTGACTTCCATTCCGTACATAATGATGACATTAGAAGCAAAAAAGTGGTTACTATACTAACTATTTACTGCAGCCGTCATTTGTCATGCCATTAACGCAATAAAAGTCAAATTCGGTTGTTTGGACGGTAAAAAAAATTGATTAAATATCTAATCTTACTGCAAATTCAGTATAGCAAGTGGGATTAATGCTACAGTAAATGAATAGTTCATTAGTTAAATTATTATATTACCAAATTTTGACTAAAAAAGTAGACTTAATATTTAAATTTTTGAAGTTTCATATCACAATATATTAAAAAAATTTGATGAATAGAAATATGAATGTAAGAGTCGATATAGATGACATTTTTTGTAGAAATATACGTAATGTGAGCTGTGGCCCCTATGATAGGGTATATAAAAATTGTACAGTTGGAAAGCTTCACAATAAATTCTACTTAGTAAGGTAAGATTTGAAAACGATTATGAACTATGAACGTGTGATGTTTATGAAAAGGTAAATCTCTCTCTCTTGTGTTCTAAAGATTAGAAAAGCTTAGAAAAGACAGATTTTGATAAAAGTTTAAAATTCTTTAAATGCAACAACAATTTTTATTAGAATAGAAAGTCTTATGGCAGTAGATATAAAATATTATTTTAGAGTAAACTTGGAAGCTTCTGTTTGTCATTTGTCTCTCGTTTCTTTCGTGTTAAACAGTCTATGGTTATTGGGGGTTTTATTAAGATGATCAATATTGTCAACTTCATCATCATCATCATCATCAAAATTAGCATCATTCACATTCACAGTTCATAATATCTATTCTATAAATTTAAGATCAGCAAACTTCATTCATTTGAATTATGAAATGGCACTTTCAATAGTTTCAATCTTTCATTTTCGCCTAATTATCACAAGGGGTAATCTATAGGATCTATCCTTAATATAATAAACTTTTTTTTATTTAGAGGCACTATAGCCCTGATTTTACGTATTTTATTATATATATAAATATAATAAAACGATTATTGATTAATATACAGTCTAACTTGATTTTAATAAATGTTAAAAATTAGTAAAAGTGTTTATTTAGTAAGAATGTTTGTCGTCAACATCCATTGTCTGGTTGGTGGATGTAGGTTTATCTCCGTGCTGACATACCCTCCTGAAATTACAGTTTTTTTGCTTTGATTAAATACAATGGTTACTTTTTTCTTTTTTAATACCAGAGTACAATGACAAGAGAAACTATAGCACTTAAAATATAGACTTGATGAACTATGGCACTTTGAAAAATATATATTTGATGGAATAATCATTGAAGAAACTTTTAAAATGCCATGTATTCTGATATTAAAGTTGCAAAGGTATAGTTATAGAGATAAGCCTACCCATTTAGGGTACATGATCAACATTTATATATGGGAAAATTTGGAATGTTGATATGACACACATGCAACAGTTAAAAACGACACGCGACAACATTATCGATATATTTATACATTATCAATCTATTACAAGAATAATAATTCAAACTGCATTTTTACTAATTCTCGTTACTTTTGCTACCAACTATAACGTTTTTGCAAACTAACTATATTCTTCTTTGTAAACTAACTAATTATAACTGAATTTCTGTGTAACTATCTAAAACTTAATTTAGCTGTTTAGTGAAAAGTAAGTATTTATTGTATACGGTGTGTGTGGTGAATAAGTTAGATACAATAGCACTTGTATATTACTTCTACATTAACGTTCATCATTACTTGATGATACGCCGTAACCATGTCTAGTACAAAGTCGTAATTTGTGATGTTTGTAAGCATTTAAGCAAGTGCGAATTTTGGAATTCTAGCAGGAAAAAAATCATGATGACCTTCAAACTAGCAGTGGCTTGATCTTTGAGAACTGAGAAGTAAATAAACCATGATCCTAGTCTTTTTTTTAATCTCTGAGACTAAAATAACATTACGTGAGCTGTCACACTTGTCACAACACAAATTAACTGGCATCATTTTTATTCTAAGTTTGACATTTGGCTGTGTCAATTTAGTCTCAGGGATTGAGAAACTGACTTTTAGTGGAATTTTACAAATTAATGATAAGAAGTTCAGGTTCTTTTAAGTTCCTTAAGAATCGAAGCACAGTGGCAAGCCCAAGTGTATTGCAAGGGTAAGAGAAAAAATGAGCAGTCTTGATACTTGTGTGTGGAAAAAGTCGAATAATTTAGAAAGTGAGTCTAAAAAGTGCAGTTTTCTAATGGGCGTTGTGTTCAGGTGAGTTAGTATACCTTGAAGATGTTGGTCAGTTCGTCGAGCAGGGCCTCGTGGCGGAAGGAGATGCGGATGTCGGGGACGTTGGTGCGCGTGATGTCATTTCCGGCGACGCCCTCCTTCATGTAGTTGGGGCCCAGCCAGTACTGCTTCATCTGGGGGATAGGAAGATGGTTGGTGTTGATTCGAGTATATGGCATTTAGAAAACGATTAGCCTGTATGTCGTCCAGGGAAAGTCGAATGAATAATATTATATGAAAAGCAGAAAACTGGGTGTTAAAAGGACACTTGGAGTGGGAAGTCTAAATCTCTAATCGACTTTAACATAGCGATGCGCGATAACAAGAGGTTTTATTCGATTGTTGAAAGAAAGAAAAGAAAGAAAGAAAAATAATTTATTTTTTGTTTTGATTGTTCCAACCCGTGGATCCAACATCTCGATAGTTCTCGATTATTTCGACTTTGAATCGATTCCGACTCGGATTGTTATTGCGACTAACGCTTGGCGCGTTTGTCCGCGAGTTGTTCCTCAATGTTTTGAGTTTCGAGTAAGAGTGACTGATTCGAACATTTGTAAACTAATGGTTGACTCGAAACCATCGAAAATCATCTCGATTATTTTGTAGAACGGCGAGTCGATGGTTGACTCGAAGGTTTATTTTAACGACTCCGATTCTTTCATTTCTTTAGGTTTTTTTTTTCTTTTCTTTGGTTTTTTTTTCGTCTCGGAAGCGCCGATCGCTAAGAGTAGCTGTGGGCGCTAAGTTATTTGAATGGTCTCGCTAAGTGGTTAGGTGGTTTGCTTACCTCGTGCGGGAATCCGGACATGAGCACGGAGTTCCTGGCCAGCTCACACATGTCGCAGGAGCTGAGCTTCCACACCTGCGCCGCGATGCTGTACTCCTCCATCAGCGGCTCCTGTAGGTGACAAGATTGAACATGGCAATTAATTTGATACGGTGATGACCACATATAAGTTAATAGTGTAGACACCAGACGTTTTCACATATTTCAGTTATTGGAATATGTGTCAGGGTTCGTTTATGACCATAGATACAAAACCCAGTTAGTTAAGAAAAAGACACTTGGACGAGGATGGCTTAGTCATAAACTTAATTTGTCTATCTGTCTAGCCTTTTGTGTCTTTTACTAGCTTCTAGTCTTGGACCATCTGCTGGTCTGAACTCTACAATCAAGTAATCGTGTGCATTGCACAAGTCCGAGGCCATGTGCTTTCATGGCCCTCGGTACGCGCCACCACCGGGTTCCCAAATAACGGTAGGGGGGGTCCACATCGGCGTCGGGTCGGCGATGAAGTACCTGGGACTCGTCCTCGACAGCCGGTGGACTTTCGAGGAGCATTTCCGACGTTTGGCCCCCAAACTGGACAGGTCTGGGGCCGCTCTGAAGCGGCTCCTGCCCAACCTAGGGGGTCCAGACGCCCCCTGCCGGAGGCTCTACGCGGGGATCGTTCGGTCCATGGCCCTTTACGGGGCGCCGGTTTGGGCGCCGTCGCTAGGTAAGCGACCGGCGGCCAAGCTGAACGCTTGCCAGAGGGTCATGGCCATCAGGATGGTGCGGGGATACCGCACGATCTCCCGCGAAGCGGCGAGCCTCCTCGCTGGCCTGCCACCGTGGGATCTGGAGGCAACAGTCCTTGCACGCATGCACGATTTGCGCGTGGAGATGCAACGCCGGGGCGAAACTCCGCTGCCGCGACAAGTCGCAGTATGGCGGACAGAGTTCCGGCGGGATCTCAGGGTGGCATGGCGACTGCGGCTGTCGCAACCCAGTGCTGGGCACGCCGTCATTGAGGCGGTTAGGCCCCTCTTTGAGGAGTGGTTGGAAAGAGGTCACGGCGTCCTCTCTTTCCGTGTGACGCAGGTCCTCACCGGACACGGTAAGTTCGGGAGGTTCCTGCATCGAATCAAGCAGGAGAGGACGCCCGGGTGTCGCCACTGTGTGGACCGCCCGGAGGACACGGTGGAGCACACGGTAGAAGTGTGCCCCGCTTGGGCGGAGCACCGCCGTGTCCTCGTGGAGACTATCGGGAGCGGCGACCTCTCGCGCCGGGCCCTGGTTCAGGCCATGGTCCGGAGCGAGGAGGGTTGGCATGCGGTCGCCTCCTTCTGCGAAGCAGTAATGCTCGTGAAGGAGGCTGCTGACCGCGAGCGCGTGAGGGAACGGTCCTCACGCCGCCGCCGCCGAGATCCCGATCCCGATTCCCGACCACCGTAGGCGCGGGTTCGCGGACGGCGAGCACTGGGTAGCTCGCTGTCCGGCAGTCTGGAAATAATCTGGACCGAGCCCAGTCGTCAACGGCGTGTTCTGTTCCACGCGCGCCTCAAGGAGATGTCAGCAAACTGTAGGGGCCCGGTAGGGCCGAAGCCTCTGGGGGGAACATGTGGTATTCCTAAAGGTTGACACCGAGTCCCCCCCAGAACGAAGGCAACGAAGGAACGGGGTAGGGGTTTAGTCAGTAAGAGTCTGACACGCCCTCCCGCTCCGCCCAAGAGCGGGGGAAGTCATTCTGATGACCAGAAAAAAAAAAAAAAAAGTAATCGTGTAACACAATACCCCTTAGCAAGATTGGTGTCAGATTTATTTATTTCTGATTAGCTTTAACGACTGCCAAAGATCTGCTGATGACAGCTAGGACAAAGGACTTCATCCCCTTAAGGGGTGAATTTGAGAAAATCCTCAGTAGGTGCGGCTGAACGTTGATTTGTAAGTCAGTCTAGTCTGTCTCCTCATCCAGTATGGTTCTCAAAGTTCTAATGACATGGTTACCTTGGTGAAGTGGAACTGCAGAGGGTCGTCAGTGCTGAGCGTGATGCAGAGTCCTCTGGCGAGGAACTCGGGCAGAGGGTTGCGGTGGTAGTTGAGGAACAGCGAGTTGTTCTCAAGATATGTTACCTTGGTGAAGTGGAACTGCAGAGGGTCGTCAGTGCTGAGCGTGATGCAGAGTCCTCTGGCGAGGAACTCGGGCAGAGGGTTGCGGTGGTAGTTGAGGAACAGCGAGTTGTTCTCAAGATATGTTACCTTGGTGAAGTGGAACTGCAGAGGGTCGTCAGTGCTGAGCGTGATGCAGAGTCCTCTGGCGAGGAACTCGGGCAGAGGGTTGCGGTGGTAGTTGAGGAACAGCGAGGTGTTCTCAAGATATGTTACCTTGGTGAAGTGGAACTGCAGAGGGTCGTCAGTGCTGAGCGTGATGCAGAGTCCTCTGGCGAGGAACTCGGGCAGAGGGTTGCGGTGGTAGTTGAGGAACAGCGAGTTGTTCTCAAGATATGTTACCTTGGTGAAGTGGAACTGCAGAGGGTCGTCAGTGCTGAGCGTGATGCAGAGTCCTCTGGCGAGGAACTCGGGCAGAGGGTTGCGGTGGTAGTTGAGGAACAGCGAGTTGTTCTCAAGATATGTTACCTTGGTGAAGTGGAACTGCAGAGGGTCGTCAGTGCTGAGCGTGATGCAGAGTCCTCTGGCGAGGAACTCGGGCAGAGGGTTGCGGTGGTAGTTGAGGAACAGCGAGGTGTTCTCAAGATATGTTACCTTGGTGAAGTGGAACTGCAGAGGGTCGTCAGTGCTGAGCGTGATGCAGAGTCCTCTGGCGAGGAACTCGGGCAGAGGGTTGCGGTGGTAGTTGAGGAACAGCGAGTTGTTCTCAAGATATGTTACCTTGGTGAAGTGGAACTGCAGAGGGTCGTCAGTGCTGAGCGTGATGCAGAGTCCTCTGGCGAGGAACTCGGGCAGAGGGTTGCGGTGGTAGTTGAGGAACAGCGAGTTGTTCTCAAGATATGTTACCTTGGTGAAGTGGAACTGCAGAGGGTCGTCAGTGCTGAGCGTGATGCAGAGTCCTCTGGCGAGGAACTCGGGCAGAGGGTTGCGGTGGTAGTTGAGGAACAGCGAGTTGTTCTCAAGATATGTTACCTTGGTGAAGTGGAACTGCAGAGGGTCGTCAGTGCTGAGCGTGATGCAGAGTCCTCTGGCGAGGAACTCGGGCAGAGGGTTGCGGTGGTAGTTGAGGAACAGCGAGGTGTTCTCAAGATATGTTACCTTGGTGAAGTGGAACTGCAGAGGGTCGTCAGTGCTGAGCGTGATGCAGAGTCCTCTGGCGAGGAACTCGGGCAGAGGGTTGCGGTGGTAGTTGAGGAACAGCGAGTTGTTCTCAAGATATGTTACCTTGGTGAAGTGGAACTGCAGAGGGTCGTCAGTGCTGAGCGTGATGCAGAGTCCTCTGGCGAGGAACTCGGGCAGAGGGTTGCGGTGGTAGTTGAGGAACAGCGAGGTGTTCTCAAGATATGTTACCTTGGTGAAGTGGAACTGCAGAGGGTCGTCAGTGCTGAGCGTGATGCAGAGTCCTCTGGCGAGGAACTCGGGCAGAGGGTTGCGGAGGTAGTTGAGGAACAGCGAGGTGTTCTCAAGATATGTTACCTTGGTGAAGTGGAACTGCAGAGGGTCGTCAGTGCTGAGCGTGATGCAGAGTCCTCTGGCGAGGAACTCGGGCAGAGGGTTGCGGTGGTAGTTGAGGAAGAGGGAGTTGTTGCTCAGCGGAGACATGGCGATGGAGATCTGCGCCAGGTAGTACAGGTACTGCAGGACTGGCACCTGTGGACGAGTCAAATGTTTTAGTTTTATGGCGAAAAGTTGGATAAAAATAGTGACTCATCTTTTTCATTCTATCTATGCTATGCTTCTTAAACAATTAAATCATAGTAAATCATAGGAAACCGTCTTTCAATTATGTTTAAATATTAAAATAATTACTTAAAAATTATCACCTTTACTGTAGTTGCATTGATGAGTCACTATTGTCTTAAAGCGAATACACTTTAAGGCATATTTTGGCAGCCATCAAATTACAAGAATATAAATGATGGCTTGCATTTGACCACTGAATGAAATTTTTCTTCTTCAGCTACTGGTAACTCTTTCTCCTTTATCATGTCAAACATTTGTTTCTGAAGATGAGGAGCATCTTACCTTCCGCAACAGCAGTCCGTGCGAGATGTTCTCGGCGAGCAGGAAGCCGCAGACCAAGTGCTGCACAGGTCCAGCCTCGCCGCAGTGAGGGCGCAGCACGAACGTGTTCAAACCTTGTTCCCTGGAGATATACATAAGGAGAAGATGAGCAAAATTGTAGAATACGGCAATCAAGAAGAAGAATTTTCATAAGCATAACAGTCGTCAAGAACTTCCATGACGACAATAAAAGTTGACACCACTTCGTTACAGTTTTGAATAGAATTGAGATACAAAACAGCAGGTAACGATCAGAAACCTACGACAGGAGCCTATTTGGACTTGTGCGTCAGCGACATCTATGACGCCATATAAGAACTAAATTACAAATATCCTGCACCGCGGTATTAGAGTTTTCCACAAGATTAGCATCTCTGGGTGTCGCTATTTCTGGGTGCTGGGTCTGGTCCAGGCCAGACCCAAACAACACCTGGAACAGTTCCAAACCCCATTTCATTGCAGGACCCTGCTTTTCCAACAGAGTTTCCCTACGGAGATCTTAGAAAAATAGAATTAAAATGAGTTGGTCTACTTACTTCCTGAAGTGGTTAAGCACGGTCATGTTGGCGTACATGTAGTAGAGGTAGTAGGCGTAGGGCGGGTTCTCCTCGTCATCGTACTCCTCGGGGCTCTTGGCGTCCGGGTCCAGCATCGGGTTCTCGGGCTTCGACTCGTCGTCCACGCTGTCGAACCCGACTACGTGCTGGAAGGAGAAGGTTTTAACTATAGGATGGACTAGCTGGATTGGTTCGGAATCATGAAGCAAATAACCAAGTCCTTGTGCTCCATATTCGGAATAGAGGTTTAGCCAGCAGAAATATTCTAAATCATACTCATCATCATCATCATCTACCTAGCCTTTTCCCAACTATATTGGGGTCGGCTTCCAGTCAAGCCGGATTTAGCTGAATACCAGTATTTTACGAGGAGCGGCTGCCTACCAGACCTTCACAACCCATTAACTGGGGTAACACGGTACTTCATGGCAAGACTGGAGTCAGATTTACTGGCTTCTGACTATCCGTAACGACTGCCAAAGATCTACAAATGACAGCCGGGACCTACGGCTTAACGTGCTTTCCGAGGCACGGAGGAAACTCGTTATGTTAAGATGGTCACCCATCCACAGACCAACCTAGGCAAGCGTAGCTTAACCTTGAAGATCGACCTGTGCGGCTGTTATTATGTAGCCTCCTCTTTTCTAAATCATACTATCATCATAATATTTTAATGGCGAAAGTTTGTGAGTGTGTATGTTTGATACTTCTGCACGCTCGAAAGTCTTAACGGAATCGGATGGGTACATTAATAAACCATATCTTGAAATAGCAGATTCAATACTTTTTACTCCGGAAGTATGTTTCCTTGGGTGAATTGTCTACTTTCTCGCGGGCGAAGCCGCTGGCAAGTTGGGAATCCAAAAATATAATTTTAAATATGATTTCTAAATTAAAGTTACACTTAGGTATGTTAAACTTTTGCGTAATATCTGCACAAGACAAATCTAAAAATTTGTTTAAGGCAATAAACTAGTGAGAAAAACAGAATACTAAGGTCTTTTTTACGTAGCATGGGTAGGATGATAGCAGGACGAAAATATGCATCTTTAAGATGAGAGAAAAGGAGGATAAGTAGCTACATTGTATGAATCCGATAGTTGTCACCCGCACCATCCTAATTCCTATCCTGATGATAGTATAGAGAAAATACAATAATGTCCTCCTCAATGCTGAGGGTCGAGACCTCCCTGCTTCATCTCTTTAACTTTTAATGTTCCTCCATCTGTTTCTGTCTCTAGCAAATAAAACAAAATGTATACTTACAGTAAGAAACTTGTGCAACTCATCGTTGGTCTTGGGGTCGCGCGTGACCTCGAACAGCGGCTGGAAGATGTTGCTGAGGAACTCCTGGAAGTTGTTCATGATCTTGTTGGACTTGAAGATGTCGCTGTGGAGGAACGGTGTCGTTAGAACTGTTGTACATCAGATAGCATGGAGGTGGATGAAAAACTGAAGCGTAGGCTGCAATTGCAATATACTGACAAATATATAGACTTTGATGAAGTCATACCAAGTTATAAAAAGCAACTGGCATAATACTTGTTGTATAACTGAAGACTTGCGTCCTTCAATTGCCTTTTGCGTTCTAGGTCCATGGATTTCCTTTTCGAAAATCAGCCCTGGCATTTGGCTGTCATGTCTTTTAGGAGCGCATGGAATACCATGTGCTGTCGACGACTTGGGCTCAGTTGACAGACAGAGAGACAGTTGGAGACAGACAGCTTGGGTTCGGATGAGTATTACCGGACGGTTGGACGGCGAGCTACCTATTGTTCGTCGGGATCGTGACGAACTTCAATAAACCCTGGAAACTGATGAAGATCAAGCTGCTGGGGCTCTTGCCGTAGATGATGAAGAGCACTTACTAGACGGAGGAGCTCAGTACAATGCTCGGTGATCTCAGTAGGGCTTCCGAAAGAGTGGGACTCAAAATGAACATGGACAAAACCAAAGTCATGGTAAACATCCATGTAGCTCCCACTCCTATCAAGATCGGAGACTCTACACTCGAAGTTGTGGACGACTACGTCTACCTGGGACAGACGGTCCAGTTGGGTAGATCTAACTTCGAGAAAAAGATCAATCGTCGAATCCGACTCGGCTGGGCAGCGTTCAGGAAGCTGCACGGTATCTTCTCGTCCAACCTACCGCAGTGTCTCAAGACAAAAGTCTATGACCAGTGTGTGTTGCCAGTGATGACATATGGCTCGGAAACGTGGTCGCTCACAATGGGCCTCATCAGAAGGCTTAAAGTCACCCAAAGAGCAATGGAAAGGGCTATGCTCGGAGTTTCCTTGCGCGATCATATCAGGAATGAAGAGATCCGCAAGAGAACTAAGGTTACCGACATAGCCCGAAGAATCGCCAAACTTAAGTGGCAGTGGGCAGGGCACATTGCTCGTAGAACAGATGGTCGATGGGGACGGAAGGTTCTAGAGTGGCGGCCACGTACCGGAAGACGCAGCGTCGGAAGGCCTCCCACAAGGTGGACCGACGACCTGGCGAGGGTCGCGGGAATCCGATGGATGCGAGACGCGCAGGACCGGTCGCTGTGGCGACGCTTGGGGGAGGCCTATGTCCAGCAGTGGACGTCTTTATAGATGATGATGATGATGATGACTTACTAGAGTCTCGGGATCTGTATGAGCCAACGCACGTTGTCGGAGTAGACGTTGTACTGCACGGCCCACTTGCTGAGCTTGGCCCACTCGCTGGGGCTCTTGCCGTAGATGATGAAGAGCACTTACTAGAGTCTCGGGATCTGTATGAGCCAGCGCACGTTGTCGGAGTAGACGTTGTACTGCACGGCCCACTTGCTGAGCTTGGCCCACTCGCTGGGGCTCTTGCCGTAGATGATGAAGAGCACTTACTAGAGTCTCGGGATCTGTATGAGCCAGCGCACGTTGTCGGAGTAGACGTTGTACTGCACGGCCCACTTGCTGAGCTTGGCCCACTCGCTGGGGCTCTTGCCGTAGATGATGAAGAGCACTTACTAGAGTCTCGGGATCTGTATGAGCCAGCGCACGTTGTCGGAGTAGACGTTGTACTGCACGGCCCACTTGCTGAGCTTGGCCCACTCGCTGGGGCTCTTGCCGTAGATGATGAAGAGCACTTACTAGAGTCTCGGGATCTGTATGAGCCAGCGCACGTTGTCGGAGTAGACGTTGTACTGCACGGCCCACTTGCTGAGCTTGGCCCACTCGCTGGGGCTCTTGCCGTAGATGATGAAGAGCACTTACTAGAGTCTCGGGATCTGTATGAGCCAGCGCACGTTGTCGGAGTAGACGTTGTACTGCACGGCCCACTTGCTGAGCTTGGCCCACTCGCTGGGGCTCTTGCCGTAGATGATGGAGAGCACTTACTAGAGTCTCGGGATCTGTATGAGCCAGCGCACGTTGTCGGAGTAGACGTTGTACTGCACGGCCCACTTGCTGAGCTTGGCCCACTCGCTGGGGCTCTTGCCGTAGATGATGAAGAGCACTTACTAGAGTCTCGGGATCTGTATGAGCCAGCGCACGTTGTCGGAGTAGACGTTGTACTGCACGGCCCACTTGCTGAGCTTGGCCCACTCGCTGGGGCTCTTGCCGTAGATGATGGAGAGCACTTACTAGAGTCTCGGGATCTGTATGAGCCAGCGCACGTTGTCGGAGTAGACGTTGTACTGCACGGCCCACTTGCTGAGCTTGGCCCACTCGCTGGGGCTCTTGCCGTAGATGATGAAGAGCACTTACTAGAGTCTCGGGATCTGTATGAGCCAGCGCACGTTGTCGGAGTAGACGTTGTACTGCACGGCCCACTTGCTGAGCTTGGCCCACTCGCTGGGGCTCTTGCCGTAGATGATGAAGAGCACTTACTAGAGTCTCGGGATCTGTATGAGCCAGCGCACGTTGTCGGAGTAGACGTTGTACTGCACGGCCCACTTGCTGAGCTTGGCCCACTCGCTGGGGCTCTTGCCGTAGATGGACAGACGAAGCTCTGCGTTCTGGTACTTGCTCTCTTCGAGATCTGATGCCACTTCCTGGGGAAGAAAAGATAACAATATAATCATCATCATCATTCAGCCGAAAGAGTGGTGAGGAGCTCGTGGCTAGATAATAAAAGCCGCATGGATCGATCTTCTAGGTTAAGCAACGCTTGCCTAGGTTGGTCTGTGGATGGGTGACCATCATAACATAGCAAGTTTCCTCCGTGCCTCGAAAAGCACGTTAAGCCGTTGGTCCCGGCTGTCATTTGTAGATCTTTGGCAGTCGTTACGGATAGTCAGAAGCCAGTAAGTCTCGACTCCAGTCTTGCCATGAAGTACCGTGTTACCCCAGTTAATGGGTTGTGGAGGTCTGGTAAGCAGCCGCTCCTCGTAAAATACTGGTATTCAGCTAAATCCGGCTTGACTGGAAGCCGACCCCAATATAGTTGGGAAAAGGCTAGGCAGATGATGATCATTCAGCCGAAAGACGTCTGATGCTGGATATAAACCTCCAAGCGTCGCCACAACGACCGGTCCCGTGCGTCTCGCATCCATCGGATGCTCACAGAATCACCAAACTTAAGTGGCAGTAGGCAGAGCACATTGCTCGTAGAACAGATGGTCAATAGGAAAAAAGGTTCTGGAGTACGAACTGCGTACAAGAAGACGCAGCGTTGGTGCAGCCTCCTACAAGGTGGACCGATGATCTGGTGAGGGTCGCGGGTGCTAGCTTTAGGTACTAGGACTAACCAGAACAGAAGGAAGGTAGTCAGAACTACCTGTAAGGACTGTTAAAGGTCTCGTGCAGCCGGCTCTCGCCGATGGGGTTGTACTTGTCACATAATACATAGGTGCTACAGCAGTAGGTGCCAGTGGGTGCTGTATTTAAACATCTTGCACATAATGGTACAAAGGCGGACTTAATGCCTTGGGCATTCTCTACCAGTCAACCAAGGGTGGTGAAGAGAAAGCATGGTAGGTGCATTAAAAAAAAAACCTATTAAGATGGAAAAACTAAATATAGGTAAAATAAACATACACAAATATTAATATAACATATACCTACATATATATGTATATATATATAAAGTAAAAGAAAGGGGTTTTGAGACGACTCCGCTATTTGTGAAGAAAATAACTCCTTAATCTCCGCTTAAATGCATACCGACCGGTAGCCGACCTGATGTCGAGAGGAAGCGCATTCCACAGAAGGATGGACTGTATATGAAAGGAAGAATGAACAAAGTCAGAAGTATGGGAAGGACAAAGAAGTAAAAGATTGTTAGAAGAGCGCAGATTTTTAGAATGAGAAGAACATAGATACTGAAAGTTTGATATAAGATAAGAAGGAGGGTTGGGAGAGTTGAGTAGAGAGAAAAGAGTAGTCAATGCGCGTAAACTTCTTCTCTGGCGAATGGGCATCCATTTGAGCTCAGTTCTAAAACTCGAAATATGGTCATATTTTCTTAAGTTAAATATGAACCGGATGCAGTTATTGAGTAGCCTGTCAAGTTTATCCAGCAACACCGCGTTAAGATCAAAGTAGCACACGTCACCATAGTCGATTATTGGGAAAATTAAAGTTTGCACAAGCATAGTCTTAGTCCTCTGCTGTACGTACCTTGATGATCCTGGCGAAGTACTTGCCGTTCATGTGGTTGTCGGTCTTGAGGAAGACCTCGCGCAGACGACTCTCGCCGATGGGGTTGTACTTGTCACATAACATAGGTGCTACAGCAGTAGGTGCCAGTAGGTGCTGTACGTACCTTGAGGATCCTGGCGAAGTACTTGCCGTTCATGTGGTTGTCGGTCTTGAGGAACACCTCACGCAGACGACTCTCGCCGATGGGGTTGTACTTGTCACATAACATAGGTGCTACAGCAGTAGGTGCCAGTGGGTGCTGTACGTACCTTGAGGATCCTGGCGAAGTACTTGCCGTTCATGTGGTTGTCGGTCTTGAGGAACACCTCACGCAGACGACTCTCGCCGATGGGGTTGTACTTGTCACATAACATAGGTGCTACAGCAGTAGGTGCCAGTGGGTGCTGTACGTACCTTGAGGATCCTGGCGAAGTACTTGCCGTTCATGTGGTTGTCGGTCTTGAGGAACACCTCACGCAGACGACTCTCGCCGATGGGGTTGTACTTGTCACATAACATAGGTGCTACAGCAGTAGGTGCCAGAGGGTGCTGTACGTACCTTGATGATCCTGGCGAAGTACTTGCCGTTCATGTGGTTGTCGGTCTTGAGGAACACCTCACGCAGACGACTCTCGCCGATGGGGTTGTACTTGTCACATAACATAGGTGCTACAGCAGTAGGTGCCAGAGGGTGCTGTACGTACCTTGATGATCCTGGCGAAGTACTTGCCGTTCATGTGGTTGTCGGTCTTGAGGAACACCTCACGCAGACGACTCTCGCCGATGGGGTTGTACTTGTCACATAACATAGGTGCTACAGCAGTAGGTGCCAGAGGGTGCTGTACGTACCTTGATGATCCTGGCGAAGTACTTGCCGTTCATGTGGTTGTCGGTCTTGAGGAACACCTCACGCAGACGACTCTCGCCGATGGGGTTGTACTTGTCACATAACATAGGTGCTACAGCAGTAGGTGCCAGAGGGTGCTGTACGTACCTTGATGATCCTGGCGAAGTACTTGCCGTTCATGTGGTTGTCGGTCTTGAGGAACACCTCGCGCAGACGACTCTCGCCGATGGGGTTGTACTTGGCGTTGAACTTGTCGAAGCGGTGGAAAGTGTTGCGGTCCTGATACACATAAAATAAGACAAATGTTGAAGAAGTTATCGAATGAAGACGATCACAAATTCAGGGCTACAGATAAACATGATGCTGGTGTGAAAAGACATGGCATTTCACGACACGGTAGGTGCAATGGTTGAGCGATTGCACATATATTACACAGTACTAATATTTGTATAGGCTACAAATAGGAGGTCCGATATATCGTCGCCCTCCCCGCTAACTGTCGTATCTCACAAACTGACGTATCTGCACTAACATTACCTACGCGTTCTTAGCTATATTTCGAATAAGTTCTCTTTAATCGTCGTATCTGTATCGTTTACCGTTTAGGAGATAATCACGTATTTGGTTTTGCGAGACGTATCTGCTTCAAATTAATATGAATAAATAAATAGATACCTTAGGGCTTTAGGGCGACTACTAACTTAAAGAATAAGCCAAGAGCTATATAAAAAACTTTAAATAATTGATAAAGCCACAACTATCGCAACTACAGTAATTTGACTGTAACGCCCGACCGAAAAACAGTTGCCCTGGAAAAACATCAATTGCTAGTTAGGACAGTTAGCCGGGAGGGTGACGATATGTGAGGTCACATGCTTGTGAACGCATCCACAGAACAGGGGTAAATCCTAGTGTGAGGCATGTGAAGTTAAAGAAAAAATACACACAAAACATGAATCCTTCATGTTCTTTCATACCCTTAAAAATTTGAAGAAGTATTTTTGTCAATTAGATTGAAGCCTTTATGTGACCTATTAAAATGTCCTTTCTTTGGTGTCGTTTGTCAAGTCACTGAGCTTCTTAGTAGTGCTAAGTTAACTGGACTGGACGTGGACTTGTTCTCTCAAACAGATTTGAGCAGGTCCTGATGATGAACCTGATGATAGAAGGAAGAACTTACCGCGTGCACGTCGAGCATGTCGACGGTGAGGTCGTAGGTGCTGAGGTTCATAGACTGGAACACCGACTTCAGCGTCATCGGCGTGCCTTTGTGCAGGGTCACCACCTGGCAACACGAGGACACAGTAAATAGGCTCTTAATAAACTAGTTACGTTCACCATCAATATATGAAAAATAAAAATTTGTGTCCTAAAGCCGAAACCTCCAACTCTCAATTTTGGCTATACGAAACGATCTGATACCGAAATTGAGATCATAGCAAAATAACTGTAAAATTGTTAAAAAATATTATTTTGTTATTGTTAGGTATTCTCAATTGAGTTTCTATATAGTTATACTAAAAAAAATGCTACTTTAAGTCGAGCGGAATAATCAACCACTTTATCGCCGAAACTGAAACCTCAGCCGAAACAGACTGAAACCGAATCTTCGGACGGTCTGTACATTTTATTAAGTACCAAAAACCTAAATATTGATACAATTTTTACAAGAATGCTCATCAAAAATGGTGTTGCCGTTTATAAGTGAAAAACCCAGAATTATAAAAAGACGAATAGTTGAATAGTTCAAGAAGAATAGTTGCAAAAGTAGAACGTATATCAAACCTCGTCAGCATGTTCCTTCAGCGTCTTCTTGATGAAGCGCAGCAGATGCTTCTGGTTCATGCACGAGGCCGCGTGGATGTGCGTGTCCACTTTCCTGAGAAACAGAACAGATATTTAATTAATGGTCTATTGACTTCTCCCGTGCTAGAATGGAGTGGGAGGACGTGTCAGACTGACTAAAACTACCCCTATGTTCCTATTATGCCTTGCGTTTTAGGAACCAGGGTTTCCATTTTGATAGTCAACCCATGCCCCAGTAGACTTCTGCCTTGTTCGGTCCCTACGGTTTTACCGACATCCCTTTGAGGCACACGTAGAACACTACGAGCAGTCGATGACTCGGGCTCGGTTACTGGACTGCCGGACGGTGAGCTACCTATTACTCGTCGTCAACATGTGCAGTAGTACCTGATGTTGTAGAAGTCGCGGTGCGGCACGGCCTTCTGCGAGGCCAGCTCGCGCAGCTCGTTGAGCAGCACGTGCAGCTGGAACTTGGACGACAGGTAGGACAGCCGCCGGAAGCAGAAAGACTTGCTGCAACAATGAGGAACTGGTTAGGGAACAATGATAACACATAACAAAGAATAATAAAGTCTTTACGATGATACTACATACGATTTGCTATAGTACATGACAGATACAATTGCCATGCATGGATCTTGAGCGCTGACTTCAATTTGCGCAGAAGTGAAATGTCTTTAGTGGTATGAATTGAGACGCAGGGACAGGGCGGGAAGTGTGATTGGCTCTCCGATGTGTAAGATGCGCAAAGCGATTTTCTCTTTTTGACCGAGCACTCAAGATTCGTGCCGATATCTGTACTAAGGGTCCGTTCCTCACACAGACCGGCTCGGAGTGGAGAGCAAATTTTTATCACGTTGAAAACAGAGTTTCGAGTATTTGTAGTAAGGTTAATAATAATAATAATAATAATAATAATATGTTTATTGTTCAGAAAAAATATACATCATTAACCAGATACTTCACTGGTCTCCACACTAGGATTCCCTGTGTCGTGGAGACCAGTCTCTTTCACCATGGTATAAAATAAACATAAACAAAAGAATTACAATGTAACACAAACAATAATATGTATTACTTGTCTTAAGTTAAACAAGAAATTTAAGAGAAAAACAAAAATTATACGGATAAAACATGGCGTCTTGCGGTATTGCAGAGTGTGCATAGATGTGAGTTGTATAGTGAATGTGTGTGTGCGTGGTTATGTTTGCGCGTGTCATGTCTGCATTCAATAATATAATTATCATGTTAGAGTGTGTGTGTATGTGTGGGTTTAATAAATGTTTAATAGTTTTTCTGTGTCGTCGTAATCTAGATCTTTAAGGTAAGTTTTGATGTGAGATTTGCATTTCGTTTTTGTCATAGGTAATAAATTTAGTTTTACGTTAAGTTTACTGTAGAGGAGTGGTCCCATATATTGAAAACACCTTTTACCAAAATCAAGTCTACGTTTTGGTTTGTGCCATCCAGGCCCCCTTCGGCAATGAATTTTGGATTCCACTTTGAGTAAAGCTTCCTTATGGAACCTCAAAGTTACGGCTATTATATAAATCTGTCGCACGCTCATTGCACCCGTTACTTGGTATAAGGTTTTTGTTGGAAATCGCCTTGGTTTTTTATAAGCCACCTTGAGAACGGCCCGTTGCGCGCGTTCCGCCTTTATCAAGTGCGTCTTTAGTGCAGCACCCCATGCGACTATACAGTAGCTGAGAAGAGATTCACACAAAGTATCATAAATCATCTTCAATACCTTCGTGTTTGCAATCTGACCCATTCTCTTAAAGACGTGCAGCAGTTTCCTAACACGTCCACTCACATGTTCAATTTGCTTTGTCCAGGTGAGGTTTTTATCAATGTACACACCAAGGTATTTTATGTGAGCAACCTGTCCAAAGCAAGGACATGAACAATCAGAGTCAGGGCCACCATGACAGTTATGCAACTTAATGGCCAAATGACTTGGGCAAGCATTTCTTGCGCAAACACTAAAGTTAACTACCTTCGTTTTGTCCACATTTAGTGTCAGCAAGTTATAATTTAGCCATTGGGCAATCTGACGTACGCCAGACTCAGCCGCCTTATAAACAAGCTCCCACGTTCTATCATAAAATACTATGGCTGTATCATCAGCGTAGGCGAAAATTTTTGCTTTACAGAGTGTTAAAGAGCACAGGCTGTTGACATATATAATAAAAAGAGTAGGCCCCAGTACACTACCTTGCGGCACACCATATTTAAGATTGGCGTAGGAACTGTAGTTATTGCCAAGAATCACCCTCTGTGTGCGATTGCTAAGATAGGACTGGAACCACTCAAGAGCTATGCCCCGTATACCAATGCCTTCAAGTTTTCTCAAAAGGATGCTTCTAGAGACGGTATCAAAGGCCTTCGCAAGGTCAAGGAAAATTCCAGTACATTTATTACCATTATCAAGTTTGGTGACAACAAAGTCTACTATATCTGTAACTGCATCTTCCGTTGACCTGTTCTTGCGAAAACCATATTGATTGTCCGATAGAATGCCGTTCCTTTCAAGATAGCCCAAGAGTCTGGTATTCATAATCTTTTCGAGGATTTTGGAAAGCGAGGTGAGAAGAGAAATGGGACGATAGTTAGATACAGCAGTCTTGTCACCAGACTTGAAAATTGGACAGACATTTGCCGTTTTGAGAGAAGTTGGTACTATTCCAGAGGAAATACTTAAGTTGCACAAAAAAACGATCGGAGGGATGAGGTGCGACTTGTTTAGTTTGAGAATTTTGTTTGGAATGCCATCCCAGCCGGGTGCTGAGGCGTCTTTGAGATTTGAGATAATTTTATCGACTTCATAATTATCAGTTGGGTTTGCATAAAATGAAGAACTAGGGGACGAGTTGAGATATAAACTACTAGTTATTAGAGCCAGTTCGGATTCGGTCTTATTAAAATTTGAGAGTGTTTTTGCAGCAAGCTCCTCACCCACAGATGTGAAGAAATTATTTGCTCTATCTAGAGATTTTTTAGTGTCGGGACAGGCGTGTAATAGTTCTAAGTTATTCATCATATCTTTTTTTATGTTACATATCCTTTTTATAGCTGACCATGTCTTTTTACTATCACCTTTTGTATCCTCTAAAGTCTTTCTGTCATACTCATTTTTTAGATTTTGTATTAGGTTATTGCAAAGATTCCTATAGTTTTTATATTGCTGCTGTATTGTGTAATTATCTTTGTTATATTTTTTACTTGATTCCTTATGTAGAAGATCTCTTTTCCTGATGCATCTTATTAATCCTTTAGTCATCCAGGGTTTTCTAATAGACTTTGAGTTACGAATAGTCTCTGCAGTAGTGTATTTTTGAATGGTTGAGCTTAATGTACCAATGAAATCATCGAATGCTTTGTTTACCTCATTATTCATGTATATAGAGTTCCAGTTGATACTTTCTATAGCTTTAGATAAGTTAGTGTAGTCAATTTTAATTTTAGATTTTGAATTGGGTTGAGTATACGAAAATTCTTTAGCAATTCCAGTAACAACTGTATCATGGTCAGTTATACCCAAGCTACATATGACGACCTTTACTGCTTTTTTTGATTTTATTAAGACGTGATCTAAGCACGTACGGTCATGTGTAGGATAATGGTGACCCGGGTAGAAGCCATAGTGACCAGTTGCGTCCAAGTAATCGCTTGCACGCCTGTCTTTGGAATCAGGGGAGATGTCAATATTAATATCCCCCATTATAATACAATTGGGACTATTGCATCCTTGCATAACTTTTTCAAGTGACTCGCAAAAATTATTTATATTATAGAAAGATGGAGACCTATAAATTGCGCAGATGGTGTATATTTTAGCAACGTGGATAAGCAAGCAGTTTGCTTCACGAAAAGAAGGTTCCTCAATAGTCACCTGGAGATTATTTCTGTATAAAACAGCAATTCCATCATTCTGGTTGAGATAGCTTTTAGAATAGTGACATACATAGTTATTAAGATATACTAAAGGTGTCGACTCACTTAATCGACATTCAGTAAGGACAATTATGTCTGGCAAAAAATCCAGTTCACTAAGAAAGACTGAAAAGTTGTCGAAATTTTTGTGTATACTTCGTATATTTTGGCATACTATTGTAAGTTGCGATTTAGCATCACCAATATCGAGTGAGCATTCTTTTGGGGTATTACATTTAGAGTTAATGTAGATATCAGTCTTATCGAGATCATTAATCATGTTATATTGGTTAGCCATAATTAAAAGTATTAAAAAGAGGATGGAATGTAACACTGCAAGTGATTGTTCTTAGTTTGTTATCATGAAGGATTTTAGAAAAAAAGTTCGTATGGATTTCAGCATGTAAGGTCAGAAAAACATATGAGATGTATATGTAATTAATTGTAACGACATGTGTGTTGAAAGAATGTGTAAGATAAATACCTGAAATAAGACATGGTGTGTGAGTAGTAATATCGCAATTAGCCATGAAGAAAAGCCTATATGAATACAAGTAGTAGAATATTATATAAATTGAAACTGCAACGCCATATTGGAAATTAATTGTCAATTTTGTAGGATTCCCGTAATTGTTGAAAAGTATTTTCGTTTCTGACAATCGTGTACTTGTCGCCTTCCTTCTTGCGCAGAAAGATGCGGCCGTTCGCAATCCAGCAATACTGATAGTTTTCAGTTCTAGCGAAATCACGTGCAAGAAAAAGAAGTCTCTTTGCCTTTGGGGTAAGATGTTCCGAGATGAAAAGAGTCATTTCAGGGCCTTCGAGACCGATGTGTCTTGTATTTATCTGACTGCCAGGGCGGGAAGTATTATATTGCTTAATAACTTTCAAAAGTTTGTCTTTCGCAAAGGTATTGGTAAACTCGGCGACTACCGCCGATGTCGTTGCATTCGCCTTCGATGGCAGTCGGTAAATGTCTTTAATTTCGTTCGAACAATCACTTCCAACACTTTTGATCAGGCAGTTCACCATGTTAAGCAAGTCTTCTCTTTTTTCCTTTTTCTTTTTCGGTACACCCCTAATCTCAAGACTTGTCTTCCTAATCACTCGTTCGATGCTCTCAGTTCTTTCTTCCAATTCTTCAACCTTTGCTCGTGTGGAAATCCATTCCCGGTCTAAGCTGTCTATCTTTATGTCTAGGTCCTTCATTTGAGCTGACAAAACTCCTAGCGATTTTTCAATTTCATCATTAGATAATTTCATGCCAGTCTTTATATCCGATATACCCATTTCGAGATTATCCAACTTCGCAAGACCCTTATCTAGTTTTTCTAGTTTTTTGTCATGTTGTTTCATCCAACTTGAGAGCATATCCTTCATCTCATTTCTAAACATATCGAAACTATTGCACTCATCGCTTTTGCACTCATCGCTATCCTCCACTCGGCCACGTTTGGAATTTGCTCTCATAGTAATTTTAAACGCAGGTATTGGTCCTACGCTACTAGTCATAGGACGATTTAAGTTCGTATCTGAAGACGACAGACCTTTCGGTGGAGTGCGAGCCGGATTCATGGTGTAGTAAAAATGCAGTAAGTATAGTAAACTCACGTTCCGCAGGTAGAATCAAGCGCGTAGCACTAGTAGCCAGCTACAGCCGGTCGTAGCTGATTGTCCGTTGCTCGTTCGTAGCACGTAGGCCGCGTAGCAGCTGGCTACACCGTCACCAGTCGAGCGCGGCGAGACAGAGACGGCAATTATGACACGGCACTCCTTGCACAGGCACTCTGCGTTTGCCTCGGGTCGGACTTGCCTTTCACTTTTGCTGCACTTGGTATATTAGTTGCGAGTTTATTAACTTTATTATAAGATTTACTTTTGTGTAATTGAAGATTATAATTTACGGTAATATTTTAAATAAAATAAGTAACACGTCTGCACAGCAAGACAGCACGGACGAAAGAGGAGGTTTAATGTTTGCATGTGCACTGCTTTTGTCATAAAGAATGCTTGAACGCACTTGGATTGAAATAATAAGAGGAGCTGACTGGCTCCGATCGCGTGCTCTTTGCCGAGCAGCTGTGAGAGCATCAGACTGGCTGCGAGCGCATCCGACGGGCTGCGAGAGCATCAGACTGGCTGCGAGCGCATCCGACGGGCTGCGACAGCATCAGACTAGCTGCGAGCGCATCCGACCGGCTGCGAGAGCATCAGACTGGCTGCGAGCGCATCCGACGGGCTGCGAGAGCATCAGACTGGCTGCGAGCGCATCCGACGGGCTGCGAGAGCATCAGACTGGCTGCGAGCGCATCCGACGGGCTGCGACAGCATCAGACTAGCTGCGAGCGCATCCGACCGGCTGCGAGAGCATCAGACTGGCTGCGAGCGCATCCGACGGGCTGCGAGGGCATCAGACTGGCTGCGAGCGCATCCGACGGGCTGCGACAGCATCAGACTAGCTGCGAGCGCATCCGACCGGCTGCGAGAGCATCAGACTGGCTGCGAGCGCATCCGACGGGCTGCGAGAGCATCAGACTGGCTGCGATCGCATCCGACCGGCTGCGACAGCATTAGACTGGCTGCGATCGCATCCGACGGGCTGCGAGAGCATCAGACTGGCTGCGAGCGCATCCGACCGGCTGCGACAGCATTAGACTGGCTGCGATCGCATCTGACCGGCTGCGACAGCATCAGACTGGCTGCGAGGGCATCCGACCGGCTGCGACATCATCAGTCCGGCTTTGAGCGCATCCGACAGGCTGCGAGAGCATCCGTCTGGCTGCGAGCGCTTCCGACCGGCTGCGACGGCATCGAACTGGATGCGATCGCATCTGACCGGCTGCGACAGCATCAGACTGGCTGCGACAGCATTAGACTGGCTGCGACAGCATCAGACTGGCTGCGAGGGCATCCGACCGGCTGCGACAGCATTAGACTGGCTGCGACAGCATCAGACTGGCTGCGAGGGCATCCGACCGGCTGCGACAGCATCCGACTGGCTGCGAGCGCATCCGACCGGCTGCGATAGCGTCAGACTGGCTGCGAGCTCATCCGACCGGCTGCGACAGCGTCAGACTGGCTGCGAGGGCATCCGACCGGCTGCGACAGCATCCGACTGGCTGCGAGCGCATCCGACCGGCTGCGACAGCATCAGGCTGGCTGCAAGCGAATCCAACCGGATGCTACAGCATCCGACTGGCTGCGAGAGCATCCGAACGGCTGCGACAGCATCAGACTGGCTGCGAGAGCATCCGACCGGCTGCGACAGCATCAGACTGGCTGCGAGCGCATCCGACCGGCTGCGACAGCATCCGACTGGCTGCGAGCGCATCCGACCGGCAGCGAGCGCATCCGCCCGGCTGCGACAGCATCGGTCTGGCTGCGAGCGCATCCGCCCGGCTGCGACAGCATCCGACTGGCTGCGAGCTCATCCGACCGGCTGCGACAGCATCCGACAGGCTGCGAGCGCATCAGACTGGCTGCGAGCGCATCCGACCGGCTGCGAGAGCATCCGACCGGCTGCGAGCGCACCAGTCTGGCTGCGAGCGCATCCGACTGGCTGCGAGCGCATCCGACCGGCTGCGACAGCATCCGACTGGCTGCAAGCGCATCCGACCGGCAGCGACAGCATCAGACTGGCTGCGAGCGCATCCGACCGGCTGCGACAGCATCAGACTGGCTACGAGCGCATCCGACCGCCTGCGACAGCATCCGACCGGCTGCGAGCGCCTCCGACCGGCTGCGACATCATCCGACTGGCTGCGAGCGCATCCGACCGGCTGCGAGAGCATCCGACCGGCTGTGACAGCATCCGACTGGCTGCGAGCGCATCCGAACGGCTGCGAGCGCATCCGACTGGCTGCGAGCGCATCCGACCGGCGGCGACAGGATCCGACTGGCTGCGAGCGCATCCGACCGGCGGTGACAGCATCCGACTGGCTGCGAGCGCATCCGACCGGCTGCGACAGCATCCGACTGGTTGCGAGCGCTTCCGACCGGTGGTGACAGCATCCGACTGGCTGCGAGCGCATCCGACCGGCTGCGAGCGCATCCGCTTCCAGCCGGTCGCGAGCGCATCCGACCGGCTCCGAGCGCATCCGCTTCCAGCCGGTCTATGTGAAATAGTTGCCAGCTGCGCTCCGACTAACTCCAAGCGTATATACTATCCGGTCTGTGTGAAAAGAAAAATGCGCGCCGATGCTCTCCGAGCCGGTATGTGTGAATGGACCCTAAAACAAGTTTTTTTTAAAGTGATCAAATAACACCTCCCGCTCAGGGCGAAGCGGGAGGGTGTGTCAGACTGTTGCTGACACCTCTTTGAGGAGCGCGTGGATCACCACGCGCTGTTGACGACTGGATCCTATTGACTAGATGGATTTGGTCCGGTCAATTACCGGACAACCGGACGGTGAGCTCGGCGTCCACAGAAAAAGTATTGATTACAATCAATGTAATACAGGGTGTAAAAAGACCGATCACAAAGCCGATAACTACACATTCTGTACATGTAATTAAGTAACTTACAGACCAAAAAATATTGCTGGGAAAAAACTTTTTTTTCATCTTTAAAAAATAATTAATGCCGCTCGCGTTTGGTCATTGAACCAACCGTACGCTTGTGTGTGTGAGGCGCTCGTTGTGTTTAGTTTTCGTTGCATTTTTCTAACTCAAATGCGTAATTTGGTATGAAAAATTGATAATTTAGATAATGTTTGTTCGGAAGAAAGTTTACTAATGATACTTGGAATACGATTTTGAAATAAAAACGATCAAAAATTTTTGACTTTGACCTTCAATATCTCCTGAACCAGTGAATTCCCAGGTATGTCCTAGAAGAAAAAAAGTATCCCAGTGATGAGTAGAATATGGGGTTTTCGTTTTCGTTAAGGGTCTTTTTACACCCTTTATTTACTCACAGTGGCCCATCAGACATCATGTTACACATGGTGTTCTTATCCTGCATGAACTGCTGCATGGTGATGTACTCGTAGGGCAGGCGGGTCTCCTTGCCATCCTCTCCCTTCTTGTACAGGTTGAAGACGCCGCGGTAGGGCCTGATGATGTAGTCCTTCGGCTCCGGGTTGTGGCACTCCCACGGGTCCTTGCCCGCCCGGAACGGGGGGTGCACGATGTGGTCTGGAAAGAGGTACAGGTTTAACTTGATTTATTTATTTTCAATTGAGCTATACTTACAGTATGCATCATCTACCCCTTTTTTCCCGACTATATTGGGGTCGGCTTCCAGTCAAGCCGGATTTAGCTGAATACCAATATTTTACGAGGAGCGGCTGCCTACCAGACCTCCACAACCCATTAACAGGGGTAACACGGTACTTAATGGCAAGACTGAAGTCAGATTTACTGGCTTCTGAAGTTCTGACTGAGTACCCGTAACGACTACCAAAGATCTACTAATGACAGCCGCGACCTACGGCTTAACGTGCTTTCTGAGGCACGAAAGAAACTCGGTAGGTTAAGATGGTCACCCACCCACAGACCAACCTTGGCAAGCGTTGCTTAACGGTTGATATTATCTAGCGACGAGCTCCTCTGCCTGGTTTATTAGTAGGTACTCCATGGAATGAACCGCCTGATGGATGAACTGTTATCGAGGGGAAACCTTCAAAAGGCGCCCGGACTTTGGGGATAAGTCCGGGGAGTGTGGGATTTTTACCTCACTAAAACCACCCCGGTGATCACCATCAGCACATGGAGGAGGTACCGTTCCCTCTTAAAAGACCAATTCCGGAAACCCCCTCGGTGCAACGCCCGTTAAGGCACATCCCTAGGGAGACTGTACAGTGGTCTCCCCTTAGCCTCATTGTGCACGGCGGCACGTGATCACTGTGCCACCGTCTTCCCTGGAATCACTCGCTAGGCGAACAGAGTCCCCACTCTGAGCGCCCATGATTCCAAAGTCCCACCTACATTAGAATGGATGAACCTACCTGCAATGTGCTTCTGCACGTGCACGCTGGGCACGTAGGCGGGCGCGCTGGCGTCGGTGCTGCGCACGAAGCGCGCCGTGATGGTGGCGTAGCTCTGCTGCGACATCTCCATGTAGCGCTTGCGCAGCTCCAGCGCCTGCACCAGGTACGACGACGCCTGCTGCAGATCCTCTAGCGGGACCTGGGGGTTAATGTGTAAGGGTTAATAGTGGAAGTCAAAGAAAACACCGCTATAAGGATTTCTTTACTATAACTGTTTATTATCTTTTTCTTTATACACGATGCGTCAGACATCGACGCACAAATGAATACCATCGGATCCAGTACAAAATTCTGGAACCCAGTGGTGAAATTTTTCTTGGGTAGTAGCAGAAGAATGGGTTCTTGCATTTTTTTAGGCATATTAAAATTTCTAACTGCTACAGCAGCAGGCTTTAGGCACAATCAAAATATGATCATACAAACGTATGATCATATTTTAATGCCTTCACTTCCTTTAACCTATTAAACTTCTCGTATTTTAAAACCTTTCCATACTGTCCTATACCACAAACTTGCAGTCTGAGATGATGATAAGACAGCCTTATAAAAAGTCCCAACAGTCTTTCAAAGTCTGTCGGCTCATCCATTAGCATGGAGTAAGCTCACGCTACGCTTAAAGATTTTCCGTCCACTTACCCCAGAAGTATCCTCGCCACTGATGGCGACTCTCTGGAAGTGCGGCAGCACGAAGTCGGTCTCATCATCGTCGGCCACGCGCATGCGCTCGTCGAATACTGCGCCCGCGCCGCCCGCCTCGCTGCCGCCGAACGAGCGCACTGACTGACCGCATTCTGCAGCCCTGGTCAAGGCATTGGAGAATGGTGAGAAAGAATAACATTTTTAATATTTGCGTAATTTATAAACTGAAGCACAGTTGTTACCATAATATTTTGGAACCTGTGATTCCGGATATGTCTAAAAATATTGAATGAGAAGTTGCGGCTTTTTGTACATGGATGAATTCTTGGATTCGTCCACAACGCAACTCAGGTAGGGCACACACATATTAACACAGTGGGTTATATGAACGCAGTGGCCTAATGGTAACGCAGTGGACTCAATGGTAACGCAGTGGAATAGATAGTAACGCAATAGACAAGACGATAACGCGATGAAATAGAGTAACCTAAATTTAGGCCCAATTATTTATAAGTAGGTACACCAGATGCACTTAGCCAATGAGAAAGACAGTGCTGATAGTCTATCACATATCTCTGAGGTATATGTGATAGACTAATAAAAAAAGTTATATAACCAACCCACCTTCCACAATTGTAAGTTTTAAAAACCGAAGTCATCCTACAGATAGACAGCGAATAACGCCTTAAAACAAACCCCATATTCGACAACCATACTCCATAATCACCACCAGAGCAATGATCCAATTCATTTATAGATTAACAAGTAAATATGGCCACTTATATTACCATCTGTCAAAATGACATTACAAATTCTACCCTCAAATGATTGATGACCAATAGACGGGACTATAGCCCGTCGCGGACATCACTCGCGCAATTTGGGCAATATTGCCCAATTGTGCAAATATTAGAGCAGTCATTATCGTTAGGGGCGGCTTGGCTAATTACATTTGTGTGTATTGGGCACATTACTGATGTTTGGTGGACAGTACCTAATTAAGTTTTCGAGGTCGCGCGCCAGTCAGTCTGAATTAAATGTGTAGGTAATAAATGGCTAATTAACGCAGTTGTCATTTGGGAAATTGGTACCTATAATAAGGCAGAATAAGCCATAGGTTCCGGCTGTTATTTGTAGATATTTGGCAGTCATTACGGATAGTCAGAAGCCAGTAAACCTGACTCCAGTCTTGCCATGAAGTACCGTGTTACCCCAGGTAGTTACTCAGATACCCGCGAAATAGTAAAACAATAACAGCGCGGTCTCATAGGACCGGTTGGGGATTCAAACGTTAATGGGTTGTGGAGGTCTCGTAGGCAGCCGCTCCTCGTAAAATACTGGTATTCAGCTGAATCCGACTTGACTAGAAGCCGACCCCAATATAGTTGGGAAAAAGGCTAGGTAGATGATGAATAAGGCAGAATATACACAAGCCATTGGTCCCTGTGGTCGGTCGTAGATTTTTGACAGTCGTAAATAAAGTAGTAAATCTGATTGTTGTAGTCTGTTTAGCCACATCCAGTTGGACTGAAAGCTAACACCAAGCTGGTTGGGAAAAGACTAGAGAGATGATAAGGGCAGATCATACTTGAATAGAAGTTTGATTCTTCTCTCGTGGAAGAAAAAGGCTTGATTAGGTTAGGTAGTCATAGTTGTACAAGTCTAGTAGCAATATTTAGAAATTGATTTAATTTTTTATTCAACGTCGGCGATCCAGCTGTATTAGAACCTCATAGCCTGGCACGCGACGATGGCAAGAGACCGGACGGCATGTCGTTATTCTCTAAAGCGCTGGCCACACAGAAAAGACGTAAGACGCAGACAGGGCGTGGGCAGGCGCAAAAGTACCAGCGTTGCGCCCGCGCACTGTCCGTTCTGTGTGTTTTGAGTCGCGACGCTTCTATAGGTACATTTTGTATGAAAGAGACGCGGTAGAGACAAATGTTTAGAAGGTGGGTAGACGCTACTTATGTCGGTATCGACACAAGAGGGAGAGTATTCTTGCGCCATCCCGTCTCATAAGAAAATCATGATGATCGCTTATGGGGACACAGTCATGCCTTGGACTCACAGTTTACTTAAACAGGACTTGGCAGTTTACTTAAAATTTTGGGAATTTTTGAAAAAATCTTAATTGTAGGTTTAAATTTTTTTTATTAAACTTCGCCGAACATAATCATGGCTTAAATGGCTCTAAATGGTCTGTACTATCTTCGCTTTAAAGCTTTGCATCGATCTTCCAATCACCCTGTATACCCAAGCGTGTATGGCTACCTTAGGGAAGCAGTGGGCGTTTCAGATGACATTCCACTGATAACAGTATTGCTTACGATGTAATATATGATACCGTTTAGTTAACCACCTTAATCAAATTCCACCGACTGGAATTTGATACCTCCGATTATGGTATACCTAGTGTATATGTAGGTACATGTATTGACTTTAGAATGTGAGGAGCTCGTGGCTAGATAATAACAGCCGCACGGGTCGATTTACAAGGTTAAGCAACGCTTGCCAAGGTTGTTCTGTGGATGGGTGACCATCTTAACATACCGAGTTTCCTCCGTGCCTCGGAAAGCACGTTAAGCCGTAGGTCCCGGCTGTCATTTGTAGATCTTTGGCAGTCGTTACGGATAGTCAGCCATTAAATCTGACTCCAGTCTTGCCATGAAGTTCCGTGTTACCCCAGTTAATGGGTTGTAGAGGTCTGATAGGCAGCTGCTCCTCGCAAAATACTGGTATTCAGCTAAATTCGGCTTGACTGGGAGCTGACCCCAATAAAGTTGGGAAAAGGCTAGGTAGATGATGAATTGATGAATGACTTTAGAATGTGACACCACTGACACATATAAGTACCTCACGAGGTGTTCAGTACAGGAACATAAGAAATAATAGGCGACTCAAACGATAGAAAAAACAGTATATTAAAAATAATAAGTTAACAAATCAATGTTTCAATGAAGGCGATCTATCGCAGAGTGTCCGAGCGCTCGCGTTTGTACGTGCAGTAGGGCCATCGACCGTATTGACACCCCTCTTCGCCGCACAGTCCCCGCAGATGTGGTCGCGCTATTCTATAAGCGTCGACATATTCCCGGCCCTGGAAAGCTTAGCAGCTTTCAAGGTTTGCTTCATCATCCGGCCGTGGGAGCAGACAGATTCTGTTGAGTGCGCGTCTGACGGTCCCTCGTGCTGTATTAACGTCGGCGACGCGCGTTACACCATCAGATCCCGGGAACAACCGCTTGATACGTCCGAGGCGCCAGTATAACGGTGGAGCATTGTCTTCCTTTAGTAAGACCAAATCGTCTATTTGTAGGCCCTCTGCAGATTTAATGCGCCACTTGGTCCTCGTCTGGAGTTCAGCGATGTATTCCTGGCTCCAGCGCTGCCAGAAGTGTTGTCGTATCTGCTCAAGGCGTTTAAACCTGTCAAGACGATTGGCATTAGAAGCTTGTAGACACGGAGATGGCAGTGACTCGAGGGGTCTACCAATCAAAAAGTGGCCCGGGGTCAAGGGATAGAAATCAGTGGGGGAGGAGCTTAAAGGACATATAGGTCGGCTATTAAGGATACTCTCTATTTGAGCGAACAGAGTAGACAATTCCTCGAAGGTTAGGTGAGCAGTCCCTAATATCCTAGCCAAATGGAACTTGGCAGATTTCACACCGGCTTCCATTAAGCCATTGAAGTGAGGAGCGTATGCAGGTGAGAAGCGAAATTCGACGCCCTCGCTAACGGCAAAATCAGTGATGGATTTGGCGTTACTGTCAATAAATTCTTTGAGCTCCTTGGAAGCGGCAACAAAGTTTCCACCATTGTCACAGAATATTTGATTTGGCAGGCCTCTCCGAGAAACAAACCGTCTTAAACTTAAAATAAAAGCATCTTTGGAGAGTTCGCTTACTGCTTCCAAGTGAATGCACTTATATCTAAAACATATAAAAATACATAGATAGCACTTCGTTATTTTACAACCACGACCTTTGCGATCCGTAATCATAAACGGGCCAGCAAAATCAGTCCCTACAGTGCGAAAGGGAAAATCAGGAACAAGTCTTTCGGCAGGTAGGTTTCCCATTATATTTTGCATCGTTTTACCTTTAAAACGCCTACAAATGTTACAACTGCGGGCCGTTCGCCGAGCTAAATTTCTTCCACCGATAGGCCAAAACCGAGTTCGAATAGAAGCTAGCAAAGCCTGTGGACCTACGTGCAAAAGTCGTCTGTGTTCTTGTTGGAATAAAAGATGGGTGAAATGGTGTTTGTGGCTTAATAGCATGGGATGTTTCATATCAAAACTATATTCCGATGCCTGTATTCGACCGCCTACTCTAATGATTCCTTCATGTAAAAAGGGATTGAGCGCGGCAATGTGCGATTTAGAATTAAGTGATCTTCCTTTGACTAGTAAATCGTATTCTTTAGGGAATGATTCTGTTTGGGATATGTAAACTAATGTGTTGAGAGACTTATTAAGCTCAACAACAGTCAGAGAACCTGTATACTTACTACTAGGATTTTTACAATTGTTAACAAACCTGTTTATGTAACAGAAAATGTGTTGTAAACTTTTTAAATTAGAATATTTATTTAGTTGAAAAAATGTGTCTGTGCTTACGATAGCAGTGGAATGTACCTTAATTTCGGGTAAGTCGTTTGTCTCAACATTGGTTTGAGACTGTGCGATAGGCCAATCAGACTCGGGTACTAACAAGAACTTGGGCCCATGCCACCACAAGTCACATACAGCGACATCTTGTGGGTTTACGCCACGGGACAGTAAGTCAGCTGGGTTGTGATCCGTGGGAACGTGGCGCCACGAAGTGGTTTCAGTCAGTTCCCTGATTGTGGCAACTCTGTTGGCGACAAACGTTTTTAAATTAGATGAACCGATACGTAACCAACTAAGTACGATGTTCGAGTCGGTCCAATAAACATGTCTTGCTATGTTACGTCGCAAGGCCTTTGTCACAGAAGAGCACATTTCAGCCGCCAGTAGAGCACCTGAGAGTTCGAGTCGAGGAATGGTAATTGAGTTTGAGGCGGGTGCAACGCGAGATTTGGCACATAATAACTGGACATGTACTTGTCCTCCCTTACTTATGGACCGTAGGTATAAGCAGGCACCGTAAGCACGCTGAGATGCGTCACAAAAACAGTGCATTTCAATAAATTCTGGCTCAGCTATGGATATCCATCTTGGTACAGACAAGGTAGAAATTGACGCAAGACCTTCACTAAAGGTTTTCCATGCCTTTACCACCTTCTCAGGTGCAGGATCGTCCCAGTCAAGCTTTAGAGACCATAAGGTTTGTATTAAAATTTTGGGAACGATAGTGCACAAGGATAGGAGCCCCAGGGGATCGAAGATTTGGAATGTTGAAGACAGGATGCTTCGCTTAGTAATGACAGAGGAACGATCTATTACGATAGGAAAATGAAGACTGTCTGATGAAGGATTCCAGTCCAGACCTAAAGTATTAGTTGAATGACTAAGTTTAAGGTTTTCGCCCGGCTGGACCTCATCTAAAGGCAGTATAGAAGGTAAATTAGATCGGTATTTTCGAAGATTAAAGCCAGCGCTAAGAAGAACTGTAGACGTTAATTGTTGAATAGAACGAAGCTGATTTTCATCATCATCACTGGTCAACAAATCATCAACATAAGTGTCATGCTGAATAACAGTCTTGATTAAATCATCATAGCATTCTTCAGCTACTTGCCAGAGACACTTTGTGGCTAGGTAACTTGCGCTAGCATATCCGTAGGTGACCGTATTAAGCCTGAGGGCTTGCAATGGTTTATCTTCCTCATCACGCCACAAAATCAGCTGCAAATTTCGGTCAGACTCATCTATTAATACCTGGCGGTACATTTTTTCAATATCCGCTGACAATACATAACGATATTGACGGAATCGAATAAGGATATTGAAAAGAGAATCTTGAACAGTGGGGCCTATCATTTGAATGTCATTTATAGACAAACCAGATGTGGTGCGGGCTGATGCGTCAAAAACGACGCGAAGGCGCGTGGATTCACTGTCTTCGCGAATTACCGGGTGATGGGGAACAAAGTAAGCTCTCTCGGGTCGGTCTTCCTGGGAGATTGACAGATGACCTAGTTTATGGTACTCGTGTATGAATTCTACATAAGCAGACTTAAGCTCAGGCTGCTTGCGAAATCTGCGCTCTAAATTAAGAAATCTACGTTTAGCTACAAAATAAGATTCACCTAAGCAATCTGGCTCATCGATGAGTGGCAGCTTGACACAAAAACGACCCTGTTTTGTTCGTTTAGTATGCTGCAAAAAATGAAGTTCACAAGCCTTTTGTTGGTCAGTAAAAAGGGGTTTTTGTGGCAAGCTTTCCAACTCCCAGAATCTTTTCAGATTATTGTGAATTTCAATTAATTTATCATTATTTTCTAAACTGGCTAAGTTGCATTTGATTTCTGTATTATTATTACGAGTATTATAGTGCAAGGGACCTGCGATGAGCCATCCTAGCTTCGAATCATGTAAGATAGGGTTGCCTTTTCCTAAAGAGTGCTGCTTGGTACCTATCAAGTCCCAAAATAAGTCGGCACCTATAAGCAATCCTATTTCAGAAGGCTCATAAAAGCTGGGGTCTGCTAACTCGAATGATTTTAAATTTAAATGTGTAATGCTTAAAGTAGTCTTAGGTATTTTTCCTGTAATTTGGGGTATGACTAAACATGACGTAATGACGCTGTATGAACGCACTTTTGATTGTATGCGTATATTACAACGCTCAGCAATAATTTTGTGTACAGTGTTACCTATACCAATAACATTCTGTATGTTTGAACTCAACGCAGTCAAATTTAATTGCTCCTTTAAGCGCTCTGTGATGAACGAAGATTGACTGCCGTTGTCTAATAGGGCTTTGGTAGTAACCACTTTATTATTGAGAGGATTAATTGTGTCAACCAACGCAGTACATAATAATGTCTCAGAGTGTGTTTGTGAAGAATGTGTGTATGAAACAGCAGGCATAGAAATAGGGATAGAATCTGTATTACTAGTGTTAGGTTCTGCTGCATCCTTATGTAGACTAGTGTTGTGACGTTTTTTGCATGTTCTACATGTTCCTGGTAGCCTACACGCACGCGCATTGTGACCTTTACGCAAACAGTTTGTACATAATTTTAATTTCGTTACGAAAGCTAGTCTGTCGTCGATTGGTTTGGACTTAAATTGTGGACATTCATAAATGTAATGAGAGTCACTATTACAGAAGACACATTTATTAATACCTTGTGACGATGGGTCAGGTTGCTCAGCAGCAATAAACGACTTTGTGTGAGAAGTGGGTGTTTGCTTAGAGCTTTGAGTGTGATTAGGTGATGATTTAATGCCCCTATCTTGCTTACTGCGATAAACGGACTCAAGAACATCTGCTCGACCCCTAATAAACGACATAAAATCAACGGTCCTGTCACGGTCGCCACTTTATGTTCAGTACAGGAACATAAGAAATAATAGGCGACTCAAACGATAGAAAAAACAGTATATTAAAAATAATAAGTTAACAAATCAATGTTTCAATGAAGGCGATCTATCGCAGAGTGTCCGAGCGCTCGCGTTTGTACGTGCAGTAGGGCCATCGACCGTATTGACACCCCTCTTCGCCGCACAGTCCCCGCAGATGTGGTCGCGCTATTCTATAAGCGTCGACACGAGGTGACACAGGTAACTTACTTTTGTCAAACTTACTATAGGAATGATGCCAGTTCTTTTGTTTTGTAATGTCATTTTAGTCTCAGGGTATAAAAAACTGACGATAGTCAGAACAGACAGGGGATTTAACCCGATCGTGCGTTAATTTCTAATTCAGTTAAAACGATCGAATTAGAAGAATAGGTACTTTAAAGCATTACAAGTTACAACGTCCCGAATTGTTAATGAAAACTTATTTTACTTATGTGCTTGTTAAAATATAGGTCACACTATTGTTTTGTAAGAGTACCTGATTTGCAAGGTAATAAAATACTTAGTCTAGACAGAAATTCATTTGACTAAAATTCTACAAATCAATGAGGCTATTATCGGTCAGATAAGACTTCTTTTTGGCAAACGCCTTTTATTATTACAACTTTATATGTATTTACAATAGTAAGTGTCATAACAGTGTGGTCACAATATTTATTTTTCTGTAATTCCATCAATTTTCAAATCTAGCACGGCCTTCCAATAATGTACAATCACAATTCTCAACGGATGTTTTAAAACAACATTTGTACGCAAGAAACGATTCCGAACGAATGCTAAACTTCGGACATCCGTTTCCCAACATCTCAGAATTATTCATAAAACACTTCTCACATTTATTCAAGTCTGTCCTATTTTATAAACAATTTGAATTTCAAATTACCGTGAAAACCGAGTCGACGTCCATCTCTGGCAATCTATTTTGCTTCCAAACATACTCAACAAACCACAGATAAAAAAACAAACTGTCACAATTCACATTCCCGCCAAAACGTAACAAGTTTTTGAATAACCCAAACGGAGGCAATGGAGCGGCCGCGTTCTGCCACCGACACGCGTTGCAATGCAATCAAATTACAAATGGCGCGGCATCCCTCGCAGTAAGGGTTACTGTCGCTCCAAGGTTAATCCAATTACTTGCCACTAATAATATTGAGTCTCAGCAGTGTATCGCATGCTCGTGTAAACGGCGACCGCAAAAAAGAGGTTTATCGATGGCTTTACAGACTAGAGAGGAGCTTAGGCCCCGAGAATATTTATAGACTGGAGGTGGCATAAGACTTACTTGTAATGCCCCTTGAACACAATGGCGCCTGTAGGCCGTAAACGCCGTGCTTATACGGTCAACGTAACGTTTGTGACGTATTTAACGTTGATGGAAAAGGCGAAGATGATGATGATATCAATTAAGGTTATGAATCAGGATTGTCATGAATGATTTTGCCCGCGTCATTCATAACACTTGGCCTACTGGGGGATCTCATGTCTATCGCGTGACAGAATAAAATTAACGAGTTACTTTTGTAATTGTTCGGAGAAGTAGAAGACATTCTACCAAGTAGACGATTTAACAGGTTAAATCTGGCAACCCTCTGATTACGCGACAGAGGGGTTATAGACCCACCTGTAGGTATTATTATAGAAGTGGGACTATTACAACGAGCAGAAATAAAATACTCGTAAAGTTATCACTCATTTTCCCGAAGATCATGTTAGGTACTGAAATAGTTACTAACTATGCTTTTAAAGCTATCCAAAACCAGTCTCAAGAACATCAGACTCTTGCCTATGCACACAAATCTATAGCTTATTTTATTAGCTTTATTATAAGCTAGAGCAGACTAAACAGCTCGTAAAAGTAACGAGAAGGCGAGGCGATATTTACGACTCCGTGACAATTGACGAGCGAGTCGAGTCGAGACACACAATGCGTATCGATTAGCATAACTGCTTATTGTCGGCGAGATAAAACTTATGAGATGAAGAAATCAACTTAGTGAAGCATATTTTCACTTTTTCGGCCACATGGTAGAACTACAGTGCGCACACGTGGGCCACGTACGCCGATCTAGGCTCGTCGGTTTCCATACATTTTATATGGCAACTAGACTTGTAGTAGACGTACGCCACGCGCCGCCACGCGACGTGGTTCTACGTGCAAACTAGGCGTGGCCAACGTGTGCGTCGGTCTAATGTAGTTTCCGCTTTAATTGTTAACCTATCACATACCCGCAAACGAGACACAATAGTAAGACAATTGACAGAAATCACCTGGAGATTTATTAGCGGACGAGCTCTTAGGAACTAACTAATATACCTACAATGCAGGGCAAAGCCCCCTCGTAGGAGTTGAGCTAATTCCGCTAACTACGTCTCCGACTATTCCAAAAAACTTGCTCTTAATCCTGATGAATGAATAAGAAAACTGACCTGAAGGATACCGAGCTGTTTATGGCCATCCTATATCCATTAAATACCGAAAGTTTAAAATACTATCACATGAATAATGTATTCGTAAGCTTAAGGAAGGCCAAATACTAAAAACTCTAATGGAAAATTAGGAATAACGCTAAAGTAAAGTTAAAAATTCAGTCCCGAGTACTCAAGCCAGTCGGGGAAGTAAATTCAGGGCTGAATAAATAATACCCAGGGGTACAAGGAAGGCATTCAGATGCGCGATCCTGTCTCCTGTCACTGATTCAGAGGCTGCCATGCAAAGGCAATGGAGGATACACTTTAGTAGATCAGCAGCAAAATATTGAGCTGTCTTTAGAAGCAAGGTCGAGTAATCCTAACTATTAATAAACCACTGTCTTACTAATTAACTATAGTAAATTTAATGAACTAAGTACTATTCGGTCACTCAAAATACATTATAATTATACAAAATTATAACGTATTTTGAGTGACAGAATAAAAAAAAAAAACAAAAAAAAAAAAAATTAACGTTTGAATCCCCAACTGGTTCTATGAGACCGCGCTGTTATTGTTTTACTATTGTGGCTCGTTTCGCGGGTATCTGAGTAACTACAGCGTAATAGGTTGTATTGTATACAAATTAAAAATAATAATATAGGTTCTACAAATAGTAGGTACAAATGAGTAGAAATAGAACTCATTGGACATGAAAAAAATCATCCTCAGCTATATCAATGGGGAAAATCCTCAGAACGTTGGCGTTGGCAGCATTACCACGTTGGATAGCAATGCTGAATCGTTGACCGAAGAAAAGCCCAGCCATCTGGTAACACGAAGAGTTTACCAGCTGCTGATTTCACGATAAATGAACAACTGGATGAGCGCTCGGACCCCATGGGCCATGGCCCTAGTGTCAACCCCAAATGGCAAATAGGAATTAACTTGTTTACACCAAATAAATGAATTAGAAAGATATTGATTCCAAATTTCCAAGCGAGACATCAAAAGGCATAAACAAACTGAAGTTATTTATAGAAATGAAATTAAAGATAAAAAATAGAATTCAGCATTGCCAATTAAAATATAATACCCGTTGAACCGGCAAAACTGTGACCTAATTCCGGAAAACAGACGAAGTAAAAAGAAATCAGTCAGCAGCAAATTGTACTGCGGAACGAAACGGGAGATAGATAAGAGCTGTAGCCTGTGGGCGATCGATCGAGAAGATGAAAACTGCTTCACAAACTGATTTTTCCACTGCTGACTATTGTAATCTATACTAATATTATAAAGAGGTAAAATTTGTAAGTTTGTAGGTTTGTAAGTTTGTATGTAGGGGGTAATCTCTGAAACTACTGGTCTGATTTGAAAAATTCTTAGAGTGTTAGATAGCCCATTTATCGAGGAATGCTATAGGCTATATACCATCACGCTATGACCCACGGGAGCAGAGCAGTAACGAAAAATGCGGGTGAAACCGCAGGGGACAGCTAGTAAATGTATAAAATACTGAAATACTTAATTAAAATACTGGCGATACTAGGTATAATATTAGATGTCTTTAAAATTCTCGGCTTTTCTCTACTATAATATACTAATAAGCATGTAAGATTTTAAGGATTATGTTTATGTATACGTAAACCTTCCTCATGAAAGTTTGTAGGTGAAAACTAGTGAAAATTCAATATGAGACGTATTTATAGTTTATCGCATTTAAACAGACGGTGATGGCCGTGATGGGGGACTTTGTTCTTATAATAAGTGAAGATAGAACTCTAAAACAAGAAAATAAAATGTAATGTCAAGAAGCTTTCGACTGGTAATTTGCCCAAAAACTGTCGGCATTGCCACATAAATCATCTAAGGTGAAATCATCCCTTTGGTCACGCGGCACGCTTTACAGCTTCAAGCAATCCTAGACCGGGGGATGCTCCAAGTAAGACCGCAAAAATTAAATTTTCCAAAGTTTTTTTGGTTTTACCATCACTGCTTACCATCAGGTGGGATCACAGTCAAGCACTAGTCTAAAACAATTTAAAAAAAAGTGTAATTAGCCTCCAAAACCGCAATGCAGTGACTCTTTCGAACAAACAGCAGCTTCAATTACACTCTGTATACTGTAACACAACATTACACACTCGGCAACGAATCCAAACGCTTCTGAATTCTGCAGAGCGGCACGTGGCGTAGCTGGCTGGCCCTGACTCGGCCCAAGGCCACGCAAATTGAATTACACGAATACACATACGGTGTGGTAACTGGATTTGTAAGTACAATAGGTACCATAATGTTTCGGCAGGGCGGCTTTTGTCCAGGGACAGGTAATACCGAGATGGGGTGAAACTTGAAAGAAATCTATAGGTAGGTACTAATATTATAAAGAGGTAAAATTTGTAAGTTTGTAATGTATGTAGGGGGTAATCCCTGGAACTACTGGTCCGATTTGAAAAATTCTTTCAGTGTTAGATAGCCCATTTATCGAGGAATTAAGGAGGAGCAGTAACGAAAAATGCAACACCTAGTTTTAGAATAATCGGGTAAGTTAAAAGTAACTTACGAGTACACAACACTGCAAGAATGCGACTCCAATTTTGATAGTTTTTTTTTCTACTGGCTTTATTCATGACATGATAAAGTGACTGAGACTGGAACCGAATAGTTCACTTTTCATTTTTTTTTTATTTAATTTCACTATTTATATATTTCATTTTTTACTTGCATGCATGAAATAGGTATACCTAGTGGTCAAAAATACACATTATCTATATAGGAGAGATTTTGAAAGAAATCGGAATACTTACTATTTATCTATTTACTGTCAGTGGGACACAATCAAATTATAATGTAAGTTGAAAAGATTTTCACGAATATGAATGGAAAAATCCATAACAATGAAGCCTGTTCGAAACCTATATAATATAGTGGAAAATTACTAGACGCACACAATGGACAGAATAAAACTATTTAGTATTTTAGTAACCAGTGGTCATTGAACCTCACCAACGCATTCACAAATTAAATCGTACCTACTAGAACTTCTATAGAAACGAGTTTTTGTTTAAGCCTAAAAATAGACAGGGTTTCAATATTGTAGGTATAAACAAAACTTTTGTTGTCGATAAAATAATTGAAAATTGAACAAAAGCATATCCAACAATAAGGTTATATTAGGGCTTCGTATTCATAGCTTTTCAATACGTTTGGAATGATATTGCTCGTGTAGATAATACTGAAGCCTATTTATAATTCTTTCGTTGAAAAGACCCTTAGGGCCTCTACACACCACGGTTTTAAACGCGCCGTTGACGCGCGTTTGTAGCGATACAGAGGCGATACGCACGCTAGTCAGACGCAGCTAAGAATCTTGTAACAGGTACCTACCCTGGATTGATTACAAAGCAATATTTCACATTCTCAAGTGTACTTCGTTCTCATAGCTATTTTTTATTGACAAACAAAAGGGGGAAAAATGTACCCAGCAAGAGGATATTATAGAGAAGAAGTGTGTCCTTTTCTTACTAGTCTATGGCGCTGGCCACACAGAAAGGACGTAAGACGCAGACGGGGCGCGGGCATTTGTCTCTACCGCGTCTCTTTCATACAAAATGTATAGAAGCGTCGCGACTCAAAACATACAGAACAGACAGGGCGCGGGCGCAACGCTGGTACATTAGCGCCTGCCCGCGCCCCGTTTGCGTCTTACGTCCTTTCTGTGTGGCCAGCGCTTATGGACCCTGGTAAAAAGAGCTAACATACACTTTTGTGGGTCGTACGTTTTTGAGGTTGACGTAATCAATCCAGATAATATAAAACCTTCTTGGACGAAGCCTGTAAGCCTTCTGAATAAAAGAGCCAAGAGAGTCAAGATTGAATTGGTTACTTCTAGGTAAGCGCGCTCCATCGTCAGCCGCATCGTCGCTTTCCATTAGGTGAGATAGCGTTCAAGCGCGAACCAATCAACGATTATAAAAAATAGCGCTATCGACACACATTTCTAAAACGCGCGTAAACTGCGCGTTTAAAACACGTGGTGTATACAAACCCTTAGACTCGATGAGAATAAACACGTGCCATAAATGAAGTTTTTATTTGAAGCGTTGAATACGCTTGGATAACTTGAGTATAGGTATTAGACGCGTATTAGACGATCAATATTGATGACTTCACAATACCTGGCTAATATACCTACCATTTATTTCTTTATTTGTTATTAATTTTATCGTTTAATATTCGTTTCCGTATAATATCATTTTCGTTCTCGTCTTTACTGGTATCATTCACATGTTTTGTATTTATTTATCTCAGTAACCTGGGGTCCTGAACTTTTGAATGGCATCCCTAGCGAACTTGCAGGGTACAATGATCATTATTTTTATTGGCAACCTCATTTTTATATTATCGTATAATTAAAGTCATGAGCCAGCTTGACAATGAATGCATCTAAAAAATGTGCACCCTACTCAATCGTTGTGATTTTTTTTCTTTCAAATATCACTGTTTGAAGTCTTTCTTGTTTTCAAGTTTGAGAATGTAAGATGCAGGAACGAACGAGGAGAACTTGATTTTTTTTTCTTTTTTATAAACGCTGGTCTTGAGCAGGGTGGGTTGAACCTCCTGCCCCAACCTGGGTATGCCCAAGATCCCCAATCTTTCGTATCTTCGTATACATTTTTGTGAGTTTTTAGCTGATCTTAAGCAGGTTGGGGTAACTCATTCCACCTGCTCAATCCTGGATACGCCCATGATCCCCAATATGTTTTAATAATTCTCAAAATATAGGCGAATAAGCCTATATTTTAAGAATTAGTTTCTTCTTCAATATATTACTCATTTTCCTTTTCAACGCTTTCAGCTATAAGTAGCCTCATACTAACGAACGCTGATGCACCAGTGTGACCATTTCCAAGGGAGCTACTTAGAGTAAACAGTGACTCGACACTAAGCTGCCGCGAGAACACCTCTATTTACTCACTCGACACGGCGGGCACTACTCTAACAGAGTAGCTATCGACTGCTCAAGCTAATGGAACGTAAGTGCGGTTGTGTTGCAATGCTCTTCAAATAAAGATTGAAATAAGTCCCTACTGGGGGTTTTTTTTTAAGTGGGAAATTATCCAATGACTTCTTTCTCTCTGAGAGGAGCGGGAAGCCATATTAGGCTCAAAATACACAGAAGCGATGAAAGATTCGGATGCGATGCGGATGTGAAACATATAATGAAATTACACAGAAAGGATGCGTGATAAATCCGCGCCGCATCCTTTCTGTGTAATTTACGACGCATCTCTTTCATACATTTTGTACGAATAAAATTTGAAGCGATACAAATCCGATCCACATCCGCATCGCATCCGAATCATTCATCGCTTCTGTGTATTTTGCGCCTTAGACTTTTATCTTCGATCAACAATGTACTTTACAGACTAAAACCCACTTCTGATCCTTCTTTACCTTCGTTGTAGGACCTTGGGGTTTATTTTCAATTTAAGGTGAATGCTTCAGGTCAGCCCGCGAAATTCAAATTTTCTTAGGTTTTTTGCAATTTGCAAGCCAGTGGTAGGTTGTATGAAGTTAAAAATACTTTAGCGACTGTAAAACGTAACTAGTAACATAATTATAACCATATAAATCATGAATACAAGTCTCCAAGCCCACTTAGTTGCAGGAACGTTTTTGACCTCGAAAAAATAGTTCCTACACTTAGGTGAGCTTGGAGGCTTGTATTGATGATTTTTATGGTTATAATTATGTAACTACTTACGTTTTACAGTCGCTTAAGTATTTTTAACTTCATACAACCTACCACTGGCTTTCAAATTGCAAAAAACGTAAGCAAATTTGAATTTCGCGGGCTGACCTGAAGCATTCACCTTAACCCATGGCCCCAAAAGGCTTCGAACCTGCTGGGCCCTTACGATTTGCTGACATCTCCTTGAGGCGCGCGTGGAACGATACGCGCTGTCGCGTCGACGACTTGGGCTCGGTCCGGAAGATTACCGGACAGTCGGACAGCGAGCTACGCATTGCTCACCATCCGGAAGCCTTCCCCTACTCTTACCACAAGCTCTACTTAGTTTGAGAATAGAGGGCGTTATGTGAAAATTTTAAAAATTAAGTATACTAATATTATAAAGAGGAAAACTTTGTTTGTTTGGTTGTAATGAATAGACTTAAAAACTACTGGACAGTTTTTGAAAATTCTTTCACCATTCGAAAGCTACATTATCCACGAGTAACATAGGCTAAATTTTGTTTTGGAAAAAAATAAAGTTCCGTAGGATATTTGGGTTTTTCGGACACAAGGTGTAAAAAATCATGTTACATATAATTTATATGGCAGAACAACGTTTGCCGAGTTAGCTAGTAATCTATATATATAAAAATGAAACCCGTTTTCCGTTGTCACGACATAACATGAAAACGGCTTGACCGATTTGGCTGATTTTTTTTTTAAATGTTCCTTGAAGTTCAATGATGGTTCTTACGGAGAGAAAAATTAAAAAAAAGTAGTGTAGGGTAGTGTAGTGTAGTGCAGGGTAGCGTAGGGTAGTGTAGGGTAGCGTAGGGTAGTGTAGGGTAGTGTAGTGTAGGGTAGTGTAGTGTAGGGTAGTGTAGGGTAGTGTAGTGTAGGGTAGGTAGGGTAGTTTAGGGTAAGTAGGGTAGTGTAGGGTAGGTAGGGTAGTGTAGGGTAGGTAGGGTAGTGTAGGGTAGTGTAGGGTAGGTAGGGTAGTGTAGGGTAGGTAGGGTAGTGTAGGGTAGGTAGGGTGGTGTAGGGTAGGTAGGGAAGGTAGAGTAGGGTAGCGTAGGATATGTAGGGTAGTCATTTGACGGGAGCGAAGCCGCGGGTAAAAGCTAGTAATAAATAAAACTATCTACTGAAAAATCAACCGTAACTCCTTTATCATAAGGTGTAAACTCACTTGACATTAAGCTGCCTCTGGATGAGCAGCTTCTTCTCGATCTGCTCGATGGGGAACTGCGGCACCTCGTAGGGCGCCGACAGCTCGTTGGGCAGCTCGCGCGGCGCCTCCGCCCCCACGGCGCTCGTGGGGCTTTCGCTACCTGCCAACAACAATAATGGAGTTGAAAAAAATTGGAAGAATGAACTCTAAATTCTATAGCATAAAGATGGGGTTAAAAAAAGTTGTAACAAGTAACTTTAAACTCTATACCACAAAGTTCAAATTTTATTGCGATGCAATCATTTTTGAAGGTCTTTTTAATACAAATACCCACACAATAATGTCACAATAAAATTAACTTAGAATACATAACGCATAAGTATGACACCCGCGGGATTGAAAAACAATCATTATTTCAGCCCAAATACGTCCACTACTGGACATAGGCCTCCCCCAAGCGTCGAAACCACGACCGGTCTTGTGCGTCACGCATCCATCGGATTCCCGCAACCCTCATCAAGTCTTCGGTTCACCTAGTTAAAGTCTCAGACCAATAAAGAAGTAAGACTTCTTTCTTTATTGGTCTGAGAATTCAAATATGTAATTTATTCGTGGGATTATGTGGGACTCAGTGAAGACTTCCAATGCTGCGTGTTCCGGTACAATATTATTCTAAACTCTAAACGAATACTGGAACCAGATGTTCTTTCTTTTTTTTTTTAACTGCGAGATGCCCTAGGTCAAAAAAAAAAAAAAAAAGACCATCTGGTTCCGGTATAAAATTCAAATCCTAAAAAGTTCTATGTTGTGATTCAGGACATGGTCTACCATTGTGCTAAATTTCATCCAAATCTGTTCAACCGTTTGAGCGTGAAGAAGTAACAAACATTCCCACACACACACAGGTACACTCATAACAACAACAACTTTCTTTGGCTACACTAGTGTGTGTGACTTGTGTGATAATAAGCGGGGCTAGCGATGGCCGAATAAGAGATTTTTGTTTTCATTCATGGATACGCCAACCCCATCGTACCCTCTTAATTTTAAATTTTAACGTTTGAATCCCCAACCGGTCCTATGAGACCGCGCTGTTATTGTTTTACTATTGTGTCTCGTTTCGCGGGTATCTGAGTTATTAAATTCCGAGATGTTTTTGCAATCAAAATAATCGGAGTCGTTAAAATAAATCATCGATTCGCGGTTCTACAAAATATAATCGTTATGTTTATCGAGTCAATGGAATCGAATCGACCGCTAATATTCGAATCAGTCACTCGAAACTCAGTTCAGAAACAATAAACAATTCGTGAATGAACGCGCCATGCGCCAGTCGCGATAAATCAGACCGAGTCGGACTCGAGTCAGTAATATTGTTTCATAAACTAATATACCCACAGAAATCTAATCTTTCTGAATATATGAAATTATGAATATACCTAATATCGTAATAACTACCTAATAAGACTAATTTATTTTGACCTTGATATTTTACATAATTAATAATGTAGATATTCCATAACAATTTTATAATTATGATTATTGTATTTTAACTATGTACTAAATTGATTATAAGAATTTTGTTTGCCTCAATAATGGCGGGACATACCAGAACCCTACTTAACTAAAATGACATCATATGAACCTATCGTACCTTTAAACGGTTTTACTTTAAAAAAAAAACATGAATGAGGTAACAATGTCATCTATCTAAAATACACGTAAACTAGAAGATAAACTTCATCTATCATATCGTCACATCTATCATAGAAACGCACTAAAATAAAAAACACTAAATTCAGATTTTATTTAGAAAGAACAGTTACTATTTTGTAATATTAGCTACCTTATATTTCATAATTCCGTTTAGTAACGGTTTTACTTTAAAGGTGCGCTATGATCACAATAAACTAGTATTTGAATGTGAACCATGCGCCATCGATCGCGCCAATCACAATAACAGACTGAGTTGGACTCGAGTCAACGTCAGCTGGTAGGTACAGGTAGGGGACCCCTCTCGCTCACTCGAGCGTGCGGCCGACGACGCGGCGACGCTTACCGAACTCGCGCGCAAATTCCGACACCGGCACCGTACTGTCAAGCTCATAATACTTTAATTCATGAATCCCCGACCGGTCTCATTGGACCGCGCTGTTATTGTCTTACTATTGTGTCTCGTTTCGCAGGTATTGATAGGTTAATGTTGTTTGTTCATCGATTTTATTTTGTTTATTTGTATTTGTTTGAAAAATAATGAAGAAAAGATGAATGAAGATTTCGTTTCGGTCAAAAAGGGGCCAAATACTCGGCTCGAAAAAAACTAGTGTGTATGAGTTGACGTTTTTTGATATTGATGTCTAATAATCTTATCACTAACTAATGTTTGTCTTCATGTATTATAATTTATGTGTAATCATAATTATTGATTTATGTATTTATTGTTTTATGAAAGCTATAAAAATTTAAGTAGTTAACGTTTGAATCCCCAACCGGTCCTATGAGACCGCGCTGTTATTGTTTTACTATTGTGTCTCGTTTCGCGGGTATCTGAGTAACTACGGATAACTCGAACAAAGCATTTTTTTTTTGTTTACCTACATGTTTGTGAACGCACCCACAACACAGGAATTATATTCCTAGTGCGGGAAAAAGGTTTTACAAAAAAACACAGACAACACAAAATATACATATGCCAAAATCCAGGTAAATTATAAACAATCTTCCCCTTAAAAACATTGCTCATATTTATGAAGAAACTTCAATGTAAAGGTTTTTTACGGAAAAAATGACCACAAGGAAAATGTATTTTTGAACATAAATCAAGTATCATCACCAACTTATGGGCAGACGGCACTAACATCGTACGTACACAAACGTAACGGTTTTATGTAAATTAAGTGTAATGTGTAGTGAATCAACACAAATTATAAAAAATGTAGCTATAACAATTGTCGACTCGAGTGTACCGGCGCGCAGCTAGCTTCATGGTCGTCTTTATCTTTGGTCTGACGTGTGCCACGGACGAGGTGGGGCGAGGACGAGGCGGCCGCGGCCCCCCGCGCGCCCGCCCGCCACCCGCGCGCCGCTCGCCGCGTCGCCCTAGTGTCGGCGTTCCGTCCGTGAAGCGAGCACGTGCGCGCATTCCCGCCGCAGCTGAGCTCATAATACGTAGTGTTTTGTTGTTTCCGTTACGATTTTTACTGTTTTCGTGAACTGTTTTTACTTGTTTTGTTTGTACGTTCACTACTTTAGTGTTATTTACTTTAACAATGTCTCCCGGACATTACAAAGTTTTACGCAGGCAATCCATGGAAATGCTGTATCACGTTTGGAAATTCGTAAAGAAGGAAAGTGAAGAAGGTCTCCAAATTCCTTTGATCAAAGTTCAAAAACGGACGGCGGCAGTTGCTAATGTCTCCTTGAGGACTGTGCAAAGAATATCTTCAATAGCAAATAGCACCACTGGGATACCTGTCTTTGAGACACCTTTCAAGAAAAAGAGGGGAGTGCGAAGAGTGACAGATATTAGCAGCTTCAATGAAGGCGCCATTAGAAGGTGCGTACATAACTTTCACCTTACTGACAAGGAACTGCCAACACTCAAGCTATTACGAAAGAAATTAAAAGCCGAGAATATTTTTGACGGTTCTCTATCTACCCTCAACCGATTATTAAAAGAAATAGGCTTTCGATGGAAGAAAACTCTGAGTAGTCGAAGAAGAGAAGTTATAATAGAACAGTCAAGTTTGCGGTTGCAGCGCATCGAGTACCTGTCGGCCATCACGAAGTACAGGCAGGAGGGCAGGCACATAGTGTACACCGACGAGACGTACATCGACTCCCCCCTCAGCAAGGGCGAGAGAATAGTCATCGTGCATGCGGCCTCTAAACTAGGCTTCATAACCCCAGTGATGTTAATGTTCAATAGTTCGATATCCAAAGCCCACGAATTTCAAAGTAGAGTAAACTGTAAAAATTACGAAAAATGGATCAGGTCCCAACTCATTCCAAGCTTGCCACCGAACTCAGTGGTCGTGGTGGACCACGACTCTTCGTTTCAGATTCCTACGCCGACGTCGACTTCAACAAAGATAGAAATGCAATCGTGGCTGCGCGAGAGAAACATTGAGTTTGATGAGACAATGTTGAAGCCACAGTTGTACAAGTTGATTGCGCAAAATAAGGAGCGCTTCAAGAAATACAGTGCAGATGACATCTTCACAGAGAAGAACCACTCGGTGTTGCGTCTCCCTCGTCATCACTCAGATTTGAACCCCATGCAGTTGGCATTTACTGAATTAAAACAATATATTATAGAAGAAATCGATGACTGGAACGTAAATGCGATCATGGCATTGGTACTGAACAAATTTAAAGAAATGGGAGAAAAGGAATGGGAGGCATTTTGCCAGAGAACTATGAAGTTAGAGGAAGAGTATAGAAAGAATGAGGTGGTCATCGACGAAATGACGGACGAATTCGCCTGCACTGTGGGTGGAGACGAATCTGATGCTCACTCTGACCAAGAGTCGGAGACCAGTGAAGAAGAAGATAGCGAGGATTCCGAGGGAGAACCTCCTGCAAAAAGAGCGCCTCCTAAAATTCAAAATGAAGGCACCTCTAAGAGCACAACTGAAAATGAAAGCACGTCTAAATACAAAAATGATTTTAGAGCCGCTTTCATGAAAACTAGTAAAATGACGCAACTTATAGCTAACAACTTGCTTAAGAATTAATTCAGCTTCTACCAGCGGCTTCGTTTATCATCATCATCTTTCTGCCCTTGTCCCATTTTATTATTCGGTCGGGGCAACACGTTTTTTTTTCATTCTGACCTGTCACTCGTCACGTTAAACGTCGTATGTGTGAAATAATTTTTAAAATAAAAACCTTTTACCTAATATTTCATAAATGTATTTTATTTTTCGTTAAACCCTTAACAAGAACAAACAGACAAGTAGACACGAACAAATTTATAGAAAGCCGAAAAACATAATAATCAGCACCCACACACAACTTCAGAGCCGCCATGAAGTTTGAATCGCTCAGTACCTTGTGATGTTACGATGTTATTGATTATTCGAGAATACTTAAGAGCATATTACACCAATCGTTTTTACGAACATATTAATTAAAAAAAAAACTTTTACAGCCTCCTTTGAATTATCAAGAATAGGGTCAATCAGAATATGAAAATAATGGCACATGTGCAAGAAACTCTTCCAAGGACACACTTTTAAATCTATACTTCTACATATACTAATATTCTGCCCCCGATAGTTAAAAAGACGTATCTAACAAAAAGTAAAAACGGTGAAACCGTGAATGTTTTCTATAGGTACTAATATTATAAAGAGGTAAAATTTGTAAGTTAGTATGTAGGGGGTAATCTCTGGAACTACTAGTCCGATTTGAAAAATTCTTTCAGTGTTAGATAGCTCATTTATCGAGGAATGAATATATACCATCACGCTACGACCCACGGGAGCGGAGCAGTAACGAAAAATGCGGGTGAAACCGCAGGGGACAGCTGGTAATTAATGAAACAGGAAATCGTATCGATTTAAATTTCGAATGCTTCTTGCTGTACTTTATCCATTAAAACCTTCACAATTTTTACTTTTTGTTTAGATACGTCTTTTTAACTATCGGAGGCAGTATTATAAAGCTGAAGAGTTTATTTGTTTGAACGCGCTAATCTCAGGAACTACTGGTCCGATTTGATATAATTATATCATCACGCTAAGACCAATAGGAGCGGAGCACCAATGAAGAATGTTTCAAAATCGGGATTCCACTCGGACGCGGGCGGAAGGAAAATTCCTGGTTACTGTATTACATCATCCATTTATACAAGTCTACCGAATAGCCGTTTAGGTGTTTTCATTTAAACAATGAGCAGTGTTAATTGTATTTAAAACTTCATTAATGAAGTCACGATAAAAACTTCTGAATAAACTAGGTCATAAAGATAACAAACACTTCATCAATTTTAATTTAATCAACGCGTTCTGGATTCTGTAAAAAATGGCGGTGAGTGGTGAGGAGTCAATTAAAATGCACTTTACCGGAGGGATTACTCATAGATGAGAAAATATTTATGAAACACAATGGAATTAAAGCTTGATTGATAATGAAGTTATAGATGATTTTTTTTTGGAAGTGGAAGCAGATCAGAATGACTTCTCCCGCTCTTGGGCGGAGCAGGAGAGCGTGTCAGACTCTTACTGACTAAACCCTACCCCGTTCCTTCGTTGCCTTCGATCTGGGGGGACACGGTGAGCACCTTTCGGATTTTCCGTGTTCCCAGAGTTTGCTGACATCCCCTTGAGGCGCGCGTGGAACAGAATGCGTCGTTGACGACTAGGCTTGGTCCGGGTTATTACCGGACAGCGAGCTACCCAGTGCTCGCTGGCCGATGGCGTGAAGTGGCGAGAAGCCAATTAAAAAGCACTTTACTGGAGGGATTACATTCATAGATGAGAAAAGTTGAAGTTATAGATGGGATTATAATGATTTATGATCTGACATCTGAAGTTCGTGGTCGTATGTAATATAGAGTTGATAATACCTTCTCTGAAATTCCGAAAACATTAAGTTGACAGTGTGTTTAATTACTCAGATACCCGCGAAACGAGACACAATAGTAAAACAATAACAGCGCGGTCTCATAGGACCGGTTGGGGATTCAAACGTTAATCCTGGGATTTAAGGATATGAACTAGGTACCTAAATTATTATTTTGAAGAATCTTGGATTATTTTAGAAGTTGCGTACTAAAAGAGCTCTTTAATTTAACAGTTTTAGTACAGGACTCATTTTAAGATTCTTTAATATAATAATTTAGGTCTCAAAGCACAATAAGTAATTTGCAATTTCATAAACATCAAATCAAAAATTTTCTTTTTTTTCGTTTTATTTGTGACTTAAGTATTTCGAATTGTAGGTAAGTAAGTACTTAAATTTAAACTATTGTGAATGATAGTTTTTTATGCAAGCCTACCTACTTTATTATTTATTTACAACAATGTTACTTACACTATCATTACAGATATATAATCCAATGCGACAGATTGGGTTAAAAAATATTATTTCCTCTTCCTTTATAAATCCCAGGATTTATTCCTCATGTTTATGATTCAGGAGTTTTGGAAGAGGTATTATCAACTCTGTGTTACTACTTCCACGAACTCTTTTTCTTGTACGAGTATTTTTGTTCAGCAATCGTTTTTAAAAGGAAGTAGTTTTGTATCATCAATTCATCATATTATTATTATCTATACTAATATTATAAAGAGGTAAAATTTGTAAGTTTGTATGTAGGGGGTAATCTCTGGAACTACTGGTCTGATTTGAAAAATTCTTTCAGTGTTAGATAGCCCATTTATCGAGGAATGCTATATCATCACGCTACGACCCACGGGAGCGGAGCAGTAACGAAAAATGCGGGTGAAACCGCAGGGGACAGCTAGTCTTTTATAAGAATTGTCTTTACAGGTAGTCCTTCCTGCCTTGTTATCGTTTACCCAGAAAACTTGTTAGTAGTTGTATGGATCGAGATCTTGAGAAATTATTGTATTATTGATGCGAAGCTTTCAAAAGGGCAGGCTCGACATATTTGTGAATGCACAAACTGTGCATAATCAAAATAAAAATATCCGTCGACTATGAATCGTCGCGTACTAAGGGTCCGTTCACATAGACCGGCTCGGAGAGGAGAGCAGATGCTTTATCACGTTGAAAACAGAGTTTTAAGTCTTTTTAGTAAGGTTTATTTTTGCATGTGCACTCTGCGTTCAAGCATTCTTTATGACAAAAGCAGTGCATTTGCAAAAATAAACCTTACTATAAAGACATAAAACTCTGTTTTCAACGTGATAATAAATCTGCTCTCCTCTCCGCGCCGGTCTGTGTGAACGGACCCTAAGGGTTCCTTTTCCTCTGTAAAAAAAATCACGTTGGTTGTATTGTATGGTAAGTGGTAAGTGTGGTAACCCCACTATTTTTTTTTCTGTTTTTATTGATATAGCGGCATCAAAAAAACATCATCTCTGAAAATTTCAACTGTTTAGCTACCATGTGTTATGTATGACTGTTATGAGAAACTGCCTGTTGACAGACAGACAGACAATGGACTCCTATTAATAGGGCCGGACCCTATTAAGATTCTTCAAAATAATAATTTAGGTACCTAGTTCATATCCTTAAATCTTAATCCTTTTACCCTTTAGTTACGGAACCCTAAAAAGACTTCTACACAAAATACTACACTAAGTACCTATGTATAAAAGATAGCAATATTTCTTTTGTAGTCTCCGACAAGGAGCTTACTACCAATTTACTTGAAGAAGCGAAGCGGTCAGGCCTATTAGTAGCGGACGACGGTGCTTCGGAGAGGCTTGAGTTTGCTGGCGTATGTATGAAGGAGGTAAGTACCTAGTTATGATATTGGATAGATAGGTAGTTAGATTGTATACAGAAGTGCGTCTTGTACCTGGAACATAGATCGTGGAACATGGCGAACTTCTCTGCTCTCAAAAACGGTGAA